>OU896716.1:48150638-48762334 GCA_918026855.4 Phaedon cochleariae | reverse complement strand
AATTCTAAAAAGAATAAAAACTCTCATTAGTACCCAATGAAGATAAATGATCCAACACTTTTTGAGGCTCCCATGTGATGTCATATTTAGGTATTGGAGGTCGATATCTCAAAACACCCTTGAGAAATCTCCTTATAAGGGCATGTTTTCCAATTTCCTTTTGAAGAATTAGGGAGTGTGCTGACCTATGCTTATTGAAGGTTTCATATTTTGCATTTTGCTCTAGAACGACCCAACTCATATTGCATGAATGCCAAAATAGTGGATATTTCTGCTTCAAAAGGATCTGCTTTTTTATTCAGACAGAATGACCACCATGCCTCATAAGAGGAATTGATGTACTGTCTCATTGTTGATTCAGATATAGACTGTATCAAGGTGTGGATTGTTTCCTCTGAATGGCCTTTTCTTAAAAAAGCATGCCGGACAATTTGCCTTCCACCAGGAAAAGGGTGGCATGCAGTGGATGTGTTTTCCTGAAAGGGGAGGAGAGTAAATATTTATTAGGTTCGAATTTGACTATCCATTTTTCAAAATTCATTGTGAAACCTAAAGAAATCAATAAATTCATTGACTTTTGTACATGCTCCTGGCAAATTTCTTCAGTAGATGCCATTATACAAAAATCATCAAGATATGCCACACAAACAATGCCCTGCTCTCTCAAATTCCTAACAATAGGTTACAATGGATATAGAATAGTAAAAAAATTACAAATAGTAGGACAAAGCTTATTAGGTAAGATACTATTGGTAGCAATACATAGTAAAACAACATCACAAAATAGAGTCCAGTACATTTACATATTAAAATCACTTTCAAGATACTCCTCTGGAATAGAAGGCATTTTTCAAAAGATACTTTTTGACTTTGGATTTGAAATAGTTGAAATCTCTAACCTGTGGTAGCTCAGGACTAAATTATCTCTACTCCTAGTTGAATATGAGTGGATTTCCCTATGTGATCTGAAGTCTACTAGGTTCAGTTTTATGTGGATTAGACAGGGAAATATGAAAGTACAAGGAAGTGTAAGGAGTCTCAGTTCTGTGAAACTATTTCTACAACAAGCTATACAAGATATTTTAGACCTGTGATAATTCTAACACAGCGTCTCTGTAACTTAAGGATTTGAACAGTATTGGGGGAATGACCCCAGTTCAGAATTGAATAGGATGCACAGGAGCTCTTTATCTCAGGGTTGATTCTATTTGGGGGTTTGACTGACTGATACTCCAACGGGAAGTTTCCACAAGAATTTTATTCTGAAGGACGTCGAGGTATGCGAAATGTGCTACAACTAATTATTAAATTGATTTACCACATGGTATTCCAGGATCCTATATGCAACATGTAGGTTTTTTCATGTATTGTGCAGCCACATGCAGATAACAATCATCTATAATATTTTAAATAACTTACCTAATTATTAAATTGACCAGGCCTCAAGTGTGAACTTCGTGATTGTCCTACCACTTGTTGAAAACCAACAAGGTTCAAAATAAATTTAGTTGAGGGATAATTTTTAGAATTACTCTAGGAGGCACCAACCATTTTCCTTCAAGGTTGAATCAGAAAAGGAGACCTCAGCCACAAAGTACAATTATGGTGAATAAAACATTAAATTACAAAAAATTTGTAGTTTAGTTTACCCTGTTTTTATGCCTTCCTCTTTAAATCATTTTAAATACTGCTCGCGCCATCAACCGTAACCTCGTATGCAACCAACTATACTCTGATATGCATTAAGTGTGGACAACCCACATAACGCATATGGGTAACTGATCTCTGAATGACTATTGCTATTGCTATGCAGGTGACACAACTCTGGTGCGCCTGAAATAATGAAAATAACAGAAAGATGACGAATCGAGGTGACAGGTGACCTTCGACATTTCGCTGCCATCATTTTCGGCGGGTTAATCAAATAAAGGGAGGGGATATTGCTATTTTTAATATATTTAAATTACTATTATTTTATATTTATTATTTATATACTCATGTCCAAACTAGACATTGAAGAAGTGGTGCTATTCACCCGGAATCGGTTTCAGCACAAGGATAAATTGGAATTAAAGTATCCATGGTAAGGCTGACAGTAGGGTGTCCCTGGATACATTTTTTGAGAGGCTTCTAATTAGGAAAGTTAATCTGGACAGCTTGGAGCTTAGATTATTGATATGAACGTTCCAAGTCAGTCCTGGATCCAAGTAAACCCTCAAAAATGTAACCGCTGCCTGACTTTCTAGGTTTGTATGGGGCAAATAGCAAGCCAAATGCCATACAAGTGAATTCATACATATAAAAGGTATCATTTACTTTGAAACATAAATATTTCCTAAACTTTTCATGGACTGGGATCTGTAGATAAGCATCCTTGAGATCAAAGGTTGCCATATAGTTGTTTCTTTCAATCAGCTGTTCTACTGTCCTCCATTTTAAAATGGGGTGGATTTAGTTCTTTTAGATTAAGGATGAACCTTGCCTTAACATTGGATTTTTTTATCAAAAAACATGGTGAGACAAACTGGGATACTACTTCCTTGCATTCAACAACTGCTCCCAAATCAAGAAGGTGATTTACTTCTAACATCAATTCCCTGCATTCATTTTCAGAATGATGCCCACTATGTAACAAAGCCTTTGGCTTTTTAACAAAAGGAATCTTGTTACCAGATATCCATTTCAGGATTTCTGGATGTGGTGATAGGATGGACTTCCATTGATTTTTGGGAAACCTCAAACTACCTGCAAAGAGAAAAAAACTTACCTTTCTATCTACTTCTGAGTAGAGTCCCTGTATGTATTTGACACTTTTACAACAAAACTGACAAATATATACAGGGAATTATACATACAGGGACTCTACTTCTGAGTAGGAGGCTGATAATGGTTTTTTGGTTTGGAGATATTGCCCCTTCTGTCTGTGATCTCTCCTGTATCCAGACAGGCCCCTCCAGTTTAAAGAATCACCTATCTTTTATATGTACCACTACCTGATGAGCTTGTACTTGGTAGTTGATTACTAGGCTTCTTGATACATATCTGTTTTTGGTTTGAGATCTATAACTGATCTCTCAACAGCTTTTGCTGTTTTTATACACTAACCCAGGTTTGATCCAAATAACAGCTCCTCAATAGGTGCTGCACTAGTCAGCTATTTGACAGTTTTACTCAACATAGGTGTAATGAGGGCTCTCCTAGTCAGTGACATATTGTAGTGAACATCTGTCAACAATTTTCCTGACTCACTAAGAAGGCCTGTGTTCTTGTTTTCTTTATTATCCTGTTCCTTCAAGAGGATGTTGATACCACCCCCTAGGGCAGCAAGGCCCTTTCCTAACTGGCTCTGGTTCAGCTGTTGTAACTTGTCTTTCTTATGTGTATTTGAAGGTATAGCCTTCAGAATTTCAGGGTTTATATCTGGGGCCTTCAACAATGTTAAATTTGTTGGAGGCAAATGTAGCTTTCTTTTTCTCCTTCATCAAGCCCTTCTGTGAGTATGGTTTTCCATCTCTTTTGGAGGAGGGGATCGCGATCGCGAATGCTTTCGGTCCCTCGGATCAGTTCGATCGCTTTTGCTATGCTTCCCATTTATCTAAAAGAGGAAAACATCAATATTAAATTGAAAAGATCAAATATTTCAAAAAAATCAACCAAGGAAAAAAAATGCACCAACGCGTACACAAAAAAGCGTAATGACGTACACGGTCCAGTCGGTAAGGAAGGGTGCTGTATGATAAATTGATAAAAACTCTTCTTCTTACTTAATACATTTTGGCATCAACCGTACCTAAGAGTGGTACTACCTAGCTAAAACAAGTGATCTCGAGGACGAGGTGCCGAAAAATAATAAATAATTTGAGTATTATAGTTTTTATGTTTCATGAAATATAATCTGTTTTTCCCCGAGAGTTCTATAAGTTCATTGAGCATCACAAAAATCTCGAAAAAATTAGGTAGATATTATGTCATAACAAAACATGACCATGCAGACTATTGCCTTGAACAGTAGAACAAGTAGAACGGAGACGAAAACAGTAGATCTACTGTAAAAATAGTAGGTCTGGTCACAGATTAACAAACCTTTCTGGTAACGGTGACTACGAATCGACCATCACGCCATAGAATATGTGTGTGTGGCATCTCATCTCTTAATTGACGTCACAAGCTGTTTACGTCACAGAGCGATGGTAACGGCTGAGCTCGCTGCTTTCCGGGAAACGGGAAGTGTTGTACCCAGCTCGGTACCGTGGGACCGCTCGATGTAACTAGCTATGTACTCAAACTGAGATGCTTATAACTATGGTGTAATCATTTAGTAGTGAAAAAGTTTCGTCAAAAGTTCTCGATGAAATCTGACAGCCGCCAACTTGATTGGTCTGTGTGTTCTAAGATCGGCCATGCTTTCCAAAAACACCGCGAGAGGCGCGAGAATCGCAAAATGGCAGAACGTCCAAAATCTCTAATTTTTAGTCAAATGAATGATGAAAAAACTTGTAAAAAGTAAAAAAGTGATTAGTGATTAGTGATTTCTTCTTCATGTTTGAACTGTGAAGTGCATTTTTGGTTGGCAATCCGAACTTCCTGAAGAAGTATAAGGTAGTTTCCACTGGCTGTTTGAAGACCACAATTTCACTTCACAGTCTTTTCCATGTGTTTTCGCCTGGGTTTTCCACAATTTTTGTGTTTGTGTATGAACATCTCATTATCTGAGGTCTGAGATCTCAGATACAATTCAATACAATACCTCCAGAATCTGGAGTTATCTTGTGTGAAGAACTGGCATTTATGAATCATTTTTACACATGTAAGTATTTTTCTGGGATTCCTCATAATATAGCTATTATATGACACCTAGTAAGATACCTAGTATTAGGTACTCAACTCATGAACTCATAGTATTTATCATGAACACATGCACCATGTAGGGAAGAAGGCATAGAGCAGTACTTGATCATCATGTTCATGATGCATGAATTCATATTGCATTTAACTTGAAAAATTAATTGTAGATTGTGACAGAAGCTGATCAGTATCTAGATTAATGTCAGAGTATATGCTAATTGCTTTTATTATGCTTTGTAGTAGTTACCTTATATGAATTCAACTGATTGTTTCTCCAAAGCATTTTATGAAAATCAATCATCCATCAGGAAAAATTTTCATCATAATATCAATTTGATCTTCAATCAAATTTATAGGATAGATATAAGATATAGATATCTGTATAAAAAAAGCATATCCCAGTTCATAATTTCATATAAATGCTAATAATATCAAATATGAAAAAAGCTAGAACAGGATAATTATATTCTATTGATCCTACAGATGAATAATGTAAATTTCAACCCCAACTATCATAACTCTGATGAATCTAATTCCCTCATTTTATTCACAGACATTTCAAAGAGCATTCTGGAAACCAGTTTCATCTGAATGTTCTGAAAAATAGAAGAAATGTTGAAAATAATGATGCCTACCTGATGCAAGAAGGATTTATACCAAGTGAATAAATGGATGAATGAACATAAATAAACATCAGAATCGGCAGCTCCCAAAATATTATCAGAAACCACAGGTTAGTATTTGCTCATATCATTCTTCTGTCTAGAATTAGATATTGGTAAAAAATCCATCTATCACATACAATACAATTCACTACCAAATAACTTGAAGCTGATTAATAGTATTGAAAAATTCAAAAAGGAATTCAAGAAACATATACTCCTGTAATATTGACATCATATGTCATTTTAATGGTTTTCTTGTACAATTACTATAGTTTTCCATTGGGTACCTAACAGAGTCAATTCAGAATCATTTTCTGTTGAGCTTAAAAAAAAACAAATGATTTCTTCTTGAGTGTGAGTCTTATTTTACTGTTTTATTTATTTTGTCAAATATATCTATATATTCACCATGTTCCCTGCTATAAAAAACATCATTTCTTGGGAAGAATAAATTTGATTGATTGATATTGAATATTGATAGAGATTTGAAATCATACACTACAAAATAGCAAAACTTGTCTATATTTGATTTCATTGACATGGAAATGTTCAACCAACCATGTAATACACAGAATCAAAAGTATTTTCATCATGTAATTGTAATTTTCCTATGATATATGAGATGACAATATGTATACATGTGTGCATAAAGAATAGGAAATCAATATCAGGAAATAGCTGGAAAAAAATGTTTACAAATTGCACATTGAAAATAAAGAGTTCCTAGAAGAAATCATATAATTGCAAGGTGATTTTGAAATGAGTACATATATATCAAACACATGAATATGATAAAGTTGTGACAAGTATTCCCAAAACATTAGATTTTGTATAAGTCTTCTATTTGAGGAGACATTCCATCTTGAAAAAAAAAATTTATTGAATCAAGTATATAATGTACAACCAACATAGGTCATAGGCTATCAACCAAAGTCTATTTCTTGAAAATTGATAAAAAATACAATAAGTTCTTTTCTGGTATAAGTTCATGTTGAGGATCATCATCAATATCCTTAATTTCCATGATTTCAGGTGGGATACAAGATTGGGAGGTGGAAGGTTCTTCAATGGGAATAGTAGGACTTTCATCCATACATACATCATCACAGAGGCTACAAATGGAAGGAAGTTAATTTCAATGTCAATTTATCATCATTTATTTGGTTTATTTATTGATATACAGGGTGTCCTGATTTTACAAAATGATACCATAGACAAGCATAGACTACTGAGATCAAAATGAGATAATTGAACTTATTTCACCTCTATATCAAATTGCTTTGTTTTTCATGCTTTGGTACCCTTTAAAATTATTTAATAATTTCAGGTAAGTACCAATTTCCTTTTCAAAGAGAATCATAGATGATATCTGATATTTAGGACATTTTAGGAATTTGAAATACTGTGTAGAATTATGTATTACATATTTATTTCAACGCCCTGTAGGGGCTAACCAATACATTTTGGTATAGAGGTTGAAGTTTAGTCCAATTATCTTATTATGGTCTCAGTAGTCTGTGTGTGGTATCATTTTTCATTTGATTAGAGTAACCTAGGGTAGTAAATGTAATTAATGTGTTTTCTCCCACATTTTTGTAATATGTAAGTATTTTATATTTATATATCAAAATATCAACTAGATCTCCAATATATTTTACTGAAATATGTATGTGTATGCTGGTGTTATTGTATCATATTATTATTATTGAAATAAATATATTTTTTCAAATACTGTCTGTAGTTTAATCAAGGAGGTGCAGTACATTCATTATTCCAGATTTTTTTGGGTTGTCTCCTTGTTTCTATGGAATAAAAATATGTATATTATTTCAATATACCTGTAGTAAGGACAAATCAGATGATTTGTCCCAAAATGTAACTGCCTAAAGAATTTTCCTATCAGAGAACCTAAAAGAAAAATTCACTAGCTTGTCAGTGACAATTTGTATTGAAAAAAGTTTGAAGAGAAATAAAGGTATGTATATATAGAAAAAATAACAAATTTTTACTTAGCTTTGGACGTTTGGGAAACGAATCTGCTCCTGTTTTCAACATAAAAAAAATGGATATTTGAATATCAAATTCATATTGCACTTGACATAAGTTACAGGATGTTTTCATTAATAAATCTTGAATTTACCATTTTCATTGATAGAACATGGTATTCACTTCTGAAATCTGAAGATGAAAATGGTAAATTCAAGATTAATTAATGAAAACATCCTGTAACTTATGTCAAGTGCAATATGAATTTGATATTCAAATATCCATTTTTTTTATGTTGAAAACAGGAGCAGATTCGTTTCCCAAACGTCCAAAGCTAAGTAAAAATTTGTTATTTTTTCTATATATACATACCTTTATTTCTCTTCAAACTTTTTTCAATACAAATTGTCACTGACAAGCTAGTGAATTTTTCTTTTAGGCTCTCTGATAGGAAAATTCTTTAGACACAGTGACATTTTTGGGCAAATCATCTGATTTGTCCTTACTACACATATATTGGAATAATATTCATATTTTTATTTCATAGAAATGAGAGAAAATTCCAGTAAATCTGGAATAATGTGAATATTTTTTTTACTTTCAATAGTCATATTAAAATAAAGGGAAGTTTTAGGTCCATTGGAGACACTCCCTATGATCATCTCTAGGGTAGTTGTGTAATTTTATTTTTGAATAAAGGATAATAGGTACCTTGATCCTATTACAGTATCCTCAACTGTTAGTTCCATCAGACTTGTTGGGTCATTATTTTCTGTTATAGGTTCAGGTTGAGGAGATGGGATACCAGCATCAATTTGGGTATTTTCCATATTTTTTTCAGGTGAGGTACATGATTGGGAGGTGGAAGGTTCTTGAATTGAAATATAAGGACTTTCATCCATACATAAATCATCATAGAGTCTAAAAAAGGAAGAAAATCAATTTCAATGTCAAGATCTACAAGTATTTTTTTATTATTCTATAAATAATAAATAATTACAAAATTTTACAAGCTACAGCTAGGCTATGTAATAATTAGTTTAGAAAATCTAAAGCACTCTTTATTGAAAGAGTTTTAATATCATTCTTGAAAATAGTGCATTTTCTTAATTACTGTTCTTGCAAGCCTTCAAAAAGCAGTGTAATTTATAATGAAAATATCAATGGTTTTCTGATGGGAGACCACAGGACTCAGCAAGGCTAACAAACAAATACTTCTACTACAAATATGCTCACCAAATTTCAAGAAGATTCTCCAGATATATGATGTAGTATAACATTTTTTTAACTTCAAACCATCTGTTGAAAACAAAGCATTTGAAATCTATATTTATATGTTTTTTTTCTTATTTTAATGAGTAATATGACCTATTGAAGTTTGGTAGGTCATATTTATTTTGAGAATGAATATTTTTTTTATTTTAGGAATGTATAATAATGACCAAGACTATCAAATAATAAAATAGGTTTGGAATTTCAAATTAGAATGAAAACTAATTCATATATTTCTATGAATATTCTAATAGACTCCAAGAAGATGATATGGTGTCTTTTGCTTTGATTTTCTCCAATTAGAAACATTGTATTTATTGATTGATAAAAAGGAATACTCTGTTGTTCCTGTTTTTTTTGCAACCTAACCTACCACTTAAGTATATAATAAAAATAATATGAAAAATATTACAGTTTGGAGGGCAAAGCAGATTTTTTCAGCTTTTTCATGCCTTGACATTCTGGGGGATATGCCTGGAGCATATTCGACCACTAGGTGGTAAGTGTTTGCCAACTGCATCAGCCCACTTTTGTCGAACATTATCCTCCTATGAAAGTATAAAGTATAATGATATATGAAAAAATGAAATGCAAAGTTAGAACTAAATTCGATAAACATGCAAATATTCACCTTGGGTACCCTGTACAAATGCAGGGAATGGCCTGTACCTGTTTGAGATTGTCCACAAACTATGCAATAGTACATGATGTTCATAGAGAATTAAAACACAACAAAAACTGAATACAACACTGAACTATGAATAACGACAACGCGGAAAACAACAACAAGAACTAGAAACAACAAAACTCGAAAATAATAGGGATTAACACTGATAGGACTAAAACACTGGAAACACTCAAAAGAAGAACTGCAGACTGTAGAGAGAATACGACAGAAAAACTAGGAATCGGAATGAATCCACACTAATTTTGAATTCGAAATTCAAATCGATAAATTTGACAATCAACGACCTTGACAACAGGCACACAGAACTGCAGATAATTAACAAGGTTGGTAGAACGATGATTTATTGCCGCGACGCCCTCTACAGGTGATTTCTGAACTATGGCCAATAATCCATCGACACTTTTTGACGAAAAACAATTGACAAGTGGAAACACCATAGTTATAAACATCTCAACTCAAACGGACATTAGCACAAAGCAAGGAACGCTACGAAGGCACGGAAAGAAAAAGAGCAATTTTAACCTCAATACCCTCTTTACCAAACAAAAGTCACTTAAGCGGGAAATTTATTCACCAAAATACTAGTGTTAGGCATTTTCTTTGTTTCAGGTGAAAAAGCTGAAAGATGTCCATGTCTGAAAGATACACAGAGTGGTTAAGTACAATAATACGTATCTGCTTGTTTTGATTCATTCTATGTGGAAAATCTAGTATTGGAGTTGAAATACTTGTGTTAAAATGGCTGAGTTCAATTCCCTTTGTGAGAAATATTATGGATGTTGTGATTTCTATGAAATTTTGAAAGTAGATCGCAATGCCTCCGAAAAATAAAGTTAAGTACAAATACCAAAAGTACCTATTTTTTCATAAATTTTACGAAAAATGTAGTCTCGATGGCTCAATTTTTGAATGAAAATGTTTTTTTTCTTTAATTCAAAAAAATTGATCAAAATCAAACAAAAAAACAAAAAATAAATGATAAAAATCAAAAGGGTCCAAAAACGCTCGAATACGTGTCGAATATTTTTCAATTCTCTATAAGTAATATAACATCAAAATCTCCATTTCTTTTTCTGTTTTTTTTTGAAATTCCAAAAAAACTATTAAATTTGAAAAAACGTCAAAACGCTCGAACACGTGTCGAATATTTTTCGATTCTCTATGACATGAAAATCTCGATTTTTTTATTTTGCTTTTTTTTTGGAATTTCAAAAAAATATAAGATTCGAAAAAAATGTCAAAACGCTCGAACCCATTATCCATTATTTTCTATTTCTCGATCATATGACATCATAAACTCGACTTTTTTTTTGATGAAAAACTTAAGCTCATATTTTGAAAACGGCACGGTAAAAGCATTCAGATTCACCACCAAAGACGTGTCGCACTCCCATTTCGATCCGCCACTAAATATGCTACTAACCTAACCTAACCTGAAAAAAGTTGAAACCAACAAGAGATCTATAATATATGCCTCATATCAATATTACATAATATTATATTCCACAGAAAATATCGAAATTCTCCTGCTGAAAGCTCTCAAACTTGACAAGAATGCTCTATATCCTTCTCTTGTTGCCTTAGAAAAGAGTTTGAAATTTTCATCTAATGTGGAAGGATGCAACGAGAGAGACAGGGCAGTGAACAGAAAATACAAAAATACCTGAAAAAGTAGGGTCACATTGATTTTCTTTAGGCTACGATTAGTTCCGACACCTTCAAGGTATACAAAAAATACTGTTCATTCCAAACTTCTAGGTTTCCGACCCTCTCTGAAATTTCGATTATTTCATCAGAAGTAACTATTGGGAGTGACTGACAACAGGAGAATTTCAGTTGTCTTTTCAATCTCATAGTCTCTGAACAAATCAATAATTTTTATATTAATGTGAAACGTGGGCATGTATGTATGTACCTATCTTTTATAACATTCTGGACTACAAGGTGATGAACACAGTGAAAATAAGTTCAAAAAGAAACAACTAATACAAATCAGCAAACGTGCTGATGAACAACAATTATTATCGTATAACAATATTTTTAAACGACAGTTTTTATGTAACTCTCAAGTACAGATGAACACATTAAGAATGAATATTCTATAATACAATAATACACTGATTCGCGGAAAATACTAATTTCAGATGCTTCAAAATATGTCCCTACCTCTGCAGGTCCTCCCCATATATAACTTCAGATGCTTTCACTAAGTTTTTACTGCCGCTATGAAAAGATAAATTACCTCAGTTGTGTCGCGCTTAGAATTTTGTCATTTTCAAAAATGTGTACTGTGCTGATTTTCGTTTTTATTGCTGCAGCTAGTTGCGAATTCGTCAAAAATGAAACTTTCGAAACTCGTGAGTATTTTTGCTTTACGAATTTTTAATGAAATTGTCACAAATAGTTGTAATAATCTTAATTCACCTACATAAACACAAAGTGAAAAGATTTTTTTAAATAAAAAAAAAAATAATATGAACCTAGTACTTTTTTCATTTCACTGCATTTTAATTTGAATGAGTATTTCAATACATATTAGACATTCATTGCCCTCAGTCTATTTTTGGAAATGTGTGAAATTTCCGAGGAAATTTCAGTTATTTGAAAATTTGGATGGGTCAAAATAAATAACCCATTACAAGTTCTCACATTTACAAACGTGTGAATTGATATGCTACTAGGTAATGCAAAATAGTAGATTCAACTAATAATTGATCAATAAGATTTATTTGCATTCATTTATCTGCTCGATCATATACTCCTTTTATTTTTCAATAGGTTTTTGATTCTTACTTGACCAATAATGAGGGTCTTATAAATTGGCCCTAACAATTTCAAATCATAAAACCGACTGATACTATGTTTTGATAAAAATGCAAATTTTTATAAAACAGCGAGAGGAATAATTAGTGATTTATACTCCAAAGTAGTAAAGAATATCATTACTACCCAGAGGCCAATATTATAACACGAGGCTTCAGCCGAGGGGTATTATAAGGTCCCGTGGTGATGAAATTCTTTACTACCAAGGTGAATATCAATTTTTTTCACAGCTAACAATATACGTAAGTACATACATATGTAGTATTTCAATCATTATATATACCATAGATTAAAGAGTGAAATTATATATGGACCTATTGTCACAATAAAAGCACTTATTTTCAATTCTGATCAGAATATAGTGGCCATGACATGACCATGACAGCATATGACAAGTCAATATTGATAAATACCGGGTGACACAGGTTATCGGGCCACCCCTGTAACTTTTGCATTCGTCAACGGATTTTTCTGAAATTCGGTACACTTATATAAGCAACTATTTCGGATTTGATCACATTACAATCCAATACGACGGACTTCCGGTTTTTCTGGAAATGCCAGCAATTTTGTTATTTCAAATGGAACACCCTGCATTTTTTTACATATCGTCGGCGAACTGACAATACCTGCTAAGTGCAATATAGTGCAGAGCAGGTTTTTTTACAGGAGATGAATAAAACATAATCGAGTAACAGGTCAAGTCGATAGCAGATATTGTTTTCCTTCAATGAAGTAAACAAAGGATTCATCTGGAGGTAGCAGTTCATTTCAGATTGTGCGCAATGAATATTGAAAGCTATAACTGCATGAAATACCAATATTTGAAAAAAATGTTACTTAGCAGGTATTGTCAGATCGCCGACGATATTCAAGTTCAACAGGTCAAAAAAAGTGCAATCTTGATGTTAAATGTCATTTATTCCACAGCCTACCTAGTTGAAAAATTATTCTAACTGCAAGGAAATTCATGAACTAGTTGTTGATTTTTGAATGTATACAATTTGTTACTGCACCGAAAAATAAAAATGATATTTCAATATGTATGTTCTAGAGAAACGGGTAGGTGGCCCATAGGGGTTCCATTTGAAAAAAGAATAATTTTTGATCAAAAAGTGATGTGGCTGAATTGATTCCTGGATAAGTGACACAAAAAATAATTTTTCAGAAAAAAATATGTTCTTTTGTTATGTGTGACTCATTGTGAATAGTCTCGACCACATCTCATTTATATACGAGGTAAAATGAAAAAACAATTTTAATTTAAATTTTTTCGAAAAAATGACATTTGAAAATTTGAAATGAAGATTGCACTTGTCTCGACCTGTTGAACTTGAATATTTAAAAATATACATAGCGTTTCATTTGAAAAAACAAAGTTGCTGGCGTTTCCAGAAATACCGGAAGTCCGCCATATTGGATTGTTATGTGATCAAATCCGAAATAATTGCTTATATAACTGTACCGAATTCCAGAAAAATCCGTTGACGAATGCAGAAGTTACAGGGGTGGCCCGATACCCTGTGTCACCCGGTATACCTATACCTACTAAAAAAAATGTGCCATTCCAGCGAATCTCGCATCAGAACAGTGGATTCGGGTTAATTTTGACAGAGGTATGGCTATGTCTTTTATTGAAAATGAGAAAATTATGGTAGGTTCTATAGTAAGTGGTGGAAAAAACTGTTTAGGTATGTATATGTACCTAAACCTTCATCAAACGAGTGTAGGCGTGCATTTAACTATAGGGATAATGAATTATTCAGAAGAAACCTATTTAAACAAGGAATACCACTGTCTGTGCAAGAAACTTTCACTACTTACCTAAGTATGTCTTGTAAGTTATATAATACTATAGTCTTGGTTGGTGACCTACATTTCTTCAATCCGTACGCGATGAATTCGAATGCAAGAATACAATTAACATACATTTGATTCGGTAATAATATTATGTATTCGGCAACCATAACGTTGTATAATATTTTGGGCAATATGAGGATTGGAATTATATTCAAATTTACAGACGGCCTGTGCATTTTATGCATATTTTATCTTCAGGGAAAAAAGTGGTACCTACTTTAAATCCCTAGGGATTTGAGTATATTTCTAGACTCGTTTCTAGACTAGATGTTCGGCCCCGTTTCCACCGGTTGGTGTACCCATTTAAAATAAATTAAAAGTAAAAAAAAAACTTTTTAATAAAAAGCTTTTATTTAAACGCTCTAAAAAGAAGAAAACAAAATTTTTCTTAATAATTTTAACTATCAACTTATAACCTCATTATACACAATTTATATGATCATAAAAGTTTGTCCCGCGATTCACTTGTGTGAATGAACTAGTACTTATTTAATTATGTAAAACCTGCTGAGATAAAATCTTTGAAATTACAATTTAATCAAATATTGATCATCGCGACAAGCTCTCATGATCATATAAATTGTGTATAATGAGGTTATAAGTTGATAGTTAAAATTATTGAGAAAAATTTCATTTTCTTCTTCTAGAGCGTTTAAATAAAAGCTTTTTATTAAAAAGCTTTTTTTTACTTCTAATTTATTTTGTAATTTTTAGTTATCGCTAGCTGGATTTTTCGATTTACTCTCAACGAGCCTTTTCATTTGATACCCATATTGTAGAAGTAGATTAAAAATGACCATTCCGCCATCTTGGATAGTCCGCCATAATAGATTTAGAATAACGTCACATTATTTTTCGAGTTACTCTCAACGAGCCTTTTCATTTGATACCCATATTGTAAAAGTTTATCAAAAATAGCTATTCCGCCATCTTGGATAGTCTTATCGTGCATTGTCATCCATACTGAACGTGTATACAAAATTTCAGCTCAATCGGTTGAAGATTTCTACTTCAAAATTGAGTTCAAAGATTCCACCCGAACATACATACTATTACATACAAACATACAATGCAAGTTAAATAAATGCTTTTAATAATGAAATTTCAATTTAAAATCCAGATAGCGCGTCCTTATTCGATAGTTTTCCGTTAAAAATATTTCTTCATGAAAATCATTTCGATTTCATCCTCATTATTTTTTTTACAGCCGAATATATACTGCCTTGTCACAAAGCGGACCCGAACATTAACAAGTGTCTAGCCAAAACATTCAACCACCTCCGGCCCTACTTGAAAGAGGGGATAAAAGAGTTAGACGTCCCGAGCATTGATCCACTCATTATTGAAAATCTGCTCATGGAAAATGGACGAGGAGCTTTTCGAATCAAAGCTGCTTTTTACAACATTTCCACGAATGGAGCAAGCAATTACAGCGTGGGAAGCATCAAGTGCGTCAACACCTCTAAAAACCCTTTATATTAATAATTGGTTTATGGTTCAAATATACATGGCGCAAATCAGTTTTCAACAATTTAGCTACGGTTCGAATAACGAATTGCACTCAAAATGTTGCTTTCTTATTTCAGAACCGATCTCGACAACTACATTATCGAATTAGGTGTCATTTTACCAAGGCTCGAAGTAAAAGGAAAATATGATGTCAATGGAAATGTTCTATTATTCCCAGTAAAAACACGAGGTGATTTCTGGGCTGTTTTTTGTAAGTCAATTTCCAATTTGCCGAATGAATATGTGGTACAAACTATATATATAAATATTTTATTTATTAATATATTTCAGTGGATGTTCAAGGAGCAGCCAAAATTTTTGGCAAAGAATTTCAGAACAATGAAAATGTGAGATTCATGAAAGTTGACAAAATAATGATAGATTTTCGACTGAAAAAAAGTCGTTTCCGAATAAAAGATGTAGTGAATCATGGAAATGTGATAGGTAATTGAATCTGCAAAACGAATGGAATGAAACAGAAACAAATTTATTATTCATTACAATATTTTATCGGCTCTCATCTGTTCAAGTTTGTGTTAAAGCTAATGAATTTTCTCGTTAATTTATTTTCAATATTGTCATGGCCATATTATTATTATTCACATTTTTCAATATTGTCATCAATTCTTCTATAAAGAGCATTACTACAATTCGAATAATCATCGATTCATATTTTTTATTGATTACCTATAACGTATATACAAGGTGATCCAACGAAAACTTTACACTCCGATTTTAAGGCTTCAAAATGAAAATCCGAAAAATGCTCGGACCTGTCGATTTATGATTCAAGGGGTAACGACTTGTCTGCTTTCTTCATCCCCAGGGGACGACATCCCACGGATTTTGGATAGGGATAAGGGGTGTTGCGATACCTCATTTTGAAGATTTCATGAAGTACTATCCGACCCTCTAACTTCGCATCAAAATTTTCATCCATAACGAAATGAGAGATAAAATAGTATAAAAGAGGCAATGCCGCATTTACCTCGAAAATATTATTCTTATTAAAATAGTATTCTCATATAGTTATTTATTATAGAGGGGAAAAAAGTAGTAGATTTTAGCTCCAGGTCTTGTTAATTGTCTCCCGACGCTTGCGACAGGAAAAGGACGAATCAATATTAAGATGATATATATTGAAATCAGAAAATTATCTTCGTGAAATTAGAGGGTCGGCTAGTACTCTATGAAATCTTCAAAATGAGGTATCGCGACACTCCTCGTCCCTATTCTGAAATCCTGTTGGAGTGCTTCCCCCTTGGTAGGGTGTTGAAGTTATGGGGATGGGGCCAAGCCAAAGACAAGAATTCGCGGCAGGCAGAAATTGTCATTGCGTAAAAAAACTGATAGCAAGAGTTAACAGGGAAAACCATTGCAATCTACTCGGATAGCCAGACGGCAATCAAAGCAGTTAACTCAATGCAAGTTAACTCAAAACTAGTCTGGGACTGCCTAGAAAAAACCCTGAACTATGGGCAGTCAGAACATGCACTGACTTTGACATGAGTACCAGCACACACGGGGTACGAGGGCAACGAAGAGGCAGATTCACTAGCCCGAGCTCCGAATGGCCCAGAACAGTGTTGCCACAACGGGCACACCAACATATTTTGAATTCATCAGAACAACACATAAACCAAACCCACCAAACGGAAATTTCGGAATGGATTATGCTGGGATTATGCCAAAAATAAATTGAAGGGGGGAATCAGTTTTTATTTGCAAAACGCCATTCAGATATGTATACATATAGAGAACAGGTCCGTAAATGAATGGTTATCGCTACAACCGCATGTTGAAATTTCATAAAATAATCAGTTTTTACTAGATTAATATCCAGCGAATGAGTTTGTACCAAATATGGCCTTATATTGGGAATGTTTATGTACCAACCTACATTTGAGGAACAACGCTGGGCACAACAAACATATGACTACTATATTTTATTTGCCTATGGAGCCTCATAGAAAAGGCGAGGGTATCTAAAGAACTCTTAAACGATTTTGAGGGCAGACATAATAGATCTGAGGAAAAGGTCACGGTGTGGAGGCAGATAGTCCGAAGGCTCCTTTTTAATATAATCTGATCTACGTGGATAAAGAAAGCAGACAAGTCGTTCCTTCTCGGGTCCGAGCGTTTTTCCGGATTTTCATTTCGTTCATTGTACCAGTATATCACCTGACGAAGCTATTGTGTTAGCGAAGCATGTCGTGTGTTTGAGAATTTTGTAGAAATCTTATCGTTTGTGAAGTTTTTGCATTTCATTTTAATGCTCTAAAATCCTAAAATCGTTGGACCACCCTGTACATATATTATAATGTATATTTCGAATATATAATACCGTGTCATTGAAATATTCCAATCATGATAGATACTTTTCCAGAATTTATTGATAATAAGGTGAATTCATTGAATTTGTGAACAAATCATAAAAAAGTTGATCCCTTTACGTGTTCATTAGGTATGTATCTGTTTACCAAAACTATGTTCGGAAATGCGATTACCTAAACAAAAACTATGATATTTTAGGAGAGGCCATGAATCAATTCCTGAATAACAATGCCAATGAATTGATCAGCGAGATGAAACCTGCAGCAAACGCAGCGATTGCGAAGCATTTTAAGGGGTTCCTGAATGGCGCTTTCACCAAATTACCACTAAAAGTATGGCTACCTGATGCGTGATTCCTGAAAATTCAAATTTGTAGAAAAATTCACGATTATCTAGGCACGGGTATGAATTATGATGACGATGAGTAGGTAGCTTGGTCGTACAAGTTACAAGAACAAAAAATATTGTTTTTGCAGATAGCACGATTTATTGGGATAATACGAGTATAAATCACGAAATTTCTCTGGTAAAATTATTGATTTCGTAATCAATCATGATCTGATTCTAAGACTATAGGAAATAAAACGAGTATGAATATTACTTTACACAAACATAATATTTTTAGTGTATATTGTATCGTATTCGAGGATGTATGATATATATAGTTATAGACATCAATCAAAAACCGTACCTCATATATAATTCACCTCAATTCTATATTGTATTCATCAAGAAATCAAACTGGCGATGAACTTATAATGTCTTCGAAACGTACGTATATGCCACCATATCAGCCGGATTTGAATTCCGATTGATATACGTATACCCTAAATACAGGGTGTCCGGAAAGGTGGATGTCGTAAATGAAAGGGCTGATAGAGTGAGCCAAAATAATGTTACTACTTCATAGAAGAGAATTTCTATCGCGCTTCGTTACGGAGTTATTGACTTAGTTAGGATGAAAACATGATTTTTATGTAGTCGCGGTAGTCAAGGTCACATCATATGACGTTGCGATGACATGAGAACTACGAGAAAACAGTCCTAACTCCTGGCTTAGATTGAAAGTTAGACATGTTTTCCCCTAGTTTTCATGTCATCGCAAAATCAGGTGATGAGCTTGACTACCGTCAAACTTTAAAACGGTTTGCCATGGTAACAATGATATTCGGGCAGGTAAATAAACTCATACTATTGCTCCTTTCAATGCGTAAACGGCTTTCCAGTCAATATGATTTATACAGGATGGGACGAATTTTTTCCTTTTGATGAAGGCATTTTTGACACAGGTGACAAATTTCACATTTTGCTTCCACCGTTTGATTCCTTCATCTTTTATGGTATGGTATTTTTATCGATATCTTTTTCCGTTCTAGAGAAAATCGCATTTCAAAACATACATTATAACCGTTTCAGAGGTAATGAAAGCTCCGTTTATTTGATGACAGTGAACACAAAAAGATTATCAAAAATGGTTTTCAATATGTGCATCTTGAACTTCAAAGCATTTTCTAGTTTTCTAATCATGTAAGAATTCGATTCAGAAGCTCATCCCTAATATTTACAGGTGTTTCATAGACTAAACATTCAAGATAGCCAGCCTCAAAGAAATTAATCAAGTAGATTAAGATCAGGTGACCGAGGTGGCCATGGAAAAGGACCATGGAGAAATGTGATGTTCAAATGATGGGGAGGCGCACCATCGTGCATCAGCCACACATATCACTTCGAATATTCAAAAGAACCTCTTATTCTAACGACGAATCTGGATTTTCTCGAAAATTTAAAAACATTAGAAGTTCCATCAATGACATGAGATCCATGTTTTGAAATGCGATTTTCTCTAGAACGGAACAAGATATCGATTAAAATAAAGTATACAATATTTTAACTTTATATAGGGTCAATAACTCCGTAAAGAAGCGCGGTAGACATTTTTTTATATAAAGTACTAATATTAGTTCGGTCCTTGATTATATACACTAGTGTGAATACTCAATGGTTTGGCTCACCTATCATCCCTTACATTTACGACATGACCTTTCCGGACATCCTGTATAATAAGTAAATGCTATTCCTATTGGCTTACTTTTTGAAAGTATTCAATTCGAGATATGCGATGATAAAACCCGTATATTATATATATGCACCTGATAAAACGTACATTTTATGTTCATTTTTATAATATCCTATCTCGATAACGAAGTATAAACATCATTAACAAAAATTCTGATGTCTTCAATAAAATAGACATTCAAAATTCGGAAAAAAATTGTTAAATCATGAGTATCTACCTATATATATAGGTATATAATATTATATCCAACAAATCAAAAAATGTAAAGCCAAAGCAAGAAGATGAACGTAGAATACTATACATATTATGTATACCTAGTAATTAATTTTGTAATAAAAAAAGAAAAAAACTCAGGTGTTTTTTTTTAATTCAAACGATTGCACTCGAACACTAAGTATACTGTGCTATTAACTACCATTTTGTATAATATGTTGCTATATATATACATATAACTAACTATATATACAGGGTGACATAGAAAAAAGTACATTGCATAGCGCCATACAATAGAGGACATTAAAATGAGGAAAAAAGTTCCTATGAACCTGGGTCCGCAAGGCCTTCGGTTAAAAGATACGGGGTGTTGAATTTTATTGGAAAAATGTATTGAATAAGTACAAGGGCAATAATTTGAACATCTTCTAAAAACTTGATGTTTTGTTCTAATTAATCATATTTTTCATCACACCATTAACATGAAATTGTTGAAGTATTTATCATTGTTTTTGCAAAAGTTATTGCTTCTAGTGACTTGGACAAGGTATACCTCATTTCTTAAGTATAAAAGAAGGGATAACAAATTTTTTCCGTCGAAAATGACATACAGTGTATAGTGTATAGCAAAACAGTTACGACCGATTCAATAGGGATGGGACCCTGTAGCACCCTCTATCAGTCATCACAAAACTAAGATCATATTTGAATTTAGCACGATAAAAAACCCCTGTATACCACATTTCATCCATTTCTTGCGTCTCTGGCTAAAGATATTCAAAGAAAACCCCAAAAAAATTCAAATTTCAACACCCCGTATCTTTTAACCGAAGGTCTTGCGGACCCATGTTCATAGGAACTTTTTTTCTTATTAGTGTGTGGCACTATGCAATGTACTTTTTTCTATGTCACCCTGTATATATATACCTAATCGAACTAATATAGTTAGAGTTCGTCCTGATTTTTTTGTAATAACAAAAAACTAAATCATGAATAAAAATATCGTATTTATCTTTGAGCGTTTTTATGTTTTATTTTTATTCAAAAGAAAGATAATACGAATTCTCGTAAATAAATTGATTAGGTACCTACGATACGTATAATGAACAATAATGGGTCAAAGAACATACAATAAATATTATCATTTTCAAGTGTTCACTGCTCTCTCTCATGCGCCCATCAAATTATTTCGTGGAATCATGTAGGTTCAACATTTTGCGAGCACTTCTGGAAAAATATCAGGAGGCGGTATAATCTAAACCACTTTTTCGATACCATTTGAATTCCATCATGCCAAGAATGAAAGTTGAAACATAACTGGAGAAACAACCCTTCCGATCGATTGCCACCATGCAATAATTTACTTGACCAGGAAGTTAGTTGAGCGACATATGCATATGTATATGGTTTCGCCTCATATATTACTGTATATAAGTATATAAATCTTCAATAATAATTGTTGAAATGAAATTTTGCATCACCACGAATCATATATTGTTGTAGTCTTATCATATCTTCCTGTTTACACAACATCTTGCCCTATGTAAAAATGTGTAGCAAAAATATGTGGCGCCATAGGTTTCTGTGGAAAGCGGAATATCGAAAGTGCATGTATTTCACGATAGAGATGTCAAGGATATAATTGTAAGATGAAATTCATGTTGACTATTGCTCCATTCCAATTATGCACAACCGTTATCAGTGAAATTATCTGGTGATCATCAAAATTATGAAGTCATACAAGTACCTACCAACCAATTCCTCACTAACTATATACATTCATAGCTATATAACTACTATAGGTACATCCTACACGCCATACATCAATTCGCTAATGAAATATGCAATTATAATTATTGGAATAAAGTAAATAGATATAGACGCCATAATAATATCATTGTTTGGATATACTTTAATTATTTATAAGTATCGCAAACACTATTATGCCTCATCATTTCTTATCGGTGCATCTTTTCGACTCCATTAATGACATTTTATTTAATTTTCTCCTTAACCGTCACAATAAACTCTATATCGAAGTAACTGATGAACTTTCTTTATCTTTGAACTTCAGACCTCATTTCATTGTGACCAATCGCATGGGCGTCCGTCCCATTATTATAGTTCCCTTTGGAAAACATCCAGGTAGGTACCAATAAGTATGCTCAATATTGAATAATCACCTTTTCGAGAAAGTAATGAACAACTGTAAGCAACAATTACAGATTCGAAAATAATAACGAAGTAAAAAACTGACCTCATCTTCAACGTGAATTCCATGAAGTATTCAACTGTAAATTATGAAACCACTAACGATGAGTTTTGAAAAGGAATATCCTCAGATATTATCAATATGAAGAAAAATGGGAACATTTGTTGAGACACGAAAATCAGGTACCTATACGAATGATTTTTGGAAGATTCAACCTCATCAACAATTTTATTTCAAGGAATATCTGGTGCTGTCTGGGATCTACGAGATCTAATAATTGAAGTTAACAGAGTGAAAAACGTAAGTAATTTTCACAAAATATTCGAAAAATTAAACAAAAATTGGTAGACAACTGGAGCAAAACTAATTTCCTGGCATTGAGAGCACAACATTCAATTACATACATGCATACTGATCCAAAAAGTCTGATTCTGTTTAAATTGGAGCCAGGTACTGCTTATAACCGCCAACAGACTGGGTTTGGACTCTCCATCATTGTTGGACAGTCACCAGACAACGATTTAAAGATCTCTACGTCTGAATATTGTCTGAATATAGCGAACACCTGACTAAATAAAAACTCATTTATCTGGAAATTTCTCAATCAATTTTCTAGGTTCATTTTGAAGAGGATATCCCTATTCATTCAGAGAGTTGATTGTATCAATAAACGATAAATACAAATTTGAATATGTATTATAGGTATGCGCATGAACTGAAATCTTCAGAATCGTACTGCCTACGCCTATGAGTATGATCCAGGAGAAAGAAGGCTACGATTTTGGCGCTAGAGGCGTATTTATTTTGAAAAAAAAAGTTGTACGAAGTACAAACAAAAAGCAGTCAATATCGATTAGGCTTTGATCACATTATTCTGTTTGTAATGTTGTTGGGGTAGAGTTATTGAAGTGAAGTGATCAACTATGGTAGTTCGGAAATATCTTTATTTAAATTACTTGATTTTTATGGAACTGTCATATTTTTACGAACAATAAGTCGATGTATCTACATTGAGTACTTACCACCAACCTATTTTGATTCACAATTTCATTGAATTATTGAGTACCTGATATTATTGTGAAAATAATTTTTGGTGATTTAAAATGGTAAAATTCAGCAGGCGACAGTGGTTAACTCTTATCGTCATAGGAATAGCAGATTTTTGCAATGCAATTTGTGTATCTCTTCAAGCACCCTTTTATCCACAAGAAGTAAGTGAAATTCTAATGAAAATGCGTGAACTAAAATATTTATGAGCGCCTATCAGGTGGGTGGAAACTCAACAAAAAGTATTTTGATAGCAGATAAAAATGGCAATTATTAGTCTTTTACACTAATAAGGCTAAATTTCAAGCATATTTTTTATGAGTAGGTATTATACAAGGTGGCCCTTTGAAAACGAAACAGCGGCTCTATAGGTCGCCAGAGCCGGATTATGAAAAAACACTGGAACAACGACGTCAACTTTATTCCCGAGGGTGACATCGTTCTCAAATATTTTCAGCGCTGCGGCGTTGCCGCTTCTATCGAAAATTAGTTGAAGTTGAAGAATAATTTGTGAACAAATTGAATAACAATCATCTATTACAATATGTTTCATTTTCTGGGTAACTATGTATTTTGAGCAGATAAAAGAAATGATTCATGATCTGGATGACAGTAACAATTAAGAAATTTCTTCACCACAAAAAAATTTATTTGTATGACTGAAAAAAAATGAAACTGAAAAAAAACTAACTTAATCAAAATCCAAAGGAAAAATATTACAATAAATTTATTCAATTATAAATAAATACTTATAGACACAAGGAATATTTATATCCCACCAATATAATGTTTCATGATGACAGATTCAAATGTTCAGTATTAATGAGGGCACAAACTATTTTTATAATATCCTGCATAATCACAACTGTCTGCCTGGGAAATCTTGAGTGGTTCTTTAATATGCTAAATTCATTTAAAAGATCTATCATGTCCACTTTAATTTTCTTTTCATCCATCTTGTATAAAACGCCCATCCTGCTTCCTACACTTTTGTACATCACATCGGAAAATACCTGGGTAGAGGCAGTAACATTATTCTTTTCCATGTACTCAGTGAGATAGATCAATCCTTCAGGGGTCCTTTTGTGCGTCAGATTCAGATGACTGAGAAGAAACAGTTCTGCCCAAGAGGGAACACTGTTCAGGATTTCCGAATAGGCGATCACCTCAATATCGGCCATCTTGGCGGGAAATAAGCGGGAAACGAAGGAAATGGCCCCCTCCTTGCTGTAGCACACCAGACACTTCATGGTGTAGGTGTTGGGGTCCACATTCTTATCAATGATTTTTTCTCTGCCTGCAAACCAGCCCAGGCGATTTTTTGGGTCAGCATCCAACTCAAATATATTGACAAAGAACTGTCTGTTGTTCCCATGGCCAGACCAACTGATCAAATTGGTCAGGGCTTTGGCCACTTTTGGGACAGTTTCATGAAATACATTACGTGAACGAGCTTCTCCCATGCCAAAATCTATGGAGAGTCTCATGAAGGGGTCATTCAAGCGAATTTTAGTCAAGGTTATCAGCAAATCCAAAGGAAATATTTTTTCTTGAATGCTTACCGATTTCAAGATGTGCATCATGTGGATGGGCAATCCTAAATAGAATTTTGGAGACATCTGGATCACTTGAAGAGTGGACATTTGCCGTTGGGACTTGTCAAAGTACATGGCTGCCTTTTTGTAAGGGTCATCAAAGTCAATCATGTCTTGTATGGAAGTTGGGGCAGTAGTGGAGGATCCTACATTTGAAAAACTACAGTTACACTTACACCCATGCTGTTGCTGTGATTTTGACTCAATTTCTTCTCCAGCATCCTCTTCCAAAACTTGCACTTTCTGAGTTCTTGTTTTTCTTGTATAAGGTTTTGAGATTTTTTTATCTTCCATGATAAAATCTTCAGAAAGTGAAATTAATGAAGGTTGATCTTCCATGAGCTCATTATCCTCTGGCTCCAGATGAGACTCTAGCATTAACATAGGCCACATTTCTTCTTTTATGTCAATTTCAACTGGTTCTTCCTTAATCAACCCCTCCTGAGCTTGACACTGTACATCAAATTCTTCAGATTGAAATGTATTCAATGTAGTCTGAGGTTTGTCATCATCAGTATTTTTATCAACATCAACAAACTGAAAATGTTTAGGTCCATCCTGATCATTTTCACTATCAGATTTCTTTTTTCTTCTGTACTTTTTATGAGTCTCATGCACGAGTAAAGGTGAAAAACTATCATCCAAATATAAGCTTGGACAAATACTCATATTAACAAAAATTAGTTTGGATCCATAGCGCTTGTGGTCTCTAAAATTAGTGAAGTCTTTATGGACCTGAAAGATAATAGTATAATTCTTGTTTCTATTGAAGAAAGCAATATTATTAATTACATCAAAGTGATCCTCGCAACAGTATAGACGACCTATACATCTTCCTTCAACATTAGCTGCCTTCAACCACTGAACCCTTCTTGGATTAACTCTGGGCACTTCTATGAACGTTTTTTCAGTATTGCCACTTGTGTTAGGACAAGCTGGCACATAACATTCTTTTATTCTTTTACCCATCTTCAATGTCTGATCGCCAAATCATTTGTATAAATCAATGCATTCCAGCCATACAGTTATTTATTATGTTGTTTTGGGTTTGAGATTTCTGAAAATATTTTATATTTTCTGTACTAATGACAGCTGCCATTTAAATCATTCACTTCAAGTGTCAAAGTGACGTGTTTGACGAATGACATCGACATAACATAATATGGATAGAGAAGAAGGGATCACACCAGTATAGTAAGATGCGTTAAAATTGCGGCTGCCGAAAGGAGGAACATATACAGGGTGTTTCATAATTGAATGTCAATATTCGAGAAGACGATTCTTGGGCCCATTCTAAGAAGAAAGTTTTATATGAAAGTATGACCTAAACGTCCTAACATTTGAGATACAGGGTGGTATACAGCTCTCAAAAATTAATATAGCCTACTACAATGAGAAGTTATAATTCCAAAATACCATATACGAATACGAAGTTCATAAACTATGAATTGTATTTCTGAAATTTGATCTATAAGAAATGAAATCTATTTCTCTGATATTGTCATATTCACGATATATTGCTATAATCATGTAGTGAAAAGCTTTTTATTTTTTTTAGCGAAAATCGTGCATCAGATTGAAAAAATTGTAGTGCTCAAATTTGCTCAGAAATGTTTGGGAATCTCAAGAATGATTTCAATTTCGAGATTAATCAGTGGCGTACCATCAATAACTGCCAAAATAGAGAATTCCATACGAACGCCACTGGTGGCAACCAAAATAAAAGTGATACACTAACTGATGCCTCTTGATACATAGTACATGTATGCCAAATTCCATTAGAATATCTAAAGTGGTATTACCTATATTAATAAAAAACTATTAATTTTTGGGAACTTCGCCACCCTGTATCTCAAAAGTTAGGACGTTTAGGTCATACGTTCATATGAAACTTTCCTCATAGAATAGGCCCAAGAATCGCCTCCCTAAATATTGACATTCAATTATGAAACACCCTGTATATTGAATAATTTTCCATATTCGAGGATTCATATAATAATATCGATATCTCCATTTCTTCATTGATCATTCAGCATCAAGGACAGAAACTTTAAATTCAACCAATTCATTTAATTTGTACAAGGTGTGAATTGAGAATAATTCAGTAGCGGTAACATTATATTTTTTTCCAGGCTGAGAGAAAACACTGTACTGCAACTGAATACGGTCTAGTTTTTGGAATATTCGAATTTGTAGTATTCTTGATAAGTCCCATATATGGACAGCATCTTAACAAAATCGGACCAAAATTATTATTCAATGGTGGAATCTACACTACTGGAGTGTGTGCAATATTATTTGGGTGAGGAATTGTTTCAATGAAGTAGTATGGTATGAATTACGACTTCCTCATCATATCTATTCTATTGAGAATCTGTTTGACGATTATCACTGCAAATTATACACAATGGCCCATTGAAAACGAACCAGAGACTCTATAGGTTGCCAGAACTAGAATATGAAAAAATACTGGAACATATATGTTAACATTGTATCAACTACATTTTCGAGAGGGACATCGCTCTATAGTAGTTTACCTAACAAGTGCGGAAAGTGACATTTTTCCGCACGCGATTGCAGATTGCCGAACGACGCGTTAGCGGAGTAGAAAAAAATATTTTCAGTGCTGCGGCGTTACCGCTTTCAACGAAAAGTAGCAACAACTTTGTTATTTCAAATGAAACACTCTATATTTCACTGCATTTTCAGATCACACATGGGGTCTAGCGGGAATGATTACAGGAGAAATATAGGGTGATCAAAATCGAGATTTTTCTACTTTAGGATATTATTGTGTCAAAACTATTCATCATTGGTCAAAACGGCTCACATGTACCTATCTTTAACATTTGATTTAGTATATCTATACTGACATTTAATTGGAACGAATACAGAGGGTGGTTGAAGATTCAGAATCCTGATCACCACTGTATATCTGTTTCAATTAAATGTCAGTAGATGGCAGATCAAAAGTTGGGATCGGAACATAAAATCGTTTTAACCAATAATGAATATTTTCGACACAAAAATATTCAAAAGTTGAAAAATCACGATTTTGAACTCCCTATATTCATCCCCACTAGACCATAAGTGTGATCAGAGATTATACACTCCCCATAATCTCTGGTGTGATATATCGATGAAATCAACTCTTCAGGAAGGATCAAATAATGCAGTGAAATACAATACTGGTATTCCATTTGAGATAACAAAGATGTTTGCTACGTTTCGATAGAAGCAACGCCGCAGCGATGATAATTTTTTAGAATGATGTCCTCGAAAATGTAGTTGACTGGTTCCAGTGTATTATCATAATCCGGTTCTGGCGACCGACTGAGCCTCATCTTTTTCGTTTTCAGTGGGCCACTCTCTGTATATTGTAATTATGCCTTCTATTGTTGAACTTTTTTTGTCCCACCCTGATATAATGGTACAATTTGATTTCACATACAGTCTCCTAGATAAGGTGGAAGGACATTACCCTTTCATTATTTTGAGCTTTATAATTCGAATCGTCGAAGCTCTCGGAAATGCTGCTTTCCTGACAGCCAGTTTTGCCATTATAGCCAAAGAATTTCCAAATAATGTCGCCACGACTTTTGTAAGTACCTAATATGATAATAAGTAAAAATGTAGTCCATTCCATAATGAATATATTCATCAGAATGTCACATCTGATATATTGTCAGTTATTTGTTTGTATATCGTTCGGATGCTTGTATCAACTATATGAAATGGACTTTTCCGAAAGGGTTAGGTGCAATGTTTTTCGTACGAGTGTTCTTGTCCATATTATTTATGAAAAAAAAAAGGTTTTTAATAAACAAGATTTCATAATAATGTTACAAAATAACACATAAGACAGAATAGTTACATAGATCAGCAAGTTACTCCTACATATCCTCATTTTTAACAGTACTCTTCCAGCACTAGTGCTGTAAAGTAACGTTTCCGCACGATTTTATCGATAAAATCGTGCATAAAAGTAAAAGTCGTGCATGAAAGTAAAACTTTCAATACGGAAAATCGTGCGGAAAAGTTACTTTTTCGCACGCTCGTAGAAAAAATATCAATTCTTCCAACATTTCCATATAATTTTGTAGGCCTCCTTGGAGACATTTTTCGGCCTAGGTCTAATCGTCGGCCCGACAGTCGGTGGCGCCCTCTTTCAAGTTGGTGGATACACTCTGCCGTTCGCAGTAATGGGATCTGCTCTCTTCATGTCCGCCATTCTAACTGCCTTGGTATTGCCGAAACACGAAGACGGAACCGACCGGGAAGCAGGACGTAAGTTTTCACACGAAAAATCATCAACATATCCCTTCTCGCGATTCCAAGGAATACTTTTACCTACTAAAAGAAGTATTATGAAAGTTGATAGCATTTTTCCGTTTCGTATACAAATAGAGCTACGCGCCCAGTTGACACAGGCTTATGGAATATCCATTTCAAGTCCTATTCAAGGCGGGATATCCGTGGTCATAAAATGTATATCCTGAATACGTCCGTACCATACCTTTCAGCTGAAATGCTTTCATTTAGAATCACCAGCGTACTATGTACGCTGGGATCACAATAAGTTCCATGCGACCACTCAAAGGAAAGCCTTCCCAGACCATAGCCTGCTACTTTCGTGCTTATAATGCCAATTGAATTCATGTTATGCTATAAAATTGTTTCTGGAGAAAAAGGAAAGATAATGGAGTGAACCCAAGAAAGGAATGTTAGTGCATTTTCAATCTCAACTTGATAACTTAACTGTCACACTCCACATGGTATCTATTATAAATTTCATCAAAAAAACACGCTATAATTGCTGCACCCGGTATTTATATGCGAATACAGTTTGCACACCAATATGCAGAAGGAAATAATCTGTCTTTCAAAACAAAAAACGTCCAAATCGGACAAGTAGTTTTGTAGAAAATGTTTCCTAAACTTTTGGCTACTTTTTGGTGGTGCGTTAATTTCTTGGAGAAGTGTATAAAAGGGTGTTTCTTCAGTTGTTCAAACTACTATTGTTTTCCATATTCTCGGCCCCAGCGTCAATGTTCAAAGCTCTGCGCATTCCGGGCGTCCTTTTGGCGTCTGCCAGCATCGTGGTGACGTCGATGTCGATCGGCTTCCTGCAGGCCACCCTGGAGCCCCACTTGCGGCCCTTTCGGCTCTCGCCCGTCGTGCTCGGCCTCATGTTCGTCATCAACGGCGGCGTCTACGCCGTCACGGCGCCCCTCTTCGGCTGCCTCTGCGATCGAGTGTGCGCGCCCAAGGTCGTCACCGCCGTCGGGACGCTGCTCGTCGCCGCCGGGTTCTGCGTCATCGGGCCCGTGCCTTTGCTGCCCTTCCAACAGTAAGTGGATATCGGTTTCAGTGTTGCCACAGACATATGTTTTTCGAGCGACCTATGCGGTCAAAAACGAGCGAGATTTCAACTCAACGAGCAAGATTTTGTTGATGAAATAATATATGAATGAATAACCCCGGCACATTACTCTGTTATTGCTTGGATACCAAAAGAGATATAAAAATATCAAGTTTTTTTGACGTTTCCCAAAGTGGTTCCACCTATACGACCATAGCTCGCAACTCGTCACTGAACTATGTCTGGTATATGCGCTGATATGGGCCGATTGCATGAATCATTTGACACGAATTAATATTCAATCTTCTGCCATGAGTTTCTTGCTCGTTGAATTAACAGAAAGCAGGTTAATGTTACCGACTCTTTAGTATCTGAATTACGACCAAAGATATGAGTGGCAAATTAAATTGAAGAAATAGCATCAAATGCTGAATGATTATTGCTGGATTCCGAACAAATATACATTCAAATTGCACCTAATTTGTTTGGCCTACTAGCCAGGGTAAAATCAGTAAAATCGAGCATGATTCGACAAAGGGAGAGAGTAAACTAGCGACAAAACGAGCGAGATCTCGCTCAATCGAGCTAGCTGTGGCAACGCTGATCGGTCTACACCCAATGAACTCAGATTGTCTACACCACAGAACTCATAACCTTTATATCTTATGACTAGAATCCAATATGGCGGACGAACAAATTATGCATCAGCTGTAAGTGAACCACAAACAGTAGCGGATGACGATGAGATGAAAGTATTATCACATGAATTTTCGGAAAATCAGAAGATCACTATAGAATTCGAATGGATAATTTTGATGATATGAGTAAATAGATATGCTTCTCATTTTTTGCACTCTACATGTCTGATTTTAGTTTTTGAGAAAGGAATTCACTGCACAAATATAGGATATATTTAAAGTAAAGCATTTTTTCGAATTATAATTTTTACACATTTTATACCATATTCAATAGTCATAGGTCATGGTTCAAATCAGTGCACCGCATTCGATTGTATCTAATAACTGAGTTCATTTCAAAAGAATTCTATCACTTCAAATTCGCGATAGAAAATAAGCGTACGCCACCTATCGGAGTTCTTGAAAGCTGTCAAAGCGGCCTATTTACTTTATGTTTTTATTGGTTCACATTTGTTCTTTGTTTGTGCTTATTGGTCATATCAAAACACTCCACTCAGAAGTGTTCGAGTTGTTGCCGTCAGATGGGGCGACGTGTTATTTTCTATCGTGAATAGTGACTAAAAGGCTATATGCCAATATAAACTATAAAATTCATCATTCAACTGTTCACAGAATTCACATGTCAATAACTTACCTTCAGTTCGTATTTCATTATGCTGGAACCTCTGAAGAGGATGATTTCATTAGGATGAGAAGTATAAGGTATCTCATTGAAGGTAACACAAATCACTCATAGAGAACATACAAATACACCCCAAATCGAATGGTATTTTCCTTAGACCGGTCTCATTAAACTTATCGAAGAGCTTTCACAATCTATTCCTGATGGATCAAATCTCACCATGCATTTGGTCGTGTGATAGACAGTATTCGTTTTAAAAAACTCCATAATAAAGGTAGGTCAAGGGTCAAGAAGTAATTCTCCTACCTTCAAGAATAATAATCAGAATTATGGAACTCTAACCTGCTTATACATATATATATATCAGAAGAAAACCTTAATTTTGATGATACTTTCGAAATTCTAAGTAGAAAATAAAGGAATAAAACTCAATCATTTTGAATCATCAGAAATCAACAAACTAAAAATTTCTAACATTTTACTCAACGATCAACTAGAACTCAATAGTTCACCTCTGTTGAATTTGAGAGGGTTAGAAAACACAAAATCATCTCCACAACGTTGAATTTGTTTTCTTAGTAGGTAATAATATGTATTTACTATCAACCCTTCCAAGTTAATCCGGTACACCGTATTTTCATGTAGATATTGTGCATATTTTCCGAAAATGAAGGTTTATCAAACCTTTCCACAGGTTAATATAATCCTTCAGTTTGGGAAAGTAGTATATAGAACAGTTAGGCAAGCCAAGGTTAGTTTATTTCATTGCACCAGTTTTTGTGAAGAATTTTGTGGAAATCTTATCGTTTGTGAAGTTTTTTCATTTGCTATGGATTTCCATTGAGTAACGGTCGAGTCAATTCAACAAATTTGAATAATTTGGATGATATTATGAAAAACGAATATAAAACACGAGTGAAACTGTTCTTGAGCAGAGGGATTTCATATTTGCGCGAGCAGTAGTAGTTAAATCGTCAAGCTTACAATCTTTTGATTTTCCAAAATTGTTGTAGAATTTTTATCTAACCCTTTATATTTATGTTGAAATGGATGTCATTATGTCTATAACATTTTTCAGAAAATTGTGGATATGTATTCTGGGGCTGGTTTTGCATGGTTTGGGGATGGCCGCACAACTCGTGGCATCATTCACAGACGCTCTCAGGACTATAGTGTGAGTATTTAATCTATTCTATTGATGCTGGTCATACGGCGTGTTAAATAATTATATTTCTTGGAAAAAGATGAGTACAGCTACTCATACTTTCAATATTAGGAAACTGGAATATAAGATGTGTTTGAATCATAAGACACACAACAATAATTTTATCATCTCCGATATTGCTCTCATACGTCATCTACAAGACATGGAATGCATTGAAACTTATGTGAATACGAAGTGAGGTTGCGATGTTCCTGCATTATTTGCTTAATGAAGACATTCTCGAAAAACACCCAGGCACGGACGATACGAAGTTGAGGCATCTCAATAACGATTATTAATGAATTTGCCTGAGAAAAATTCGCTCCTACGAATAAATAAACAAAGACTGGTATCTGACATGACTTCCAACCACACCATCAGTGCCACTTGCTTCTTCGAGCTATCCAGCTTACCTGCCATATACATTCTTTGACTGGAATAAATTCGCGAGACACGTTAACGTTTCAATGTATTTAACAACATTTTGTGAGCAATACGAAGAATATTAACCTTTCAGGAGTAGCCGGAATCAGCCCCAACATATTTTTTTCAATAGTTGCCGTATGGCTTGTGAGTCCCCATTAGAAGAGAAATCCAGTGTACTGATCAAATTTTAGTTTGAAGTACGTTTGAGTGTTGTATAAAATCAAAGCACAATTTTTAGCTTTAATAAATTTCAATGCATTTTCGTCGAAATTTTTTTAGCGATAAAGTTGAATAATGCATTTTCACCAGATTGCAGCAACACTTAGTCATGAACTGTGAATACGGTATACGAACTAAAACATTTTTGAGACTGTTTAAAAACACTGACATAAAATATCAGTTGTGCCAAAAAATTGCTATGAATTGTTCAACACACATTTTGAGCAATTGTTTTTTCACCAGCTTTATATAAAGTGGGGTTACAGGCCATAGAAGGTTGAATTCGAAAAAAACATGCTGAGGGTAGTATTAGATACCTCTGCAGGGATATATCCTTCATATTAGTTGCAAAATGTATGTAAGTACATCAAACAGGGTATCGGGTCACCCTGGCATTTTTAGAAAAACCGCCATAATGTGTTCAAATCCTAAATGGTTGCTTATTGTACCAGATTTCAGGGTGTTCCACAAGGCTTTGTTTTATGATCTTTATTATACTTACTTTATGTTCAAAATATCAGTGAAATTGGTCTAACGAGTAAATATACCATGTATGCAGATGATACAGTACTTTTAAATGAAATTAAGAATCCTTCAAATTTAGAAAATATGATGAAACTGAAACAGAATAGTTTCATCACCAACGACACACTTTAATGTAACATGAGTTGTCTATAGCTCTGTATATAAATATCAGTCTAGTTTCTAGATCTCGCGATATTTAGGGTCTAGTTTTTATGTTTAAGAAAAACCACTGCGGTACTCATTCTTTTCGAATTCAGGCTGTTCATTTTCGGTATTCGATTAAGTAGCAACCCTGTTGGTATTTGAAATCGCTAATTCTTGTTCATACAATTTATTGTGATTTTTACCTGGTGTTATGTTATTTCAGGTAAGGAAATCTGAGTGATCGATGTATTTTGTATATTCAATGCTTTCGATAACTGTGAAATTTTCAAATGTAATTGTTGAGAGTGTGATTTTCGGCACTACTACCTTTCTACTACAGTGTGTTATGTTATTTCAGACGAAGGTGATACTGAACAATTTCCCCCAAAACTGCCATTGAATAATAAAAGCCAAATCTCCGCCTATAATTCCGAATTATTTGTCCAACCCCACTAAACCCCTGAGACGTTCCGTTTCAAAACAGAATACGATTTTTCAACAAAAAAATAAACAAAAAATGGAGAGAAAATCCCAACAAAAAATCTGGAATAATGAATGTACCTCCTCGATTAACCTACAGACAGCATCTAACAAAATTTGAATCGAACAGCGCGCACGGCTTCCCCAACAACCTGGAAACCTTCGGCCTGGTGTCTGGTCTGTGGACCAGCACGTTCGCCTTGGGCGCCTTCATCGGCCCGTCGATGAGCGGCATCCTGTACGACGCCGCCGGTTTCCAGAATGCGTCGCTATTCGTCGTCGTGCTGCACGTGTTCGTCGGCTCGATAGTGACAGTCTTCTTGTGGCTGGCGCCGGACGCGCCGCCCCTTTCCTACCAGGAGCTCAAAGAGGAGAATCGGTCCGAGGCGCCCGAGGTCGACGACGTCAAGTCCTTGCAGCAGAACAGCGTCACCGAGAGCATGATCAGGTAAGGGCCTATACTGTTGTAAATGGAAATATTTCCATGGAAATGGAAATATTTCCATGGAAATGGAAATTATCATTAAAATTTTGAAGGGTAAGAAGTGGCTGTGAAATAGCTTCAAAAGGGAATTGTTGTTATAATATAAACACAGGAATTTTGACAATGTAACCAATAACAAAGGTGAAATACTGATGCAACAACCTTCAAGTGCTTAATTCTATTATTTAAGAATTATAAAGCAGCACTGGTGGTTTTACAAGGAAGGGGCAAGGGTTGAGTTATACCGTGAACAAAGCAGCTTGTCGACTTTCAGAAAGAAAATAGATTCTGTCAGATCGATATGTTACTTTTGTCCACCAAAGTAGTCAGGCGTAGAGCTCCACAATCATGCTCAAAGGTTCAGCTCGAAGGTTCGTACAAAATCATTCGATTTCCATAGATTTAGCAGTGCTATTTGGTTAGGGTGAAATCAACTGGTAACAAAATATTGGAACATTAGAAAATTAGAAATATTGAGAATATTGAAGATGTTTTGGATGTATGACAAATTGATATTCATCATACAGAACGTGGAAAGAAATTCATACATCCAAAAACAAAAACCACCACCAGATGACAAGGATTGAATGTCAACAAATAATTCTCAGATGTCAGTTCGTTATACTTTTAGTTATATTATAGAGAGATGAAAATTGTGTATATCATAAAGCATGGCTGGACTTCAGGTTACAGAGGAGGGTTTGGTATCCGAAATGAGTTAATTCGAATAAAGTCATATGACCTGTTTGTGAGAGTTTTAATTCCCATATCACTGATACGGATGATTTTTTTTAAATTTCAAGTTCATCAAGATCAGAGTTTATACAAGTATACACATTTAAATTTTCAATTCTATACTGAACATATTGGTAAGATATATTATTATCAATTATCAATGGTTCACTCCACAGGATGTCTTGAAAAATACCGAAAAATCCGTACTTTTTTTACACCCCTGTATATGATATAAAGACGAATCGTTTGAAGGTGGTTATTTCTCAGATGTATTGGTGAAGAATCAAGCTACAATTCGTGCAGAAAAAAAATTTAATCGAGCGATTGGTCCGAGAGAAAATTGATGTCCTTAGTGTAAATTTTGCCCGTTCCCCTAATTGTGCGAGTGTGTGTACATTATATTATTTATTAATTCTCGATTCCAGAGGATTTTTATTTTTCATGTTATCAAGTTACGATAATTAGTCAAAATTTCTTTCTGGAAGAATAAAAAAAACGGACCAATCGATAACAAAACTGTGATATTTTGTAAAAAAGACTTTGATAGTGAGTATGTTTCTAACTTTAAGAGCGCCCTGTATATATTTGACAAAAGATTTTCTGAACAACATGAAAAAATTGAATTGGAACAGCTTCTCCTGATGATAATTAATGTTCTACTATTGGTACTTACCCGATTATTTTCGTTTGACAGTAGTATTCGTTCTGTGGGCAATGGCATATCCATCGAGAAGAGCCGTCCACCAGGCATGAACAGCCTGATAGCGTGCAACAGCTACAAGAGTCACGCTTGGCCCCAAATAGAAGCCAACAGTCTCACATTGGGGCCCTACAGCCACAGTTACGGCACCGTCAATCGAAGAAACGTCGTTTAAGAATCTACCTATCAGTAACACTACCTGCAAAATTATTATTTATGTACCAAGGACGAAAAACTGTCTATTATAGTATAGTCGAGTCTGCAATCAAGCGAGACAATAGACAGTTTTTCGCCGAGGTGCAAATTACATTTTTTCGTCGACCTATCAAACGCCCTTATATCCACATCACGGTCCTATTCACACGTGAAATCTACCGGATTTTGTGAATTTGATTTACCAACAGCAAATGACAGTTGTCAACTCACTCTCCGCGCGTACCAGGGTTGCCAGTTCGAATTTTATTTCATCAGTAAATACCTTGACAAAAATTCAGATCTATTTTATGCTATACGAATTCCAAGAAAGGATAATGAAATAAACCCATGATGTAAAAACATTATGTACTTTTAGTAAACAGATAAGTGACTGACAACAGAGACGTATAAAGTATTAAATTCGATCTGAATCAGATGAAGTATTGTCCTTTTTATACATTCATTAGTACCTATATGTAAATTTATTACTAATTTTTTTAAATTAATTCAAACAGAGCGTGCCAAAATTGCAAAAATGCAATTTAGTATAAGTGTATGAGATTATCTGAAGATTGATATATTGATATAGGTAATAATAATAAATAAGTGTCAAAATATTTTTCAGTGGGCTATGAAATGTTTCAGTAGAACGGTAGATCAATATGCAAATCAGGAGATCTACTTAAAAATCAGTAGAAATGGCAACCCTGCAGCAGATTTAAAATATTTGCGGACGAAAAGTAGGTACTTGCCTTCAGAAATAGTCGGTTTTCCTTTAGGGAATTACAACGTAAAATGTGATTTTTTTAGAGGTCGACGAAAAATATAATTTTGTTTGTTTTAGCGTCGCAAGTCAATCGTTCGTCATTTTATTGTTTATAAGACTGGATGGGCCTTATGTACCTCATGATCATGCTTATCGTATCTTGTTAATTCTTCAGATCAAGCGTGGCTTCAATAGATACTAAAATTTACAGTGTCCAGTTTAAATGCAAAGATAAAAACAGTGTAGCTGTCACAATTACTAATCCTGACGAATGCATCTGTTTTTACATTGCAGGTAAGATAGCATTTTTCAGTATACTGGACAAATGTAAGTGAAACTAGGATGATTTTTCACCATTTCGGCCCTTGTATTTTTAAGATGTTAACGTACAATAAGTTACTACTAAGTACTGAGATAAATATGTGTGACTGTAATATATTGTATAAGAATTTTAAGAAAATCGAATGATTATTAATCGTTGTAAAATCCTTGTTAACCAATTCGCCGTCGAACAATCATATGGTACAATTATTATGTGATTATTATAATTATGAGAGAACAAAAATAAATACATTATTTTAATTCAATTGCTTAAAGAAATTTGATTCGAAACATCTGAACTCATCATCATATTAATTTACTAGTTTTGAGATAACATCTTCGATATACAGGGTGATATTTTGGAAACTTCCTACCTTCAATATCTTCTTTCCAGTTAATTATATTTCGAAAAATACCCTGTCAATTAGAAAACTTCTCACCCTCAATATCTACCTTCCAGTAAAAAATATAAAATATCGAAAAGATAGCAGGTCATTCGAACATGCCTGCACTGAGATGCATTCAAAATATTCCTACCATTTGGTCTGAAAGGAGAGTCAATACAATAATACTGACCTAAAAACCATGCATCTCAGTGCAGGTGTGTTCTAATTACTTGTAAGTGTAGAACGGCAATTTTCGAAAACTGCTCATCAAAAAATAAAAAACTATGGAACCTATTGTTGAAAAGAAACTTGAACGCCTTATTCATTTCACGTGTCCCCCTCGACAATATAATTGATTTGTCTTCTCGATTTCTCTAATTATTTACTGGAAGGAAGATATTGAGGGTAGGAAGGTTTCAAAAATGCACCCCGTATTTTGTGTAAGCTCGTTATGAAAATATTGGAATGGTCCCATGTGCTGATATATACCAAACAACCATTGGTAATTCAAAAGGTATATAAATCATATAAGTAAAAGAAAAATACAGTATCAATGTTTTTTTTTGTGAAATCTACACCTAGTACGTAAATTTTCCGTCCAGTCCACTCGGTGTACTCGAGTTTCTTGAAGGAGTCGAGAATTTGAAAAAATATACATTCTCCTTCAAAAGTTCACTCCCACATGAACCGAAATAAAAAGATAAACGTGCCTTCCAGAAGTAATTCGGATCCCGTATGGATCGAATAACGATCTGGTGGTGCCCAATATCGGTGTAGAGCCCACAACTCGGTGCTCAACTGCTCACTGTTCCCAGTGAACGAAACACCAGAGAAACAAAGAGATGGCGCGGCTAAGCGGGCCTCCCTGTAAATTCGACAGGTGAATATTATCACTCTTTTACCTGTGGAGTGCAGACCTCTCGTTTTGTCCGGCAGCAGAGCAAAGCACAGCCTCCGCAGAGCCGCAGTTCGCTAGACGACGGCTAACAGAAAGAAGTGGCGGGCATACCAAAGTCATTCGTAATTTCATCGAGTAAAAGTCGTTTACAGAGGAAGTTCAGTGTCCAGACGTTTTCGGTGGTAGATACTTTACGTACAGTGGCTGTGACCAGTGCCTAACCATCCCCTGAGGGATATTAACGTTTTATGGGGAACGAGATAGGCTTATCGACACAGGTGAGGAAGTTTCGCTTTTGTTCGCGAGGGCCTGTCTGTCCTTTATGGCCTCAGTCTTCAGTCGCCACTTACCACATACCCTTACCTCATGACTACCTACGTTAGATAGTTGATGCTTATTTCACAGGATCTTGACCAGCGGATGTGCGCTGTCCGCTGACCTAACATTTGAACCACCGAAGACGAGGTTGCACATCTCACATATTCGTCTCGAGAGGTTACCGCTGGGTAATTGCGAAAATACCTACACTGATGTCAGAAGTCTATGAGAAAGTTCAACGTAACCTAAGAATGGTACAATATGTTCATGCAAATGCAGATTGCGCCGCTATTCATTATTGTCGAGGCATAATAATTTGTTGCCTTCCTGACTAACTCGCGCAGTTCTATCTGATGATGCTCCTCGTTTCCCGTACAATTATTCGCCTCCAGTGAAACATAACAATCACTTTATATATTTTCTTTCGCTCTTGCCATTGTTAATTGAATAACCAATGATCGTAATAAGGTGGAGTTTTATCAATTGCATCAGACCGTCAGATGTAAAAAATGTACGGCTATAAACTCGGTAGGCTTATAGAAGGTCATTTCCTTTCGAATTCAAATGTTGTCACCTCTATTAGGTACATTTCGAACGAATAAAATGGTCCATACGCAGTCCAGTAAGTTGGAACAGCTTCTAAAAAAACATACCAGTTGTCTAAATAGAATATCGTGAATTATGGAATTATAATAGGTAATAATAATCAAGCCGCCCCCATCGGCTCTCGTTTTGCTGCTCTCGAGACAGCAGGCTGATGCTAGTAATGCTATTATGAAAGTGATCATCTTGTTGGCACGTCGGTATAATCAATATGCCATTTCAATTTCTTCTCTTCGTCGCATAAGACCTCGGTTACGCCGACATTTTCTAAACGGTTTTATTGTCACTTTTACTTGGCCTACCTATGTCTGCACTATGCAGCAGAGAATGCGCGTGCATTCCTTATTCTTAATATATTCACATTTGAATGCTTCATAAAATACGCCTGAACATTATTCTTTTTTTTTTTCTCTCTCTCGTACTTCCTTGAATTTGAACAAACTCGGTTGTGGAACCCAAAGGCTGTCGCGATCACCTTTCGCCTTAAGAAGTGCCTCAACAGTCCACTTTTTACAAGATCGAACAATGCAAAATAGTCAAAAATGGGTTAGTAACAAACATTCATCTGGAAGCTATAGATAGGTATACCTATTATTTTATAACCCATACGGCCACTAAATGAGAAGTAAATTCATCAGAACAATCGTTTTATTTCTAATTCCATCTCGAAATTCTCGAATATTTTCATCAACAGAAGATTATGGTGCGATGGTTTAATGCTGCCAAATATATTATCAACCACATAAGTAAACAGAAAACGAAGCCATAATTTCTGCACTACCGAGCATTATAATAAATAGATAATAACCTTCACAATGTGAAATTAACAACAGATCATGATGGTTATATCATGCAGTAAAGTGTAACAGTTGATAATACCCTAATACTGATGTGTTCCACTAAATAAAATTACATACAATACTTATATCATTTCACATCACATGTTTATACCACGTAAATTCTGAAAATCTCTTCCACATTTCCTAAAAATTGTGAAATAGGTACTCTAAAATAACTCAATTTCTAGATAGAAATAATGATTTCATAGTTTTTGAGATCTAGAGAAATCAATGAGGCGCGAGAGAATAAGTAGAAATGTAAATAAGTACCTACTGCTATTGCAAATAGAAAACGTAGTTGATAAATTTAACACACCAACACTAAAATCTAAAATCATTAATGATTTACAATCATCACGTTTCTATTTTCAACTAATTGTATTGGGTATTATTATTCACTTTTTCGAATATAATAATTATAATCTCGATTATAGCCAAATACACTATAAATAAATTTCGAATGGAATCTGTAACTATTTACAAGGAATAAAATGGGCAAAAGGTGAATCCAGCCATTTCTTTCACGAGGTGTTAGGTGCTTAATTATTTCTTTGAACAAATCGAAGAGTGTATGACACACGTAATGAATAAAGAGTGTTATTCTAAGCTGAAAATTTCCAAAGGTTTCGTTACTTTTTTCATTCAGTTCATTTCTATATTGGCTCGACCTTGGTATGGTTCTTGTTCTTCAGTTCTTGGTTGTCGGATAACAGGAAACACGACAATTCAATTCATTCAGATCGTTTTGATGTGATGTTAAGGTCATTAGCTCAAACTGATGAATGAATAATTTCTCATTGGAAATATAAGAATAGCCTATAAATTCCTTATTGTGTGAAAAGTTCGATACTAAGCCAAGGCAAGAGGGTGGTGGTAGAGTCACTGTATGGTATTATAGGTGATGGTAGAGCAAACAACCCACATTATTAAATAGAAATATACTTATACGAAATGAGTAATGGTTTCCACCATAAAAACTGTACCAATAACTAAATTATCAATGCAATAATCCATTATTGAATCAAAATTAATTTATGGTCATTTCCACCTGTAATAAAAACAGCTAGTCTAACATTATCAGTGTAGATAGCACTTATCGGTGAGTATGAGTAAAACGATAATTGGCAACGAGCAAAACGCAAAAAAACTACGAGAAGTAGAAACGATTTCGTGGGAAGCACGGAGTGAAAATAAAAAAATGAATCGGCTCGTGTTATCGTGAGTCATTTCGGTAGGGAATCTGTAATATTTTCTTCGTGGCCATGGCTGTAGAGCCGGTCTCCGAAGCGGAACTACCTGCGGAGAATTCACTATTCGAGGAAGGTGACCGTTAAAAATCACCAGACGAAGCACTAAGCACTCGGTCGGCACTCGTCCACTTGTCCATTGTGCCAGTCACTGTCGATTTTCTTCTTTATTACTCCTACTACAAGCACAATACAATAAAAGCAGGCGTACCTGAATCTTTCAACAAAGAAATAATGTCTTATTACCCAAAATAAGGAATTCTCCATTGATACTTTTCACTAACTTTTCAGTATTTTTACCTTATCGTTGTTTCATTCTCAAGATTGTTAAATTTGTTTTTGGCATAGAACGACATTCGTTATTGAGAAAACCTAATCTCGAATCTGCGATTAAAGGTCTATAAAAATAAATAATAATAGTAATAATTATAAGTTTCCATCGTTCAAGTTCCAACCCCTTGATTGGGTGAAAGTATTGAAAAGGAATATTCTCAGATAAATTATGAACATCAAAAAATGGATATATATAAAGAAATACATTGAGAATTCGCATTCTCTATGTGATGAAAATATCAATTCTTTCTTGGTTCATTCAACAGAAAACACCTATACTTTCCTGGCTATATGCCACGACGAACATTGAATTATATCTATTGAACACACACGATAAGTTGAGAAATTGCATTCTCCTTCAGATAAAAATATGTATATGCACATTATATCATTCTGAATATTCAACAGAAAACAACGACTTTCCTGGCTATTTGCCACGTCGAACATTGAGCATCCAAAAGAAGAGTACGAAAAATAAGAATCCTCTAAAATTGAGAATTGACATTCTCCCTCAAATCAGATAAATATTATGATGTATTATGATATAAATATATATAACTTACCAAAATGTTCAGTATTAAAATGGAAATTGAAATGTATAGGAGAAGAATACTTGTATAAACTCTGATCTTGATGAGCTTGAAATTTCCAGAAAAATCATTCTTATCAGTGATATGGGAATCATACAGGTGATATGACTTTATTCGAATTAACTCATTTCGGATATCAAACCCCTCCTTAGTACCTAACCTGAAGTCCAGTTATTCTTGCGCTACTCGTAGGACATCAAACTTCACACACGGGGGGAAATGGATGCCTTTGCTCCCTCGATATATAAATAGTTATAACTTTTTCAATATAAATATTTCGAGATTATCACATCCATTGATTCATGGACACTTAGAGGTATATAATATCATGGGATTCGTTGTTTACACCGTTAAAATGCAGATGTCATGCATAATCAAACAAACGATCGAAAACGTGCAACAGTCGATTAGAATGCAGTAATAATTTCTTCGATTTTTGCAAGAGAAAAAACAGCGACAAACAACCGACTGGTTATACCTATATGTAAAAGTTGGTAAAACGGAATTTGTATCATGGTTTCACTTTCTTTCCAGTCTTGCCTTACGATGGAGGTCACGTAATATCATGCACAGACCGCAATAATTCGAGACCGTGCAAAAAAATCACATCAATTATGAAATAATGTGCAATTGCTTGATGAATAATTGGTTTCTTCAGGAGATCACCATCATTCAAATGATGGGATACAGTTTTGATAATGGGAAGTGGGAGTACATGTTATTCTTTTATCACTTGAAGCACACGAAATAAGAAAATACCTATACGTATAAAGTGATAATGTTCGAAGAACATCGTGCGTGGATAAGTCATGGATCAAAAGAAGTGGGGTGGTAGGGGGGAATCATTTGCAATCAAACTAACGATATATGTGGTTATCAAATTGTTGATGGTTCGAGAGTTATTAAATTTTTTTTAATAAAGCGACCCATTTGAGAAAAATTAATATCAGAAAGGCTGTTTTGAATAACCCCATGTGTTACACCATTTCTGAATCTGTATTAAATGGGCAACTTTTTCATATAATTGGTTATTTTCGTGTGATAGTTTTTAAATCTGCCAGCGGCATTTAAAAATCAACTGAAATATTTCATTCAATGACAAAACTTTAGGAAAACAAAATGTTTCTCAGGTAATTAATACGAAGTATTATATAATACTCGTCCTATCACCGAAAAAAAATAGTGTATTATACACGGGAAATATATTAGATTTTAGTTGAGGGTTAAAATTTACAACTTTTTTCCCTTGTATAATAAATAACTATTGTTGCTGTTCACTAAGTTAACAATATAAAGTTGAAAATAAAACAAATAACACTATTTTCAAAACTATGAGTAATTAATTCTAAAATAGCGCAGCTGAAAACTAGAAATCTTCGTATCTATTCTCCTAATTGAATTTCATGCGACCGCAAATTGTAATCAAATTAATTAGGACCTACTTGCATACTCCAGCGAATGGGTTCATGATTTATAAAAAAAAACAACGTCGAATGCTTCATCATCGGATACCTTGTAGCATGAGCAATCAACCATTTTTCCGTGGCTTAATGATGTCCAATAAAAATGATTGAATTCAAGGGAGTGTTGTGCAACTGAAATTACAAATTATCATGATCAAAATGTGGCTTCATTATTCTTCTCCAATTTCACCACTACCCACAAGATATATAACAGGGTGTCCCTGAATTAAAGGTCTGTACAAAATCTTAGGACATATTTCTGAGGTCAAAATAAGCCGATTTGAAGCAACTTACCTCAATCCGAAATTGATATAAAAATCTACAAGTACCTACACTGCAGAAATGTATTTTGAAAATTCCATTTTTGCAATGCTCATTCACTGACAAAATAACATCCACGAAGGTAACAGCGAACATATTTTATTCAAAATAATTTAAATGTTCCGTTGCGGCATCGAACACTAAACACCGAAATATCTCGAAAACGGCCTACTTTAGCGATTTTTCAGAGGTGTACGTTTTTTGCTTTGGAATATTCATAAAATCATTTACTCAACAAAGAAAATGAAAAATTACAATGAGAAAAAAGTGATGGTCCTTCTAAACTATAAAAAGTCCATTGTTAAGAGCCCTCTAATGGCCACAGTGAAAAGCCAATTTTCAATTCCTGCACTTACCGATGTTGATGCATTATTGATTTGTTCTTTTGGCAATTTAGTCGATTTGAAGGACAATATACTCAATTACCTGTCTGAATTTGCGGTTTTGACCTAGCTTTGAGTTAAACTTATCTCCGCAAGTCTCCTTAGATATTTTTATGTGTCTGAAGATGGCCGTTGAGCCGAAACTAGTCGCAAACATGATTTTTTGTTATATTAATTTTTGTGGTCGACCGACTTTGTTTTACTGTTTCTTTGGAAAAATTTTTAACCATTTTGAGAAGGGAGGATGGTTTCCATGACTTACCTTAAAGAATGTTCATGAATTCTGAGAAATTCGTATTTTCTTCTTTAACTGTACCAGAGAGAGATTTTGTACAGACCTTTCAGGGACACCTTGTATGTCTGATTATTAGTGAATCTGCCATCAAATTTTTACGTATGATTGAATTCATGACATTGCACTTTTTAGAGACTATCATTATTATCATTAAACTGGAGATCATTCGCCTCTTCCAGCATAACTGTATAATGTATAATCCTGATCAAATGAACAGCATGTTTTCATAAGTAATATCAAGATGTTCTGAATATTCAAGATAATTCTGTTGCTTCATTGTTCTCGAAATTTTGTTGCCGATCTACACCACCAGTCCGTCAGGACGATGGGTATTGCTGTACGGCAACAAAATTGAGTTTACAATGAAAGACAGAATTATGAGAAGATATTCAGAACAGAGTGGTATTTTGCTAGACTATTTCACGTTCAAGAAGCATAAAAAGCATTGATTATAAATGAATGATTCATTCTGACAAGTACAGCCATAATTATTGTATGTCAAACTGACAGAATTTGCTACGCTATCCATGGTTACATCCAGATTTCGATTTGCTATTCATGGTTACATCGTTGAAGACATGAACGCTGTCAGACCAATCAGAATTGAAAGACAGCTCTTGTTTTCGCAATTGGCTTGTGATTGGTCAGATTATGTGATGAGTGAAATAGTCATGAAAAAGAATTCATATGTGAATAGCAGTGTCGGTAATCACATGACATCGAAACATTGGGTAAAGGGTGAAGAAGGTCTAGGAATAATAGGATATTCAGAGCTGATAAAGGTTAGCTCACTTCAGGATGGAAGATTAATTTATTTTGTTCGATTTTATCAATGAATAATGTTAATAACTTTGTACTAAATATAATCGAAGTCCGTTGACGCTATATGCAACAGGAAGTAATAAACTTCATTAGTAATGGTGGATAAGGAACGATCTCAAGATCATTTTTTTTATTTCAACCTTGTATCAAAAGTGAGCGACATTTCAGATATAAAAATTTCAAACATATTTTTCTGTACTATCCATTTTGCAAACAGTTTATCGATACCTACCAACCTACCTACCGAACCCATTCTATTATTCTTCGAGTTGATGCATTGCAAAACGGAATGACGTGTCAAGCAAACGAATATTTTTATCTGTTATGGTCAAGAAATATTCGAAGGACATCTTCTATACTTCATTGAATGTATAAGAGCTTTCTGTTACATGATCACGTGTAGGTATATCGTGTGTGCCATACTGGTTTTGTTTCATTTCGTTCCATTTCGTTCGATCTGAAAGCAGTGATAACTCTTTTACAGGGCAATTCATCCATCCCAGATAATTAGTTTTTTTAGTTGATATCTGAATCAAGTTACTTAATCAAAGGGTAGTGTAGGTCTATCAGTAGAAACGCCCTTGGTGGAGGAGTGCTCTTGTGTGCTCTTGTTCAATTATTAAATAGGTTTCTCTGATCAAGGGCCTAGGTCCAGAGAAGAATAATTAAATTTCCTCTACCATAGCTAAAGATTGTGAATCATTGGGAAACTAATTTGCTTATAATTTTAGAGAATGAGTTAATGACGTAATTTGCTGCACAATCCGTTCCATTGCTATTTTACTGCGATATAATATTAACTCGCATCTCCAGCCTCAGGTCATGCCATTTGACATTTCAACACTACAATAAGTCTGCAGTTCTATATACCGGTTGTCAAAGAATCTATTAAACAAGTCATAACTTCTAGAATATTCCGTGTATCAAAATGAAATTTAGTATGGGTATATCAAAGGTGAAGAGTAAAGTTTTCGTATAAAATGGCCCCGGTTTTGAATTTTTAAATGGAATACCCTGTGTATTATAACATTTTTGAATTCCTGAGACAATTCTGGATCAGAATATGATATTTTCAGAAATTTTTACAGCTACTTAATTTTTTTAGAGTCACTTTTAATATTGCATTTAGATGGCCCTGATCGTACGTAAACTTATCTAAGGGCCTAAGGTGATGTCAGGAAATTATAATCGCGTTTTAGTAATGTTGTGTTTATGGTACACAAGTAACCAGTAGGTTCTCAGAAGAAATACTATATATTATAGATAAATATGATACATGAAAATATGTAATCTGAAGTGACATTAACATTAACAAAACTGTCTAGTGACGATTGTCTTCTTTTATTACTGAGTGTTCTGTTTAATATTTTGATCGGGACATAACACTCCTTCCCCCACTTCTGTAGAATTTTCGACGATTGTGGATGACATACTATAGTCTTCCAAATATTTCGGACATCGTATAGTCCTTTGAGGTCTGGATGAATCCACAATCTGATCTCTTGGAATAGATTCTTGCATAGGCTCGTCTGGATGTCTGGTGGAAGGAATGCTCCCGGTTGACGGTTCCTCTCGAACATGTTCTTCTGTTCGCAATCCTTCGCAATCTGAATCCATTAGCCTACGGCGAATTTGGTCTGTATGTCTGTGAAGAACTACTCCATCTGTTGTCTTTAATCGATATGATACGGGACCTAGAGACGTGTCTACAATGGCTGGACACCATTTATCTCCTAGGCCATAATTTCTAGCATATACAGGAGTGCCTTCTTGATATGCTCTAGGAGCAATGTCAGTATTCGACTTATCCTCTTGTTTTTTTTTCATTTCCTGCAAGAAATCTGGATGAATGGTATCTAGCATTGTGCGAAGTTGTCTTGACATCAATAGTTCGGCTGGGCTTTGACCTGTCGTAGAGTTTGGAGTAATGTGTTGTTGCAATAAGAATCTTCCCAGCTTCGTTTTCATGTCCCCACTTGATAACTTCTTAAGTGCTTCCTTAGTTGTTTGTACCATGCGTTCTGCCTGACCGTTGGATGCAGGATGATATGGCGCTACCCTCGCATGCCTTATCAGGTTATTTTTTAGGAATTCCTGGAAATCTTGCGATGTGAATGATTTTGCATTGTCAGACACAATAACTTGCGGTACACCATGGGTAGCAAATAGTTCTCTTAATACCGCAATAGCTGCATTTGATGCAGTAGATGGCACTATGCGCACTTCCAACCATTTAGAGTAAGCGTCAACGACAATAAAGAAGATGTGGCCCAGGAATGGACCCGCATGATCTATATGAAGTCTCAACCATGGTGCTCTGGCATATTCCCAAGGGTGTAGAGGAGCTTTTGGAGGCATTGACCTGTTTTGCTGACAAGTTTGACACTTCTGGACCATGATCTCGATTTCGTTGTCTATACCTGGCCACCAAACGTGTGACCTTGCTAGCGCTTTCATCTTGACTATCCCAGGATGTAGAGTATGCAGAATATCCATTATTTGTTTCCTACCCCCTGGAGGGATAATTACTCTGTTCCCCCAAAGTAAACAGTTTCTGTACGCCGACAGTTGCATTCTTTTTTTCCAAAACGACTTCTCCTCGGTTGTCAAATGTCTTGTTTCTCCTGGCCAACCTCGAAGAATCCACTGCAAAATTTTGGAAAGCACTGGGTCTTTGGAAGTTTCTTCTGCTACTTGCTCGGCCGTAAATGGTTTTTCAGGTACTGTTTCTAGCATACAAACTTCCAAAACCGGAGGAGGTTCAGTTTCATTACATTTTAGCGGTAGTCGACTCAGCGCGTCAGCATGTGGAATTGAACTTCCGGGAACATAGACAAGCTTATAATCATAACTATTCAATATTAGTTTCCAGCGAAGCATTCTTGGAGAAATGACTTCTGGAACAGGTTTATTTTCACCCAGTATCCCTAAAAGTGGCTTGTGATCAGTACGTATTTCCACGAACCTGCCGTAAATGTAATCATGAAATTTCTTCAGGGCAGTGATGATAGCGAGTGCTTCTCTGTCAAGCTGAGCAAAGTTCCTTTCTGATTTCGACATTGTCCGACTATGAAATGCTATTGGTTTCTCTTCACCATTCGATTCTATGTGACTCATCACTACTCCTACACCATAGGGACTAGCGTCACAGCTAAGAATGAGTGGTTTCTTCTCGTCATAATGTGCCAGAACTATATCAGATGATAAAAGCTGTTTCAGTTGAGTGAACGAATCATCTTGCTCTCTTGTCCAATTCCATGGTATATGTTGATGTAGCAATTTGTGGAGAGGCTCCGCCAATGTTGCTTTGTCTTTAAGGAACACATGGTAAAAATTAAGCATGCCCAAAAACGCTTGTAGTTCCGGTTTGCAGGTTGGAGCAGGAGCTTCTTTAATGGCTTGTACTTTTTCTTTAGTAGGCTGGATTCCACCAGATGTAATCCAAAATCCAAGAAATTTGATTTCTCTTACAAAGAATACGCATTTGTCTCTTCTCAAACGGAGGCCATCTTGGCGGAACCGCTCTAAAACGGCATGCAATCGTTCTCTCAATTCTTTCGACGATTCCCCGACCACCAGTACATCATCGAAATATGGTAAAACTCCGGTAACTCCTTGAAGTCGAGTATCCATGAATCTTTGAAATATCTGGGGAGCCACAGATACTCCAAATTGTAATCGATTCACCCTGTATGCTCCTTTATGAGTTATTATAGTCTGGGCATCAGCACTGGGTCTATCAACGGACAGTTGTTGATATGCCTGTTTGAGATCCAGTCTTGCAAAAATTTTACCGCCAGCAAGTGTGGCTAATATCTCTTGTATAGCTGGAATCGGATACACATCTTTGAGCAGCGCTTTATTGATAGTAACTCGGTAGTCACCGCATATACGCAAGCTTTTATCAGACTTCACAACCGGTACGATCGGGGTAGCCCATACTGGATGGATTACGGGTTCTAAAATGCCCTGTGCAATCAGTCTTCTTAACTCCTCTTCGACTAGTGGTTTCAATGAAAACGGAAGCTTCCTAGCTCTAAGTACTAATGGTTTCACTGCAGGATCTATATTCAAGGAAATTGGTGGGCCCCTAAAGTTTCCTAAACCCTCAGCAAAAACATCTGCAAATTCCTTCAGAATCTGATCCGATTCTGCTTGAAGGTCTGTTTCAACAGAATTTATTGAAATTCCTGTCATCGATATATTCAATGGAATAAACCAATTCCTACCTAGTAAATTGGCAGTATTGTTTTTTGCAATCACTAATGGCAAGTCCTTCTGAATTTTGCCAAATACTACTGGAACTTCGCACATTCCTAGTGTTTCTATTTCATTATGCTGATAATCACGCAAAATAAAATTGTTTTTTTTCAATATTGGCTTCTCCATTCTGAAAATTTCATGAAATTGCTTCATACCAATCATTGAATATGCTGCGCCACTGTCTATATTCATGTTGACAACATGATTGTTGATGGAAACTCCGATATTGAATTCGGATGAATTTTTTGACACACTGTAGACCACCTCGTAAACGGAATCGTCATTATCACGAGATGTCATTTGCTGATTGTCATCATCTGAAATATGCACAGACCTAACATTCGAGTTTTTATTTTTGAAAGACTTCTTCTTTGACAGACATGCCCGTTCAATATGTCCCAGTTTGTGACAAAAATTGCATATGGAATTTCTGAACTCGCAGTCTGAAGAAGAATGTGCATTATTACAACGGAAACACGTGAATTTATTGCCTGCAGGTCTCTGAGGAATGGTTTGTTTGGTGTTTCGTCTCACCTGATTTGTATAACTTGTATCTGGTTCTCTCAATTCGAGAACATTTCGAACTGCTGCTTCATGAGCTAGTGCAATTTTTTCTGCGTTCTCAAATGTTAGGCAGGACTCAGCTAGTAATCTTCGTTGCAAGGTTTCATCTTTAACGCCGCAAACGAGTCTATCTCTGAGCATTTCTGTGAGCAGAGTGGTGCTAAAATTACAGTCTTCTGCCAATTTACGTAGCTCACCAATGTAAGATGAAATAGTCTCGTCAGGTCCTTGTTCTCTTCTATGGAAACGAAAACGACCAACCATTTCAGACTTTTTTGGAGAAAAGTGCGCATTGAGCTTTTCCATGAGATCCTTGAAGGTCAAATCTTCCACATCTGTGGGCGATGCCAACGAATGTGCAATCTCAAAAGTTGCAGATCCACAAATGCTTAGGAAAACTGCTCTTTTCCTTGTGTCTTCTTCAACACCATTAGCTTGTAAGTAGAATTTGAAACGTTGTAAGTACAACTTCCATTTTTGAGGCTCGTTCGGATTGAAGGGTTCAATGTTTCCGATTGTTGCCATATTTGGTATTTCCTTCTCCTTTATCGACTGCGCCAATTTGTTGTGTTTATGGTACACAAGTAACCAGTAGGTTCTCAGAAGAAATACTATATATTATAGATAAATATGATACATGAAAATATGTAATCTGAAGTGACATTAACATTAACAAAACTGTCTAGTGACGATTGTCTTCTTTTATTACTGAGTGTTCTGTTTAATATTTTGATCGGGACATAACAAGTAACTAATTTGATAAGACGGAAGGAGACAAGTTGACGAATTTACATTTGCGTGTCTCACGACGACCACTTTTCAAAATAAGGATTTTTTGACGAATCTAACGGTACTGAATTATTCGTGAATGGATTGAGAAAAAGGACACAAATTCAATATTATCAAGGAAAATCTCGGGAAAATACTGGATATTCATTTATGTACATTTGCCAAGTGTGCCATGGATAGCCGTGATGCATAAAATTTTGCAGTTATTTTTTTCGAGTGTACTTTGGGAAACAGAACACTCTACCATACTAGTCACTAAAACTTTGCGATTTTAATTTTTTGACATCACCAGAGGTCCTTAAATTTACGCCCGACCATGCCCACCTAAATGCAATATTAAAAGTGACTCATAAAAATGAAACAGGCGTAAAAACTTCTGAATAAGTCATATTCTGATCCAGAATTGTCGCAGGAATCCAAAAATGTTATAATATACAGGGTGTTCCATTTAAAACTTCAAAACCGGAGTCATTTCCGGTGAAACTGGAAATGACCAGGAAATAAAAATGTTCCTCTTCACATACCATATACCCATATTAAATTTCAGTTTGATACACCAAATATTCTAAATGGTTCAGTTTGTCTAACAGATTCGTTGACACCCGGTATGTAACGTTGGAATATTGAGGGCGTCAACTTTTGCAAAACCGATATAGTATTTGAAATGTCGATATTATTTGAGTGCGGGTATGCAGGTAGAGGTTTACACTGATTTATAAATGGCAACAATACTGTAACTGTATATCCTCTAGTCCCTGGGATATTTTATGGTATATGAAACCTGAGAAAAATCCAATGCAGACCTGTTAACCGGTGTTATACTGAATCAGCGTATTGTTTAACAATAACGCCTGCCTGTTGCGAACAAAAGCATTGAAATCATATCCTGACATGTTCATGAAATTCGGTAGGAATAAATAAATGGATTATGGCAAGAACTAAAAGTGGTACACAGTCGATAATGTTAATTTGTCGAAAACTTTAGAGAGTGCACCGTCGAATGTGTGCCATTTTCTTCGGTCATTTCGTGATGATGTTCTTTACCCTAGGGCGCTGTCATATACAATATACGTTTAATACCACATACCAACGATATACAGGTGTTCACTGGCCGAAATTATCTAGGTGAATCACCATTTCGTTACAAGTGACTACTGATAGTGAAAACATGCTTTGGTCTCTAGAAGTAAACACATCTTATCGTTTGTGTAAAGAATATTAAAGAAAGAGAGCATAAATGAGAAACACTATATTCCAAAATGTTTGCGAATCTGTAGAAGTTCAATGAGATAGATCCAGCAGTAGCTAAAATGATCTACTGGATAGAATATTTCAATAGTATAAAGTTGTCGCGCTTGGTTTTTATTGAAATTCAAAAGGGGGAAATACTATGCATGATGATCTATGGTGAAATAATTTTAAAAATCGGTCAAGTAGTTTCGGAGCCTATTCAATACAAACAACAAACAAACAAATCTTTCTTCTTGTTAACATCAGTATAGATTGGTATAGATGAATCACCTATTGGTACATATATTATTCCATGCAGCAAATTTTGTATGGGGGAATGAATTGTAAAGTTGCTCCCATCATAACAGTACATGAAAATGGAAAATGGGAGATGCATCTTTCATTTTTTGAGGCAGTTAATAAATCACAACTTCATGAATTTATTTGTATAATCCTGTTCAACTACAACTTGAACTAATAATGTATCATACTATTATAAAAAATATTCAGAGATTATGTGATAATTATTGAATAAGTATCTTCAAAGATAGACGGTTTCTGTTCTTATCACCTATTGATATCTCTTTTTAAAATAATATGTCTGTACCTATTAGAATTCCATTTAGCGTCGAAACAGTCGACAATATCGAACATTTATTTATAGAATAGGTATGACGAACCAATTCGGAGAAACTGATTCTTAAAAAAAAAAGAAGAGGAAACCACAGGAAACCACATCCTCAAACAAAAGTGTTAATGAAAAACTTGTTTTCCCTCTTATTCACTGTTTGGTATCTCAAACGATGGAAAATATTTCCCAACGTATTGCCGAGAATTCATACTATTTATACTGCATTATGTGAACATTATCATCATTCATCTAACTTTTAAACGCATAAACCGGTATTTTAATCTTCCCACAACTTCAATCGACCTTTCAATTGTGCAGTAATGATTAACAAGGCTACTTATTTTCTCAGAAATCTACTTACGTCTTTAGAAGCCGAAAAAAACTATAGTATGAGCAGTTTATATAGATGCAACAAAAAAAAAACTAACACTTCGTGGGTAGAAAAATCATAATTAATTCAAGGCTTTCAATTCGACGCGTTATGTATATTTCGACACCTTCCTTGAGTTCCTTATAAAGTTTATTCCAGGATTGTTTCCGAGAGAGGCCAAATTCATTAAAGTGGTTCTGATTGTCTGAGTTTCCACACTTCATTGATGCCATCCAAAAAATATTATAAACTGGAATAACTATACTATGATATGAAATAGCAGATTATTTATTAAAATGAAAGTTATGACTTCAGGGGAGGGGACCAATCCCGACGTCATCAATAATTTTTGAAATACTTATATACGATTGAATTAATTGACTATTCCACTCACCACATAATTTGACCAATCACAAGCCAGAGACAACGTGTTTTTATCGTGAAAACATGAGCTGTCTTTCAATTTTGATTGGTCTGACAGCGTTCATGTTTTCAACCATGAATTGCAAATCATAATCTGGATGTAACCACGATGTAACCATGGATAGCGAAGCAAAGTCTGTCAGTTTGGCATAAAATTATTATGGCTGTACTTGTCAGAATGAATCACTCATTTATAATAAATGCTCTTTATGCTTCGTGAACGTTGAACAATGAAGCAACAGAATAATTATCTCGAATATTCAGGACATCGTGATATTAGTTATGAAAATTTCACACCAGTAATGTTTAATCAGCCAAATTGGGTTTGTTTGACAAATCACCATAGCAACATAATATGTATATTTTTTCCCTCGTGGGCACCCACCAGCGAAATAAATAGCCACGGGGGCCTACTTGCTAGGCGACCGCCTCCCCTTTTACTACTACACTCAGTTCCAAAAGAAGTGACGCACTTCTTAAATAAAAAAATTGGCCGATTTTTATTTTTTTTAATTTGTTGGTAGGTGAATGGATTTGTCTTGAAAAAAAAATAAAGAGGTGAAAATCTTTTCAAAGCCTCCTTGATGGTGGTGGAATAACTCGAACCATGATTTATTCTTAATTTTTGACTCACCCTGTGTGTTTATTGAGTAATGACATAAAAAGTGCTTACACCCTATACGAAAGAGGCTTTTTTTGAGAGCATTTTGTTTTTTATTCATTGATTTATCTCTAAAATTTTCCGAATTACAGATTTTTTGCTGATACCTTACGCTTATTCCACAACTTGAATTATTTTATTTTTATTACCTGAAGAAAATCCTTCAAGACGATAGATGGTGTATGTCCATTATCTATTTTCAATTTTTCTCATGAAAATTCTGACGACCAGTAGCAATAAGAAGAAAAGATGGACGCGGACAGCAGCTACGGGGGCAGCGACACCGCCCAGGACTCGCATTCCGCCCACGAGCTCAGCACAGCCTCCTCCCTGTCGGCGGACCCCCACCCCCACGAAAAACTGACAACCGCCGTTCACGTGATTGGCCCACCCGCCCCCGACGACCAGCCACCCCGCCAATTTTACCACAAGAACGAGATCACGGTGCCGGTCAACGTCGATCAAACGGATTTCCAGGTAATTATTCATTCAAATTATAGTTATTCAACATTATTTTGTTTTTCTCCTACATAATGTCCACCACATCATAGCCTGAACCAACAACTAAGTTTATAGTGGTGGATAACTATCGATAGCACTATCGATAGTATCGATAGTTTTGTAATATCAAAACAATTGATAGTTTTTGAATACTATCGATAAACTATCGGTTCAAAATTTTGTACAGAAACCAAGCTAATTTGACTCCCATAGTTCAACAGTCACTGAACAACAGTTAACTAAAAAATCGTTCTTAATTATTGATGCTCAATGTCTGTGACAGTCATTGATGGTCCGAAATATTAAATAATAATTTTGATTATTGTTTTTGATGGTAGGATGATGAAGCTACTGTGTTAGCGAAACATGTCGTGTTATCCTATAGGTACATTGGAAATAACTTAGAAATAAATTGAAACATACAAGCCTGAAAATTAATTCAGCAGTATGTTTCCTCTTTGATGCCTCAACATCCTTTCTAATTTACTAGAGGGTTTGAGGTGGATGTCATTAATTGAATCACAGGTTGGTATTATCAACATTACCTTCAATCTTTTCATCAGCATCCAGCATTTTTGGTCGATACAAGTTGTTGTCATCCTGATCATTCAACAGAGAACTTGCTGATGAGGGGTCTACAGCATCTATAGGTCAGCAGTATAGCAATGATTTCACTGTAAATCCGGGATGGCACTGATCTAAATGAAAACAAAACAAAAATATATAACAGTACAGAATAGTTATTTATACACCAAGGTAGTAAAGATTATCATTATTACCCAAGGTTATATCCCGAGACTTCAGCCGAGGGGTATCAGGTCCCGTGGTAATATTTTTTACTACCAAGGTGAATATTGAAATCTTGGCACGATGACAGAATATGACAAGTCGTCATTGATAAATACCTATACTAGATTCAAGTGCCATTCCTGTGAATATTGCATCAAAACAGTGAATTCGCGTTAATTATAACAGAGGTGGCTGTCTTTATTGACTAGTGGTTTATAAAATGGCGAAAACTACCTTGGTAGTAAAAACACACTTTCACGCCTTCCTTCAAAGCAGTAAATAATAACGGTAGGTTCTATAGCTAGTGGTGGAAACAATATTTTTCCAAGCGAAGCTCTAGCTGGAAAAGTCTTCTGTAACATGGGTTTATATATAATTTTTTGCTGATAGTACCTATTTTCCTCTCACCTGAAATCTCCACTTTTTATGCGAAAATCTGAGGTGTCAATGTAGAATAAAAATCAAAGGACTGCAGGGATATTATATGTATTATTTACCTACTACAATAATATTCAGTGTGAGACATTACGACACTAGTAAGGTAAAGTACTTATCTATATCGTTGAGTTACTTTACCGCATCTTATCAGTGCCAAGATTCTATGACACTTCCATCGTATCACATTCTTTATAATAGTATCATATACAATTCTTTGATATGTGTCTGCATCTATATGCCAACCGGTGGTCTGGATGATTTCTGTAGATCTTGTTACTAACTCCGAAAAGCCAATAAAAAACATCAACCATTGCAGGGCGGTATTACACAACATATCAGAACATGATACAAAATAGTTATTTATGTGCCAAGGACGAAAAACTGTCTATTATAGTCGAGTTGGCAAATTGATAGCCAAGGCCTAGCAATCAGAAGACACAATAGACAGTTTTGCGCCGAGGTGCAAAATACATTTTCTCGTCGACCTCAAAAACTAATATCCACATCACGCTCCTATTCACACCATATACGTATTAATAATCAATACGGATAATCTCTATCTGTTTCCATAGCGAAACATGAAGCCGATTTCTGAAGACAAATGACTATCCATAAGGAAAAGTTTTGAAACGATCAGACACATACTGCTTTGATTGAAAGGCTAGTAAACGTCATTGTCCACCGAAACGCATGTCTTTGATGACTACTATAATAGCGCATGGCGCATGCGTATCATGCCACCAAATCCTTATGGATATTCATTTGTTTCATATTTTTGGCTTCATCCTGGCACCCGTTATGATGCGTATTGTTTATTAATACGTATATGATTCACACGTGAAATCAAATGACAGTTGTTGTCAACTCACTCTCCGCCCGGACCATCAGGGTTGCCAATTCAATTTTAATTTCATCAGTAAATACCTTGTCAAAAATTCAGATCTATTTTATGCTATATGCTATTTTTGTAGAGGTCGCCAAAAAATTATCGTGTACCGAAATGTTTTAGCGCAGTCCTCGATTGCCGCACTACCTGGCCACGGCCAAATTGAACATCGGCGAGTCGCTCGAGCACCACAGCAATCTGGAGGAGATGAGCCGGAATTACCGCAGCTCGAGCAGACTGAACGAGATCCCCTGCGACGACGGGGCAGGGGAGGAGTTGGGGGGCATCGAGAATCCCGCCTTCGCGGACGAGGGGATGCCCCCCCACCCGGGTCCCGTCAAAAGCACCTTCAAGCCCTACAACGGCGATTTGCACCACGACAAGACTCACGGACGAGGTAAGATCAAATAGGCAAGAACACCCATTTCTAGTAAAAAATACTATGACATTCATCACGATGGGAAAATTCATTTAGGTTTTTTAAAATTTTGTATCCTTTCTAGATTTCTCAAAATAAATTTCCAAAGAAATGCTCCCGTTAGAACACAACGGAAAATCGTCAGCGGTACTGACGTCACAAATTCTATAACGCGTCGACCATCTATTGGTAGAATTATGATAATAAATCATGGTCAACATGATAAAAATAATGATGATAGTAATACTTATAATATTGATTTGAAACTAAAATGAATCACTAGAAAATCAGGGATCTCCTGTAACGATTTAACTCTTAAACGATCAATAATTAAATAAACGGCTTTCCTATTTTTGGTCGTAGAAGCCGCTGGTGAAGTTTGGCAGACTAATTTCGAAACACCCTGTATTTTTTACTTATTCCGATCGATCATGACATTCTAAATACAACAATAGGTACCACACTACTTGTCAATAGTTGACCAATAGAGTTATATTTATTTCAATTTTTATTCTTCGATCTAGAATGCCATGGGGTGTATATCGCTTCATTCTTAATCAAGTAACATGGGAGAAATACGACTTTGAGACTTATGAATTTTCCCAGTTAACTTGATTTTTTTTCAAATGAAAAGGCGGTGGCTAGTCAACTTTTCGTGATAGATCACTTTCTTACGAATAATTTGAAAGTCATTCTCGATCGAAATAAGTAAGAATATAAATTGAAAATAAAAAGTCGGAGTCATTCCCGTTCAAACCGGAAATACAGCAAAGCAAGTAAATATGACAAGGTAGAAACTGCCGCATCTATTGAATGACCAGAACTTCGACCCATTAGATTATCCTCATCATGTATCAGTAGGTTGTTTTTCTCGAAAATTTCGCTATAAACTACATGCATTCAAAAATCTCTCACATTGCCGTTCTAAAAATGAAAATCTTCGACGATGTCTTTCAGACGCGAGTTGTTTGAACAAAAACGAAGAACCACTAACGGAGGCGGTGAACTTGGAGCTGATCAATCTGAAGCCGGTCGGTCAGAATCAGAAGAAGAACGGCTCCGCCTCGGAGCCCTACGACGTGGGGAATGGCATGACGACGATACCGCTCAAGAAGGAGACCGACAGAGACATCGGGAACCCGTACGACGAATATTTCGTGCCCGTAAATGAACACCGCAAATACATGAGGTAGGTCTCGAGAAAGAAATGAGGTTCACTGGAAAATAACATAACAAACAAATTCAATTGCAAATTGATCGTTCAAATTTTCGGAACCTCCACTAAATCTCGAAAACTTCACAAAATTCTCAAACACACGACATGTTTCGCTAACACAGTAGCTTCGTCAGGTGATATACTGGTACAAAGAACTGGTTCATTGCACCAGTATGAACTTATACATATTGTTTGCCCAATCGTTACACATAGGGCATGTAAATGGCAACATAGCAACACTGATTCGGCTATCGTACGTCTCCACCAGTCTCCGCTGGAATATCTGAACAGATTGAGAGCTGAAATTCATTATGCCCTGAACTGTATAACGGTGAGCGGTGCTCTAAGTAAATGCCATGTTGCCAAATGTCATTCCTTCTTTAAAACTCCTATATCTAACGATTCGATAAACAATCGGTACAAGTAGGTATATCAGATAAAAGAAACTAATCATTTATTTGAAAAATATAATGAATTTCTCCATTATTTTACAGAGGTGAAAAACTATATGTTACCAAAGACAACCGTGTAGAGAAAAGCAGGAGCAAGTACATATGTTGGATAATCTGTGTTTGTCTAGCCGTGGCTGCTCTTATAATAGGAATACTGGCTGCAGGTAAAAATCAACCCTTTAGCCTAACAAAACCCCGAAAACATTGACCTTGACACTACTATCTAGACAGCTATAATGTATATATAATAATATTTATTGATCCCAAGAAACATACATATGTTTATGATAATATATGGATAGATAAATAAAAAAATCGAATATACAATAAAATGGAAGATAATCGGAATAAAACAACATGTGAAGAAGAAATTAAAATTTTATTTATTTATTTATTGAATCAAGTGAAATCTACATTTTGTCATTGAATACATGTATATATATTTCATATTGTATCTCCTTCACATAGGTTAGTGACCTGTGCGTGAAAGAGATGAATTATTTCACGTATAAAATTGATAAAATATATTTCTTCAGTTCACTCTTGAATTTTGTGACGAAATTAATAGATTTTATTCTGTTGAGTAGACTGTTATAGATATTTATACCACAAAAATAAAATAATTTTCCCAAATTGGTTAATTATTTTGACAGTTTTCAAATGATCACTTTGTCTGGTGTGATGCTCATAGGTATCATATCTCAACAACCCGAGAATCTCTCGTAAATTGCTCGCCTGAAAACGCTTCAAATCAATGTGCAGGAACTCTCAAACTGTCGTTCATGAAAGCGAGTCATATGCACTGAACTCTAAAGGGTTATAGTTCAGTGGTCATATGTCTCTTGGTGTTCGAAAACATAAGTAAGAATGAGTAAGATATATGACTTCCATCTCTTGAGTGCCATGCTTCTTTTTTATGGCATTAGCGGTCTGGATAGTAGTTTATGTCAGTTGAGCTAAAGACTAGACCAATAATAATTATTTTCATTTATTATGAGTATGATTGTAGCATCATTTTCTTGTATACACTGTGATATTATATTTTTTCTACAAAAAATCATATTTTACACTATAATTTCTGAATAAAAAACCGACAATTTCCGAAGGCAAGTACTTTTCGTCCGCAGACACGAACTTCTCGTCCGCTGCAGGGTTGCCAGTTCTACTGAATTTTCAGTAGATCTCTAGATTTGCATACTGATCTACTGAAACATTTCATATCCTACTAAAAAATATTTTGACACTCATTGATTATTATAATTAGCTATATTATTATCAATCTTTATTCAATCACATACACTTATAAATTGCATGATATTTCGGAACGCTTTGTTCAAATTAATTCGACAAAATAAGAAATAAATGTACATATTATATGAACTAATGAATGTTTAAATACTGTCTGTAGGTTAATGAATGTTTGTTCCGTTTACTGAAAGTACATAATGTTTTGACGTCATAGGTTCATTTCATTATCCTTTCTTGAAATTCGCATTGAAATCTACTGAATTTTTGACAAGCATAGATTTCAAATGTGAATAGTACCGTGATGTGAATATAAGTGTTTAAGGTCGCCGAAAAAATGTAATATGCACCTCGGCGAAAAACTGTCTATTGTCTCACCTGATAGCTAGCCTCGGCTATCAATTTGCACTAGACAGTATTTCGTCCTTGGTACATAAATATCTATTATTAGAGACATTCTTTTTCTTCGGGCAATAAAGTATATATTGATTGATTGATTGATGAATTGCAGTTGGCGTAATCGGAAACCAGGGCCCGTTGCCGCAAGAAGTGAGCGCGAGAAGCTTCGACGGCAACCAGACGCCCATTTCCAAAGGAAGCATCGGCTTGCCAGGGGTGTCCGATTCCGGCCAACCCCCATCGTCACCGGAACCACCGATCTCCACCCTTCCCGCCTTCCTACCGACCACCGACACATCTCGAATCGAAGGTGACCAAACCTACATCAACCAATATCGAAATAATAATAATAATAATAACAATAATGCCACGGTAATTTTCAAACGGCTCAAAATTTACCGCGAGTAAAAACTGACGTCACGATTTCGTAAGTAGGGGCAGAGCATAGCACAGTTGCCATATGTTGAGATACGATTGAACCTTCAGAAATATCAATTATTCAATTATTCATAAATTCTCAATTTTGTATTGGTTATATTCCTTATAAGACATAACAAATCAATTGTCTCAAAATATTCCCTCTATTATTATATTAATTCACACAACAGGACATTTTTGAGTGTGAACGTGACAACACGGTATCACGAATTGTGGGCGGTGCCTTGTCAGTTCTCAGCATCCAGCACATTTTTGCCAAGTCTTCAACATCAACATGATATTTTGTCATGGGGTATAACCGATAGTTAGACATGCTGGTTGCTCGAAAAAGTAAAGAACGAACTATTATATCATGGCTTTCTTATATCATGTTTTATCTCGTGTTTTATTCAACGACAGAACTCTAAAATTTTTGATAAATTGATTATAATTGGTGACTTGCTTTATAAGTGGAAATGGAAGATTATCTGACCAATAACGAAACAGCAGCATAAATACTGACGTTACCATTTATTCGACGTATCACCAAAATGGCGGCCATGCCGGCATGTCTGAAATTCAACAATCTTGAACAAAGCATGGATTCACTACACTGTTTTACCACTAACCAAACCGATTTTTTAACGCCTCGACACGTGTTTCGCTAACTATGTTAGCATCTTCAGGAGAAGATTAAAACTTCTAATCTAATCTTCTCCTGAAGATGTTAACATAGATAGCGAAACACGTGTCGAGGCGTTAAAAAATAGGTTTGGTTAGTGGTAAAACAGTGTAGTGTATTATCGTGCCAAAGGTTCCAGTCTTCGATATATAAAGCATGGATTCATTATTCACATGAAAAAAGCTTGAGAAATATTGCAAAAATTAATTCAGTTCCCTAACGACACAGTGGGGTAATTGAATGCCAATAATTCATCATCAGTCCACTTGTCCACTGTGTTATATTGATGAAATCAGCTCTTCAGGGAGGATCTAAAAATGCGATGACACATGAAAAAATCAAGTAGTACCCTGTAGATCGTTTGTTTCGAGCACCCTGTATTTTCTGATGTAGCGGAAAAAAAATCGGAAAAAACCTTTCAGATGATTTTTAAAATGAAATTGAAATTGGTTAAAAAATAAGTGCAACTTATACTCATTTCAAATTTATAAACCATTTTTCACGAGTGTTTTTGTTTTTGCTATTCTCATGCATTCATTACTTCTCTTGTAGTTCCTAGAGCAATTGAATCGGAATTGAGAATTGATAATCTGCAGTTCAATTCAGAGTTGGCCGATACCAACAGTTCAGAGTTCAAAGCGTTAGCCGAAACATTGGAAAAACAGATAAAGAACTCGCTCTTCAACAACAACCTGCTCCAGTACGGCCCTGCCGACATAGAAGTCAAAGTCATGGAATTTGAGTAAGTTTTCCATTGAACTTGATCAATTCTCGAGCATGAAATTGAATCGTTTCAGGTCAGGAAGTGTCATTGTAAAGTACCGCATCGCCTGGAAATTCAAAGAAGGCATTCACAGTGCCAAAGACCCCATAGACCCTATCTCGTTGAAACGTAAACTGTCCGAATCTCTGCAGAAAAACAACGATCTGATGGGCACCTTCCACATACCGGAAAACTCGCTCTCTGCCGGGAAAATCCTCGACAGGTGCAAAATTGAGAACGACGGCTGCGAGCACGTTTGCATCTTCGACTACGACCTTGTCGATTTTGCTTGTCTTTGTCCAGATGGGAAGCGATTGTCCCACGACGGGAAAACTTGCATTGTCATGGATTCGGTACCTCTCGAACCGGAAATACGCAATTTCGGAAACGAAGGTCCGACAGATCATCCCTTCCTACGTGCCGAAGAAGAATCGCATGCCAGGCACAACTTCAATGATTACGAAATACCAGCTGAGGTTTGTCAAACACTAGTTGCTACTCAAGAAGACATAATTCATTTATCAAACATCATAATTCAAATTAATTTTTCTGAACACCCAAATCTATGCCATCTTACAAGTTCTTGTTACAGGTTGAACCAGAGCCTTCCGTAGAACCAGAACCTGCAGCCAAACCAGAGCCTTCAGCCGAACCTGAGCCTTCAGCAGAACCAGAGCCTATAGCTGAACCAAAACCGGTATCAGAGCCAGAACCCACAAAGAAACCAGATACAGAAGCTGAACCAGAACCGGAACCAGTAGCAGAACCGGAACCAATAGCTGAAGGTAAACCATCCCCTGAGCCAGAGCCAACAGCAGAACCTCAACCAGAAATAAAATCTGAAATAGCAGAAGTCATACCTTCAGCAGAACCAGAACCTTCTGCTGAGCCAGAACCAGAACCTTCTGCTGAGCCAGAACCACAACCTACTGCTGAACCAGAACCACAACCTTCTGCGGAGCCAGAACCCCCATCGACACCAGAACCATCTCCATCTGCAGAACCCGTACCATCGTCAGAGCCCACACATGGTCAATCGGAAAATATGAATCTTGATGTTGTGAACAAGAACATTGAATCTACTACATACACAGAACTGAATATGCATCACTTGCAGAATTTCTCTGATGCAAGTATGAAGGAGACCGCTGCGGAACATGAGAGTACTGCTGATCGATCTATAGAAGGCTTGGAGCAGTCAACACACGAACATATCATAATGGCTGTTACCCCCGAACATACTACTGAATTCACTTCAGATTCTGAAAATCCTATGCAGACTTCGATATCACCGGTAGAGTTACCACAAAACGATTTTTACTATGATTCATCGATTGGGCTCCAAAAAGAACAAAACGAAACCGAAAATCACACAGAGAAGCAAGAGGAGCACTTGTTCTTGCAAGAGGAAAACGTTTCTCACAAAAACATGCTGGATATGGGGCCAGACGAGTTGGACCAGGCCATGCACGAGCTGGGCCTGATAAGAGTGGTAACTCCAGTTGCAGAAGTGATAACCACACAATCGACTGCTGATCGTTCATATCACAGAGTCACGGAAAATTCAATAGGGATAACAGTCGTTCCAGAAGTTGAAAACACCCAGGCATCTACTTCGAGTAGGCTGATGGAGAATTCAACAAGTGTGCCATCTATTGTAACACCTGTTGCAGGCGTCATGACCACACATTCTACTGCAGATTCGGATCACAGAATCGTAGAAAATGCAATTGAGACTGTTGTTACCCCAGTTGCAGAAGTAATAACTACACAGACGACTGTTCATTCAAATCAGTCAAATTACCCTGCTGTGGACAATTCGAATGGTGAAACAAACGCAAATGATTCGACGATAAACGTTATCCAGACCCAAGAAATCCAAATTCAAAACAGTTCTTCAGTGAAAGAGACTGCGGCAACAACAGAAGCGAATGAAATAAGTTTCAGCGAAATCAGCCGTGAACCGAAAATACAAGGTAAGTTCGATACGAAACCAACCTTCTTCAGAATTTATAGGTAGAGTTCACATTGAATCAAAGATTTTGAGTGGTGCTGCTATAGCGTTACGCAACTTCTTGAAAATCTAATTTTTAATTTTGTTTTTTCACAGAACTACATATGTACCATGTGAATAACCAAGTCGCCAATCACACCGCAGACATAATGGAACATCCGGAAAACGCTCACGACGAGTATAATATGTCCCCCTTTTTGCCCGAATTGGAAAACGATACATTCATCAATTCTCTTCACTACGACGAACATTTCTTCGATCACAACAACGTAGGAGAAAGTCACGAAAATATAAGCGTGACCAAACCTCCGACCCTCGAGTTTGATCAATTGAATCACACCAATCCCTTCGACAACAATACTTCCGACGCTCTTGGAGTAGCACCCTTAGAATCTGGAAATATGGATATCATTCCTGGAGAGGAAACAACCACAGACCTAACGACCACTGTGGAAACAATAAGTGATGAGCAAGATACAACTACAAGAGTAGAAAACGTTGTAACCGAAACGAATACCATAGTATCCCAAAATGAAACGACCACTGATGTTCCTACTATGGAGGCATCAATGGAAACTGAAACAGAAAATACCACCTCCACAGAGAAAATTATGTCATCGGATAAAGTAATAGAAACAGACCAAGGTATGCCCACTGAAGCAATCGCAGAGGTGACTACAACACAAATCGATACAAATGAGCACAATGCTAATCCAGTTACTGAAATTGTCGGAACAACAATCAAGAGCCATGTAATTATTGACGGAGAAACAACAACCCAAGGTGGATTTGATGAGATTAGCATCATCATGAATACAAGTGATGCTAAAAACGATACTGAGATGCATCAGACAGAAAATTCAAAACAGTTAGAGGAAACGTCAACAATCCCTGCATCCATAGGAATAACCACTCTTCCCTCAGATATCTTGAATAACATACACAGCAATTCGTTTTTTGAAAAACACGCCGAAATGGACAGAAATGGAAGTCAAAATGAGAATTCTGACTGGACAAGCACTAAAAAGACAAGTAACTTCAACGAACTAAGGTAAATATCTATATTACTATAAAAGAAATTCAGGTCACCTATTTAGAATAAATTATGTAACAAACTATAACAGAACTCGAAATTAAATTAACATTTTATCAATATTTCGACCAAAACTTAAATAAGAAAAGTTTTCTTCAAATAATGAAATGAAATGTCACTCTGGTTTTTAGCTCCAGTACAGAGGACTTGTTAGCGCTTGAAACTACGACGAACAATTTCAAAACTCGACACGAAAACAAACATAATAATAACACAGAGATGCCAAATGAAACGTCTACAATCAACGCAGAAGTAATTGAAACTGCAACTACCATAGTCAATTTCAACGAACAAGAAACTAACGAAATATCTACTGCCTCATCATCACCTTCATCAGTTTACCAGGTAGAAGAAAAAGTAGCAGATTTCACAACTACAGAAAAATTATTCGTTTCTCCTAAACCGACCTCAGAGATATCGCTAGAAGAAGGAGAAGAAGATCTGTCAGTAGTTCCGCTCAGCGAATACTCTCGAGACGCTTTCAACGAAATATCAGACGACAACACTAGAGAAACGCGAGTTTCGGACCAGCAGGTCAATAAAGTGCATGTACCAGATGAACATGCTAAAGAAGTGCCTATAATCAAAGACGTGTCTTCTCAAGAAAACGCAGCCAAGCCGGTGACGGAAGATTTCGATCTTCCCAAATTCACGAGATGCCGCATCGGGCAGTTCCAATGCGTCAACGGCACTTCTGTCAAAGATGGCAACTATTGCATCGCGAGCAGCGATCGATGTGACTCGATTTTGGATTGCAGTGATGGATCAGACGAGGTAAATTGCGAAGCAGAAGGCTGTCCTAACAATTTCCAGGTGAGCACATGATTCTGATCATCAGATTATACAATATAAAATGCTATGGCCCCTTTCTTAAACGATCTTGACACACTTGAAATTTTTTTGACCTCTATGAGTGAGAAATTCACGACCGATAAATCTACAGAATCATAAAAAATTGCTTTGTTCAATACCTCATTTCACGCCAAGCGTATTTTGAATGTTTTATTTTTATTTTTAGTGTACTAGCAAACAATGCTTGAAAAGACACTTAGTATGTGACGGAATCCTCAACTGCAACGATGGAACCGATGAAATCGATTGTGGTAAGTATATTATTCATTAATTTGAAAATGGAATAAATGATTCAAAACAGGTAAATGAACAATGGAGATCAGTTGAAATTGAAACGAAATGTTCATTTGCTAGCTAAGATCCATGTATAATTGAAATGATAACTTTCATAGGCCCGTTAGGCACATTCTGGTATGGCAGTAAAACGGCCGGACTTGCGTCACGCGAGTAACTTTGTATACCTATATATATTATATATGTCAATGTCAGCTGAACCTGTACATTCAGCAGCGGTGCCAGACCTACTGGTTGAACAGTAGATCTACTGTTTTTGTCTCCGTTCTACTGTTCTCCTGTTTTAGTCATGAAACCTACTGTTTTTGTCATTAAACCGAAAGCAAAATTTGAAAAATGACAAAGTTTCACACAAGCGGTTGTAGAAATTGTGCAGCGAGCATCAGATTTATTATGACCCATCAACAATTCAGAATTGACAGCAGATTTCGATTTTTATTTTGGATGTTGTCAAGTCATCGGGTTCTGTCTGTGGTTCTTCGTTCCCAGCTCAGAGTCGGTATAGTCCATAGACAATCTCTCCTATTTTGTTATAATTGTATTTTGTTAATAATTGTTATTGAGTTCTAGTTCATCCTTTTCGCGAATACGTGGAAAGATTTGTTTGTTTGTATTGAATAGGTTCCGAAACTACTGTACTGTCGGTACGTCAACTACTAAACGGCTTGACCGATTGGGTTGAAATTTTGAATACGTAAAACAACAACAAAAAATACAAAACATACTGAGAAATGAAAATTGGTGTAAATATATAATAGTAGCTATAAGTAAGCACAAAATAATTGAAAAAAATAACAAAAAGCACGTGCTGTAAAGACGCGCATAGCTCAGAACGGCTGCAACAAATGTCTTTTTAATGGGTACACCAATCATGAGAATGCTGTGCCGGAGAGCTAGTATTTTACATAAAATTAATATTACTTCATTCAGATTGTCGCACACTTCGCACAAATTTTTTTAATTATCATTAATGAACTTGTGGCTGTTGTTTCAGATAAGTGGACATGCAAGTTCGACGAAATGTCTTGTGGACCATTGCAAAGGTGCATCCCGATATCGTGGAAATGCGACGGCAAATCCCATTGCCTGGATGGCTCAGACGAGCACAACTGCCACCCAAATTCGTGCTCAGACGAGTCCTTCCACTGTTCCGAACAGGGGAGCTGCATCTCCGCCTCGTGGAGGTGCGATGGAAAACAAGATTGTGCGATGGGAGAAGACGAGAAACTGTGTGGTGAGTGATGTAAAGGAAGGAAGTAGAAATTATCGAAGGTAATAATACCACGAGTCCTTCAAATTCATCGATAATTTGGTAAATTTTCTACGAAAACTCTTATTTGGCAATAATATGAAAACAAACCGATTGATAAAATCAAGAGTTAGAAGATATATTATCCGATAGTGATTCTGATTCATCAGAAACACCAAGCTCTAGTAAATCGGAATGATAAAATATACTGGACAGTACTGTTCGGGAACATTGAAACATGCTCTGAATCAATTCTCTTTATGATTTAGATTGTAGCAATGATCAGTTCAAATGCGAGATCGGAGGTGGATGCATACCAAAGACAAATCGCTGTGATGGCATTGAGCATTGTGCAGACAAATCTGATGAGTGGAACTGCCTTCGTTTGGAAGTCATCACTAATAATTCCTCCAATGAAATCAGTGCTAAGAAGATTCTACAGGTATAAAAAGTTACTTACACTATTTCCTATTTGAAGCCTGTGATGATTCCAATTGACCACATTTTTCAATCCATAAAATTGTTGTAGGTCCAGGCAGAAAACAGCACGTGGTACCCGATATGCATGGATTGGGCACTATGGAACACCACCTATGCAGATTTAGCTTGTCAGAGCTTGGGATATGCCGGTTCCACTTCACTAGAATCTGTGCCCAAGCCAGAAGAAGTGGAATCCAATGAGATTTACCAGCTGAAGTCATCACATGACAATACATTGCAACTGGAAAAGAAAACCAACGGTGAATGTAGTCAGTTTACGTCGATCAATTGTCAGGAATATGGTGAGTACCATAATGATATGAAGAAGCATTCAACCCTTTTCCTAGCAAAGCATCTGGCAAAAAAAACGGCCACCAAAAAATTTCAGTAAATTGTTCTCCCTGTAACTTTCTTATTCCTTGTCCGATATTTATGAAATTTCGAACAAATCGCAGATTCATGTTCCAGAATGTTAGCCTGCATATTAGTTTCCGTGAAAAGCTATATCTACCTTAACACCCTTAACTTTTAACGCCCTGTGGCGAAATTGAGTGGTTAAACTTGACTTCCTTTTGCTTTGAATTGAAGTGTGATCCCTTCTTAACACAATAGTTTTTGATTCACCTCAATATCTTATTTTCAATTTATATTAACAAAAATCAGAACCTACATAAACTTATTGATTAACAACGCAAAGAAGTGATATCACTTATTTCTACCTCATTTTCTTAGCACTCACCGGAAGAAACTAGTTACAAAAAACAAACAAAAGGCAGACATGATGTAGTCAATAACGAGTATGCCCTCGAGTTGATCAAATTTCTCAAGTAGTCTTGAACACTTGTATATTATTTTTTTTTGTATATATTTTGTATATTCTCCTGAAAAGAAAATATTGGCGTAAATCTAGAACCAGTGTGTTAAGAAGATACCTACGAAAAAGGGTCACACTTCAATTCAAAACATGATGAAGCAAAAGATTGGAGAATGGTTCTGAATTATTGTTAGATACTTGTAAACCTCATACCGAATTCGCCATCGGGCCATTATTCACGCCGCAGGCCATAAACGCCTACTTTTCGCCGTTGATACCTAAATAACTATTATTTTTCTTGGAGTTATAAAGGCAATTGATCAATGACCTTCATTAATATTACAGTATGTGGAAGCCCTTCAACATTTGATCTTCCATCTGCACGCATCGTAGGAGGCAACAAGGCAGCTCCCAGCCAATGGCCAAGTCTGGGATTATTGTATGACAAGAAGCGCAACATGTACTGTACTTCAACATTGGTCACCCCACTTTGGGCCATTGCAAGCTACTCTTGTGTTTTTGCCAACACCCAAACTACCATTGCCACTGACTGGATTTTGTATGCCGGAGGTTCCAACAAGACAGACAGTACCAGTATGCAGATTAGGGCTGTTCAAAAAATTGTGGCACATCCACAGGTGAGTACTGATTTCAAAATCGGATCTCCAGTAGTTCTATCTTTCTATATTTTTCTTTGGTGTTCATTTATACAACGTGTCCCAGCTAAAATGTCCCCCCTGTAAAAAATCAACCACGCGATCGAATGACTTGAAATTTGGTCACCCAGTATATTTGATGATGCTCACTCAACTATCTTATTTGAATAGGGACACCCAGTATATTATTCCATATTCAAGTAGAGTTCTTTATTACAAATTCAACAATGCCGGGTTTGATGGGATTTTTTCAAACGACTACGAAGTTATGGCAAAAAATCAAACGATTCAATGAAAAATGTATATGATTAGATTTTATTAATATAACACGATTGAAATCGAATGAAAAGAAAATAATAAAAACTTCAACTACTCAATATGTCGTCCATTCTGCTGCAAACATTTCCTAGCTCTTTTGATAACGTTCATTGTGACCCTATGTATCACGTTGCGATCAATTTGTGTGCATAGATTTGTGATTTTCTCTTTCAGTTCTTCCATATTCACAATTGGCGACTCATGAACCTGTTGTTTCAAGTAGCCCCACAAATAAAAATCAAGTGGGGTGAGGTCTGGCGACCGAGCTGGCCAGTTGCCATCACCATCGACACAATTGGTGGTTATTAGATTTTAATTCTTTTCTTTTCATTCAATTAAAATCGTGTTATATTGATGAAATCTAATCATACATAAATATTTTAATGAATCGTTTTATTTTTTGCCATATCTTCGTAGTCGTTTGAAAAAGTCCCATCAAACCCGGCATTGTTGAATTTGTAATAATGAACTCTACTTGAATATGGAATAATATACTGGGTGTCCCTATTCAAATAAGAAAGTTGAGGTGCACATCGGTGTGACCCTGTATACCTACGATTTATTCAATAGCATAATTCGAGTGAGCATCATCAAATATACTGGGTGACTAGATTTCAAGTCATTCGATCGCGCGGTTGATTTTTTACAGGGGGGGACATTTTAGCTGGGACACGGTGTATAACTGTATATAACAATTGACTTGTGATTACAGGCCAAATTCTCTCAGTTTGAGTTTGTCAATGATGTAGTTCTCCTCAAACTAAGGAAGCCTATGATTATCAATGTGAATGTGAGTGCGTCATGTCTTCCACAAAAGGATATGGAACCAAGACAACTGTGTATAGTTTCCGGTTGGGGCGTAAATCAGCCTGGAGGTAAGAGTTTCTCTCGAAAAGTATGTATGATAACTAATCATACCTATTTCAGAACTGGCCATTCAACAGTATTTACACTATTTGCCGGTTCCTATGATTGATGTTGATGAATGTAATTCTACCAGGCATTACAATGGCAAGCTGAGTGATGACAAAATGTGTGCTGGATACACGGATTCTGAAAAGACACCTTGTTTTGTAAGTGAAAATGCGTAAACCGATGATGGTAACGATATGCAAGGTGTCCCAGAACAACGTACCATACATTCTACAGGGTGAACTAGAGACGAAATTAGGCCGATAGAAAACCAACTTACCCCCATAAGAAAATGCACGAGGGCGTTGAAGAACAATTTCATTTCCACAACTTTTTCAATATTTCGAAATCCTTGAAATGGTACGGCATGTTTTCCATGCACATTCACTAGAGAAAATTGCCCGACGAATTTCATAGCAGTACCTTTCAAGGATTTCGAAATATTGAAAAAGTTGTGGAAATGAAATTGTTCTTCAACGCCCTCGTGCATTTTCGTATGGAGGTAAGTTGATTTCAATCGGCCAATTTTGGTCGCTAGTTCACCTTGTAGAATTTATGGTACTTTGTTCTGGGACACCTCTCTTGTGTTTTTACCAAGTAAGCAGTGCGTCAATTGGCATAGTGTAGTAAGTACTCTCTATATATTTTGATTATCGAAAATGGCTAATTTGATGCTTTTTAAACCACAACAGACACTTTCATGTGTTACGAGTTAATTTATTATCATTTTTCGTGGACCTTCACAAAAAATCACATTTAACGTTCTAATTTCCGAACGAAAAACCGACTATTTCCGAAGGCAAGTACTTTTCGTGCGCAGCAGGGTTGCCAGTTCTACTGAATTTTCAGTAGATCTCCAGATTTGCATATCGATCTACTGAAACACCCTGTATGAGGAACAAAACATTTAAGTAGAACATATACATACTAGTAAAAGTCACACTATAAAAAAGATATTGAACAATTAAAACTATAATAGAGTGTTTCGTCCTTGGTACATGAATAACAATTTCTAGAATGACGAAGGTGCCCCTTTGATGTGTTTCTCTGAGGAAACAAGTAATTGGGAGCTGCAAGGGATATTGAGCCACCATGACAACTGTGGCAGCAACAGACACCCCGCCGTTTACACCAAAATTGGTTCCAGTATGAGGTTGTGGATAGCAAACACAATAGGGCGACAGGCATTGAGTAAACTTTAGAAAGAAGAACTGTAGATAAATTCAACTTGTTTGTTTATCTAGTAGAGATTTCTGTTTACAGTTAAAACAGGTCATTTTTAACGGAAGACCGGATATTTGTTTATTCAACTTTTGTTGCTTACAACAATGTTTTCTTGATTGGTGAAGAATGTAGCAGGAAGTTTGGGCCCCACCAATTAGTACCTTTTTTGGCTGTCAGAGATGGGTTCAATAATGTATTGACAAAACTCACCTAAGATGTAAAGGAGATTTTGAAACTGATTTTCCGAATGTGTTTTTTTCAAGTGACCACTTCTTTTACATCCAATCTAATAATCCATTGAGTTCCAATGCATTTGATACAACATTGAATCACTGGATTTTGGAATATTGGAATATTACTGAAAATATACAGGGTCACATTTTGAAAACTTCCCACTGTCAATATCTTCCTTAGATAATATGAAAAATCGAGAAGACAGGTCAATTTCATTTTCAACGGGGGCACTTAAAATTAATATTTTTAGCTCTCTTGGTTCAGCCCTCTAGGAGGGGTAGATGTTACCCTCAGAATCTCAAATAGAAAGGGGGTCAAATGTCCCCCTTGAAAATAAAATCAACCTGTTTTTTCGATTTCTCATATTATTCACTGAAAGGAAGATATTGATGGTTGAACGTTTTCAAAATACCACCTTGTATTCGACACTGAAAAGATGTGAACCTGTTCAGTGTTGAAATTTTGGTCAGATTGTTGTGAGAACTAGAAAGGTGCCATAGTTTATCTGGAGAACCATTCAAAATGTGAGGTGAGGTGCTACCTACACTTTGATTATTTATATTATTATTATTGGATTTTAATTTTCTTATTTATATTGAAACTATCATTGTATTTTAGGAATTATAGTCCATTCTATACAAAACATTATACACTATACCATTCAAATTTCAACTTCCAAAATTGAACATGGATTGGAAATATTGCTCAATTATACCTACTACCTATTACCTTAACTTCCAGTCATTCATCCTGTTTAATTATGTAAATTTCTGATCATAGAAGTGAGATGGAAACCAGTAAAAAATTTCAATAAAATGTTCGAGATAATTTTGTACTGTTACATAAACATTGTAAATATTGTATATTATAAAGTTTAACACTTCTTGATTCATGTTCCGTACTTAAAAATTATATTGTTTCCTTACTGCTGATATTACTAGTCACCAGGCAAAAATATTAAGTGACATAAACCATTTGTATATAGACTTTTAAATGTTGATATAAAAATTATACATTATTAGAATACCTCCTGTAGTTTTCATTCAGGTACCTATTTCCTTTCATCATTAGATAATTAAACAATAATTGCTGAGTAAGTAATTATTGATGGATCTCTTGGACCTCTGAGCATACCATAATAATTACCCATTACCTCTACCATAGAATGAAGACTGTCTTTAATACACTCACCGACAAAAAAACGGCCACCAAAAGTTTACCCAAATACCGTGGCATTATTATTGATTTTAGCACCTTAAAATTGAACGAAAAATTTTAAAAAAATATGAAATTGAAAGGTGTTTGAGTGATCATTATATTTAAGGAATAAAAGAATAGTCCTCTCGCCTATTAGCCAATGAACCCAGTTGTTTATATTGAGTTCATTGCTATTAGCAGGGTGACTAGGGGGCGGGGGGCAGCTGCCCCAACCTGCCCCTTTCTGGCGACGCCCTTGTGAATTTCAATGTATGGATGCATGTACCTCACAAATTTTCCTTGTGTTCAAATGAATTTTCCATCCAGGTCGTTTCATACATTCCTTCCATAAGAGAAATGGGGTTGATATTTCCTTTTGCGAATTTAAATGGTTACGCCATTGTCAATCAAAAAGAAAACCTAGTCACCGAACATGGTGTAACCACAAGGATAATATCCTCTTTGATAATATCAAATAATATACTGTGGTGTAACCATAGTCGTTCTAGATGACAAACTATAGTAGGTAGGCAAGAGCTTTGTTCACCCCCGCGTACTAGGTTTTCAATTTTTCATTCAGATTTTAGATGGACAATGGTGTTTTAATGAATCTAAACATTCAAAAATACTAACAGTTGTCATTCCTGTGTCCGAACCCTTATCTAACTAATACCATCACCATCCAGTGACTCTACAAATGAGTTGCCGGCAGTGCCGGCTGGGCGGCTGATTTGAGAACATATTTTGTTGCCCATAGCCACGATCTCATAGCATACCTAATAATGTTAATATAATAAATAAAGGTATAGGTACATACCTAGTGCATTTACTTGAAAAATTATCTCACCCTTTCTGGTAAATTGGACTTTACTTACATAGGCACAATATAGGTACATCCACCTTTGCACCTTTTGGAGTTTAACAAAGCAGGCTATGACAGTACGTGAAGAGTAGCAGGTGACGGCCAAGGGTGACGGCAACAATGAAAATAATTACAATATAATAAAAAGAAAAACTCACCTACAATCTTCAATTTGTGCTCATCATCAAGAAACAAACAAACACAATGACACCTATGATAACATTGATAACATAACACAACACAAACATGCTGTGCGCAGTGTGAGCTGTGCTGTAACGACGTAACATGCGCACACAATCACAAATTGAACGTTGAACCGCCAACGGCGAATGGCGCCAATTCGCGATAAAAAAATAACATGTCGCCCCACCTGATGGCAACAACTTGAACGTTTATGACCAATAAGAACAAACAAAAAACAAATGTGAACCAATGAAAACAAAGTAGACAGGTCGCTTTGACAAGTTTCAAGAACTCCGATAAGTGGCGTAAGCTTATTTTCTATCGCGAATCAACGCCGCAACGCGTCAACCCGGTTGGTTTGGTAGGTTGGTAGAACTGATAATTCTACCGTAGTGCCATCTACAACTACAGACAGTAAGTCATGAAATAAAATATTTTCCACTTACAGTGCTCTATAATGGGTAATGACTAATGACTCACAAAGTTCTGACCAATGACATAACATAAAATACATAAAACAAAATGGTAGGAGATGTGGTGGGGAAACCTGATGAAGATGATGCGTTCGTTTATTGTACACTGAGAGTGCAGGCAGTAGATTTCTAAATAATATTTTAGGTATATTACATCGGTAAACAATATTTTTGTTAGCCTATATTCCTTTTAAAATTATCAAAAATTACTTTTAATCTCTTCACACACGTACTTGTAAAGATATTTTTTGAAAGAATGTGAAAGTTAGCACCGATTTGCTCCGGCGTGCAACCAGACGAACATAGTTCAGTTTTGGTAATGGCGATTTTGCTGGTAAGGTGACGCTTGAAGAACAAAGCTTTTCAAGTAACTATGAATCTTATTTATCTCGTTGATGTCTGGTAAAATTGATAATAATATAAATTTAATGCATGTTTCTGTATTTATATTTGAAATTGGTGCTTGAAAGCTTAGACAATGACATATTATTGACAATATTGACATTTTGTCAAAATTTGTCATATCAAACGCCAAAAGATGCCTATAAACATATTTCAAATGTAAATAAATACCCAACAATATATTGGGTTTATTAGTTTTTCATAAAAATATGCTTGTAGAATTATTGTATGAAAGTTTTCCCACGCCCATTCCTTACGTTCACGATGACGTCATCATTTTTCCCTCCTCAAAATGTGAAGAGAATCATCATCAGGACAAATCCTATAAAATAATGATATTTGATATTACAGCTGAAAATTCGAAGGAATCCTTACCATTGAGAGCTCTAGGTTTATATGAAAGTTAGTGAAAGCTAATAAATCAAGTGATATCACCAAAGCCTCCACAAAATGTCTACCAATCACCATCAGTACACAATTCGAGAAGTTGTAGGTAATAGTTGATTGTTTGATTGTCCCTAATGAGAGCTCATACAGCACTGACTCCCTGTCTTTCAGACCACCAGTTCAACTCTGTCAGCAGTGCAGATGATGAAAATGAAACTGCCTCTGATGATGAACAGGGGCCTGTCATGTACCAGTATGAAATGGTGGAGGCTATTAGAACTGTCAGACGGCGGGGACACCTGCCCAAAGACTCTGTCAAGATTCTCAAAACCTGGCTCTATGAACATCGGTTCAATGCATACCCCACAGAAATTGAGAAGCACATCCTTTCACAGGAGACTGGGCTGACAGTGTTGCAGATCAGCAATTGGTTCATAAATGCTAGGAGGAGGTACTTGCCAGAGATGATGAGGAGAGAAGGGTGAGTCTCTTGATTTGCTGAGTGAATTTTAAATAGTTTATTCTATAATGGGGATTTTCTTTCAATTGGATATTTTCATGGTGTTCAGGTTGAGGTGAGAAAAAATTCCAACACATTGATTTCAAAATATTTTTTCAAATTTGAAAAGGAAATTACAGATGACCTGAATCAAGTATGCAGAATAGCAATTTGTTTGATTATCTGACAAGTTATTTTGTTATTCTTCATAATAATTTGATCATTGCATCTTTTTCAAGCTAGAAAAATGAGCAAGAAATGAAGTATGTATTGCCAATCTACTGGAGAAGCAAAGAAAAGTGTTCAGAGTGTAAAGTGCAATGAAAAATGAAGAAACATTTGTTCCTTGATTTTTTCATTTATTTGTTTCACTATACTATACAGGGTGATTCTTTTAGAATGGTCAATCTTTGAATTACAGAAAGTAAACACAAAAATATGAAGATTTGGCCTAACATGTTGCTGGTTTGGGAGATACAGGCCACAGGGTGTTCAAGTTGAAATAGCATGAACATAAAATTTGGTACTCTCAGGTTTTCTGACATGAGAAATGACAATTTGTAACTCATTTGGTGATTGCTCATAGAAGGCATTAGTGGTAAATTCACATCATATTATCTTCTTTGTCCATTGAATAATTGTTGAAATAAGTTAAAAATCTGAAAGTCTGTTCAATTTCATTCGAAAAATGTACTATTTCTCAAATTTTCTAGCTCTAACAGCTTGTATGTTACTAACCCTTGAAAAGTTCTGTTTTATTTCAATTTTTTTTTTGTTACAAATTATAAATTTCAAGCTATGAGCAATCACTAAATGAGTTACAAACTTGTATTTCTCATGTCAGGAAACCTAAAACTGCCAAATTTCATGTATATAAAAAAAGCCTGCAAGTGTATTAGAGAAAGAATTTATCATGATCCTATTTGCATAAAAAGGGCCATTGGGAATGATTGTTTACCAAATGTTGACAGTAAAGTTATCATAGGTTCTCAAAAACATAAACCAGTTTCACCCAACTAGAACTAGGATGACATAAACCTCTTTTTTTAATACTTGTATGCTTTTTTATTGAATAAGACTGTACATACTCTTAAAACTTGATCATTCTGTATCTTCTAAACCAGCAACATTTTCATAAGGCATGTTGGGCCAAATCTACATAATTTTTGTTTTTACTATTTGCAGTTCAGAGATTGCCCATTTATGAATCACCTTGTATACAATATTGGAGCTCTTAACTTTTCTTTGTGATATAAAGTCAAATTAAATACGTCCATTTTTCAAGTTCCAAGTTTACTCTTGGAGCAAGTTAAGTTCATTGTTTTTGGTTTCCACTTGTATTGAATTAACATCATCAATTTTTTTGTTAATTTAACTGTTTATATTTATTTTGGTTTAGAACTTGTAATACATTTTTACTGGTCGCTGTAAATGTCAAATAAAATTAAACTATTTTTTGTAGATAGTAATTTTGCAAAAATGCTAACTTTTACAGTGGAAACGCTTATAGTGATATTTTTACCTCTGAACAATCTACTCTCATAACAAAAAACAAATAAATCGCAATACATCAAGTGAACAGAAATAAAACCGTCAAAAAACACACCTCCTCGGACACCTCCTCGAGATATCCGATTGACGCGAAAACCCCTTTCTCTCTCTTCCAGCTACGACTCGGTGCACTACACGATAACGCGTCGCCGGCGCGCCTCCTCCTCCCCGACAGGGGAAGGCAGCCCGGTGGGCGGGGGCGGGGGCGGGTCCGCTTCGGGCACGCCCACCACCGTCTTCTACCGCAAGGCGAAGAAGCTGATGCGCGTCGAGCGGGCGACGAGCGACGCCGAATACGAGGTGGACGCCGACGGATACGTGGAGGCGGTGCAGGGCGGCCAACAGGTGGTGACGCGGGTGGGCGTGGCCGGCCCAACCACGTCCACGCCCATGCGCGGCCGGAAGTTCAATCCGTGGAACGCCGACATCCATTATGGGTTGACGGTTAATCCGGAGAGAAGGTGGGTTGTGTTGTCGTTTGAAATAACCTCGATCAAACCCGGTATTGTTGAATTCGTTATGATAATCTCTTACCGATTATGGAATGAAATACAGGGTATTCCATTTGAAAAACGAAAGGTAATGTCATTTCCAGGAAAACCGGAAGATGGAAAAAATGTCCTAGTGAGCAAATTTGATGTTCCAAATTTCAGAAATATAGCTAGAAAACCAAAGGAGAAAAGGGGGTATACCATAAGTCTGTGTCACCCGGTATAGAGATTTTCATTTGGATTTTTCATCTCTTTTTTTTATTCTTTTCATTTCAAACATTGTTGTATTTTGTTTTTGCAGTGAAAAATGTATGTTTTGGTCACAAACATTTTTTTGAACATGAAAAATGGTTGATCTTTTCTATTACTTATACTTCAGGGTTGAAAATATTTCAAAATATGTAGTTTTATTGACAAATAGTATTTAACAAGTTTCCTGTCTCCAGTCTAATATAGAGGGAAAATAAAAAAGAAAAACTATTTTCCATTCAGAAGGGTGTAACTTTTCCAGGACAAGGTTTTTCAAATAATGTTATACCAAATATCCACCTTAATTTTCATCATAGAATCACCCCTCAGTTTCTCCCAGTGTTATTTTTATCACAAAGCTAGTTTTAATATTGGTATTACAGTCTTCATAACCAAACCACACCTAATTACATAGTATATTTGTCTATTTATTTATTAAAGAACATTCATTTATGACATGTTCTCTCTCCATTACTCAATATCATAATTTCATATACTAGTAGAAATTATTACAAAAAATCAAACCACATTTTTCCACCTTCTTCCTAGCAAGTATATTTTTCATAGAATTACTTGAGAGAACAGAAGAGACAACTGCTTCTAAACAATCTAAGCTGACTCGGCCTAAATGAACCGTCTGTTACGCTGTTTGCCGGCAATCATATACGTATTAATAATCAATACTGATAATCTCTATCTGTTTCCATAGCGAAACATGAAGCCGATTTTTGAAGACAAATGACTATCCATAAGGAAAAGTTTTGAAACGATCAGACACATACTGCTTTGATTGAAAGGCTAGTAAACGTCATTGTCCACCGAAACGCATGTCTTTGATGACTACTATAATAGCTCATGGCGCATGCGTATCATGCCACCAAATCCTTATGGATATTCATTTGTTTCATATTTTTGGCTTCATCCTGGCACCCGTTATGATCCGTATTGTTTATTATTACGTATATGCCGGCAATAGGTGAAATGACTAGGCATTCCAGTGAATGACGGATTTCACTGTTTGACGCCACAGATTTGACGCCGACATATACATTGTTGATGGCTTTTGTTGTGCTAGTTCCGAAAAAATAAGAGAACACCATCTCCGAGAAAGAACTGCAAGTCTTTTTATCTCCCATTTCATTTTTTGAATTTTTTAAAACCAAATCAGAATTAGACCAACAGATATTTGATTACTTTAAAAGAATGATAAAGGTGCCTACGAAAAGATGGCTGCAACGCAGGTGTAATTCCTGTTAAAAACAAATTTAACGTCCATGAATCAACTCCTACACGGAAAATAATATTTGACGACGGCGTGAATCATTTTGACATCGATAAAAAAGGATGCACCATTTTTATCGCTGATAAACTGCCTGCTCCTTTGATCTAGTAGCTATTTGCGCCTGATGTCACTCCAATTTCTGTCTTGTCATCTTTGATTGATGGGTATGGTTCACGCGTAAATTAGCAAGATGAGCCGTTTTAGGAAAATTTCGTCTGAAGAAACAACAAAAATATGAGAAAATCAATTCCGCAAATTACCAGTTACATGGAATCATTATTGTTGTTTATATGTATATTGTCATTGATTTATATTGTCGTGAAATTAATGATCGGCAAATGTTTTTCGTTACCAAGAGAAATTTATCGGATAAAAAAAAGCTCTTGTGTTTTTACTGTTGATGATTTTAAGATTTTAAGATATTGTGATATCTTCTCAATATTGATTCCTCCTTTTTCTTGTCACAGAAAAAAAAAGTGTATCATACACGGGAAAAATATGAGATTTTACGCGTCGGGGGACAGCACAACCTTGAGCTAAAATCTACAACTGTATTCCCTTGTATAATGAATTACTATCATTGATTTATTATTGAAATACTGGAAAAGGCTTCCAACTGAAAGTCCTGAAAAGGCCTGTTTGGTAACAGGTGAATATTGTTCTTATCCAGAAAAAACAATTTCAAAAAGTTTGATCTGAAATTATTGTAAAAGAATGGATCTTTACTGAGTGTTCTACAGGTAATATTGTTATCATTCAGTATGGATAGTTAAAAATATCACATTTTCAACCTTCCAAACCAAATGAAACAAAACGCCTTGTATAATGATTGTCTTGAGCTAAGTGGATTGATAGAAGTAATTTGTAATTGACAGGCCTGAAACAGTACAGGTGGTGCAACCACAACCAGCTGTCATACAAACCACCTCTAGTGGTCAAGTGAACACCTCCAACCCATTCCCTTCGAATTTGGTCGTCGTGAAAACAGCTTCCGGCAAAAACATCGTTCTAAAAGTGGTCTCACAGTCCACCGAGGTAAGTTTCATCGATTCATACACTTGCAATGCTTTCAATGTCGGAGACACGAAATTAATCATTGTAGTCTCCAAAGACGTACCTGTTGAAAACGGCGAAAAAATCCGCTCCCGTCGTGGCTCCCGTGGTCGAAGTGGTGAACGAAGTGTCTCCAGAAGAACAGTTGTCCATCGAGCAGCATTTCATCAAGCAGGAGGCGCAGGAGTTGCAGGAGGAGGTGGAGGAACAAGATGAACTGCAAGAAATGGCTGAGGAGGAGTATCAGGAGTACCAAGAGGTAAATTTCTAGTGTAAAAATACTATGGCGTTCATCATGATGAGAAAATGCATAGAGATTTTTTTGAATTCTTTATTCCCTCTAGATTTCTCAAACTAAATTCACAAAGAAATGCTGCCGTCAGAACACGACGGAAAATCGCCAGCGGTACTGACGTCACAAGTTCTATAACGCGTCGACTGTTTTTCGGTAGTCAGGAAAAAATGGATGTCACTATTCAGTGAGATGAACAGTGTTGCCGTTTCAACCGATGCTTTACTTTTCTGGATATTTTAACATTTACCGCTCTCAAGATTTAACTGATTTCAACAATATCATGGATGAACTGAGCACCAGTTTACAGTTTAGGATCGATTCTTCTAAATGAAAAAATATGGACTTTGGACTTGATATTTCTTTGAAAAACAGCTGGCAACACAGGAAAAGGGATTATCACGTCAGTACTAGCGTAGCCGAACGCTATGTTGGAAAGTTCCATGAAATTGTAGGGTATTGAAATGGTGAATTTAAAATATTACAGCATATTTTATCAAAAAAATCATGTATTCATTATTTGCACATTTCAATTGAATTCACGCATTTTGTGCCCTTGCCTATTCATCATAATAATTGATAGGTTTAGCAACTACATAAGGCAATAAACTTATCTGAAATTATTTTGAATAGATTGATAATCTACACTAACAAGGTGAACCATCCTTATGAGAGCAATAAAGCAAGAAATTCTATCCATTAGGTGGCGGTCAGTGGCGGCTCGTGACTTACATGACAGAGGAGGCTGAATGATATGAGATTTATTGTGAAAAACAACTCTCTACTCACCCAAACCAATAGCTTTAATGACATTCTGTTTACCAGTTAACCTGAACTTAATACTTGAAGAGATGTGTTCCTGTGATTTGCAGTGTCTATCCAATCCGCGAGGCAAATTTTTCAAATCATTATATCCTAATCGCCCCCAACATGATGACATATCGGTTGAAAATGATAGGCAGTACCAACAAAATAGCTTATTCCTTACCTCAGATCCCGTCAACCAGATATATTTTTTATAATTATCAGAATTGAACAAACGATTGTTTGTTACCTGTTACAGTCAGATTTTTTAATTCCGGTGTCGGACGTTTGTTTTTCACAATCAATTTATCTTAATAAGACAAAGCACTGAATGGGTTCACCAAAAAGTATTCCACTAAATTGCAATCGTTTAAAACTCTCATTTTTCAGAAATTTATAGAGCCCCTAACCATTAACCCAACAAACATAAACAAAACCCGCAATTCGCGACGCGACACGACAAACAGGTGCTATTCGGGCATTTGCATTACGCGAGTGGGTTGCGATTTGTGAAGAAGTCTAGCCTCCTATAGATGTTGCAAAGTTGAATATTTTACGCGTGATTTGCAGACTTCAACGTGTGATGCGTGGGCAAGCACTGTTGCCAATTCAAAAATATTTACCTAAAAACAGGAAATAAAATCGAAATCCATGTATTTTGGTATCCTTTTAATGAGAAAGTATAGATAATATCAGTTCAAGGAAAATCTCTGCGGAGGCTCAGCCTCCGTTGCCTCCTCTGAGGAGCCGCCACTGGTGGCGGTATCTATGAGCGACAAGGTGAACTACTTTTTGTTGAGAAGCCAAGTGTAGAGAACGGCACTCTCTATTCAGTGTGGCCCAAATTCGATCCTCCAACTTTTTTTTTCTATTTTTTTAAATCGACAGATCGAGATCCAATATGACGAACGAGTTTATTAATTATGATCAGTTTCTATTTAAAATTGGAATCTGAGGGTTTTGAAGGTCGGAGATTATGATTCCTTCGTCAGAATTAGGAAATTGAAGATGGCGGACCCAATATGGCGGAGGAGCTTTGTAATTATGTTCTGATTCTATTTAAAATTGGTATCTGGGGATTTTCGGGGTTCGAAATTATGATTCTTCCGTCAAAGTTGAGGAATGCAAGATGGCGGATCCAATATGGTGAACGAGTTTTCTTATTCTTTTTATACACAGAATATCAGAAGTTAGTGATTTGCGTGCTTCAGAAAGGATATTTCTAGATAGATCAGCAACTTGCAGACTCCGAGAGTATAGACAAAACGGCCATATTTTGCCGAGTTTCACTAGCACCACCTACAAACCAGACAAATTTGGCTTCTTCAACATTTTACATGGAAGTGGATCATCTTGTTAGTGTAAATAATCAAGGAAAAAAACATTAAAACAACACTGAAGCTGTATGAGGAAAGAGTTACCTGAAGAAAAAAATGCGAGTCCTGTCAACACTTCAAATGTTGTTCAATTGTTGTTTCAGGTTGAGGCAGAAGGGGAACTGGAGGAGGAGCAGCAAGAAATGGTGACTTATGAGGAGGAGGAAGAGGAGGAGAACTCGGCCGGAGCCAACGCCCTCATAGCTGAGGCTGTGTACGAGGACGAGGAGGCCACCGAAGATAATATGTTCGTGAATGAGGTGACGCTGGAGGAGGAGTGCAATGAGGTGACAATTGAGGACAATGTGAATGAGGTTTGAATAGAAAAATGAAAAATAATATTGAGTGATTTTTATTATTTTTCCAACCATTTGGCTGTCATTTTAAAGTAGCTACATAGAAATATTGAGTAGTTCTACCAGTAGATTTTTTTCATCATTTTCTATTCTATGAGTTGGTTAATTTCCTATGGAGAAATATGTGAAAACTGTTGAATGCTTTCAGGTATTTTTCGTTCTGGAGTTACACTGTTTTAACAATCTTTCTTTTTGTTACTTTTCCGCTAATAGATATTTCTCTAGGATATTACGGGATTGTCCTAATTGAGTTACAATAAAAATATTTCCACTACACTGTGTTTCACCACTAACCAAACCGATTTTTTATATACCTCAACACATGTTTCACTAACTATGTTAGCATCTTCAGGAGAAGATTAAAACTAAATATTCCATTCTATTGTCCTACTTATATAATATACAGGGTGTCCGCTAAAAGGAGGTCAATCCATTAACCACATATTCCTTGAACAAAAAAAATATGAGTTTCTAAATACCATTTTTCATTTTAGCCCTTCATAGTCCATATACAGGTTGTCAAAGTTGGAAATTAAAAACTGTTTTCTTCTAATTACTCGCGTATTTGATAAGATATTAATCTCAAAATTGATATATTACTTCAGCAGAAAGAGTTACATCGTGTGAGGAAAACAAAACAGAAAATAATTGTCAAATATTCAAAATACTGGGGGTCAAGTACACACTTACCCCCATATTTTTTTTGTACGTGCGCTAATGACTTCCTATCTATTTTCCTTCAAGTGTTCAATCATTTGTGAGTATTTTTTGTTTCTTGTAACCCTTGAAGAAGAATATATAGGAAGTCATTAGCGCACGTACAAAAAAAATATGGGGGTAAGTGTGTACTTGACCCCCAGTATTTTGAATATTTGACAGTTTTTTCTGTTTTGTTCTCCTCACACGATGTAACTCTTTGTGCTGAAGTAATGTACCAATTTTGAGATTAATATCTTATCAAATACGCGAGTAATTAGAAAAAAACAGTTTTTAATTTCCAACTTTGACACCCTGTATATCGAATATAAAGGGCTAAAATGGAAAATGGTATTAAGAAACTCATATTGTTTTTGTTCAAGGAATATATGGTTAATGGATTGACCTCCTTTTAGCGGACACCCTGTATAAGTAGCACAAAACAATGTAGTGTATTATTTTGCCAAAGGTTCTGGTCTTAAATATATAAAACTATTCGTTTACCTGTCTTTTTTTATAGGCATCTTGATAAATCCGCTAAATGTATTTTATTCTTATCTATTTCTAGGTTATGGTGGAGAGCGACGAGGTGCCGGATGCTGAGGGCACAGAGGAGATTTTAGTGCTGCATGACAATTAATTAGGTAAAGTTAGTGTTAGTAAGGAGATTTTGAGAAATCGTCGATTGCATGATTGGACTTGAATCGATTTTTTTTTAATAATTGATACTTTGACGCACCGTTTCTGCTATACATTGTGGTAGGGATTACACGCTAGGAAGGGCGATTCACTGACATTTGACCTTTTCCAACTGAAACGAACATTTTTTCTTCCTTGAATTTTATTGAGGAATAGAGAATCGATCTGGGATCCATTTGGAATTTTTTTTTTTTTAAGAATAATTGTGAATTGTCCTGTATTATGACCTTATTTTAATTTGGCCATAGAATGAATGTACATAAGTTTTTGGAATGCCTCATTGAGGACGTATTTTGATTAAAAAATACTATTAGCTAGGCTTCTGGGAGATTTTGGGCAAGAATTTGTTGTTTGAAATTTTTTCATCAAGTTGAACTACATTGTACAGTTAAGTATAGGATATTTCTATAGTTATTGGTGTATTTTTAGTGGAATGAATGAATGATTATGTTATTTTTATATTTAATATAAATTTCAATTATCGACTTTGGTTTGTGCCTGTAAATATTAAACAATAAAATGAGTCTTTGAACTAACCTTTTTTTTAATTTTTAGCTTAATATTATAGTATCTTTCATCTACAGGGAAACAGATTTGTAGGCAATATGACTTTTTCAAAATGGTTCTTTGCTCTTGTTATTTCAATTTATTGTAATATATTTACATCCTCTGAAATGCTTAACCTGTATTGTATCAAAATAATTATTTTATTCACTCGTCCTCCATTTCCTGGTCTCCTTTCTTCTTCAAACTCCCAAACACCTCTGAGGGTACGCTCTGCTTCTCCACAGGCACCTGAAAATCATTAATCAAGAAATTGTTGGTACCTACTATACCCGACTTCCATTATAGATAACTTTTGGGGAACCATTTTTTTTTAATTCCTGGTCCAAGACAGATATTAACGAGTTTCAGAACTCTCGTAAACACACAATTATTATTATTATTTGATTGCATATCCAGAAGAATACTATTTATTTGGTTTTATATGATGGAAATATGCGGTTACCTTTAACAAACTTGGCATCCTGATTTTTTTTTCAAACTAAGCTGATGATTCATCATGGAATTATTCTAGTGGCCGTATTTTTGAAGATCACAAGATCAAGATATTATGGAATAGTTCCTTCATATAACTTAATATTCCCACTTATTGAAAGCTTTCATCTGCATTTACTTTTTTACCTGATTCAACTTGTCTTTGTCATGATTGTGGTTGACCATGTGTTTCACTGCCAAATTTTAAATTTGAAAGATGTTCTTTGAACCTTGTTTCTATAGATTGCCTTGTTTGGCCTAAGTGGGCCACCCTATAATTCTTTTGTTTATGGAGCGATGTCCACGAATTTTTTCTTGAAATGTAGAGGGCAGAAAGGTGTATCTTGGAGCTGACCCGCATCCATTTTTTTTAAAACCAAGACCTACTAGATTACCGTCAGAGGCTGAAAAATCCAGAATTCATATTAGCGATATTTTCACACAAAATCATCGTACGCCACTGGAATCAGCGTCCTCTAGAATAGATCTGTATACCAAGTTCCATGAAAAAGATATCAACGAATCTACAGCATGTCTCATTTCAACCGGCATCCCTCTATATTTCAGCTATTGGTAGTGCTATCTTTACCCCATTGGCACCGGTATGAATGATCATCAATATGATGATGAATAATCATTGTTGAATATTTTTCATGAAACTTTAAGACAGCTTCTTGCCTAATAATTTCGCGAAGGACATTGTTTATCAAAACTTTCCAACCGTATAGGCGAGAAGATTTGAATCAATATCATAGGCGGAATTGAAGCGGCAAGCTGGAGTATACCAATGGAAGAATATTTCCATAAAAAATAGCATCACGAGTTGTATTCCTATGAATATTTCATGATTGAGACAACAAACGAGGACCTCGCGAGAGTTGCAACACAGCATCCATCATTATATATAATATCGCTGAATCCGTGAAAATGGTCGATTCTGATTGGTTATCGAGAACAAGAGTGTAGTCCAAAAAAATCGCTAATATGTATTCTGGATTTTTCAGCCTCTGACTGAATGTGATCTAGTAGAGACCATAGGTTCAAAAAAGGTGGACGCCGCTCAGCTCCAAAATATACCTTTCTTCGCTCTACATTTAAAAAAGATCGTGAAAATCGATCCATAAATATAATATATGTTTTTCTACAATCAATTGTAATTTCCTAAATTTCTGAATTGCCTAGAGTGTCTTCTCTATTTTCAATGTCTGGATATAGTTGGTGATCGCTTCGAAATAATATAACAAACTGAATCCCATTCACCAACCTCTTCCTCCTCGTCCTCCTCCTCATCGCTGCCGATATCGATCTCATCCGGATTGACCACCTTGTCCTTGTTGTCGCCCTGCGTCTCGCCGCGCACGAACATGATATTGCCCGCCCCCACCCCCTGCTTGCCCGCTCCCGCCATCTCGACCGCCTTCGCCTCCAGCAGCCGCATGCCGTCCTTGGCGCCCGGAGCCAGGTCGGCCACCGTGCCGGAGCCGGAGTTCGCGGAACTCATCATTTGCACCGACATCATGTTCACCTAAACCACAACAATATGTGAATGAGAAGGAATATTTTGTCTGTGTGTTATATCAACGGAAAAGATGACATTCTTACATAATTGAGGTCTTTTTTCTATCTTGAACGAGAGAGAAGAAAGTTCTCTCCTTTTCCATCTTTCTCTTTAATGATACCAACGTAGCCGCATTGGAATATAGAGAGGTCCGATGAATCTGTCCTTGTCTAACATCTAGATTGTGCCACTAAACTAATTTTTGAATTCAGTAGAGAGTCAAATTTAAAGATAGCAACAAATGATGTCAAAACAAGTATGATATAATTCGAAATTTCATTTAAACAATTCATATCAGTCAATGACATTTGTGACATAGTCATGTCACATCATTATAACCTCGAAAATAGTTCAGTGGCGCAGAGTAGACGTTAGAGAAGGAAATATTCATCGGATCTCTCTATATTTCAATGCTTTCCTCTCTCTCGTTAAAGGTAGAAAAGTAGTGTAGGAAATAAACTTTTTCTAATTCTAACATGTAATTTGACACTTTTTAAAACTGACGGGAGTTAGTTGCGTAAAGTAAAATATTACAGTACTGGGGGATGAAATACACTTTCCGGCAAAATAATCGATCCACTCAAAATATTGATAAAACGTTATCAACAATAACTTTGGTAATTCAACTCTGATTCGTTTGATTTTTGTTTCATTTCTTAGATGAATTCATAATGAATCTCACACGAGGTTGAGATTTCAAGAAATGAGGTGTATCTTCAAATTATACATAGTGATACAAAAAGTGTCAACTACTAAATTTTGTAGATAATCTGTGGAACTCTTGTAGAACTAGTCATTATTTCTGTTCAAGGTAAATTTTCCATCAAAATTAGAAAAAATATAGTGCGTAACACGTTACGAAACGCATTTTGTGTAACTCTGTATTTTGCGCGATCTTGCTCTGCTCGTCCCGCAAAATCCCATCGTCACACAAAATGACGCGTATCCTAACTGGTTACCTAAATATTACCAACGTCCATGAAAAATTACATAAATTTATTCGTCGATTAATACATGGTGTTCTCAAAGGTCAGGCCTTGTTTTCAAAAGAATATAGAACTCATCAAAACAGACAAAATCACCAAAAATTTAACATATAAAAGTGGTAAAATAATGAAATTCAAAAAGTCACTAGTAGAAATGGCTCTATTACGGTCCTAGTACATTTCCGTATAGGCCTTTCCACTTGTCCTCTTTGTTCCTTCAAACAGCCTGTGTCACCTTAAAACCCAATAAAATTCAACATTCGGTGTGTTGGAATGATTTTCTAACGAAAAATTTTCCTTGTATAAACAAAATGCGCTGCTGATGCTACACTTGGGCGACACTCGCGATACATTATAAGAATATAAACAAGTCAATTATTTTCGTAAACGTGCTAGATTGTTTGACAATGAACAAAAAAACAATTGAGAATGAGGATCAGATGACTAGCGCTAGACAAACAAAATTCTACTGTGGACGGTAGTAGGGGTACAAGAGATCAATCGGGTAATCCGAATACCGTGCGGCCAATAATATCTCCGTTGTTATGCAACATTTATTGGGGCAATATTTGGTGTTGTTTGTATATTTCAATGAATTCAACATCCTCTCAAAAAACTCCTCACCATTGAGAACGCCCTGTATATGTACGTCATTTACCTGCGTGTTGTACATGGCCTGTACACTGCGTTTGATGCGCAGCATCTCTCGCATGGTGTCCTCGTTTCCATGACGAACTTCGAACTCTTTCCATATTTGCCAAAATTCGGAGGTTATGCGAGGATCGCAGATCTGACTGCAATGAGCATAGATTGCTCGAGCTCTGTCGATTTCTCCTAGAAAATGCGAATCACCATCCAAAATTAGATGAAATATTCTCGGAGTTTTGCCAACAACTCATACCTTTGCAATTTGAACAATGTTTTTACTCTACACCTGCTCTTCGACAGATAGATAATTGAAACACAATAGTAAACTATTTTCTCAAATCCATTTTCCTGTACCTTCAATTTCTCCCAATTTTGTTATCCTTTCAATCATTTTGGTTGCTTAAAGGTATTGCAATTTCAGAATAATATTTCCCGATTTAAGTGTCTATGGTGGCAATATTGCCATTGCCTGTGCATTAAAAAATATGTTTCTTTAACCTCGACAAAAAATTATATTAAATTTTTTTGATGAGAATGTCTGATTTGTTTTTCTATTTTGTTGGAAACAGATTACTTTCCAGATTACTGAAAGTACATATTGCTTTGACGTCATAGGTGTATTTCATTATCCTTAGCTGGAATTCCTATAGCATTAAATAGATCTGAATTTTTGATAAGGTATTTACTGATGAAATAAAAATCGAACTGGCAACCCTGGTCCGCACGGAGAGTGAGTTGACAACAGGTTTGTTCTCGTTCGAAATCTTCGGAAGCATGCGCAGTTCCACGGTACATGAAAAATGCCAACAGTTCTGTGAAACTGCGCATGCTCCTGATGGTTTCGGACTGTTTATTCGCTGGAATCAATGTTACCAGGTGGCGCTCGGTTTTCATCGTTCCATGTAAAAGCCACGTCAAAACTGGGGGAAAACAAACTCAACCCTCACTCAATTCCATTAGTGCCATTAGCTTGTGTACTGTGTACTGATAAGTCAATATTCGATCGAAAACGCTAATAATGCCTGTTGTAGATGTTGTTTTGGCAGATATTTTGCTCTATTCAGATGGAAAAAGCCGACCAGTAGTGGAAGGAGAAGCAGTTCTCCGTGCTTATCATGTGATTTTGTGTGAGGCAGAAGACTTCAACAAAAGGCACATTTTTGCACTTTGTCTACAAACTTCGGCGATGAAATCTTCCCCACATGAAGTAAAATTGAAGTTGGGGTCCAGATGAACTCCTGTAGAACAATGGGTTTGTATTTGTTCATGCAAAGCAGGACAATCTGGGTATAGTAAACATGTTGTAGCTGTTGTTTTATATGTCAATTGATTTGCTCGTCATAAATAGTTTGAATTGTTTGAACTATCTCCAATTCTTCACCCGTTCACTGTTCACTAAACTAATAAAAATGTGATAATGTAAAAAAATTAACAAACTCAACCATCATCACTACCAACAGTGCCAACACTTTATGTCATTGACAAGTTTGACTACAGCTACAGCAAGCTGAATGCAATGTAGTCTATGCACTTCATCCATAGACAACAGTTTGTTTTCCTCCAGTTTGAAGTTCGTATTAGGTAACCTAGATGTCGCCCACTTCGTGAATCTTGCAAATATATTGAACGAGAACAAATCCAAGGGAACAAACCTACTAACTGTCATTTGCTGTTGTCAAATTAATCATTCACAAAATCCGATAGACAATATTTCGTGCTTGGTAAATAAATAACCATTTATGATACATATCCCACCTAATTTGGTCTCCATGTCGGCGAACCGAACGCACATCTCCCTAGTCCTGTCCTCCGGCAACACCTCGATGGCCTTCTCGTAAATCTGACGCGTCTTGGGAATCCCGTAGATCTCGGCGGCCCGCTTGATGTAAATGTTGAAAACGTCGAACATCTCCTGTTCGGGCACCGCCTTGGTCGCTCTCTCGTATACCGCCATGGCGTGTCTGGCCATGCCGAAGTCCTCCTCCAGTCTGGCGTAGAGGAGGTAGAGGTTCTTGGCGAACTGAGAGGGGCAGCCATCTAGGCATTGCTCGAACAGGTCGCGAGCCCTCTCGAGTTTGGTGCCGCCATAACGTTTCAAGAATTTTGTCAGGTATGTGTTCCAGATGTCGTAAACGTTAGGCCACTTGAAGAGGGCGATACCTTGGATACAAACATTTTTTTGTTGGATTTTTATATATCAATGTTAGTTTCTTTGAGTTGCCATATGAATTGAAACAACCCAGGAATTCTCCCCAATTCTTTCTTCAATAAATAATCAAAGTGTTTTTTATTTGCATTTCTTTCATTTATAGTTTCCAGACTCATTGGTAAATAACTATTTATGGTTTATAAAAAGGAATGTTCGCCTGTATGTCCTTAAAAGAATCGTAAAACGGCTGGACCAATTTCACTAATTCTTTTTTTGTTCTATTTATTATTGTCAGGAGGAGGTTCTTATGAGAAAACAATTAGGAAATGCAAGATGGCGGATCATGGCGGATCCAATATGGCGAACAAGTTTTGTAATTATAATCCGTTTCTATTCAAAATTGGTATCTGGGGGGTTTTTGGGGTGGGAGATTATGCTTCTTTTGTCAGAATTGGAAAATTCAAGATGGCGGATCCAATATAGCGGACGAGTTTTTCAATTAGCTTCTCTTTCTATTCAAAATTGTTATCTAAGGATTTTTAGGGTCGGAGATTATGATTTATTCCTCAAAATTTGAAAATTCAAGATGGCGGATCCAATATGTCGGACTAATTTTGTAATTATGATCAGATTCTATTCAAAATTGGTATTTGGGGAATTTAGGGATCAAATATTATGATTATTTCTCCAAAATTTGAAAAATCAAGATGGTGGATCCAATATCACAGACGACTTTTTTTAAATATGATCCGATTCTGTTCAAAATTGGTATCTAGGTGTTTTCAGTTCTGGAGATTTTGATTCTCCCGTCAAATTTTGTAATTTGAAAATGGCAGATTTCCAATACTGAATAAAAGTTGGTTTATAATTAGCCGATTCTATTTATTAAAATTGGTATCTCATGGGGTCGCAGATTATGATCATAATTAGGAATTTCAAGATGGCGGATTCAATCTGTAGAACGAACTTTGTAATGAATAGTCTTTCATAGAACTGATCAAACAGGCTTTCATAGATAGCCAAACTAAAAAGAAGTAAAAAATAAATAGTAGTTTAGAAAACAAAGAGATATCTTCCCGTTCTGAAAAGAAGTTGAAAATTAATAGTAGTTTGAACAGCTTTTATGGTTAGTCAAACTAAATAGAAGTAGAAAATAAAATAATGAAAGTATGTTGTTTAATTTTCAACTGAAAAAATATTTTCTAGAATTAATATAGGTCCATAGCAAAACAATGTTTGCTGGGTCAGCTATAATCAATGAAATGACTGGAAATAAATTCAATATTTGTGTATTGTCTTTCCTTTGAATGTATTTTAGTAAATAGCAGCAGGGTACAGCTGGTTCTCAATAAAATTAACTTACCAAAACTTCCCAGACTTACCCTCAATGTTGTATGTGTTTCTTACCTTTTTCATATGCCCTGAATGCTTCTTCAAAGTAGTTGTTTTCTTCCAAAAACACACCATAGTTGATGATGATCTGAGGGGTGGCAATTTTCAGATCAATAATGCGGTCATAAATGGCTTTGCAGGACTTGAAGGTTCCAAAACTCTCTTCCAAATCTGCATACATAGACCAAACCTTCAAGGATTTATAGACACGGCTTTGCACTGTCTCTGAATCATCATGGTAGGCAACTTTTCTACTAGGCATGACTGTAGCTTTGTGCATAAGTCTCAGAGTTTCCTCATAATTTTCATTTCTCAGTTCCATCTCTGCCCACTCACACCAAACTGTGGCCAGATCATCTACTTTGACATATGAAACTTGAGTGGCTTTATCAAAAATCAGACGGGCATCTTCGATTTGGCCGTTTTTCTCGTAGAATTTTGCAAAATCCACCCACAGAGTATGAAGTTTTCCCACTGCTTGCTTGGGTTCCACTGTTTGGACAGCCTCAGTGTAAGTGTTGATGATATCAAAAGGGTTTCCTATGAAATAAAGAGTACAAAATTAGTCTAGCAGTCTTAAACTTATGATTTACCTAACCATATCTGTGGTTAGTCCTCAACAATTCTTACTACAAGGGTTTATTATAGGATTATTTTTCAATCAAATAAAGTGATTTAGCATCAAACCATCTTCAGAGTTAGTTGAAGATTATAATCTATACATTTTGAATAATGGTTGAAATAAAACACACAAGTAGCTTTAATAAACAGTTGCTCAATTAAAAACATAGTAGAATTCCTATAAGGAAAGCATTGTTACCTTCATAAAGCTGTACTCTTTTATGCCACTCTTGTACATTATGAGGATTTTGCCTTAATAGAACAGAATTTAGCAGTAACAACCTTCTTTCCATAAGATATTCAAATCTGGCTAACCTCAGCTCTAGCTCAGTATCATCATCTTCAGTGGGATTAGCTTTGCTGGCAACTTCCTCCATCCTTTTGCTCATGCTCAACTCTTCAAATTGAGCATATGCATCAAAAACTTGAGTGAAATCTCTCACAGTAGTAACAGTTTGAATGGCTTCTTCATAAATATCTCTTGCCCTTTCAAATAGGCCACTACGTACATAATAGTTGGCCAAGGAGTTCCAGAGGTGTCCAAGTTGATCAGTATACCTTCTGAGGCCACCTCTAATTATTGCATCCACATTTAGGGAATGCACTTTTTCAGGATTTTTTGAGATCAGTTCACAAAGTTCATTCCACAGTTGATGTTTAGATTTACCCTGTTGTGACACAAAATTCTCATCATTAACTATCTTTGCCATAACCTGAGCAGCTTCATCAAGCCTCTCCATTTCTGATAAGTAATCTACATACTCCTCAGCATTTTCAGGACACAACTTTAGGTACCGCCTGAAAACTCTGACTGCTGTCTCAGGAAGATCATGTTTTCTTACAAACTTGAGGTAGAGAGGCCATATTCTATTGTGCTGTGTGACTGGCAATGCCCTGAGAGCTCTGTCAAATACTTTTCTTGTGCGAGTAATTTTACACTGATCTGTGAGGAATGTACAGTAATCCATCCAAATTCTAGGCATTTTGTGCATGAAAACTAGTGACCTTTCAAAAGCATTATTCACCTCCTCAAAGCCAGGGTCTGTTAGACATCTATTCTTGATTTGTTTTCGTCTTGTTCTTAAATAATAGTACCAAAGCTTGTATGACCCTGGTAGCTCTTTTAGAGCTCTCTCATATATTATGTTGACACCATATTTTGGAGCAGACTTCTTGTGTTCTATATACCTCAACCAATGTTTCACAGAGTATGGATTTCGAAGAATTTCTTCTTCATAAGGTAGATCATCATCATGCTGAAAGATCAAGGAGATAATAATTGATGAAAGACAATTTGTGAATACTTACAAATACTATTTCCATCGATTCCGCCGCTTTCACATCCATAATAGGCATTTTTCTTTCTTTGGATTAAAGTTTTTGAAAAGTTGACGATTTCTGATTGTAACCTTAAAAAACACAAAAACAAAAATTTGACGTTTGTGGTAGCGCCACTGGGTAGCGCCACTAGTCATATACTATAGACGGAAGAAGAATAAATTCATCAGGTTATGGGCCAAAATGAAATAGGAAGATAACGACCAAAACTAAAAAAAAAAGAAGATAAAGAGAGAAGATTTTCTGTCTTCTCGGTCGGTAAAGTAGTTAACATCAGTTTTCCATTTTGGTGTGTTGATTGTTGTTAAAAGTCCAATAAATTTTGTAAAGTGCTGTAAAAATAACTCAAAATATCCGGATTTCTCGATTGGTGTAGTTCCTATAATATCCAAAATATGTGGTGAAACATTTAGCAAATCCAAAAACCACGGAGGAGAAGCAAATGTTTAAATGGAAGCATCCTCCATCATTACTCAGGTGTCAAGGGACGAGGAACATCTGAATAGTTATGCCACCGAAAAAGGTAATCCCAGCGAATATTTAAGTGGAATAATCATATCATTCCCGAAACAATTTTGATCCCGTAATCGTCAATGATAATCTCTCGAAAACTCGTGTAAAGCTGTCCTGAAATATGCAGTAGGCGTGTTAAAAAGGTGTAAACAGAGGTGAGGTAAACACTGGAACTGTAATCCAAGAACTACAGTGATTAGTCTTGTCTTGATCGATTGGATTACATTATCATTGATATGGAATCTGCCCAGGTAAATTTCACAGGGACAAAAATATTTCATACTTGTTTCCTATTTTTGCTTTTATGTTTTTTTTAGTTTGATAGACATAATAAAAGTGAGATAGGTATGCCATTTCAGTATGTAAATTAATCACATTCCATTTCTACTCTCTGACCTCTTTAGGAGGAGAGAAACTAAGAATCTATACATTATTTTACTTTCACATTTTTGGTGTCAATATTGTTGATGTGATAATTGCTATTTATCTACAGGCCCACCATAAATGAAACAGGCATTAGTTCTATACCTAATAAATTTGTACCTTGAAACATACAGAGATGCTGGAATAAAGGTTATGTAACAAACATAATGATGTCTTATGTCTTGGTCTATTTTTGAATTCATGAAATTTTGTTCTGGATGTTGAAGAATTCTATTTGTAGTTGCACAGGGGTATCAAAAATCACAAAAAAAATATATATACATATTTTTTTCAGGCAAATTCTTAGGAATTGTTATTATTGATCTGTTATTATAGACTGGTGAGAAATATAATCATTATGATAAATATTAATAATCCACCCAAAGATCAATATACTATTAACTATTCTACCTAAAAAAGCATATACAGCATTGCTGACCATCAAGTTAATTTTTTTAAGTACAACATTTTTTTCCATCATCCAAATTGTTCATTTTTGAATGTTTTCACAATTTCAACCTAAACTTAACAGAACTGCACTAGTATTTTTCCAAACATTTGACCTGCTATTTATAAGGTGTTGAATAAAGTAAAGATCAAAATGTGGAAGCACCTAAGTTGTTAGTTTGTTTTCAGAATTATTGACAACTAAATTCAGCATTTTCAATTCACATATTAACCATATTATTATGTTATCCTTTGTAAAAGCTATTTTAAAGGTTGTGAAATAACATACCATGCTACTCTGCCCCTTATATTACTAAAAAAAACGGAAAATGTTTTGTAGGAACAATCCCTGTGTCAGACAACCCTGCAGAACCCATTAATCAGCAGGCGGCACAACAGCATCAGCCAAAGAAAAGCAGCAGAGGTTTCTTCCGCTCCTTATTCTGCTGTGTACGCCAGAAAAAGAACAAGGCATCTCTCCAGGAACAATGCGTGGACGGGAGAGAATACGCCGACCGGCACAGCTTTCAGTATCTGCTGCCGCCTCTCAAGGACAAGGACTTGTACAAGAAGTGCATGGTGATTGATTTGGATGAGACACTGGTGCACAGCAGTTTCAAGGTAATTATTGCAAACATATCATTCACAATAAATTTGTGCTTCTTTTATTTATAATAATATCCTTTATTATCATGAAATCATCAAAGGACAAAGTAAGTAAGTGAGGTTCACAAATTCACTGAGGTTAACTGACTCAGACTACTTTCAGCCACAGGTCTAACCACAGTAGTCAGACCATAACAAGCAAAATAGTTCTGAAGGAGCATCAGTCCACTGGTGGACAACAGTCACTGTCAATGCATTTTAGTTCCCCTGGTTCTACCTTGTTTCATTAGTTGTGTTTTAAGTGGATCTGGAATTTTACTCCACTCCTAAGAGTTATAGGATAGGACAGATACTGCACCCTCAGAAGGAGCATAGGTCCACTTGTGGAAAACAGTCATTGTCAATGCATTTTAGTTTCAGTGGTTTTACATTGTTTCATTAGTTGTGTTTTAAGTGGATCTGGAATTTCACTCCACTCCTATCAGTTATAGGATAGGACAGATACTGCACCCTCATCTATTTTCATTTCAGTTAGAAAGAGAATGGATCCAAGCAGTAAAGCTGGGTATAAACAAAAACTATCTTATGAGTGCTCACAATACTAGGGATCATAATTCTGTCAGAAAACAATGAGATCCAATTGCTTAGTATCTTAGTAACTCCATGAAAATTCAAAATGAACTTAATATTATTTATAACAATAATGGAAAACTCATCACCAGTTGCTGGTTTCTGGTCTGGATTCCTCTTCTATGTAATTTTTTCGTCCATTGATATGGATTAATATCAGGTTGCTTCATGGATCTGAAAAATAGTTGGTATTATATTTCGAATTTTAAATATATTGAGAATTATTGAAATCATGAAAGTTACATGGAATAAGAAACTGAAATATATATGACTACTTTTTCAAATTCCGTTGCTGAAACGCGACATATTACTCGAAAATGAACGGAACAGATAGCCAACAATTTTCTCCTTAATGAAAAACACTGTATATACCTAACCCATCAGGCGTCTACCCCGGTTGCAACGAGGGTTTACCGATGCCAAGGGTTGATACTCTCCCCTCGTAAGGGTACCTGTCGTGTCTCCATTGAGACATAAAGGTGACTATCGAAAAAAGTTCTATGATATATCGCCTTTCATTACAAATATAAAATTTTGAAGAAAAAAAAAAAAGGAAAAAAAAAAAAAAGAAATATTCGAAATAAATTGAATATAATTTGTAACAAGAATGAAAAACTCATCACCGGTCGCTGGTTTCTGGTCTGGATTCTTCTTCTGTGCAATTTTTTCGTCGAGTAATATCACGTCGCTTCTTGGATCTAAAACATAGTTGGTATTATATTTCGTATTTCAAATACCTACATCGAGAATTATTGAAATCATGAAAGTAAATGAACCTTCTTTCTAAAAAGACAGTCCTTTTTTCAGGAAGGAAGGAAAATATCCCACCTCAATAAAAAAGGACACTACTAAATCATCTAACCTCAATAAGCCTAAATGAACCTTCTTCCTAAGAATTATATTTTCCGGAAAATCACTTGAGAAAACAGAATTTAAAAAAAGCCGACCGTCGCAGGCATTGATCCCGGGTCGCCAACATGGGATTCAAACGCACAGTCAAATACGCCTCGATTGGTAGTATGAAGAATTTAGTCGTTGTACCCGCACTTGCCGCGCTGATTATATTTGTTACCTCATGTCTCTAGGTGCTAGTATTCTGATGCGAACGAAAAAGCGATAACTAGCAACGATGCACTCCCCCCACCATTCTAAAACTTATGGCATGTATACTCCCAAGACGCTACTATTACGGCATCCTGCTAACCGATTAGTTCCCGAACAATAGAATTTTATCTATGACAGCAGTTGATATGGAAAAATAGTTTTACAGAGGGTGACAAGAAATTCCGGAAGTTTTTCGAAAATATCTCATGAACCTCCATATTCGGTGCTCTCGTAAAATAGGGTTGCCATTAAAAAAACAACACGATGACGTAGTTTCGCAGACACCAATCATTCTATACAGGGTGTATCTAAATAACACCGAAAAAATTCAAAGGGTGATTCCTTGTGATATTTTAGGAAATAAAGTACATATAAACATTCTCAATTGTCTTCATCAATTTCAATAAAACGTTGTGGTTTTCAAAATAGTAATATCGAGCTTCTTCTAGTGCAATTAGATTTGAAATAATATTTCCAGTGGTGTCACAGTAGGTAAATTTGTCGATATTATTATGAATTAAAATGATACTAGTTATTTTGCTAAACCAATTGAATCTACCTTACACGACGAAATCTGATATACGACTAGTGAATGACTGGCTGGATTCAATATCAATATCAATTGATGAATACCTCCATATTCATCTACAAAAACACTTACCATCTTGAAAACATACAACTGTCACACACACATATGAAAATGCAATCACTACACCGAATATAAATCTCAATTTTCCACTCTTGAATAATTCAAAGTTCTTTTTTATATCACTTGAATCGACCGTACACGATGAAATCTATAACGAGACTGCTGATTAGTTTGATTCACAATTCTAATGACTAATGAGTTACGTCATCCTTTCAACCGATTAATTCCCGAACAAGTATGACTAAATCCGATATTATCGATAGTAGGTATACGGGGTGGGGTAAGAAGACATTTTATACACAGTGTCACCGTTGAAGCCTGCGTCATATGGGATTTTTTTTTTATTCATTTTGTACAAATCAAGACAGTTCTTACTTTGGGAATACTTTGAAAATGAGGTTCATGATCATTTTTTCAATCGATAGCTGTCGAATCAGATATCTTCTGTTAGAGAATACAAAGTCAAATATTTCATCTTTCGAATATAATAAATATTTTTTAACTTTTCTAAGAGCCACTTTACAGTTCTCAATGTTTCATTGCATGCAAATTGATTGTTTTACGTATTAAAAATCTCAACCCAATCGGTCAAGCCTTTCAGTAGTTGACGTACCGACATCAGTGCCACCTACCGCAAACTTCATTCTCGTAGGAAATCACTATCATTCCGTGCTTGTTAAATAATATACTATTTTCTACGGCTATAACACAAAATTGATCTTGTTTTACTGTGTTCGATACGTCAATGAGGTACTTTGTATGTCATCAATATTATTTCCGTATCTGATATCACAATGACTCCATTGTGTTATTCTAAAAAAATGTTCTTTTCCATCATTCGGTTACCCCCTTACGAGCAACCCTCAGAAGTCTTCAAAAGACTTGTACGATCAAGGAATGACGGGGGTCTTACCTTTTAACGTGTAATCCCAAACACATTCTTAGGCCATCAGAAAAATTTCTGCGGTCGTGGTGAGAATCGAACCCACTACCGGTAATCCAACGTGGATAGAACATTGACACTTCAAACTTCATTCTCGTAGGAAATCACTATAATTCCGTGCTCGTTAAACAATATACTAAATTTCCACGAATCCTGTCGTTTGCAGCCGATCAACAACGCCGATTTCGTGGTGCCCGTGGAGATAGACGGCACCACCCACCAGGTGTACGTGCTGAAGAGGCCGCACGTCGACGAATTCCTGAAGCGCATGGGCGAGCTCTACGAGTGCGTGCTGTTCACCGCCTCGCTGGCCAAGTACGCGGATCCGGTGGCCGATCTGCTCGACCATTGGGACGTCTTCAGGATGCGCCTCTTCCGGGAGAGTTGCGTCTTCTACAGGTGGGTGGGTCATGAGAGAGATGAAACAAAGAATGAGAGAGAGCGAGAGATAGAGCGATAGAGAGAGAGCGAGAATGAGAGCGAGAGAGAGAGAGCGTGAGCGAGAGAGAGAGAGAGACATGGACTGTAAAAAGACAGTCACAAAAAATATCAGTACAGATAATTTCTAATTTTCGAATATTTACAGGGGCAACTATGTGAAGGACTTGAACAAGCTGGGCAGAGAGTTACAGCAAATTGTAATTGTAGACAACTCACCAGCTTCTTACATATTCCATCCAGATAATGCTGTGAGTATTTTTACTTTATTCATAGTGCTAAGTCCGTCCTTCAGTATGATTTTGTGAATGGGAAGAATTTTCAATAAATAATGAACTGACCAACAAAATTAACACACCATCAACAATTTACTATAAGTTTGGGATCTCTGAGTTCAGAGTCCGATTTTTCTACTGAATAGGCGAGTGGGCTATTGTTTTAGATTTTTTCGGTCCATTTCAAGGTGCTAAAATCATCAATATTGTCATGGTAATTTTCAAACGGCTAGAAATTTACCACAAATAAAAACTGACGTCACGATTCCGTAAGTAGGGGCAGATCATGGCACAGTTGCCATATATTGAAATACGAATGGGAACTTTAAAAATATTTATTTGATAATACATAAATTCTCAATTATGTATTGGCAATATTCTTAATTAGCTATAAAACATCCATTGTCTTGTAACTTTCCCTCTTATATGTTGTGTCTTATTACATAATATAATAAATTTCTGGTAATAATAATTATATTGATTCACAACACAGGATTGTGGGCGTTGTCTTGTCAGTTCTCACCGTTTGGCACAGCATTGCCAAATCTCCAGCCCTGCCAACATTTACATGATGTTTTGTTATGGAGTATAAGAAATATTTCAACAAGCTGGTTGCTCGAAACAGTCACAAATCAATAACTATAATGATTGTAATGCCCGATTCTCTGAACATAATAGACTCGTTAACAAATTTTTGTCCGCTGGCGATCAGTATGCCCCATCTTCTTATGCCAATCACATTATAGATTCCAATCACGCATTTGATGCCAATAGTAATTCAGATATTCTTCACATCTGTGATAAAGGTCCAAGGTTAAACCTTGAAATCATTTTAATTCAGAAATGCATCAACAATCATAATATTTCATGTCCGTAATTATCTTGATCGAACCTTTCTCATTCTTTTCTCCGGCACTAATTCTTTGGTATTGACAATTTCTCCTCTCTTCTTCTGTTTTCTTCTTCTGGTTCACTCCTTAATTATTCTTCTTCTGGCTTCTCTTCTTCCTTTTACGTTCCTCTTCTTCTTCTGCCTTTTTCTCATACTTGGTAGTTCTTTATTCTTAAAAATATGAAAAGTGTAGTTTTTCTCCACTCAAATTCAAGGGTGAATAAAATCGCGATAAATGATTGGGAATACATGTGTGATTATATTTATAATAGATGTACACCTATACTAAGAAACTTGTTACTTACATCAAATACTGCATTTAAAAATTCAAATTGCACTTTTCGTTTGAAATTCGTTGTCGTAGTTGCACGAACTATAGCGGTAGTGTACACGACACTGAAAAGCAGATGAAATAACCTCATCTGACCAATAATGAAACAGCATAATAACTGACGTAACCATATATCCGACGTATCAAAGAACATGGCCAAATGGCGGCCATGACGGCACGTTTGAAATGAGCTCTGTAATTCAACTACTTGGAACAATGCATAGACACATTATTTACATCAAAAACATGTAAGAAGTGTTGCAAAAATTAATTCAGGTACCTAAGGATATTGTGAAGTAATTGAATGCCAATTATTCACTACTAGTCCACTTGCCCATTCTTGTAGAGAAAACCAGTAAAAACATTGACTGCAAACTGACTGGTAGCTCCATCTTTTCTTGGCATTTTCGATCTTGTATCATTGCATTATATTTATTCGCGGGAATCAATGGTAGGTAGGTGGCGCTCGGTTTTCATCGTTCCATGTCAAAACTGGGGGAAAACAAACTCAATCCTCACTCAATCCCATTAGCAGATATTTTGCTCTATTTAGACGGAAAAAGCCGATCAGTAGTGGAAGGAGAAGCAGTTCTCCGTGCTAATCATGTGATTTTGTGTGAGGCAGAAGACTTCAACAAAAGGCACATTTTTGCACTTTGTCTACAAACTTCGGCGATGGAATCTTCCCCACATGAAGTAAAATTGAAGTTGGGGTCCAGAGGAACTCCTGTAGAACAATGGATTTGTATTTGTTCATGCAAAGCAGGACAATCTGGGTATTGTAAACATGATGTAGCTGTTCTTTTATATGTCAATTGATTTGCTCGTCATAATTAGTTTGAATTGTTTGAACTATCTCCAATTCTTCACCCGTTCACTGTTCACTAAACTAATGAAAATGTAATAATGAAAAAAAATTAACCTACTCAACCATCATCACTACCAACAGTGCCAACACTTTATGTCATTGACAAGTTTGACTACAGCTACAGCAAGCTGAATGTAATGTAGTCTATGCACTTTATCCATAGACAACAGTTTGTTTTCCCCCAGTTTGAAGTTCATATTATGTAATCTGGATGCCGCCCACTTCGTGAATCTCGCGAATATTGGCAGGTTCTGAACATATTTTATCCATAAAATATGATTTAAAGCAGCCGATATTGAACGTTCAGAATAACATGGGGTATAATATCCTGCTTTTAATCCGTGCAATTTTTTTCCGATGGCATCTCAGGTGCCAGTTGCCTCATGGTTCGACGACATGAACGATTCCGAACTCCTCGACCTGATCCCTTTCTTCGAGAAACTAGCCAAAATGGACAATGTATATACAGTGTTGTGTAACTCCAACCACCCGTACAACAATGGCGGCCCGCCCCCCGCCCAGCAGAACGGGCCCATCACCACGCAAAACAATCACTCGCCGCCCAACACGTAGCCAACGTTTGCTGGGCTTTTATTCATTCAATACTGTTGGTGTGTTGTTCGAGGAGGTGGCAGGCTGATTTCTTTCCGTTGGATTGCTTCTTGCTCTTCGTTTCACTGGCTGAATAGATTGATCGGGACATTTTTTCACTCGAAGAAATCTTGGTCGTTTTGAAGGCTATCGGTATTCAGTTTAGAGACCATCAGAGATTTGATGTACAGTGTGTCCTAAATTCAATCCTCAACATTCGGATCTCGGTAACTGTGAGAAATAGAGAGTCGCGGTTCAATTAAAGTTTCAAGTTTCAGCAAATTCAATTGGTGATTCAGCATCCGTCGAGAAATCTAGAGTAGGCTCAGTCTTTTTTGAGTCATTCAAAGAACACTGAAATTTTGTATTTTCGTTTTCCTCGAATATCTCGAAAACTATCGATTGTATGAAAAAACGACTTCAACATTTTGATGGTACTTTTTTCTTCTGGACACCATATTATATTTTCCAGATTTGAAATCAGCATCATATTTGAATGTTGAAGTCGTTTTTTCATACAGTCAATAGTTCTCCAGATATTCGAGAAAACCCAAAATACAAAATTTCAGTTTTTCTTGAACAACTCAAAAATTACTGAAGCTAAATCAGATTTTTTGACGGATTCTGAATCATGATTGAATTTGCTGAAACTTTCGTAATTTAACCGACTCTGTATATCTGTCGAAGTTACCGAGATCCAAATGGTGAGGATCGAATTTGGGACACACTGTATAAGTGGAAATCTGTAGTTATGTATCAGATTTTTCTGACCAACAAGAAAGTAATATATTATTGTATTTTTTATTCTTACACATTGTTCAATGAAAAAACAATGTGATTTATTTTTGCACAATTAAAACGAGGAGGAAAAATCAAAGAAAATGAAAGAAATTGTGTTATTAATTGTTTGGTAATTGTTATTATTTGACCCTATCGATTTTATTGTAGATGGAGAGAAAAAATGAAAGAAAACGATGTATTTTTACATGATGTTGCTTCTAACAAAAAAAAAAACAGATAGATTTATCTGGAAACTGTATATTGGACCATTTTTGTAGGGTTCAATATTTCCCATAGTTGATAATATTTTTTGTTCCGACTATTTTTCACTTTTTTTCTCCTTAGAGAATTGCAGTTTTCTGTAATGTTTTATTTTTATATCAAGTTGTACTTGAAGAGATATCCGATGTATTATTTTACATTATAACAATCACTATGTCTAGGAAAACATACAGGATGATCCAAGTTCCTGGCTCTCCACAAATACATGCAAAGTAATTTTTCTAATATTTTTTCTAAACAACTCAACTGCAATGGAATCTTTCAAACATTTGTTGTAGGTAATTGAATTTACTTTATTCAAAGATAGTTGTTCAGAAATCTACTTGATCAATCAGTAATTAGCAAAAACAATAATTTTTCAAAAGTACTTTTTGCGTGGAAAGTACCTGATTATTGTTTTTAGAAATGTCATCGTTGGCCTCGAATTTGAATGACCCTGTATTTAGTGGGAGGTGAATATTTAATCATTAATTTTTTTCACTTATAATTTAAGTACCAAGAGCATTTGTGTAAGATATTCCCAGTGAAAAAAGTTGCTCAAAAGTCTGAACTCATATCATTTACATCTTTATAATAATATTACAGGGTACATTATATACTTGCGCCACAGTTGTGATATGTTATTGAATATATACCAGGTGTCAACAGATCAATTCACACACTCCTGTTATTCTATAGTTTTCATGCCTTTGAATTGATTTCTGTTTGGGGCCCATTTGTACTATATTTACTAAAACATACCAATATGTTGAAAAGGACCCCGCACTTTCCTTATGGAAAATAGCTTTCGGTTAAATTCCCTGAATTTTTGGTATGATGTAGATTTTGACTTCCTAAGCAAAGGTGTCGATGGATACAAAGAAATCGGCTGACTAGTTTTCGAAATACAGGGTGTCAAAGATGAATAGTGAAGCTGTCTGCTCAGAATATTTAACAATTCCGAGAATTGACAAAACGCCCATTTATTCATGGAATAAAATGCCTGAATGATGGTACAATGTCATCTTGATCTCGTATCCATTATAATTTCACGTTTTGGGCTCTACAACAGAGTGAACAAAGAAACATCCAATTCAATCAATTTCAAACCAACCAGGGTGAGTTCTTTCATGATAATTAAAAGAGCCAAATGAAGTCTGGACCAACCTTCTCATTCTCTATCGAAGATTACTGACATTTTCCTTTATATACAGGGTGGTTCGAAAATAGGGGTACGTCAATCCCTAGTTTTTTGAATCGGAAAGGGGAGAGCATGTCATATATATATGTATATATACCCTGTATATAAAGGAAAATGTCAGTAAACTTCGATCGAGATTGAGAAAGTTCGTCCAGGCTTCAATTGGATCTTTAATTCTCATGAAAGAACTCACCCTGGTTGGTTTGAAATTGATCGAATTGGATCTTTCTTTGTTCACCCTGTTGTAGAGCCCAAATCATAAAATTATAATGGATACGAGATCCAGATGACATGAATAAATGGGCGTTTTGTCAATTCTCGGAGTTGTTAAAAATTCTGAGCAGACAGCTTCACTATTCATCTTTGACACCCTGTAAGTCAAAATCTACATCTTACCAAAAATTCAGGGAATTTAACCAAAAGCCATTTTCCATAAGGAAAGTCCTTTGAATTTTGTCGATATATTTGGTCATATATTGATCTACAAATAATAATAATGAGGTAACAGTTGAAATCAATTTGAATATTAAATAATGAAGAGTTTCTCCATGACAGTTTATCCAGACTGGTGCCAAAATGTAGGTTATAAATGTCCTAATAAGATTCTTTTCGGGTAGGATTATGATAGGACAAAAACATATTGAGAAGAACCCAGTATTATTCAATTGGAGGCAAAATTAAGAGAAGAGAGACGATAACTGAATCACTTTAGGTAAGTTTTATATATTTCTGACAATATTCTGAGGAGTATCTTACACCGACGTATCTCTACACTATTATATAGTACCAATGTCTGTAAATTTAGTGGCCTTTGTGTTGTAAAGACGCTAATCATATTGTATGATTTTTATAAGAGTTTTTTCAAAGTGGCGCCACTTATCTGAACTGACATAATTTAAAATATTTGCGCCATCTTTTGAACATATCAATCATGAAACATTTTGATACTGAAAAAAATCACTTTTTAAATGAGAGAATTTTGCTACCAATCAATAGATTTGTATACAATTTTGGTGACATAAACACCATGTAGCTGGAAAAACTTGATAAAATCATAATTATATGAAAATTTAGCCTGTGTTGTTTTCAAACAAGTGTTTGCTGAACAATGTTAACAATCATGCTGTAAACTAATGAAATTATGTATTGTATATAAATATTATTGTATTATTATTATATTAACTGTATAACTTACAACTGTAAATACACAGATTTATTTATATATTTCAGGTTTTTACTTTTCATTTATGAAGCATAAAATTGCAAAGATTTTTTTTTGTGAACCAGCAATACTGTTCTGAGGAAAATTTAGTCTTGCATTTCGCCGGGAATCCATTTTCGATTTTTTGTTAGAAACAAATCAGTAGTTTAAATACAAGGTGGGCCAAAAAGAGTCATCTCCGATGATTCTGTTTCTTGATTATGTTTATTTGAACCTTTAGAATTTTATTCGTCGAGTCGAGAAGATGATATCGGCCAAATGGGCGCCGCCACAATTGTTTGCTATAAGGGCTCGTTTTATGCATTTTTCATCTCTTCGGCGAGAACTTCGGGCGACAGATTGTCGCACTAGTGTCGAATGTGGTCCTTAACCCTTTATAGGATACTGGTCGACATTTCAACCAAGCCCAAAATAAAATCGTATTGAAGAGATACTGGTCTGATATATTACGCCAGAAGATACCTATTGCTTAGTGCAAACGAACACTGGCTAGAAATGGAACCGGTTTCTGTGTTTACGCGAGATATAAAAAATCCGGTTGAATTTTCAACCACCGTACGTCTAACACATATGATGCGGAAGTAGGTGTATTGTGCACCTGCGAGAAAAATATATGTTTTTCATCATGAAATAATCATAATGTTGCTGAACTTTTACGCTAGGATAATATTTAGTAGTAACACCAATATAACCTCGCTCAATTATTCAGTAAAACGGATTGTGAATTCATTTTTGCCGGCTTTGCCGCAGTTTGTTTACAACGCTCGTGGAGCAAGTAACGTATTGTGACCTGCGTAAATAAGTAAACAGTATTTTTTGCTGGTTATATTGTTTGTTTGAACCAGTGTTTTTTTGCTTTGATGTTTTGCCTAGTGAGATACTGGTCGATATATCGACCTGCTCGGGAAAAATAGAAATAATTTCATTTCAATTCTTTTCATGCCATTTTTACTTTCTCAATGAACCAATAAACCATTTTATGTAAAAAAATCGATATGTTTAATTTCTCTCAATCTGCCCTATAAAGGGTTAAGGGCTTCTAGGGTCTCGGGCTTGTTCACGTTAACACGAAACTTCAAAAAAAAACACCAAAAAGGTCTGGAACGGTTAAATCAGGAGATCTTGCGGGACAGTGTAAATCGCCAAAACGAGAGATGAGGCGATCCAGGAACGCCACCTTCAGAATATCGGTTATGGCTCGCACAGTGTGCTCCGTCCTGTTGGAACCACATGCCCTCCAGTCCTAATTCGTTCAATTGCGGCAGAAAAATCTCGGTTAACATGGCCCTATAGAGCGCACCGTCCACTGTTGTGGTTTGACCAGCGGCGACCTCGAAAAAAAAATGGCCCGATGACTCCTCCAGAGTGAACAGCGCACCATGCAGTCACTTTGAGCGGGTGTAACTGCTCCTTGTGCATCACTCGTGGATTTTCGGTGCCCCAGAAGCGATAGTTCTGCTTGTCCACTGAGGTGGAAATGAGTCTCGTCGCTCATAATGATTTTGGTCGAAAAATCGTCCACGAGATTGAGGATGGCTTGGCTTGGATTATTCCGCGTTCATGGAGAGTGTATCGCTCCATGGCTTGCTCAATTGTATTCTACATCTGTCTAGTTCACAAATGTCAAAACAGATTTAGGTTAGGTTAGGTTCCACGTGAGTGGGGCGAATACCTCCCCTCCACTGCGACCCCAGATGGATGGGTCTATTGTGGCTCACCCCTAGAGGTTACAGTTCACCGTACAATAGGCCTTTTCATTTAGATATATTCCTAACACGCATGCGCTCATTTTTAGATCCAAAATTTGATTGGGTAATCCAAAGGTGAAGTCTCATTCGCTATAGGTCCGAAACAAAATTCTGATTGGCCATTTCGAATATGGCGGTGTGGGCATTCCTCATTGAGAAACAACAATAACAACATAGTATTTTCGTTTCTATATTCCTGGTGTATTGTAATTGTATTATAATTTAATTCGAAAAAACGTTACTTATTCGTTACTGCGGAGTGAGGTGCAAGTGTTTCGGTGAAAATGGCCGCCATTATCGTTGGATGCAAGATGTAAACAGAGATAGTCATTTGTCATCTAAATGAAAAGGCCTATCCACATCTTTTTACAAAGTTCATGGTTGAATCGGGTGAGATTTGTCTGAAATCGATAGGTTCTAAAACAGATTTAACATTGGCCGCCATTTGCAAAAATAAGAGCTACTTCCAATAGGGTGATTTCTTTTGGCTCACCTAGTACTAGGGTAAAAATAACCTTCATTGAATGGGCAATAAGTCGTTTATTTGAAACCTCTATCCATTTGGAGGAAGAGCAAACAAAAGTGACAACTTAAAAAAAATTAAACTATGTCAATACACCTAGAGTACCCTAGAGACACCTCTCAAACAGCTGCGTGGCTATCTTCAGCAACTCGGGATCGTGCCTCTTGGGGGCCTCCACATATTGATCGGTCAACGGCAAGTTGCACAAGTGCCTCCTAATGATCAGATCCCTCCTGGCGCTCAAAGCCCTACAATGAGGCCCCACGTTGGTGAACAGCGCCTTGCGCATCTGCATTTTTTCTCTAAAAACATCAATTTGGAAATAGAAACAAGTTTTGGCCACTGATCATTTGACCAGCAAAATAAACGCACCACCAAACATTTTTCACAAACGATAAGATTTCCGCAAAATTCTCAAACACATCGTCGCTATGATATCAAACCGGCGTATCTGCAGAACTACTATATATTTCTCACCAGAGCGCTTCAAAGTTTTTCTACTCGATTATTTCTGTATATCTACTTGATATTTCATCTAAGAGCTATCTTTTTTGTGCATAAAATTGAGTTCGGTTACCTCAAAGTTTATAATATAGCTATAATTTGCAAAAGCGTCTGGAGTATCTGCCAATAAGCCACGCCCGAGGCTACGCCTGTGCAGATTAGAGAGAGTAGTATTGGGAGATAAATCGGTTTTACTTACAAGCTGCAGAAGTATTCACCACGACATCTCATGCTGGACTGACGCATTGGCAATACACCTGTTAACTGCTTATAAACATACTGAATTCCGCCAAAATTCATACCGGCACAACGGTACCTGACTTCACAAGGATCCTATACATATGCCGGTTTAAAAAATGATTTTTTTGATACCAATAACTCAAAAATCCCTTTTTTGCAGATGTGCGGGTTTGATTTAACAGCGACGACATGTTTCGCTAACACAGCTTCGTCGGGTGATATACTGATACAATGAACTAAACCAACGTTGGCTTGCTTAACTTTTATATATCGTACTTTCCCAACTTGAAGGAAACTAATCCTGTGGACAGGTTGGATAAACCTTCATTTTCGGAAATTAGGCACAATATCTCCATTAAAATACAGTGTACAAGATTAACTTGAAAGGGTTGATAGCAAATAAATTCTACCTACCTACTAAGAAAACAAATTCAATAGTGTTGAACTATTGAGGTCTAATTGATCATTAAGTAAAATGTCAAATTTAATAAACAGAATTAATAAAGACAAAACTTCTTAAATCGAAAAATCAGGGGTATACAAACTCAACTGTGGATCTTGTCCTAAGGTATATATCGGTCAGACAGGTCGTACGATCAATCAGCGCATTCATGAACATAAGATGAATTTTTTGAAAAAGAAAACAGATTCAACATACGTCAACCATATAATAGAAGAAAAACCTAAGTTTTGATGATAATTTCGAAATTCTACACGTAGAAAATAAAGGAAAAACTCAATCATTTTGAATCATTAGAAATCAAGAAATCAACAAACTAAAAAATTTTGACATTTTACTTAATGATCAATTAGACCACAATAGTTCACCACTGTTAAATTTGTCTTCTTAGTAGGTAATATTTATTTGCTATCAACCCTTTCAAGTTAATCGGGTACACTGTATTTTAATGTAGATATTGTGCCTAATTTCCGAAAATGAAGGTTTATCCAACCTGTCCACAGGTAACTAATCCTTCAAGTTGGGAAAGAAGGATACATAAAAGTTAAGCAAGCCAACGTTGGCTTAGTTCATTGTACCAGTATATCACCTGACGAAGCTACTGTGTTAGCGAAACATGTTGTGTGTTTGAGAATTTTGTGGAAATCTTAGGCCCTCCGCACACGGGTCGATCGGCGACATGGGCGACGCGATTGCAATGACGTCACAATTTCTGCATTCGTACGATTCAAGAGACGGGAGTGTGTGTCATCCGCATATGGGTTGAAGTTTTGTGTAGTCGACTCGCGTCTGATCAACTTAGTTACTCTATTTTATGCAACTTCAAAAAGAAATGTTTCGCTAAAAATGAGCAGTTCCAATGGCAAGGAGGACATATTCATGTTTTTGTGGCACCGGCAGATCAGGAGAAGAAGAAGACAACGAAGTTTATGCGTGCATCCGTACATTGCTCGAAATTTTCACACTCGACTATTTGTTACTGCAAGTGAAATGCAAGAGAGTGACACAAAATTTCTGGCATTTTATAGAATGTCGAAGGAATCATATATTGATTTAGTGGAAACTCTTGCTCCAGCCATGAATTATATGGATTCAAATATGAGGCAATGTGTCAGCGCAGAAGAACACATACTAATAACATTGATGTAAGATTCATATATTTCAAAAAATCAAACAGTTCCCAAAGTTGAGAGTATAAATTGGAAACATAAGATTATATGTTCTAGTTACTGAAAGTGAAGAACTAAGGTAGGTAACACAAATATTCACATTGATTGAAAAATTATTGAACAACTTTCTCCGACGCAAAATTCACTCGATCAAACTGCTTCCTTGCTAATCGCGTGAGACTGAAAACGAGGAGATCTTAAATCGTGTTTCTAGACGACCACTAAACGACCCGTGTGCGGGATCCAGATGCTTTGCTTAGGAAGTCTAGTAGAGGGGAGTCCGTCGTACGATTCGAATCGCGTCGCCCATGTCGCCGATCGACCCGTGTGCGGAGGGCCTTATCGTTATTTGTGAAATTTTTACATTTGCCATGGATTTCCATCAAGTAAAGGCCGAGTCATTAAAAAAAAACATGTTATTTACTATGAGTTTGAATATATTCAAAGAAACACCTACCTATCGGCCACTTGAATGGCCGCAATGGGATGGGGACATGACGTTTCCGCCTCTTCTTCCGATGGCGATGCCGAAAAATCTTCCGCAGGTTCTTGTTTGACGTCAACGCAAGATGAGGCGTCTTCCGGCTCCTGCTTTATCTTCACCAGAGGTTCTTCCTTCTTCACCAGTTCTCGCAAACCTGCGTTCACGTGCTCTTTCATTATGTCCTTGACCAAGTCCTCACCTAAAATAAAATCCTCGTATTTCAAGAATGCTGATTTTCAATTCAAACGCATTTTTTCAAGTACCTGCTAGGGCAACGGAGACGCCTAGATGCACTAAAACGTTGTGACTTTCCCACCTTAACTTTGCCGAACTCATGGGTTTCTGTCTGGGCCTGGACTCTGCTACAAGACTGGCCCAATCCACCCCCAATGCGTCACCGAGACCTTTCACTTTAGATTCCTCTTCCAACTCATCTACAATCGAAAATTCACATTTGATCAGATGAATGTCGGTGGAGGAAGAGCGACTAAAATATTGAATTACTAATACCACAAGTTTCAATGAGAAACACCATTAACCGTTAGGTTGTATCGGTGGGGTGTTTCGGTACTCCACTAATGATAATTTCGCGTAAACATCAAAACTCTCATTTAACTTATTTGTGATTTGTTGTTTCAGGTATCCTCTTAAGTTCGTGATATCTAGGAAATTGTAGTGATTTTTTTTGCTAAAATCAAATGAAAATATAGAGTGATTGGGGTGTGCAAATTATACCCCTGTCAGTTTCTTTACTATCAATCGAATCTTTTTTTATCACGGGCATCAATAGGAACTACTTTCTACACGACAATTCAAGTGATTTCTACAGCCTACAAAGAATGTGGATTTTTATCTTGCTCTCCAGTAATACTCATACAAGAAATTCCCTTTTCTGTTGATACAATCGAGTTTTTCTGAGGATCATATTTCTCATGATAAGATATGTTTACAAAATAGCAACATGTTTGAAAAGTCATGAGTTTTTTATTGTATTAATCACCTATAGTCCAATAAATGAAGGAGGAAAAAAAGGCAAAGTTAACGTTAATTACGCACTATCTTCATCTTCCGGTTGGAAGTAGCTTTTGGGACCCCGCTTTTTCTAATTTTATTGAAAAATGGACGACTTCGTCTAACAAAGTAATTGCACAATCGAAAAGTAGACCTTCTTAGCTTTCAAATGATGTATCATAGAAACCAATCGGATCATGTATAAATTTTTAATTGATGGTTGTTCACAAAATTTCCCCGCGCTCCAAAAACAGCAATTAGGGTATACAAATTTCAGGGATGACGAAGGACCTTATGAGGACCCATAATTAAGAGAATTTTGAGTAAATTAGTGCAATACAAAAAAAATAGGAACAAATTCCTGGCGAGGGCAAAATTGACTGGGAGCAGAAAGTTTGACCCATGTTCCGATATTGCCAAAAGAGTCAAGCGTGACACAATTCACAGGGTATGATAGCAGCAGAATTCCTCTTTCACATGAACTTTGAATCATGAGAAAATATGCATTTTTAACAAAGTTATTGAATAATTTGTCCCCCCCGCCGATGTGTAAATACACGGACTGTGCTCTCCGGCATACAACACAGAAGCTCATTATTCGAGGTGCGCTTCGTGCCGTTTTTCTCGAAACCGGGCAAATTTTCGAGAAAAATGAAAAGGACCATTTTTGTAGAAAATTAACTGAACTTCAATTTTTATCTGAGCCGAACTGCCATATTTTAGGAGATATTGGCTGAAAACCTATCTTTCTGGTCTTTTGGGGCCATTTTCTCCGCCATCGCACGCGTTTTCCAGTCAAACTTTGTCTCAAGTTTAATGAGGTACCAAAAGCTACTTTCAACCGGAAGATGAAAATAGTGCGTAATTAATGTCAACTTTTTCCCTTTATTTATTGGACTACTAATAAAAATGGGGTGTTGAAATACCCCAAGATATCAGTTAAGGGTTAACAGTAATTAGAAATGGGTGATGAGGAATTTGAATTTGAACAATACCTTCAGAGATTTCCTCAAAGTCCAGTTCCATGTTGTCCTCCTCGATAGATTCTTCGTTGACCGGAGCCGGTTTGCCTCCGGGCGACTTGGGCAACGGCGAATGGGACTTTTGAGAGGCCGATGAGACGGTCTGATCTTTGAGGGAAGCCGTATCGGGTTTCAGAGGAGCCTCTCCTTCCAGGACCTCTTCTTGAACCTACTCAGACAGAAACATCGTCAGCGAACTTAAAAAATCTGATTCCAGATTCAAATTTCCAGGGCATGCTGTAATATTTTCATGAAACAAAAGCGGGTAAATGAATTCTAGATTTTTCACTTTTTTGTTGACAACTTTTTAGGGTCGGTTGTAGATAGGAATAATCTGGATTATTTTGTTGTTCACTTCATAATTCAAGCTCATATCCTGGTTAATTACCTTGTTCAGGGCAGGGTTTAGAAAATACAGGCCCCTAGGCTCCACCAGGGGTGTGAGGCCTGGGCTCGTGGAGCATCGGGGGGTATGGAATACCCCCTAATGAAAAGATGGGGCTCTCGCCCGGGAAAATTTGCAAAATTAGGTGCAAAATGGTGATTTTTAATGGAACTTTAGCATCGTTGATTTATAACACAGGTTATCTTTGTTAAAGAAAATGAGCCACAAGAAGATACTTCTTCATGAACATGCCTACTTACTCAGTTGAAGCTTTTCTTAACTGTAACAATTAACTCTGGGAGAGGCCTCAGCGAGATATAAACGTTTTCATGAAACCTGAATTATAAGGTTGTCCATTGCATCCTTGGTATGTCTGTATTTATTGTGTTTTATTGTTGTGTTTTTTTTTGTGTTATACTCTACATGTACATGAGCTCTTTATCTCTTGTGAACCTGACATGCTACATATACAGGGTGGCATAAAAATTTGAGGTTAGACCCCTTTTTCCACCCAAAGTTCTACACTGTAGCAAATCTGACGTCACCTCTGTTCAAATTTCCATGTGGTAGGCACAATCACGCGGAGTTCAATCATTTAAATTTTTCGTTAATTAGAAGAATTAGTAAAAATCTGATATCATGGGAATATTCCTTAGACTTTATCATAGTAATGTGCTGAATATGTGCACTTATGTCAAAAACACCTTGTATATCTCATACATATGTAAAGTAGTGAAATAAATAAATTAAAAAAATGCACTGAACAACCGGCCCTCTCTATTCTGGGATTTCGTCTTCATAAAAAAGTAATATTCCAAAATTGATGATAACATATTTTGCTAATGAATATTTTCAATAGGTTTAGGATTTCGAATCCAATGGTGAAATAGAAAAAAAAAGTGCAAGATCTCTAAAATTCTTTGCATAATAATAATGATAATAAATACTTCATCTCTGTTGAGTATCTCGTCTGCATCGTCGCTGATCTCGCTGAGATCGTCCTCCAAGACGAGCGCCTCCTGCTTAACTACGCACAACTTCTTGGAGGCGCCGCCCCCCGGCCCGCCCCCAGGGCTGTCGAGCAGCTCGTCGGCGGACCGCTTGTGCGCTTGCGGCGCCTCTCTGGGATCACCCTCCGGCCTCTCCACAACAGCCGGCCCTTCGGTTTCTTTGCGCCGAAAATCGGCCTCTGGATCGTCTGCGAGAGGCACGCCTGAAAAACACCGCATCTTCGTTGGAAAATATTTCCGGGATTTGTGTTTGTTGAATTTGTTTGCACCAAGTAGAATTTGGTTTGTTCAATCAATTTCAAAGAGGGAAAAATACAATCACCGGCGACAAAGAAACGGCTACAAAAAATTTAGACAAATTGTTCGCCCTGTCACTTTTTTAATACTTGTCTGATTTTGGTTTCGGAGTGTTAGCATGAATTTTATTTCAGAGAAAAGATGATGGCTTGATCACTGAACGGGGAAAAACATAAGTCTCTCTTTTACCCTTAACTTTTTAACGCCTTGTGGTGAAAGCAAAGGATTGAGTTATATCATTATTAAAAAGTGAGAATGGTCTGAGGTGTAAGTGAACCTAAAAAAATAAATAAAATGAATAGGTATAGTCATTCATACATTGCTAACTGGAATTTCAAAATTTTTGATGACAGACATTATTGTGATCACAATCGAGTAATAAGAGTAATAATGACAGTAGGATAGCCTAATAATCTGACATCCCATTGTCTTATCAAATTCAATTAGGCATTCCAGAACACGTGACTTTTGACATATTTCTAATGGCCGCCTGTAGGCACACAAATATTTATTGTCGATTTACTTAGCAGCGGTGTAATCTTGGGTAGATATATCAAATAATGATAATGGCTGTTTTGAATAAAAGTGGATATTTATAATCCTTGGATCACCATAACAAAGATATTGCGACACGAAAGTATGTGTGCCTACAGTCGGCCATATTGATTTAGATGGTTTGACAGCATCTTGGATAGGTCAATAGGTACACGGAAAAATGAGAATTCACTGTTTTTCATTCTCAACAGTGACTACCATCAAGAGTAACCATAAGCATAAAATAGGACTTGACACTTGCAGATTGGCTCACACTTATGTGCGGGATATTCGAATTTATTAGTACAGACCAATCAGAACCATGGACCTTCATTGATGATAACTAGCGTCTAGAGACAGGGTAATACAATTATTCATCGCGGTGGGGGAATGCTACAGCGGAGGCAAGCAAATGAATAATCTGCGATAGTATGATTCATTTTACAACTGAAAAGTGAATTGGCATATAATACCTGGTAAGATTGAATACTTTTTTCCTGGCAATAAGTTTTCGAAATTGAGTATTTCAAATCAGATTTAGTGATTTTGCAATATAATAACCTTCATTATTTCCAAAGATATATTTCTGAAATCTCAGAGTTGCTTTGATATTTGAATAGTTGCAGATGAAGTATGGTATTCTACTCCATCATTATGCGCTCGTTGAATAATATACTATTACTCGGTAGTACCGAGAAAACACGATTATCTTTGAAGTTCTGCCGCTTTGAGGTCCTGAAATGTTCCTGATGAGTTTGAAATTATGTCCTCTTAATCATTTATATCAGCATTCATCTGGAACATATCAGTCAGGGAGGGTAAGTATCCATGAAGAATCCGATAAGTTGGAATCAAATCTCCACAATGCCTTCGATCTTCCAATGTTGTCAAGTTGTCAACATCTCAGATTCATAACCAATCTCCTACCTTCTGCTTCAACATGTTTTGAATTGAAGTGTGATCCTTTGTTAACACATTGGTTCTTGATTCACGACAATATATTCTTTCAAGGAGAAGATACAACAAGTGTTCTAGGAAATTGTGGATTTTTATAATTTTCAGTCTTCTTGAAGGGCGAATCATAGTTCTTTGGACTCCATCCCAAAGATGCTGCTTAGGTTTTGAATCATTGTATCTTCTCTTTGACATGAGACAACGACATGAATAAAAAAAAAACATTGTGTTCAGAAGGGATCAAAGAGTGACTTTTGTTCTTACCTTTACAATGATCAAGCCAAAAGCTTCTTGAGAACTAAAATCCATGGTAACATTCCGAAATATGAGTTCCCGATTTGGTCAAAATTTCACGAAAATCGGACAAGAATTAAAAAAGTTACAGGGCGACCAATTAGGCACTTTTTTTTGCCGGCTAGTACAATATAAAATCGAAACTGAAAAGCTCCTTACCGGCCCCGACCGCATCGAGATGGTGCGAGGCGGCACTCCGCGGCCTCTCCGACCTCTCCCGCCACTCGCCCTGCCACCTCCTCCTCTCCTCCGCCGCCCACCCGTCCGTCGACCGCCCCCGGTACTGCCTGCCCCACTCCTCCTCCCCCCTCTCGCCCTCGCGCTCCTCCCCCCACCCGCCGTCGCGCTCGCCTCGGCGCCCCTCCCACTCGCCGCCCACTCCACGCCATTCGTGCTCGCCCGCCCCCGCCGAGGAGGGGTAGTCGTCGCGGTGGCGCTCGGCCGCCCAGTCCGCCCCGCGGATGCTCTTGGGGTCGTCACGTGGGCGCGAGTCGTACCGCGAGTGGCGCTCCAAGTCTCTGTCTCTGGAAGGATATGACAGTGAACAATAATGCCGGACACCTAAAATTTTCGCTTGGATTCGTAAGATTTAAAAAAAAATCAACCGATTCAAATTCAGTTTCCAGGTTTCAGAAGCTCATTTAATTGTCTTCAGAATCATGAATTCTAAAGACAGTAAAAGGGGAGAATAAATATTTTGCAGGGTGATGAATGGCACTCTGCAAACTGGCATCGAATTTGAAGTGATTCCATTCCATCTAAGAATGTTTCTTCTGGGGACCCTATTCTCAAATGTCGCATGCGAGATTTCTACATTGTCGAACAAAAAACGGGCGTGCTCATTCTCGAAAGACGCATTCGAAAATTTTCGATAGACAAATTGTAGAGTGGTCTTAAGCAGTCGACATTTTCATGTCGAATGCGAGATTGAATATTTGACTGACTGTTATTTTGAGAATGGCAACTTGAAAATCAAGAAAATCATCAACCGCCACGGGCGCCACGAGAGAACGTAAAGAATGCGTTCACATTTTTATTGGACATTAACTGTATAAAAACATTTAGGTAAGGAATTAGTGAGAGTCCATTACACTGCTAGTGAGTGCTAGAACCATTTGTGGAACAGGGACATGGGTCTTCTGCATGTTTCTTGCCAGATAAAAGTAGCTGATTCTATTTTTCCTTCAACAAGTTGAGTGCTTCCTTTTGAGATGAAGCACAATAACTTTTTTCTTTCCACTGATATTATTATTTCAACATAACATTGACATAACCTCCATCATAACAACAAAGAAACCACAACACAATGGCACAGAACACATTCGAGAATCGTTAATTCAATGTTGCCAGTTCATGCTATTCCACAAAATTTATCTCATGCGAGTTTGAAGTCGAAAGCAATCGAGAATACCACACTAAAACTCATCTCATAAAGTCATATCTTGAAATCCTTTTTCTTTTCATTGGTTGATCACACTGTTCTAATATATTTTTTGTAAAATGTCACAAAAATATTTTTTTTTTCTACAACAATTCAAGAGAACATCTTCACGGTTATATGACGCATAGAAAATCGAAACCACTTAAGACTAATTGACCTATGGATACAGGGTAAATTCCAGTGTTAGGCTCTAATTTGTATTTGTAAATCAACATGGCAATGTTAAAGGTTTTTGATCGTATCTCAATCGTTTGCCTAATCATACAGATGCTTTCTTTCTTCAAAATCCTGAAGAGTCATGTGATGTCTTGAAAGAATTTCGATTTTCTTGGAATTAAGTTGATAATATAGAACTGGTGGAATGAATTTTGAATTATCCATTATCCCCTTATCTATCAGAATATTTTTCTCGTTTTGAGCATACAGGGTGATTAAAAAATTTGCTTAAATGACCCGTTTTTAGAATATCTTAACTTTCAGTCGTATTTTATCGGTTCCATTTCCATTTGGTAAGTCATCATTCGACTCTCAAATCAGTTTTTTTTCTACCTATCGTATAGTCGTAGAGAAAGTATAGTTTTCTACTATATAGCTACTATTCTCTTGGATTATTGGGAAACTCGCCTACTGCTGGTTGAAGGAATTATCCTCGACAATAATAGCTATCATTATACGCCATTTAAAGAATATACTATTCTAATCATTAGATGATCAATCACCTCTATGGAGAAAGAAGAATTACCTGTCCACATCTTTATCATCCCACAAATCTCTTCTACCTCTTCTTTCGTCCCCATACAGCCTTCCATCGCCCCCGTAGTGGTCGTCGCCCTCCAAATACCTCCTGTCATCATGCCTGCCCCTCTCATAAGGACTGTCATAGTCCTTGTCTCTGTGGCCATAATCACGGTCTCTACCTCTGTCGTATGACCTTCAAAGAAAACGGGCCAAATCACAAAATATCTTGTTGATATTTATTGGAGAAATACTGTGTTTGGTTAGGAACTTTGTATCCTGGTCCAGTTAAATAGCCTAGCGTTAGCCCACTGGTCAAATTCATGAAGTCTATAAGATGGTTTTCCATAGCCAATACGAAAGCAATCAATTTTGATCATTTCAAATCCTTCAGACATGTCAGAAATAATGTTCAGTTAGAGAAAATGCACAGTAATGATAGCTTCAAAACCCAATAAAATATTAAAAATTATTATTTTTTTCGTTTTACCCTGGATTGTTTACAGTCCAGCGTTACTCAGTGTGTTCCGCGGAGCCCAGGTGTTCCGAAATGCCTCCGGTAGGGCTCCACCAATAGTCATAATAAAATGAATACATTTATTACACTGAATTAGGATAAAGTTAGCTAAGATAAAAATAAACGATCAAACGAAACGTCTACCTCAACAATTTTACTGATTGATTTTCTATGCTGGTATCTTGTTAAATACCCACAATTTAACACAGAGACAAAGGATTTGATTTTTCTTCTGCCGTTTCAAACGTACTTGTGTGAAACGGAAATTGAATTTCAGCATGATACAACTACAAAAACTAAATACCTCAATGGACTGAATGCCGAATCAGACTAGAGAATTCAATTTTCTTCTATCAAGCTTGACATTACTAAGTTGATGAGAAATATACAAAATTTCCATGCCTCTTATCGAAAGAACTTGGTCTTATTATTTGCTTACTAACTCACTGCTTACTGTATCCTCTTTTTTCCATATAATTATTAATAAAAAATACACATCTATCTTTGCTTTCAGTTCAGGATTTGGGGTTCCTTTAAAGATAAAGTTTTGCAGAAGGGTTCCGTCAACAAAAAAGTTTGAGAACCGCTGATTAACACTAACAAGATGAACCATCTTTAGGAGAGCAATCAAGCCAGAAATTCTATTCATTAGGTGGCGGTATCTAGGAGCGACAAGATGAACTAATGGGGGGTGGACCTTTTTTTTTCATTTCTTAAATTGAATCATCACTCAAATACCTTTCAATTCCATATTTTTCAAGAATTTTTCGGTCGATATCAAGCTGCTAACATCTAATAATGCCCAGGTAATTTTCAAACGGCCAGAAATGTTATGCTAATGAAAATAAACGTCACGATTTCCTAAGAAGGAGCAGACCATAGCACAGTTGCCATATGTTGAAATACGATTAGGAATTTCAGAAATATTAGTTATTCAATAATTCATAAAATCTCAATTATGCATTGGTAATATTCCTAATTAGCAATGAAAAATCAATTGTATTAGAATGTTCTCTTATGTTGTGGCTTGTTGCTTAAAATAAATTTGTGTAAATAATAATTATATTAATTCACACTAGAGGACATTTGAATCGGTAAACGTGACAACACGGCGAACGAATTGTGGGCGTTGTCTCAATAGTTTTCAGCATTTAGCACAATGTTGCCAAGTATCCAACATTTACATGATATTTTGTTATGGAGTATAAGAAATATTTGGACATGCTGGTGGCTCGGTAAAAAATCAAGAATGAGCTAAAATATCATGGCTTCGTCCTATTATCTTTACGACCTACACAAAAAGTAAGGCCAAATTTGGCTTTTACATTCTGCATGGAGATTGACTATCTTGTAAGTGTAAATTATCAAGGATTTTACCAATTTTTTTGTAAAGTTACCTGTCTTTGTCATGCCTCTTGCCTCTCCGAGGACTTTCTTCGAGGATCTTCCGGTGCTAGACCGATCGTGAGTAGATAATCTTGTTTGCATAAAAAATCAAGGATTTTATCCATTTTTTCTGTAAAGTTACCTGTCTTTGTCATGCCTCTCCGAAGACTTTCTCGAGAATCTTTGGATGCTAGACCGATGGTGCGTAGATCATCTCGTTAGTATAAATAATCAAGGATTTTGTAAAGTTACCCGTCTTTATCATGCCTCTCCGAGGACTCTCGAGGATCTATCGGTGCTAGACCGATCATGATTCAATCATCTTGTTAGTGTAGATAATCAAGGATTTTACCCAATTTATTTGTAAATTTACCTGTGTTTGTCATGCCTCTCCGAGGGCTTCCTCAAAGATCTCTCGGTGTTAGACCGATCGTGAGTGGATCATCTTGTTATTGTAATTAATGAAGAATTCTACCCATTTTTTTTTTGTAATTACCTGTCTTTGTCATGCCTCTCCGAAGACTTTCTCGAGGATCTATCGGTGCTAGACCGATCGTGCCTATCAGATCTGCCTCTGTCCGAACGATCACCCCTATCCAAAGACCGTGCTTTCCTAGATGGCGGCACACGCTCCTCCAACGGCGGCAGAAGACGCTCGACACGATCTCCTGTTGAACAAACTAAATTCGTAATAAAAATAGTAATTCCAATAAAAAACTCGTCAAATCATCTCTCTCACCGGAAGGTTTGTCCAGCCCTCTGTCCTCCCGCCTCGTCCTCTCCCTCCTCCTCTGCTGTTCCTCCTCCTTCTTCAGCCTCTCTCTCTCGCGCTGCCTCTCCTGGCACCTGGCCAACGCTTCCTCTCTCTCTTTCTCTCTGGCCGCTTCTCTCTCTTCTCTCACCAGCCGTCTCTCTCTTTCGCGCTCTCGATCTCTGTCTCTGGACTCGCGACGCGTCGTGCTAGTATTTCTCCCACCTGGATCTTTACGAGGTTTCTCCGCGGATTTCACTTCTTTGACCCTGGACCTAATGGTTAACGAAAATAGTCAAGATAAAAACCAGCTTTTATAAAAATACTAGCTGACCCGGCAAACGTTGTTTTGTCATAACATTATTTCTAGAAAAAATGTTTTTACATAAATATTTATCGAAGAACTTTCATTATTTTATTTATACTTCTTTTTTGGCTATCCATGAAAACGGGATTCTTTAGTTTTTCAAACTATTCTACTTATTCTCTACTTCTTTTCAGTTCTGCACATATCTCTTCATTTTTTCATTTATTTATTACTCACTTCTTTTTAGTTTGGCTATCTATAAAAACGTGTTTCATTATAGTTTTTCAAACTACTATTTATTACAATAGCTGATGCTGATACCTGGCACACTTCTTTTCAGTTAGGACATCCATGAAATCGTGTTTCATTAGTATTTCAAACTACTATTTTCTACTTCATTTTAGTTCGACAATCGTTTTTTAAACCCCCGAGTTTGGCCATCTTTAAAAGCGTGTTTCATAATAGTTTTTTAAACTACTATTTATCACAAAGCTCTCTCGCCATCTTGAATTTCCCAATTTTAAAGAATGAAATCATAATCTCCGACCCCGAAAACACCCAGAAACAGATTTTGAATAGAATCGGATCATAATTACAAAACTCGTCCGCCATATTGGATCCTCCATTTTTAATTTCCAAATTTTGATGAAAGAATCATAATCTATTAACCGAAAATCACCCAGATACAAATTTTGAATGGAATCGGATCATAGTTACAGAACACGTCCGCCATATCGGATCCGCCATCTTAAATTTCCAAATTTAGACAAAAAAATCATTATCTCCGACCCCGAAAACCATCCGATACCAATTTTGAATAGAATCTGACCATAATTACAAAACTCGTCTGCCATATTGTATCCGCAATTTTGAATTTCCCCATTTTGACAAATGATTCATATCTCCGACCTCTATATAAAACCTCAAGATACCAGTTTTGAATAGAATCTGACCATAATTACAAAACTCTTTCGCCATATTGGATCCGCTATTTTGAATTCCTCAAACAAAACTCGTTCGCCATATTGGATCCGCTATTTTGAATTCCTCAATTTTGACGAACGAACCATAATCTCCGACAGTGAAAACCCTCAGATACCAATTTTGAATATAATTGGATCATAATTACAAAACTCGTCCGCCATATTGGATCCGCCATTTTGAATTTCCTAATTCTGATAAAAAATCATAATTTCTGACCTTGAAAACCCCCAGATACCAATTTTGAATAGAATCGGATCATAATTACTATTGATAATAATAATCTTTATTATTCCCAAGAAACATATGTGTTTTTTATTTATTTTATCCATTTATCAAACATATCTTCCAGTCAGAACAAATTCTGGTATGAGGAAGAAGTTAATTATAAAATAATAAGTAATAAATATTTATGAACTACTATACAAACATGAGTAGAAGTGAACATGAATAATAAATCAGAATATCACAATAAATCACAAAACAAAATAATCAATGAACAGAGGAAAGAAATCTAGTCAAGGATCCGCCATTTTGAATTCTTCAATTTTGACAGAAAAATAATAATTGCCGACCGGAAAAACCCCCAGACACCAATTTTGAATTAAATCGGTTCATAATCACAAAACTCATCCGCCATTTTGTTTTCTTCTCTAACAAAAAGTCAATGATGCATTGTCACCAGAATTATGAACAACTGCCAAATTTCAAATCAATAGGATGATTTGAAGTGTGTCATATTATTCAACTTGCAAGATTTGACTCAGACAGCAGAGAACAGGTGAAACTAAATAAAAGCTTGTAAAAATAATACATCTTCCCGCAAATACTATTGCAGAGTTCTAGAAGCTGTGGAGATAATGAGACAGACAATAAAGTCACTCAGTTTGTTGTATTCTATTCATCAAAATCCTTTCATTGGATACTGATATCAAAGATATTGCAGAGAACCAGATAATCCACCATTTTTTGTCGGCCGCCATATTGGATTAGAAATCAACTGACAGGAATGAAAGTTCAATAAAAGTTTGTACTCAAGATAAATTTTCCAATAATTCATGTCACTCACCTTGCTCTGTCATCTCTCTTATTAGTTCTCCTGTCATCTTTAACAGGACTTTTGTGATCTCTTCTGGTTGTGCCCCCTTTTCCTCTACCAGGAGAAATTTTCCTGTCTCTAGAATGTGAAGAATCTGGAGTGTCCCTTTTCCTGACGTCCTTTATAGCCCGGCTGTCTCTCTTTGGGGATTTGATAGGCTCCCTCTTCTTGATCTCCTTCTCTTTCTCGCGCTCTCTCTGTTTCTCCCGCTCTTTGGCTCTCTCTCGCTCCTTCTCTTTTTCACGCTCTCTCTCTCTTTCCTTCTCTCGTTCTTTCTCCCTCTCTTTTTCTCTTTCCCTTTCTCGTTCTTTTTCACGTTCTCGTTCTCTCTCGCGATCTTTATCTTTTGAAGGCTTTGGAGATGGAGTGCAATGTTTTTCTTTGATGCTGGTTCTGCTTAGAGACCTAGGGGACTTCTCTGAACTGAGCTTCTTTGCACTAGAAGTCAGTTTGGCTTTCAGAGGTGGAGTTTCAGATTTTTTTCTCTGTCTCACAGGTGAAGGAGACTTGGCTTTCACTGGTTTCATCACTTTCTTGAGAGGTTTTTCTCTCACTGTTGACTTGGTTCTCTTACCTGTTAGAAACAGTAAACATTAATGGCTATATTATGTTCTCTAATAACAACTAAAGCTTTTGAGACATGTTACAACTAAATAGATAATATTTTCAGACAACCTTGTTCAAAGACCTTCTGAAAGTTTTTCAAATCCCAAAAAGTCATTGAAGATATTTATAATGAAACTCAGAAGATACTTTATTTTCATAATATACATAATATGAACAATATATATCAATGAAAAATAGAGAATGAAAACAGTAAAATAATAATTATTGTTGACATACCCTTTATTTTGTGTTTATTCCTTGCTCTATCCTCTGAAGAAGTTGAACTAGTTCGTTTTGTTTTTACTTTCTTGATTTTCTTCTTTCTCATTTCTCCAGAACTAGAACTAGATGAAGATGAATCCTCACTACTGGAACTTGAGTCAGTGCTTGAAGTGGAACTCCCTGTGCTAGGACTACTTTCCTTAAAACATATTTCGAATCAAAATAGTCTCAGCAACAGATAAAAGTCAGTGAATCAAGGGAATAACAATGCTGTGCAAATTATTTGTGTCCCTTCATTCAGGAGCATCAATTTAGTAAATACCAGGGAAGGAGGTCAAGAAACTCAGATAAAATTTCTGCAATGTTGAAAATGCACCTCAGGCAAACTTTTCAGGAGGTAAAATGCCTCAAAATTGAAAATTAAATGTCTTTGAGACTGACAACAACTCCATCACATTATTATATCATAAACTATTCAGTTACATATTCTCAGTTTCTTGCAATTGATATGAAATTATCTGACAATAGGAACATTAAGAAAAGCAAGAAAAAAGTTTTTTGGATATTGTCTGTAGGATACCTGAGAAGGTGGTTGTTCTTGAAGTTTTTTGGAAGTAAGGATACTGACTCAATTTTTCAACTCACCTAAATTTTTTCATTGTATCTGAATCAACAACTTTCACTCATAACAGGAAATAAGTTAATCATCAGTCTATTGTAACATTTTAGGAAAATATGATGCTTCCTTATTCAGGAATATTCTATGTATGATATATGAAATACCTATTATTATACTGAATGACAATTTTGAAATGTTTTTCTTTCAGTTTCAAGTAGTGATATGATACAATACTGATGTATGTATATTATGTAGTTACAGGAAGAATCTACATGGATTACTTCTTGTACAAAATCAGGGGGAGGCAATTATCCCCTAAATGATGCCTATGTCTTCATTACTAAAGAGAAATTCAAGGGAGTACTTCTATTTGATCAACATTACAACATACATTTTTGAACAATGATCTAACACATTCTTCATCAGTAAATCAGGTATATCAAACTATAGACAATAATGTGTAATGCTTCCCTAGGACTTAGGAAGTTTTGGATTTGTCTTGTTTTTATATTATTGTCTACCAACACACTGGATGAAGGATCAGTTCAGATTGCCCACTTTCTATAGTTTCATTCAATGATTTTGTATTTGCATTTTGGTAAATTTCCCACTCCTCTATACTACTTTTAGTAGGTAGGTAGGTACTAAATCAATTATATATTATTCCATATTTAGAACCAATTAAGTACCTACTTTTTGTGCCTTCTTTTCCTTTTTCTTTGCCTTATTCTCCATCTTCATTTGCAGCTCCAGCTCTCTCTGCAACTCCTGTCTCCTTTTCTCCAGATCATCTGGATCAGCATCTTCCAACTCATCAGGATCCCATTGCTCCCACTCTTCGTATTCGTGCTGGCTCCTCTTGTGGCCCTCTTTCGCGTGCCTCCTCTTCGGCACCCCCGTCTGCACCACCTTCGCCGCCCTCTGCTTGGAAGGGCTGATCAGCGTGTGGGTAGCCGAGTACTTGCACCCTTTGCCGTAAGGACAGGATCCGCTCTGCGCCCAATGGTGGCAAAACTCCTTGCCTGTTCCTCCTCCTGGAGCTTTCGTGCCGAGACGTTCGAAAACGCTCGGACGGTTCTTGACCGTCGTCAGAGATTTCGCTTTCGACGTCGTCAGATTCACGCTGATCTTTCGTTTGATTTTAGACATGGTCACTGTTAGTTCTGATGAAAGTCGAGATCAATGAATTGCCATAAACACTTGCCGTTAACATATTTACTGGAAATAGATTGATTTCTTTTATATTATTTTGATGGATCTAGTTGTGCCTAGGGTCCCTTGATGGAAATTGACGTTAAAGTCATCTTTACAGGGTACGGACAGATCCTCGTGTCCTCTCACTCTAAAGCGTTTGTGAAACAGTTATATAGTTTCATCCTTATTCAATTCTGGGGATAAACACTAGATTTTTGACATTCGTTGTTTTTTAGGTTATATTGAGGTCACTGGCGTATCATACGTGATTTCCATATGGAATTCCTGATTCAACTATACCAAGATATAGATGAACAATCCTCTAGTTTTAGAGTTCACTACTCCAGCATAATCTTTGCGAAGTAGGGAACATATAAATTGTGCTGGAAGCTCAATATATCCCACCAAAAGAGACTGTTCCCAGACTGTATACCAGCGGTTGACTGAATTGACTAAATGAATTCTGATTTCAAGCTGAGCAGAAAGTTAATCTGTGAGCTGAATGAGCTGAGCTTTATGATTGAGAAATGGTGGAAACCTCGATATGGGGATATCTAAACTACTGTACCTCCGTCATGTGTGCTGAATATATTTTCGGAAATCCAATTCGGAGAAGAATTTATGGAGTGACTTATATCACACTATGTATAAAACTTCGTCTGGGACGAATGATAAAAAGTAATACGTGAAAAGTGCAGGAAAATAAAGAATAGAATATACTTATGATTTTTCCGTCTCCCTTAAATAAAAAGTCATCTTCGAATAATTTATTGAATTCTCAAATTTTAACGAAACATTCATTATCTCCTACCTCGAAAACCCCCAGATACCAATTTTGATAAAAACAAAACTCGTTCGCCATATGATCTTCCTCAACAAGTCAATACCCTCTGTACATACCTATTATTAAAATTTTGAATGATTTTCTGTAGCGCCCATGGATGTGACGTGACAGCAATGTCAGGGATGCCAGTAGACAAAACCAAAGTCTCTAGATCATTAAAAAAGAATGCAGCTATGATCTGTCCGTACCCTGTTAAGATGACTTTAACGTCAATTTCCATCAAGGGACCCTAGTTGTGCCAAAATCCAAATTTTCCAATTTCAGTTATCACCGCAGATGACAATGTTGACATAAATGGCAGCCATTTTGTTTTTCTTCTTCTTTTTAGATTACTGAAAAATAGCATGCTATAAAGGCTATCCGGCTACATATTGTACAGGGTGATCGTTTCTACATTTGATTTATCTCATGGAGCACACAGAAGGAAATTCCTGATGTTTAAATTCTGAGAACATGAAAGTTTCACTAAAGAAACAAAAAATATGTGTACTGGTTATCAATGAAGAAAAGAATGTAATGCAATAACTGAAATAAATAAATAAATAAATAATTTATTCATGTGTCTTGGGTAACATATAATATATTCTTTGGATCCAAAAATATTTATGGAAATATATATATATCTACTTTTTTCAACACGCTTATATATTAGTTTATTGGTATTTTATGTATGTTTGCATGAGGTTTTGATGGGTTTAGGTTGTATATATATGTAACGCGGAATTTACGAACGTAATTTTGACCCACCACAAAAAATCGAATTGAATTTATTAAACGTTTTATTCGTACACTTATCAAGATCCGGCGACAATAGCATGGTTTGATGTTTTTGTCCCATTATCCTGATCGGGCGATCAAGATCATCAGGATGAGAGATTTTTTTTCTAGAATAAAATATGGTGAATGAAGTTCCTTCACCAAAAATTCAAAATATGTTCCTTCGCCAAAATTACAAATAAACGTTTTTTCTCCGAATTAATTATTTACCATGTTTTCACTTTTATATATCGCCAGAGGCTCGGCAGTGTCATCTGTACACCAAACTCGTGTGAATATAGTTATACATCCATCAGGAAGACGAGTGTTTTTGACCCACTTCAAAACGTCGAATTAAATTGTAACTTATTCGTACACTTATCAAGGACCCATATTTGACATGATAAAAGCAGGATCTTCAGAATGAGCGATTTTTATATACATTCAGAGACTCGACACTCTCTTGCACTGGCACCAAAGTATATAATCGTATATGATATAATATAAAATATAGTTACGTCCAGAGAGACGGTATATATATATAGTCGTGTCTTGCACCAAGTACTCGTATGAATAATAAAAATGTATTCTTGACAGGGAGTCTGATAAACGGTTTCACATAATCCAAGGATCGAAGGCAACATCAGGTGCGCAAATTCCCCACTTTCACTGCAAGGCGGTCCTCCAAACACCTACCTCGCCTCTTCCTTTATCCTTCCTAGGTAATACGCACGATATATGTTCCACGATAACATTATAGGAATCCCCTTTAGTGCGCTCCAAGTGATAAACAAAGGTATGAGTTGATTATTTGATGATTGATATTGATATCGGGAAAATCAATATAGCTGGTTTCCATGGCTACCTTTGAGAGGTCGGCCGGTAGCGATTCGTGATTGTCCCACAGCGCCGCATCTGAATGACATCCGACACGAATAGCTAGCCAGAAATGGAAAACATTTTCAGATTCAAAAAGGTAATCTATTAATTGAAGTACTTTCCTACCTTTATTGTCGATAGCACTTAAGCTAAGTAGGCCATTTAAATGTTCTTCGATGTGCCAGAGAGCCTCTTTCCTTAAACGGCAGCCGTTTGTTTAACTTTAGCTCGACGCTTGATATTACGTATGTTTTATTTGTCTGAGATTTAGGCGCAATTTTCAGTGGGCCGGTTTATTGTGAATATACTTGTAAGTGATGTTTTTTCTCGTGGGATCTCAAATAAATACCTATACTGGTGTCCAGTCCAGTTTTACAAAAATTGCCGGACGATTTTTGTGTACAATTCAGAATATAGGCCCCATTGAATTTTTGATTTCCTAAGATTGACAAAATATATTAAATTGTATTGTGTTCAAGAGTATGGTATACCCGGAACAATTGAATTTGGACCAAATTAGCAGCAAAACCGCACAAATTGCATCTTGGTGTAGTGAACCCCTAGAGGAAAATAGCAATAACATACACGTGAACGAAACGTTGAAAAATAATATAGACAATATAGACGAGAGTGATGAAACCAGCAGATCTTCTGATGGAGACGATAGTGTTTTTGCAAATTCAAATATCAGTATCAATGATGAAGCAACGTGAGTATTGAAAAATATAAATAATTGGCTTAGCTTCATTTTCTTCTACCGAGCTTTATTAATAACTTATATAGTAGGTACCCAACTTTTTCGAAGAATTACGAACCTTTTTTTTAAATTGACTCGACCGTAATTACTTTTATATACTACTACTACTAATATTTAGAAAATTCTCCCTCGCCTTAGACTCGGGAAAATGAGAGTGGTGCAAAAAGTTGAATCTCAATAAAATCTCAAAATATATGTATAGGCCTGTTCGTTTGTGTTTGGTCTACCTGCTGAACTTGATTTTTTTTATGACTTTCTCTGTTTACATCATTCCATGAACAGACAACTATAGAAAAAATCAACTTTCGCAAGTTCAGCAATAAAATCGAAATTGAAGTATCTATATAGTTTGTAGATTACAATTATTATTAAATCAATCGTTGGACGTATATGTTTATGTGAGAAGACGAAAAAAATGCGTCAGGGCTTGATATAGATCGGAATTTTAGGACAGCAAACAGTCAGTTCATTCAAGACCGTATACGACACCTGGTGGATGCATTTTCAACCAGAGCTCAAGCCGCCAGAGAAAGAATAATTGAAACTCCTGCTACACCATCTTCTATAAGCAGCAGAGAAACTATTGAGCATCATCAGACTGTGATCTCCATGAAACCGAAGCTCAGTATCTCGTTTTCTGATAAATATACAGAAGACTTACCCGATATTTCTGCAAAAAACAAGGGTTTCTTCAATAATCTAGGTGAAATCATACAATATAGCACTTATAGTAAACTTTACTAATGATTTTTGTATTTAGAAAATTCTATCGTGGATCCTAATAGTAAACTCTACCTGATCTGGATGTGTATTACGGCTATGTCTGTCCTGTATAACGCTTGGGTGATACCCCTGAGGAACAGTTTTCCATACCAGACGAAAGAAAACAGACCAATCTGGATGACGTTTGACTACTTAGCCGATTTGATTTACTTGATCGATACGATACTCATCCAACCGCGAGTCAAATATTTGAACGAAGGGTTTTGGGTTACAGACACGAAAATATTGAGAGCCACTTATATGAAGAGCAAACGTTTCAAAGTTAGTGGATTATCTTTATCATTTTCATTCAAAGATTTCAACAAAAAAACCTGCACGTTTTATATGATGGATTTATGAAAAAGAAAAATGAACAATTCCTATAATTATTTAATGAATGAATGAGCATAAAATGAAGACATCGAAGTTATTGTATGTATTTTTTAGTTGGACGTGTTATCTCTGTTACCTCTGGACTTTTTGTACGTGATTTGGGGCCCAGAGTGCGTGATTCTTCGGTTCCCGCGTTTTTTGAAAACTCACACATTCTGGGAGTTCTTCAGCTTCGTGGACAAGCTGCTATCCAATCCATATGTCATCAGAATATCTAGAACGTTGATGTACATGATGTACCTGATCCATCTGAACGCATGCGCGTACTATTCTTTTTCCTCTTGGGAAGGCATCGGCAGCAATAATTTCGTTTTCAATGGCAAAGGAAACGCTTACATAAAGTGCTTTTACTTTGCTACCAAAACGGCAACGTCAATAGGTGAGAAAAATAATCATCCGACCCTGTATACTAATTATATTTTAATGTTGAAGTCACCCTGTACGTTATAAATTTTCCTATACTTACTCAGTATTCTTAGAGTCAAATAATACCATCCAGTGACTCTTAGTATTCTAGAGGCATAACGCAGGAAAACGCTCTGAAATAACTGAATTTTTCGAAAAGTTATACGGGTAGCGGTCAATATATTTCATCCCGTCGTAGGCAAAAATCCGAAACCCACTCAGGAAATCGAATACATGTTCATGACGTTCTCTTGGCTGATGGGTGTGTTCGTGTTCGCCCTTCTGATTGGCCAGATTCGCGACATCATCTCCACAGCTACTAGATCCAAAACCGAGTACAGGAAGCTTGTTGACGAAACGTTGGAGTATATGAGGAGGCTGAATATGCCACAGGATATGCAGAGGAGGGTCCAGCTGTGGTTCAATTATACTTGGGAAACTCAGCGTACTTTGGGTATGTATTTTTCATGATATTATTTTGGGTTTATACCTGAGGATGCTTATTTTCAGATGAAAACACTATTATGGACTGTTTGCCGCATAAAATGAAAACCGATATAGCTATAAATGTGCACATACAAACTCTGAACAAGGTTACACTGTTTGCAGACTGTGATGAGGCTCTTTTGAGAGAATTGGTGCTTCAACTAAGATCGGTTATCTACTTACCAGGAGATATAATTTGTAAAAAAGGTGATGTAGGGAAAGAAATGTATATTGTCAAATCCGGTAAAGTTCAGGTTTGTATCGTAACGTGGGCGTCGGCGTATGTATTTTATTTTGAATACATTAATATGATTGTGTTCCAGGTGATAGGAACAGCTGAAAACGAGGTTCTAGCTACTCTCTCAGAAGGCTCAGTTTTTGGTGAGATCAGCCTTTTAGGAATACCAGGAATGAACAGAAGAACGGCAGACGTGAGGTACTGAACAATTCTATATACGACTACTCGATAGATTTTGTGACTATATACAGTTTTACCGGTCGCGTTTGATAATATGTTTGTTTTAGGTCTCACGGCTACTCAAATTTGTTCGTTTTGAGTAAAGCCGATCTGAACGCTGCATTATCTCATTATCCGGAAGCTCAAGAATTGCTCAATAAAAAAGCGAAATCGCTCATGAAGAAAAACGCTGCTCTAGAAAGAAAACACAAAGCAATGATTGTCATCAATAATCCAAAATCACCTGCAAAACAGGCCAAACTATTAGACACAGTTTTGAAGGTTCAGTAAATCCATCATTTAGAAGGAATTTCATTGATTACGATTCATTATTGTAGGTTCTACCCCCTCAGTCAAGGTCAAATAGACTTTTGAGATACGGCAGCAGAGGAAAACCTATTACTAATCCAGAATACGACAAGTTGAAATATAGAAATAGTTTACCAATAATACAAACTAACAATGAGAATAAAGAGGATGAAAAGAGATTTCAAGCCAAAGTTACTGTACATAGAAGTATGAGCTGAGAATTTTAGTAATTGAAATGATGGAATTTGATAAGGTGCTTACTTGTTATAGATCCTTTATTATTTTGTTGAACATTTTACAAGATGTGTGATAATGTGGTATAGATTCCAAGAAATAAAAATATTTTTTAATTAGCCATTGGTCATTCATTTACGTACGCCATTTTTGCTTGATGATATCTGGGGCAGTCACATCGTATCTCAATATATCGGCAGCTTCTTCTAAATAAATCAAACGATCATCACCAACCTACAAAGAAGCATTGCATGGAATGATTTTGTAGTTGTGTAAAAAACATAATCTTACTTCGTCGTTGTTGTTTTTTCTTTGTAGGATTTCTTCAAGACATTGAAAAACTTCATACAATAGCAACCCTCGCATTTTACATTGTCCCATGTTGAGCTTCTTCAATAATTTCAATAAATCTTCACAATACTCTCTTTTCAATTCCAATAATTCGGTAGACATGTCTAAAAAATGGCTAATAATAGGTACCCAACGAGTTGTTTATACCCACTCTTTTTCTTTATCACCTTTCCAGGAATATTTCTCCTGGTACCCTAAAATCCATATAATTTTATATTTGATTTCGACGACTACTTGACTGAATTTCGGCACGAGGGTCGCCAACTTTCCTTTCAAAAAAGAGTCCATAAGCTCGAAATCGCCATCATCGAAACACTTCAAAACAGAACCGATCAGTGAAAACACTCTAGCGACGTCTTTCAGTGGAACAATTTCATTGCAATCCTCGCATTTCCAGGCGCAACTTTTCAGAGGGTTGGTCGGTATCAAATTTCCTCGACAGTTTTTACACAGGATGGAACTCATATAAGTACCGAATTCCGTTGGATCCAAACATCTATAAAAACAATAATAAGTGCCTCTATGATAATTATAATCAAACAAACAGTCAACTACCTTTTGCATTTGCAGACAAAATGTTTAGTTTTCTTTAAATGCATACTTCTAGTGGCAGTTCCCCATATAACTCTGGAATAAGAATCGAATATTTCTGAATCTTTTTCGATAAAAACCGAAGCTCTGGTCACCATTCTCCGTTCATCGTCGAACACATGGAAAGCGTTTGGAAAACAACTGTGATTAGCCAAACTGCCCAGAGGATATAACCCTGAAATAGAGGCCCTCTCAAAGACTTTTCTTCTTAGGAGTCTTTCCATTCAAACTTACCTCTTAAACTTGTTTGGGCTTGTTTGTTCACCACAATTACTTCAAAAGCATTGGCATCCAATACAGAACACACGAATCTCATGAAATTCTGATCATCTTTGGGAATTTTGAAATGCAATTCGTCTGTCAGAATGTCGATTTCATGGCCGTGTTGATTGCCCCAATGGTTCTTCAGGTTTTTCACGACTTCTTTGTCCTCTTCGCTCAAAAGAAGGGATCTCAAGGGTGCTAGGCATTTGATCATAGCTGTTGATTTTTCAACCAAATCTAGATCGGTTTTGAGACTCAGGATTAGGCTACATTCACCCTGGTGTTTTCCCTCATTGTCACAGCTTGGGCATAACAACAGACCGCATTTTTTCTCGCAGATCTTCACATCTGATTTTCTGAATCATGTACAGAGAACAATCTAGTTTGAATGGTTAAGTTCTTTCGAATTTTGAATCGACAGTCTTATATACAGGGTGATTCTAAAGTAAGTGGCATCCTTTCAGGGGCGTTTTCCTTACATAAAAATGAAGTAAAAAGTTACTATTATTAAGGGTCCGAAACTGGGGACCTTTGAATAGGACACCTCAAAGACGCTTTTTTCACTATAACTTTTAAATCCTTCACAATAAATCTTCAAAAATTGGTGTACGGCATAAACATTTGATGGTAAATTAGACTCTGAATTCAAAATTGCAACATTTTATTCAGGGGGTCACATGCGGGGAAGGGTAAGCGTAAAAACATCCCTCCTTCTTTTGATATTCAGGTTATTGTGATTTCATTTAAAAATTATAAAATTCTAGAGTTTTTCACGTAAAAAAGGTTCTCCTAGTTCATTTTGATAGAGCCTACCATTTAGGAGAAAATCGACTTTGAAAACTTTCTGATTTGCGTAAATCACTATAGCTTGAATATCAAAAGAAAAAGGGATGTTTTTACACTTACCCTTCCCCGCATGTGAAGCCGCTGAAAAAAATTTTGAAATTTTGAATTCAGAGTCTTATTTACCATCGAATGTTTATGCCGCACACCAATTTTCGAAAATTTATTGTGAAGGATTTTAAAGTTATAGAGAAAAAAATCGTCTTTGAGGTGTCATATTCGAAGGGGCGTAGCTCCCTTGGGAAGTATTTTCGGACCCTTATTAATGCAATTGTTTGCCTTATTTTTATGCAGGGAATACGCCTCTGGAATGATGCCGCTTACTTTTGAATCACCCTGTGTAGGAATACTTACGAGAAACATTGGAGACAACATTCTAAAGGAACATTCAAACACCTCGGGCCCAAAATGACTGGCAAATCCCTGAAAATTAGATCGCCAGCTTCAATATTTCTTTTCGCAAAAACCCCAAAGCCGCCTAAGGGAGAACTTCTTATTTGCCAAGGGCAGTTTTCAACGAAAAGATGATTTCTTATCATGTACTGCTCAATAACTGTGGCCAGATGGTCTACAGTTCTCTTATCAGTCATACTGGAGTGATTTTCTGTTCATTTAAACTTCGAACTTTCGCTTATGGATTGAAGAGCAGTGCGTTTTCTTCGACATTTAGTCAACCTGTATAATAAATCATATTCAGGTAAATTTGATTCAAATACGACAAGACATTTTTCAAAAAATAAACTGAAAACTAACGATGCATTCAATGATAAACATCAGCTTGTTAAAATTGACGAAACAGTTCATAAACAAGCAAATAATGAAAGTTTCCCAGCTTTCTTACCTTTTCCATGTTAAATCTACCGCACAATCCAATTCAGTCTAGCTTGGTAAGTAACTTTTGCATGTCTCTTCACTCAGTATCTTATCAATGCGCTTTTTAATCGACTAAATGCAGTTCTTGATCTATTTTTAACTTCAATCAAAATAAACATTTAATTAGAGTAGAGGAGGAGGGTCTTAAGGTATGCCAAAATTTTTCGTTCAGAACTACTCTATAGATCAACTGACCTATTAGTATTTTTAGAGGACATACTCTGTGCTTTATTTTCTCGTTATAATTTCTTTCCTCTCACGCATACGCGCGTATACAGGGTGTCCCGAAATGAGCCTGAAAAACTTCAATAGCGGCTTCTAAGACCAAAAATAGGAAGAAGAGTTTTAACGAATATGAGTCAAAAAATATACCTCAGGGTAGCTACGGCCTCCTGAAAGGGGGGCGCTTAAAGATGATATTTCTTGAATATTTCTGAAACACCAAATGAGATAAAATGATCCGATTCGGTACAAGAACCAACATTTCTATGCCCAATGCGGTGAAAATAAAATTCCAACATTTCATTCAGGAATGTGAAATACTGCATTGAATATTGCTCAAACTTATTTGTATGCATATTTTTGGACAATTTTATCTCGGATTATGTAAATACACACCTCTTTACAGAAAAAAGGTGCACTTGTTTCGTATCTATGAGATATGTATCATTTACGAGTAAAATCGATTTGAAAATATTGTTACATTCTCACATATTATTAGGCAGAACATAACAATAAATCGAAGTTGGAAAAAATGCATTAAAAAATGGAGTAGTTTTCCTATTTGACGCGCCTCTATGAAATTATTTGGTCAAAAGTAGTAGTTTTGCTATTATTTGAGATGTAACAATATTTTTAAATCAATTTCACTCGAAAATGTAAAGAGGTGTAAATTTTCATAATCCGAGATCAAATTGTCGGAAAAGATGCATTTAAAAAGCTTGATTAATATTTTATGTACTCCCCTGTATTATACACTTTTGAATGAGATTTTGGAATGATTTTATGTTCACTGCATAGGGCATAGAAAGTTTAGTTCTTGTACCGAATTGCATCGTCTTATCACATGGCGTTTCGGAAAAATTCTAGAAATATCATCTTCAGCAGTCACCTTGAAGTAGGCCCTAGCCGTCTTGCTCCCCTAGGAGACACTTTTCGACTCGAGTTCACTGGAATTTTTCTTTTTATTTTTGGTCGTAGAAGCCGCTGGTGGAGTTTGGCAGGCTAATTTCGATACACCCTTATATTTTTTTGAGAAATACTTGGTGCATGTATCGGCAACGGTGCGAGAAAAGTAGAACACCCTGAATAGAGGTTTCAGACTTGCGGTAGTTAATTTCAGGTTGGTACAAAAAACCTTATCGACAATAATGATGAAAAACACCGCGAGCAAAAATGTTGAATGTTGCAAGGTCAAATTTCAATTCTCTTAAACTTTTCTCATCACTCAAATTAAAACTAATCAAGATTGAACAGTTTCAATAATAAGGATTATTTTTTATATTAACAAAAAGCGTAGTGGTTGTTCATAAAAAGAAATGTATTTGGATGCATCAAAAACATTTTAACGTACAATAAATAGATTTTGTAACATTCAATCAACTTCACCTAATGATTTTATCAAAAATATACATTTGGAATGCGATACTATAAAATAATCGACGAATATAATTCAATAATATGCTCAATCATAGGCGTACCAAAAAATAATTTCGTAACCATGAAATCAATAAATGAGTTTAGAAAAGACATGGTCTTGTAAAACTGATGGAAAATACGATCACCGCTAGTTTTTCTTATTATTTCAATGCTAAGGGAGCTATAACGACAATATAATTTCACACAACAGTTCCCTCTAGTGGAACATCGGTAAAACTATATAACTAAACAACAACATGGTACCGGCTGAGAGAAGAGCTGCTATCGGAACCGTTATCAACCAAGCCGATATGATGTTCCTAGGAAAATAGAAAACAGTCATTCAGGTTTTCAAGCTCTAAAAAATGAAAATTAGTGAATACCTGAATAAACTCCAGTCGACGCCTTTTTTTGATGAGCTGAAATATCCGACGAAAACAACAGAGCCGACTTTACAGTGCGTTGTAGAAATCGGTATTCCTATTTTGCTTGCTAGCAATACTGTGAAAGCTGACCCTATTTCAATGGTGAAACCTCTGAAAAAAAATTACCAATATCAAAATAACCCCTAATGAAATTTGGATAAGCTAAAAATTGATTTTTGATGGGTCTAATTTACTCAGAAATGGCGCTACAATCTCGGTAGGTTCGTTTATAAAGTTTTTTCTTATATAAGGTTTCCATTTGAGAACTCAAGACTTCAGAAATCCGCAATATATAGGGTGTGCAGAGATAAAACCGACAAAACCTATGGGGTTATAGGGCCTGCCAATATGATTGCAAAATGCCATATACAAATGTACAGAACCGCTCAACATCAGTTTTAATTCTCATGGAATTTCTGATATGTGATATTCAGTTGCAGATCCGAGAAGCAAAGTGTTTGATACTTGTCAATAAATTGGAGAAAACAATCCAGTCAAGACGGACCGAACAGAAAATCCGCCGAGAGAACTGACCAGAGTATACTTTTAAGAATTCTGATCCTTATGGAAGGCGATATATTGAATTCCTTTCCAGATTCTCAAGCAAACAAATAGACAGATATTCACCTTTATGTCTCTATGGAAACACGACAGGTACCCTTACGAGGGGAGAGTAGCAAAGTAGCCTTCTGAACGTAACCAATATCAGGACCGGAATATAACTTCTCTCCGATGTTGAGTTATTGTGAGAATAACTCAACCTGTATAATGATTACAAAAAATCTGATGACATATTATGAATCTACGGATCAGATAAAATGTCAGCAAAAATACCAAGACATAATTGTTGTTATTGTCTTGGATTGCCACATAGTGATATTTTTATAGATTACTCTCATAATAAGCTGAAAAACTGAAGAATAAATTCGTATCTGGGATGGAATAAGTGTTATTTGTGTTAGTAGGTATAACTGACCTAGTATACCAATCATCATTTATCTGATCCTAGATTCGGAATAACTGAAAAAATCATATTGGAACTTGTATTGGAATATACTAGTAAAAGTTTCCATTCCCGAATATTGTGTGCATGTTACAATAATAAATCTTACGTGGATGGAGTGATGGTGGTTAAATCTTCCCCTATGGTTTCTATGACCCTTCTGCCCCACAGCCACAGTCCTACGGAAATGCCGAGCCCCCCGTATAACAAAATAAATAGGGGGGTTTCGGCCTTCTGCTGAACGGTTCCTTCAGAATAAATGAGCCACAAGGTGATGAGGGGTCCGATAGCATTACTGAAATATAAAAAACAATATAATACATATAATAAGGTGATTACATTACAAAAAACTGAATATATTTAGAGCGTTTTATGGGACATATTAGATTCCCAGACAGCACTGGATATTCATAGAATATTCTCTAAATATGCTAAAAAGGAGGAGTATATTCCGAATATTCATCGATTATTCCTAGAATATATACATGCCACTGAAACATCTAAAAGGAATATTCCAAAGTGAATAGTCGGATATGTTCAGGGAATATTCAGGTATGAATCTTCCAGGAATATTCCCAACTGAATATTCTCTGTTGTATATTCATGAAATATACCCAACTGAATATTCTGTGCGGTATATTCATGAAATATACCCAACTGAATATTCTGTGCGGTATATTCATGAAATATTCTCAACTGAATATTCGGTGGTGAATATTCATGAAATATTCCATGAATATTCCTTTGTTTCTCAACACATAAATACCATTTATTATTTCAGAGATATGATTATCGAACATCAATTAGATGTAAGGGGATTTTGAAACAAAAAGTGTTTATGATCCGATTTCGAACAATGCTCTCACAAGAACTTGATATGTATAACATTATTCAATCTGATTACTGGCCTAGTGGTCAAGGCGTTGCTCTGATAGTCTTGAGGTCACGAGTTCGATCCCTACTTGGGTAACTTTTTTTAATTTCAGAATATGTTTATTGGTATATTCCAGGAACATTCAACATAGAATATTCTTTTGGGTATATTCTATGATTATCTGAGGAATTCCCATTCGCATATTTAGAGAATATTCCACAGATATTCCGGAATATTCCAGATTATTTCTAGAATATTCCAATATTCCAAAAGGAATATGATAGGGAGATTCATGGAATATCTGGTGCTGTCTGGGTTATGTACCCCTATTTTTCCAAAGCTATATGTTAGCATCCAGCAACTAGATGTGCTACTGCTCAGTGGAATGTGCTTAGATCAGAGCCTATGACAGACGTGTGTGAAGACTGGCTCATACAGTGTTCGGCAGGCAGCCGAGTTAAGAGCAAGTGTAACCCTTGTCCATGTCATTTGTGCTCGTGTTTATTGAATTATGACCATAATATAACACTATCATAAAAAGGAGCTATAGGTCAGTGAGTCTTTCCATTCAAACTGCCTTTCTCGGCTACCTTCCATTGAAAATTACTACTATGTCAAAATTTTATGCAGTGGCGTCAGTAAAGAGTGCCATAATACAATTATCGTATATTTGGGTTCCTTTTTTTGTACACTACTCACACTTAATTGGTTCTTGAACTCATCAGCATATATGTATACAGTTTATTTTTTTACTCTATTATTTTTAGAATTTTGAGACATAGTATTATGGAAACAGATTGATATAATTTTTCCGTTTTTCAACTCGAACTCCAACCCTTGTAATAAAAATTATAATTCTTTTGATACAATAAATGATATATATATCTATCTATCTATATTTGAGTTGCTCTTCCACTCTTCCAGAATTCATAATAAATCCTGAAAAAATATAATCAGAAAAAGAGAAAAAGAGTGAAATACATAGTTTCGAAAGTAACTGAATCACCCTGGGAAAAATTGCAACAAATCATATGATTCAATGAAAAAAAGTACTTCTTTATCAACTTCAACGAGTTTTACTATCGATTTCTGCGATAAATACCTGGAACACCCTGTATGATATGGATAGCCAGTGTGGAATACAACCACGAACCGGTATATGTTATATATTTGGATTTCCCGGGATCTTTTCATAGTTGCATGACAAAAATAAAATATAGTCTAAACATGAGACCTCAAATAGAGTGAATCATTTATGATTTAATTTCCGATCGAATTACTGATAATATCATTGAATATTAATGAAAACTTGATAAATATATCAATATTTTTAGCATACGGGACGGAAACACAGACATATAAACACGGGAAAGCAAAGTAACCTACCTGACGTCATTTCCGCCATGAGCAAAACTTCCAAACATGGCGGTCAGGGCTTGCAAGAAACTAAAAAGCTTCGATACGCTTTTATTTTCCACATCTAAATCAGGATTATTTTCCAAGCGGGCAACGAAATCGCCATGACCTGAAAATGCAAAAAAAATGCGTTACTGAATACCAACAGTACCAGGCACGATCACAAATTATCGTTCCACACAACCCACTATCCGCAGCTACACAATCTGCGACCTCAATTCCGCGCGAGTCATTATATCCGCGACATTCAATATCGAAATTTGTAATACAATAAATAGAATTGAGTACAAAAACCACTCTAATTGATACAGTGAAGTTTTGATACTGACAAATACAACTGAAAAAGCAGTACAATAATTATTAACAATACATACCAAACCTCCCTCACCTTTCTCAGACAAAATGAAAGGAGCGAATCCTCTCTGAATTTTGTATAATATGTTACAGATATAATGGGTCTGTATACATGCACTAGTCGAATTTATATTGATCATTTAAATCATCGCAAATATATTTTTTTCAATAATGAAATTCGACACCCTCGAAAAAGCCAGCTTGGATGACGTCATGAACCGAACCGAAAGCCATCGTCATCTGAATTCTGGCTTTCGCATGAAAAATAGGACCACATATTTCGACGCTGGCAAATTTGTAATTAGTAATAATTACCATATGAGGTTCCATATGACAAATTAAAACAGTATTCACATCCACAGAAGACAATAATAGTTCGACCTGGTTCCTAATAATCACTTATTGAATACTTATATACTCGCCAGATGCTTCAGTACCAATGAAAATAGACTAGTATTCCTAATAATGATCGAGATTTTACTTAAATCCAAATTATTTCGTAGCAGCAGTGAAGAAGAAGGCGAACTACATTGCCAACCAAACTTCTTTAACTTCAATATCGTCTGTCACCTTCATTTTCAAATCCTTGTTTCATCTCATGATTTGAATATTCAAAGATATTCCTCTTATCATCTGATTCTTCAGTTGTGTGTTGTGTTCTCTGTTATCTGCAGTAAGTATTCAGTCAAGAAAATTCACTAGAGTCTAGGGCGAGCTTCTTCTGACGAGGCGAACTTTTTTCATATTTTCATTGAAATGACAATCAGAAATATTATTGCCTTTGTCTTACCAGATAAGGAGAATATACGTATGTCGAATTTTTTTCGAATGAATACGTCATGCGTTTTCCCGCGTTTTTATGATACGAATTATCGTGAGTTACAATAATTATTCAAAAAATGTACAGAGCTCTGGGGAAAAAACGGTAGGCGACAGTGAAACTTAGGGTTAGTACTTCGAAATAATGAAATAAAATGTTTCACTATTACACGGATGTAATGTCGCGCAGATACGAAGTCGCGGATATAATGACCATGGATCAAGCAACATGTTACCGTTCCGCATATACGAGGATAGTTCCATATATTCACATACCTTGTTCGCTGCGGTTGTTGAAACTCTTATTCATGATGAGCGGCACTCCGCTAGAGCTCGGAGACAGCGCGGGGTTTATGTCGGCCGTACTATCGACGAGTTTCAGCTCCGATGGTCTCACGTGCTTGCGACCGACATCAGTCTCTCTGGTGGCGGGAATGCGTTTGTCTTTGGTTTGTACCGGGAAAATGTACTTTGCGGCCGTGATTCGGTTCTGATCGAGAGATTGGAGTTCCGTGCTCTCCGAGATGACCGTTAATTGACGTTCCAATAGAGCTGAGTTGCGGTTTGATTTGCGATTAGGGCTTCCCTCAGGTGACGTATCTGGAAATCCGTATAGTACATACAATTGTCTGCTGAATATGGAGAAAAAATTCTGGGGGGCTGTAGTATCTGGTCTGCTCAAACAAGGAAAATCACCTACAGGTTTCTGTGGCCGATACAGTAGTGCCGCCATACGGTCAACTCGAGGAAACACTTATTTCAACTGTTTTCCTGTCCAACCTACATAACCTTGAAAATCGTAAACGAGTTGAGCAGCTCCCTCAGCGGTGCTCTCGGCAGTCTCGGCCGGCGGCGTAGTTTGTTCAGTGAGTAAGAGTTTCAGTATCACGACATAGTCACTCAGTAACTCAAAAATTGAAAAAATCATTCCTTCTCAAAATAGTTGTTTCAGACACTACAATAATTATAGTCCCCAATTTAAGTAGTATCGATTATTAGCTTTTAATCAGGGCTCTGATTATCTTACTTGTAAAGAGTCTGTCAGACTCAATATCGAATGTATCCACTTATGTCGCAAAGAAATATCACTTGGTAATCCATGGATGGAGACGGTTTCACACTTTCTGGTAGGTCCAATTGAGAGACAGAGTTTGTAACAAATTATCAATCAGAATAAATTACTTTTAATACTGGGAGCACAACATTTATAAACGAATGTAATATTAGAACAATAGGAATTGAAGTAGAAAGATTTGTTTTAGAAAAATATACAATACAAGTCACGATGGCACGACAGCTCTCGACATTGACAACTTACATAACCACATATTTGGGAAATTTTTACGGTAACGTCCTCTGGTGGTCATACATTCAACTGAGCTATAGAGCAGACCAGTAGTTACAGCTCATTAGATTCTTTCTCCATATTTAGCAGACAATGGCACATACAAGCTCGAAATACTCTTCAATAATATACAGGGAGTCCCTGTACAAAATCTTGGCACATATTATTCCAGATGTCAAAATTAGCCAATTTGAAGCAACTTACCTCATTCCGAAATTACTCCTTTCCCGAGATACTGATGGTTGCATGGATGAGTTGAATAATAAAATTCGACAAGCACACTCCAAAAAGGTATTTTGATACAACAATTTCTGCACTGCTAATTCATTGACCAACTTACATCTACGACGATAACAGCAAACATTTTTTATTCGGAATAATTTAAACATTCCGATACGTACGGCTTACGACTTTAGCGGATTTTCACAGTAGTGGCTTTTTATCTTGAAAATGTTCTAAAGAAAAATGTGAAAAACTACACTAAGAAAAAAGTTATTGCCATTCTAAACCATAGGAAATGCATTGGTAAGCGCCCTCTAATGGCCACAGTGAAGTGTCTGTATTCGGTTCCCGCATCTAAAAAAACCGGCTACAAATTTTTGAAGTAGTAAGTTAAAAAATATTCATGAATTCTGAAAAATTCGATATTTATTTTTCAACTTTACCACCCTGTTTCTCGGAAACGCAGCAATTTCCGACTGAGGTAAGTTGCTTTAAATCGGCTCAGTTTGAAGGCAATATGGTTAAAACGTCAAATCATTTCATTGCTATCAAAACAAAAGCTGGCTATTAGTCTCTTCAAGGAGTTTATTTGCTTCTCATGAGTGGGAATGGAAGAGATTATCTGATCAATCTGATCAATAGCTAAACAGCATAAAAACTAACGTCACCATTTATTCGCCGTATCGCCAAATGGCGGCCATGACGGTTTGTTTGAAATGAGCTCCGAAATTCAACGATTTTGAACAACGCAATAATGAGTCTTTATTTACATAAAAAAAGCGTGAGAAGTGTTGCAAAAATTAATCTAGGTCCCTATGGACACAGTGGAGTAACTGAATGTCAATAAGTCATTCTGTTCACTCGCCCATTCAAAATATTATACAGTGAGAACGTAAAAAGTCCTCCCTCCTCTTTTTCACCTTTGAACGGAACGAGCTAGCGAGGTCGAGTAAAATTCAGGCAAAAATGTACCTCTTTCACTACTATTTAGCATAAAAATGGTTGTGGTCACGTGACCTAGTGTCAAGTGGGCACCATCAACTTTTTTTTCAAATATCAAGAGGGGTCACATGATACCTTGTTTTGAAGGCCTTTCATTTCTCTATCCAACACCGCTTCATTTGTACAATTCGGGCAAGCCGTTTCAAAATGACAAACGTTCGGAATATTTGCGTCAAATATTTATATTAATGAATAAAAAACTTAGATAACTTTTGATTGCAACAGAATTTCAAGTAGGAATTGTAATAAGTGCTCAAACATGCTCGAAATGTTCATCGTTTACTTATTGACACGAAAAAATCGGTTTTGGGATTCAATCCGAACGTGATTAACTGTTTCCGAGGTACATTTCAAACGCTTGTCTTTTGAAACGGCTTGACCGATTTGCACAAACAAAGCGGAGTTGGATAGAGAATCGAAAGGCCTTCAAAACAACGTACCATGTGACACGTGACCCCTCTTCATATATGAAAAAAAAGTTGATGGTGCCCACTTGACACTAGCTCACGTGACCAAAACCATTTTTAAGCAAAATCCTTCAAATAGTAGTGAAAGAGGTACCTTTTTGCCTGAATTTTCCCGACCTCGCTAGCTTGTTCCGTTCAAAGTTTAAAGGGGGGGAAGGACTTTTTACGTCCTCACTGTATTGATTCAGTTTAAAGGAGTCTGTCAAAATCAGATGATATGAAAGAATTTTAGAGTGGTATGCCTCGCTATATACCTGCTGATTCGCCTATGTTGAAATTGACTGGAAGTTTGTCGGCTATTGTCTGTTCCTTGATAATCTTCCTCTGCCACGGCACCACAAACAACCATATAATAACCATAAAAAACAGCGCTATACTAATACTGATGGTGGCAGCCATCCATAATGGGATATTGTCCATATTCAGCAATTTCGGTCCGTCATGGATGATGGAAAAAACATTGATGAGAATCGTGAAGCTGTAGAAAATAGGCAACGAAATCAGACCGGCCTCTAACGGATCAGGCCTGCTGAGAACGCCCTTCTTTATGATCCAGAGTATGCAGCAGGAAGTGGCGCCGCTCAGCATGGGACTGATGAACCAGGAACCCACGATTTTCCCCAGGGTTTTCCAATGGACCCCTTCTGTCCCGCGCATCACCAAGCTGTACCCCACCGTGGCTCCGACTATACTGTGTGTTCCCGAAATCGGTAGCTTGAAAAACGTGGCGACCAGCAACCAGGTGGCGCTGGCAGCCAAAGCGCTTATGGAACCGAGCATCAATTCCACTTCTGAGTCTTTGTATACGTCGATGTCCAGGATTCCCTTACGCATTGTATCGGAAACTTTGTAGCCTGCGAAAAAAATCGAAATAAACAACTTTATACAGGGTGTCCGGAAAGGTCAAGTCATAAATGATAGGGCAGGTAAAGTGAGACAAAATAATTTCAGTACTTCCTCCCTCTGAGAGCCCCACCATTTACGACATGACTGGACACCCTGTATATATCTTCACGAGTTAACGCAATCTATACATGGAGAACTATAGTAGCACGATTATGAAAATTCATGTGATCAGTGAAGGAAACATGGAGCCCTACGAATTTTCAGCTACTTTTAGTTCTCCATATATACGTATAGATCGCGTCAACTCATGAAGATATACCCTGCATTAATTGTTCTACCTATACTCAAATAAAACTCAAAAATATTAAAATATCCATAGGTGCGATAGCCTTCATCATACCAATTAAAATTGCTCCGGATATTTCAAAAACAGTTGCCAAACAGCAGGCCTGGAATATTGTCAGTACTTTCGATCCAACACTAGTACCGAAAGAATTTGCGACGTCGTTTGCACCAATTCCGAATGCTACAAAAAATACGGTGAAGTCGAATGAATAAAATAGGAGTTAGGTACTTCAACAACTTACCTAAAATAAAAGCAATGATAAAACCCAATACGACAAGCCATATCAATTCAGGAGAATATGGATTCAACATAATTTTGTTGTTTTGGAAAAGAAGTAACGAAAACTAGATGAATTATTGTATGGGTGAGTATGTTTTAATGGACTACCATTTTGGAATAGGAGTGCTGTTGGTTGGTATCTGAAAAATAATAATTTCATAAATATACAAGAGAAAATATTCATTTGGGAATATTCCTGGAAAATTCATATCTGATTATTCCCTGAACATATCCGACTATTCACTTTGGAATATTTTTTTTACATGTTCCAGAGGCATGTATATATTCTAGGAATAATCGATGAATATTCGGAATATACTCCTCCTTTTTAGCATATTTAGAGAATATTCTAGGAATATCCAGTGCTGTCTGGGAGGTTTCGTCAAGATAAACTTCTATTTTCCTAAGAAGTCTGTGTTTAAAGTTAAATGAAAATAACTGCAATAGCAAATAACTAATGACGAAAACCAACTATGAATTGGAAAATGTCAACCATCTGTATCTCGAAAACTAATTATATTTTGATAAACATTTTGAAGGAAAAAAGTAGTTTATTTTATTTTCGCAGATTTTGTAGTTCTCAGCAACTTCACTTAGCGCCCGAGGAGCTAATTAACATGCATTGATATAGACTTTTGAATACCTCGAAAACAATCACCTTCAACGTTGTTGAAGAAGTGTACCTTCTTTACTTGGAAAAGGTGTGGGAATAAGATTTTTTTTCATGAAAACTACCAAAATTTTACTGTCAAAAATATTAGGGCAATTTTAAATTAATAATGACAGCGCCCACTAGATTTTACATGAAAATTAACACGAGATAATGATTTCCCAGACTTCAAAAAACCACCGGGTACCAAATTTCGTGCAAATTACTAATTATTTGCAAACGTTATTTTCATAAAGCGAACAAATAAAAACAATTTCAACATTTTCGACACCTCTGCTGTATCTTCGAAACGACGCATTTCTTAAAATTGTCTCAGCAATACGTCACTTGAATATTTCAAAGTACTTATATGCTACATCTGTATACGTATAGACATAGATAAATGAAAATTTAGGCTTTGCTTTGCCGTAAATATTAGTACGTACTTGTTTAAAAAAATAATGATCGGACCCTCTATAGCTACAAAGAAACCCAATAAAACTGTTTTCTTTTTCAGTGTCGCAGAAAAAGTTTCGAACTTGGTATATAAACAATTTTGTGGTTTGATATTGGGAAATGATGAAAAATCAGCTGTATATAGGGGTTTAATTTAGGCCGTAGAGTGGATTCTATCAAATTATCGATTTCCGCAAGCAAAGCACGTGTAGGTAGTTGGATATATGGAAATCCTGTAAAATGTACTGTATATAAAGCATCGTACATTCATGCACAACAAACTAAATCTCGCTAAGCACATCTACAGCTAACTAAGGAACTTTTGATGGGTATTTACGTTTCAAAGACTTTTTTCAGCTTTTCCGGAAAATTTTACTAACGCCATATTAATATGATGGTAATTCGAGTGTGGCTCACAATCGACTTCCAAGTGCGCAAAATCGACGCCCCGCCGTGGAAAAAGGACAAAACCCTTTTTACCTGTTGGTTTGCGCAAGGGTTCAAATACGGGTGAATCTGAAACTGAGGTTTTTTATTTAACAGGGTCGGTATATCTCTCGCCAAAATAGGTTAATTGTTGGCCAAAAATTGTTTAGGTAAAAAATGTAAGAGGTACAGGTCGTTTTTTACGGTTTTGTACATTAGAAATCTAATATATAATTATTAGAGATGATATGAAAAAAAAAAATCATAAAAATTGTTCAAAATTATCTTGCGACTATCAGACCGGCAAATTAACAAGAATTTTTTGCGAAGTAGTTTTTTGGTTTACTTTAAAACGAAAATAAATAGGTTGAAAGTGTAGGAAGAGGTTTTTGATTAATTTTTCTGATTGAGTAAAATGCATGCACTTGAAGGGTATATATATCTAATGTCTAATGCTGAACTAATAAAAGGGCTCTTTTTGCGTTTTTTTGAGAAAATTCAAACAAAACGATTTATATAGTTGGAGTCTTCTTTAAACTTTCAAATACCTGTACCTCCGTTATCTTAAATATTTATATCAACAATTTTTTGCTATTTTCAATATATTCTCTATAAATAATACACTACTATCAACAAGCTTGTTATTATAATGATTAGATATATGTGATGCTGGCTCAGAGACATGTTTACTACCGATAAGACAAAATCAAAAATGGATTGAAAATTTGTGAATAGTATTAATTTGTTTGATGTCAACTCTTTATATAATCATAATTATTGATGGGAAACTCTGAATAGAATATATATATTATTTGGAAATATATTCATCTATAATCTGCCTAGATTTTAAAGATATGAGTGCAATGTACCAATTTTTTTTTTATCTTTCAATCTACAACACCCTGTAAATCTTGTTAGATGGTAATTGATGCAAATGGTGTCAGAATCAAAATACAAATCTATGGAAGGAAGTACATAGCTAGATGAAAAAGAAGAGGAAATAAATCTCAGGTTATGGTTGGTTGACGGAAGATTGGAGGTTAGGTTGGAAAAACTTGGAAGTTTCGGACTGCGGAGGACTCTGTACTTTTAAAACAGGAAAAGGTGCGGCGTTTTTTAAGATACCTGTGTAAGTAGACAGTATAAACTTTAGTTTTGTAGACAGATAATAATCTTTCGTTATCAATAGCAAAGGTTGAACAATGATGAGCAATGGTTAATAGGAATATTCAAAATAATAATACAGTTTCCGAAATACCAGGTACCTAACAAGATCTGTTTTTTTGTTGTTGATTAGATACTAGGAAAATAAGTAAATATACAAAAAAATGTCAGAACATGGCGAGGGAATTCGTAGAAGAACCAAGAGTGTAACAAGGGCAGAGGATATTCAGGCAGAAGAACAGAAAATCAGAAAAAAGCAGCCTGATAAACCGTGAGTTTTTTTTCAACTCACAAAAAACTCCAACTGGATTAAATAAGAGAGTTGATAAATGTTTTCTGTTACTAATTTTACTGGTTAATTCTTAATTTTTACTGTATATTTCCACCCTAACTAAAAATTGCAACATCCACTCCCTGCCTATATTAGAAATTTTGTGTATGCTTATTTCATAAATTATATGCTTGATATATTTTTTTCAGATGTCACAAACCTAGAGATTCTTTATTTTCCTGGAACTCTGGTTTCAATGACTTCACAGGTTTCATAAATTGGGCATTTCTGCTGCTCTCTATCGGAGGATTAAGACTTTTCTTAGAAAATTTTCTGAAGTAGGTATTAAACACATATATGATCAACTCTAAAATATGACAAAATCTTAAAATTTCAGGTATGGAATAAGAATTGACCCACTCCAATGGTTTTATATTCTCACAGGTCAAGATGACTCAGGTGATGAGCACCCGTCACTAGTTCTGATATTATGTAAGATCATTAGTACATATTAACAAGCATTTTTTCATATTCCTAAATATTGAGTTCATTGGGTGATGATTATTTAACCATAAGATACAAGTATTCCTAAAACTGCAATAATATTAGTAAATGATCCACTAACAACCAATAGAATCAGGTTGTCAGGTTTTGAAATTTTTGTATGCTCTTAATAATTGGGTCTTGAATATTTTATATTGATGGATTCTACAATTTTGTCCTTTTAGCCAAGTCAGTGAAAATCAGTTCTTATATGATTAAATAACCAATTTTTGTAGGGTATTAATAATAATTGTACAAAATATGTTAATCTTTTTTGTCATAGATTCATGTGTGCCTATTGTTTTGTGCCTTCTAACAGAAAAAGGATTGGCTGTGGTATGATTTTTATTTCCATGTATTGTTGCCTGAGCTATGTTCATAGAATATATTTTTTAGGAAATTGTACCTAACATGACTGGTATGACCATTCACATTATAAATTTATTGGTTCTGATTTTGTTGCCAATGGTTGTTATACATGTTAAAGATGGTTTCAGTTTAGGTATGTGCTCAATGACAGAATTCATGTAAAAAGATATGATTACAAAGTTTTTTTTCAGTTGGTGCTTCCTTTGTTACAACTTTATACAGTGTTCTTTTCCTAAAATTATGGTCATATGTTCAAGTAAACATGTGGTGCAGAATGGCCAGACAAAATGCCAAAGGAAATCTCAGGAGACAATCTTTGTCTTACAGCAATTTAAAATCAAGTACAAAATAATATGATCCAAACATTATTGAACCTTCCTTTCAATTTTTGTTTTTTTAGATAAAGTTAACCTACATGATGATGATTCATCTACAGAAGACCTCAAAGAACATAAGAAGCTCATACAATACCCTGACAATTTGACTTTAAAGGATCTTTACTATTTTTTGTGTGTCCCAACTTTGTGCTATGAATTAAACTTCCCAAAAACAGAGAGAATTCGTAAACGTTTCCTCATCAAGAGAATTTTTGAAGTACTAATTGGAGTTCAAATCATATTCTGTGTTATCCAGCAATATATGATTCCCTCTGTCAAAAATTCCCTGATACCATTCAGCAATATGGATTATACATTAGCTACTGAAAGGCTTCTGAAATTGGCTGTATGTATTATGAAGAAAACTAAGTTAATATACTACTGCTAGTCCACCAAATATTTTCAACATTGTTAGAAAGTTTAAATATTTTTCTCTGATTTTTGAAAGAAACTTACCCTGATTTGCAGATGAAAATTCCCAACAGCTTCTCCTGTTGCTTCTGTAAAAAAATTGATTGTTTATTTGAAGTGAAATTTTGATGTTTAGTTAAATTTACCATGAAATCAATTTCCCATAATGTTTTTCACAGATACCAAACCATCTAGCCTGGCTCTGTATGTTCTACATTATGTTCCATTCCTGGTTGAATCTTCTGGGAGAAATCCTGCATTTTGCAGACAGAAGTTTCTATGGGGACTGGTGGAATGCTAACAACATTGACAGTTTCTGGCGCAACTGGAATTTGCCGGTGCATAGATGGGCTCTCCGCCATTTGTACTTGCCCATGATTGAAATGGGATACAGCAAATCAGTCGGAAGTCTGGCGGTGTTCTTCATCAGTGCATTTTTCCATGAATATATGGTATGTATACACTGAAAAGCAGGTTTTAAATGCAAAGTCAGTAAAGGAATACAAAATTGTATTCTCACATGATGTTGTCATCTAAATTGAACTGCTTTCATTCAACAATCTAATAATTCTAATACAGTGTGACCCATTTAAGATGGAAGCACCCTTATAAAACTTACATTTTTCAACTGATTGGAATGATTTTTTTTTTAGGTAGATATTCAAAAAGTCTATTAGGACACCAAATATCATGAATAAATCTCCATTTCCAGGGCCAACTAATCTGATTTTTCGAGGTCAAAAATCTAAAAAAATTACTAGCGATTTTTTTAGAAAAAATCTGACTACACCACTGGATTTGTGACATTTTCAAATGGGTAACATGTAAATTACGTTGAAATGCGTCAATCAATAAAAAAGTTATAAAGGAATGAAATTTGAAAAATATGCCGTTTAATCAACCCATCAATTTTTATTACTGAACAGATTTCGATGAAACTGTGATCAGTAATATTTCAAGACATCCTGAATCCAGTGGAGTATACAGAAGTTTCATAAAATTCCTGAACATGAATTGGTGGGTTGATTAAACGGCATATTTTTCAAATTTCATTCCTTTATAACTTTTTTATTGATCGACGCATTTCAACGTAGTTTACATGTTACCCATTTGAAAATGTCACAAATCCAGTGGTGTAGTCAGATTTTTTCTGAAAAAATCGCTAGTAATTTTTTTAGATGTTTGACCTTGAAAAATCAGATTAGTTGGCCCTGGAAATGGAGATTTATTCATGATATTTGGTGTCCTAATAGACTTTTTGAATATCTACCTAACAACAAAAAAATCATTCCAATCGGTTGAAAAATGTAAGTTTTATAAGGGTGCTTCCATCTTAAATGGGTCACACTGTATATAAAATTCTCCTGTCCCGGTCACGGTATTAGTGGTCGAACTCCTCTGAAACGGCTCGACCGATTCGTATGACATTTTTTTTGCGTATTCGGTAGGTATGAGAATTATTTTTTAAATCGAAAATTCAAGATGGCGGATCCAATATGGCGGACCAGTATTGTTATCCGATTTCATTTAAAATTGGTATTTGGGAGTTTTCGGGGTCGGAGATTGATTCTTTCGTCAAATTTTGGAAATTCAAGATGGCGGATCCAATATGGCGGACGAGTATTGTTATCCGATTTCATTCAAAATTGGTATTTGGGAGTTTTCGGGGTCGGAGATTATGATTCTTTTTTCAAATTTTGGAAATTCAAGATGGCGGATCCAATATGGCGGACGAGTTTTGTAATTATGGTCAGATTCCATTCAAAATTGGTATCTGGGGGTTTTCGAGGTCTGAGAAAATGATATCTTCATCAAAATTTGAAAATTCAAAATGGCGGATCCAATATGGCGGACGAGTTTTGTAATTATGGTCAGATTCCATTCAAAATTGGCATCAGGGGGTTTTCGAGGTCTGAGAATATGATTTCTTCATCAAAATTTAAAAATTCATAATGGCGGATCCAATATGGCGGACGAGTTTTGTAATTATGGTCAGATTCCATTCAAAATCCTAGAAGGTAGATATACAGGCTGATTCACGGCACATAAGACGTTTCTGGTGAACGCAACTCAGGATTATTTGAAATGTTGATGCCTCGAATACGTAGTTGTGTTCTATCGACCTAAAATACTCTAAGCGTTGCGACGTTGCCACTTAAATTATTGAAAAGTAGCAACAACTTTGATTTTTTTCAATGGAACACCCTGTATATTATTTCATTTTCAGATTCTTCCTGAAGACCTGATTTCATTGACCTATAACACTTGGGGTCTAGCAGTAATAATTACAGAGTTATGGGATGTGAAAAATCGAGATTTTTCAACTAAGGGAATTTTGTGTAGAAACTATTCATAATTGGTCAAAACAGTTCTCATGTCCCTATGCCAAAATTTTTTTCACTATCAATTGATATTTAATTGAAATAAATACAGGGTGGTTCAAAATTAAGATTTTCGACCACCCTGTATCTATTTCAATTGATAGTACGTGAAAAGTTAAGATAAGGATTGGCCAATTATGAATAGCTTCAACACAAAAAATTCTTGAAGTTGGAAAATCTCGATTTTTCACACCCTATATCTTTGTTATCATTCCCGCTAGACCCCAAGTATTATAGATCGATGAAATGAGCTCTTCAGGGAGAATCTGAAAATTTCAAAAATCAAAGTTGTTGCTACTTTTCAATATAAGTGGCAACGTCGCAATAACGCTGAGAATATTTCAGGTCGATAGAACACAACTAAATATTCAAGGAACCAACTTTTCAAAATAATCCTACGTTGCGTTCTCCAGAAACCATTCACCGTGAATCAGCCTGTATAGTGTTATTAAATATCAGGGCAAGTTTTTTAAGACTCATTGACATTAGTATGTTTCTTGACTAAGTTGGTTCTCTACTAAATATGCACTTCAGTTTTGATTTGAAGCCAAAAATCAAAAGCAATAGAATGTGTTATTACAGAAAGTTATTCATGAACCAATCCCGTTTGTTTTAGGTTAGTGTTCCTCTGAAAACTTACAAAATATGGGCCTTTATGGGTATGATGGGCCAAGTTCCACTTTCATACATTTCTAAATCTGTGGAACGTGCGTATGGCCGAAGGTTCGGCAATTTGGTGTTTTGGTCTTCTATCATTTTGGGCCAACCTTTGTGCATCATGATGTACTACCATGATTACATTGTGGTTAGGTATGGTGAATCTTTGTTGGAAGATTATGCACATGTTTAAAGTCCATAATCATTGTCTTCTACTGATTTTCTCTTGCAACATTCTTGTCAATTATCATGTCCAAAAATATTTATTATGAGCATTCCATGTCGTTTTGTGGATTGTAACATTGAGATTGAACTATCAAACTCTATTCTTTTCCATTATACAGGGTGTCCCATTGGGAAACGGAAAAACTTCAACGGTGGGTAGAGCTCATCAAGGTGGTTCTGAATATACCATATTTGTAGGGTCTCACAAGTTTTATATCCCAGATATAGGGTGTTTTATAACTTTTGCCCAATTCTTTGTGAGGACATAACTTACGAACCTCTTAGTATATTCTTTTGAAATTTGGTACACAATTCCTTCTTTTTTCACCAAAGCGACTCACTTATCAGTCACGAAAAAAATCCAGGTCCGGATTACCAAAAGTTGATAATATTTCTGGACACCAAAAAGAACACCCTGTATTCCGCTTACATATTTGGAAAGTGCACAAAAAGCTGAACCGAATGATATACTTGTCATTTTTCCGCATGCATTTCACTAAGGAATTTCTGATTTTGAATTCGAGATTTTATGCATTTGGATAGGTAAAAATAATATGTTTGGAGTTTTCCCAATCGAATAACAACAATTATCACGAACCACCCAGTATATTCTTTTGGACTTTGGTACACGAGTTCTCCTTATTCTACCCAAGCGCCTCACCTATCATCCACGAGAAAAATCCAGGTCCGGATTAACGAAAATTGATAATATTTCTGGACCCCAAAAAGAACACCCTGTATTTTCGAATTTTCAAAATCCGCTTACATATTTGGAAAGTGCACAAAAAGCTGAACCGAATGGTGTACTCTTCATTTTCCCACATGCAATTTCACAAAGGAATTCCTGATTTTGAATTCGAGGTTTTATGCATTTGGATAGGTAAAAATAATATGTTTCGAGTTTTCCCAATCGAATAATATTATCACGAACCACCCAGTATATTTTTTTCGAATTTGGTACACGAGTTCTCCTTGATCTACCCAAGCCCGTCACCTATCATTCACGAGAAAAATCCAGGTCCGAATTAACGAAAATTGATTATATTTCTGGGCCCCAAAAAGAACACCCTGTATTTTCGAATTTCCATAATATGCTCACATATTTGAAAGTTGTACAAAAAGCTGAATCGGATTGTCTACTTTTCATTTTCATACGAATGCTATTTCACTACTGAATTTCTGATTTTGAATTTGAGGTTTTATGCATTTGGATAGGTAGAAATCGAGGTAAAATGGAAAGTTTTGAGTTTTCAGAATCAGAAATTAATAAGTGAAAGAGCATGCGGGATATTGAAAAGTACACAACTCGATTAATCTATTTGTGAACTTTCCATATATGGAATCGGATTTTGGAAATTCGAAAATACTGGGTGTTTTTTTTCGGGCCCAGAAAATAATAATTCTTCGTTGATCCGGACCTGGATTTTCATCGTGACTGATAGGTGAGTCGCTGGGGTAGAAGAGGGAAGACTTTTGTACAAAATTCCAAAAGAATATACTGGGTGATTCGTGATAGTTTTTGTTATTCGATTGGGAAAATTCAAAACATTTCATTTTTACCTTTCCAAATGCATGAAACCTCATATTCAAAATCAGATATTACCTAGTGAAATAGCATGCGGAAAAATGGAAAGTACATCATACGATTCAGATTTTCATGCACTTTCCAAATATGTGAGCGGATTTTGGAGATTCGAAAATACAGGGTGATATTTTTGGAGTCCAGATATATGATCAATTTTCGTTGATCCGGTCCTGGGTTTTTCTCGTGACTGATAGGTGAGTCGCTTTGGTAGAAGAAGGCGAAATTGTGCACCAACTTCCGAATGATACTGGGTGGTTTGTAAGTTATGTCCTCACAAAGAATTGAACAAAATTGATAAAACACCCTATATCTCGAATATAAAACTTGCGAGACCCTACAAATATGGTATATTCAGAACCACCTCCTTGATGAGCTCTACCCACTGTTGAAGTTTTTCCGTTTCCCAATGGGACACCCTGTATAGGAGGTACCTGAATATTATATTTGATATTCACAGGCCGTTTGTATGAGTACCTACTAAATTGTTAAATTTTTTATACACATGTTGTTGTGAATATTCATATCAATGTTATATAATGTATCTATATTATGATAATTAATTTATACCAAGATTACATTTACTGATCTACTTATACTTACTTTTATTGTAATTATTGCTCAAGCTATATTTTAAGACCAAGTATTTTTTCATTGGGATAATTTTGTTATCTGCATATTTTATTCTATGTATATTGCATTTATATATTTAGCAGAATGTATGTAAATAAAAGCAAATGGAAGATTTTCAATATACACATATTTTTAAATACTTTTTTCATAGTTTTTTTTCTATTTCAAAGAAAAACTGAAACACTTCAACTACTTAAAATACTTCTATTACATCATCAAAGTAAAAATAAATTAAGTTCTATTCAGAGTTGTTAAATTATTTTGCATATTGAAAAAAATTCAAAATTGGATAGTTGAATCAAGCTCAATAAAAGAAAGTACATCAAATTGACTATGTCATGAAATATCATTAAACTATTCTAGATGGAATGGTACTTAAATTGACTATCAGTGATTTTTCTATTGAGGATGTGAGCATCTTGAATTTAAATGTCATTTTTAATCTCATTATATGGAATCTCCCAAGCAATTGACTTTCTGCAAATTTCATTCATCTTCCTCTTTCAACTCTTCAGTGATACATTGATACTCTTTCACTTTGTCTAAAAGCTGTTTCCTCAATTTTAAAGCTGTGCTTCTGAGATCTTTACTGTGCTGTACAAGTTTTTGTACTTTTGCCAAAGTTTTCTTCTGTTGCTGTTGATCTATTATCCACCTAAAAACTGCAATAATCAAGTACAGCTGATATTTAAAACAAAACTGGATAAATAAATACAAGATTTAATAACATATACAGTGTGACCCACTCAAGACCGGAGCACCATTGTAAAATCCATAGTTTTGAACCGATTTCCTTTTTTTTTGTGTCAGCAGAAGGACTTCCCGGATTTCTACGTTTACACAAATTTGCAAAATAAAATTTCAATCTACAGGGCATACTATGTTATTTTTTTCTTGTTAAAAATTGCGAAATATCATTAGCGATTTTTTGAAAAAAAAAATCGACCCCACCACTGAATTCAGCATCTTTCAATTAGGTTGAGCGCAAAATTTCATTGAAGAATTTCAATTGGCAACAAAGTTATAACAGCAATAATTTTGATGGCTCACCATTTCTTATGAATAGTTCAGACAAATTCTGAGAAGCGGCAACATTGTCAACACAAATGTTGGAAATCATTGAGATTTCTGGTATACATTTGAATTTATAACACAAATTATTATCGAGTTTTAATCTCTAGAATGGTACCCTTTTGGAATAATCTACATTTTTAATTAGATGGCTGCCCAGTGCATCATCCTATAGAATTTTTTTTTTATCGATTGGAGCGCACGATTTGACCCCTCTTGACTTCTTCTTGTGGGGTTTTCTTGTACAAAAAGTTCACAAAACCCGCCCAAGAACTAGACAGGAGTTGTGTGAAAGAATACGTCAAGCTTGTAGGGAAGTAACAACCGAAGGACTCAAAAATACTGTGAAAAATAGATATAAAAATGTATTCAATTGAATGGTGGTTTAGTGGAAGCAACAAAAATTCGAAATGTATTGATTAGGACTAGATAGTGATGGGCCGAGATTATTCAATGATGTATGTTATTGAACTTATTTGTACGATGGCTGGTAGAACATTTGGAAATGATAAAATTGAGATGAAGTTACTATTTGATACAAAAATTCTTGGTTGATGATATAATTATTGTGAGAAGCCGATTTTTCGACGTTATGGATTTTTCATATTATGAATCTTTTCATGAATACCAAGATAAATTCCATTTTAGATGCTATAACTCGATAATAATTTGTGTTATCAATTCAAATGTTTACCAGAAATTTCAATGATTTCCAATATTTGTGTTAACAATGTTGCCGTTTCTCCGAATTTGTCTGAAATATTCATTAAAAATGGTGAGCAATCAAAATTAAATGTTGTTATAACTTTGTTGCCAATTGAAATTTTTCAATGAAATTTTGCGCTCAACCTTATTGAAAGATGCTGAATTCAGTGGTGGGGTCGATTTTGTTTGAAAAAAATCGCTAATGATATTTCGCAATTTTTAACATGAAAAAAATAACATAGTATGCCCTGTAGATTGAAATTTAATTTTGCAAATTTGTATAAACGTAGATCTCCGGATAGTCCTTCTGCTGAAACAAAAAAAAAAGGAAATCGGTTCAAAACTATAGATTTTATAAGGGTGCTCCGGTATTAAGTGGGTCACACTGTGCATATTTTCAATTTCTGTTCATAATTATTGCAACAATGAAAACTTTATGAATTACAGTGAAACCTGAATTAAATGAGTAAGAGTATTTTCATGCCTTGCAAAAAACTACTTATAATGACTAATGACACAATTTGTATCTGCTTTGCATTGTTCAAATATTTTCAGAATAAAATTTTCAGGTTGGTTGAAGTCTCACCTGAAATAGAGGTCACCCCAAAAATTAATACTAACTGGGGCAACACTAGGCCATATTGGAGATTTATTAGGCTCATAGATAGGATTCAATAGAGAGGTGAGAACATCTGGTCTGTTCAAATATGACCAGAGACTTGTTGTTTTCCTGAACAATTCAATATGAACTCTCTCTGATTCACAGTTGCCTAAAAATGTGCCAAACTGACTGAAATAAGAGTGTTCAAACAACAAAATGAGCATATCAGTCTTAAACTCAAAACTGCATGGGAACTGATAGTAGAGTTGCTGAACACAGTCTAAAAAAATCAGAAATGTTGGCTGAGAGCCTTTCAACCTTGCATTTGAAAAACACAATTTTTGGTGCCTAGTTTGGAAAGGATGGCCCCCTTGTAACCACTCCCGTTCTATTAATGCCTGCAGACCTATAAAAAAATAACATATTTTATAAATCCCTTTTCTAATAATTGCCATGATTACCTCTGACTGTTCTACAATCAGGGTTAAGTATCACTTGAGCTATTGAAGTAACAATTAGAGTGCTATCTTGGCCACTAGAGCCATGGACCAGCACAGAAGCACCATCTTTGTCCAAACATTGTGCTACCAAGCAAGCTGCATTCAGGACATTCTGTATGTGCATAAACCAGCTACTGCTACGTGATAACCATTTGTCTGAGCTTGAATTTCCCTCATTACAGGCTGGAATTTGAAACAATAACTGAAAGTTCAGGGGGAGATGTTGTTTGTTTATTCACCTTCTATAAATTTTGATAAATGCTCCATTACAGAACCATCACACTTTGAGATCTTATCCAATGGCTTGAATACTTTTTTCCACTGGTTATAATAACTATCTGGTTCTGTACCACCACCTTTTCCCTTACAATTACTTATATAGCTAGGGCTCCTCATATCTATGATGTAGCCTTTTTTGTATGGCCCAAGAACAGCATTTAATATTTTTTCATCAGCTTTGCATCTTCTATTAGCATTGTTCAACATTGGCTGACCACTTCTAAGTAGTATAGTACCATTTTCATGTCTTGAAATCAAAAACAGATTAATATAGCCCATGACATGAAAAGTGTTGATTGTACCTGTAGCTAAGTATAGGAAATCTTCCTCCATCCCTGAAATTTCCACTAGCAATGATGGTATCATCATCTATAGATTTGGGGACAATTAAGGTACTGCCATAAGTGCTACATATAGAATAGTTTTTGTTGGCATATGAAACTCTCCACTCTTCACCAGCTAGTAGCTTTGCAAACTCTATTTCTGGTTCAAAAAGTGTGTAACCTTCTTCTAGAATATTGTACATTGGCCTGTAAAAGAAAGGATACAGCAGTTCAGGCTTTTCTAAATTGGACAGGCGTTGAATTGACAAGAATATATTGTGAAAATCATCTGTGTGAGCAATATCTAATTGAAGGGTTCTGAAATCTTTGCATCTCAGTATAATTGAGCCACCGTTTTGAGCTGATGTGTTGTTGCTAGATTGTTTCTTTTCCACTGAATCAATGCACTGGTGTAAAAGCTACAAAATAATAGTGAATGATTAGACGATTAAATAATTACAACGAATCACCTACCCATAATTCCTGAACATCTTCTTTTCTGGAAGAGAGGATCAGATGGTGCCCCGTTATACAAAGAGTTCCATCTACAGGGTCAATAAAAGGGCTGTGAAGAATAACTCCGTCCAATTTCGGTGTAATTATCAATTCGGCGAACTCCATCGCCAAAATCCTTTCACCTCACTTTTTCCTCGCCATATTTTTAAATATGATATTCCTAATCATGAACAATTTTATTTGAATTTGGGAAGTTGGGAAACGTCATAATTCCACCCCTCTACCCGTCATAATAAATAACTGTCAATACTAGTCAATAGTGTCAATACTGTCAATGATACAAATTGTCAAGTGTTCTGGGTCGGCAGTGAGCCGTCATTGGTCGAGTGGTTTCCACAAAACCATAAAAATGGAATCCCCTTCTTCTTCTTCTTCTTCTGAAAATCGGAGATATTTGCCAAAAACTTCTTCTTTTGTTCATTATTCGCGGTAGATTTGGAATTTGGAATATTGTTTTGGAAATGCAAAACTAATACAATTTCAAACTTCCATTGATTTTTAAACAGGTAAGTATGTACTATTTGTTTAGAGGGTGTCCACTGTGTATATTCATCTACTCATATCTTCTAGAAAATCTTATTAATAATACCTATATATCAAAATAATCAATTGAGTTAGCTACCAAACGGTGGACTATTTATTTGGATCAGCTCTCAGTATGAAACAGATGAAACAAATGTTTCCCATCTATGAAATGTGAAGCACAGAAATGCAGGAAAAAATCAACTGGTGAAAAGCTACACCGGAAGCCGAGTGCTATTTTTAAAAGCAGTCAATATCGGAACCAGTGTAAATATTGATATCAAGAAAATAATGATTGTAATGTCCCATTTATATGCATAAATATACAGTGCTACAATTTCTCTATTGACAAACTACAAACTTAATAGCGTGTGAAATTCATAATTCATAAATAATGAGTAGTATAGAGGTATCATTGAGAATATGGGAAAATTATTCCGTTCATAACAATTTGAAAAAAGATACAGAAGTATTGAAAAGACATGTTGATGCTCATACTGACTCTTGAGTACAATGCAATAAGGCTCTTTATCCGTGATAATCCCCATCCTCTTTTTATCTAATCGATTCTAATAGTGAAAAGGGAGAGGGAAATGCCTGTTCCTTTGGCACACTCGAGTTGAAGCAGATTGAAGTTTGTATGGAGGTTTTATGAGGGTTTCATTCATTTTCTGTACACTTTTGGGTTCGGAGCAGTTAGAAGAAACGCAGGAGAGTGAGGAGAATGCAGTACACGCATTGTAGCCTTGAATCGCACTCCATTCATAAATTTCCGTACGATTTTGTATGACGAGTTGACGAGTGACTATTGACTATCCCGAATTATTAAACATCAAACAAAAACACCCAAATGCCCGTCGTCGAATTGTGTGATCAGTATGACTAGACAGGAAACGGTTTGGTTTATCATTTCCAATAATTGAAAAATCTCGGAGAACCGAGATTTCCTTATGTCTTATGTCAAAACTGTTTCATTCATTTTTTACAGTACATAGCTGTTAAATATGGCGGACGAGCATTTTAAAGTCCGAACTGAAGAACGTTTGAAAATAAAAATAGGTGAGTACACTTTTCGATTTGAACACTCCTGTAAATTTCAATGGTCTCCAATAATGTCTAACAAAAATATGTTGTCATCATGAAACCCACAATGGATACATGCTATGCAGGTGGTAGTATTCAAAGTTGGTGTTGGTGCAGATTTGTCCTATTTTAATTAAAATTGGATTAATTTTTTTGGTGTTGCTTGTAGGGGAGGCCAAAAACTTACAATCTCGCCTTCATGGTTCTGCCACACATAGAGATGTTTACTGTACATTATCCTTGGACCAGGAAGAAATATTTAGAACATCCACAGTGTATCAAAGTTTAAGGTAAGTGATGAAAATACACTACTTGGGGAAGTGATTAGGAAAACCAATTGAAATGCAGCTTCATTCAAAACATTGTAGGATTTTCTGCAGTCTTAAAATCAACCATATTTCAGAATATTGTCATTTGATCATTCATTAGTAGGTATATCCACAGTATGAGTCAGATAATGGTAATGTAATTTGAATTGAAGGTTCAATGATTCAATTACACACTATTCAACATATTCAACTCCATGTTTAAACATTTCCTTTCATTGATACATTCCCTGTTATTGAATGAATTTGCCATAGGTATACATAATATATTGAACCACAATGCATTTGCATTTTACATACATGGAATTTCCTATTTAGATTACACCACAAAGTGGTATATTGTTTCCCATTTTTGATCACTATGAATATAATAGTTATTTATTGAAGATATGTTATTCAAATATTGGTTGAAAACACCAAATAGTTATCTTGTGCCTGTTATCAATTTCTTATCAATACATTATGCAACAAAACATTCATTCATGAAAGTTTATAGTGTTATGGGGGGATATATCCAAGATATATCAAAGGAACAATAATGAATATTGTATACAATGATCCCATTCATTTATAAGTTTATAATGAAGAGCTGCTGAACTTGAGAGAGTACAAGAAGTAGGTACCTAGCTGATATTCACTTACTGATGAATCCCTTGTGATATTGTTTTGACTTTTGAATGGTGACCTTATTATCTATGATGGAATGTTAAAAAAATATTATAATTATCATGTGGTGGGTGGCCACCTTCCTAGGTGAATGAAAAAAAAAAATAAACTCCAGTAATATAGGCTCTTCAAATGAAAAATGTGAGACAGTTTATTTTATACAGTCAAAATACAAACATTCATGTAGGTACAATGATTATTGTAGTGTAAGTACTAAGTACATATTTTCAGCTATATGGATAAATCATAATTCTATGTTTTTTTAAATTTAATTCTTTCATTAGTTGTATAGCTTTATTAAATTTAAACCTATATTATGAACCAGTAATTGGTATATAGGTCTCAACAATACTGCTTCAGGTCAGGTTCATTGTAAAATTTAGTAAGGAAATTTTTGATGAATGTTGAACTAGTTTGTTTTATTTTTCATTGATGTTTGTGGTTGCAAGTTGATTGTTCAACCTGTTTGACCAATAGACCCCTCAGAACAGAAATCATACTTCAGTTTTTTTTTATATATATACCTACTTAGTACTTTTGTCCCAATTTTTGATTATTGCCCAGGTTGTCATTTGTTCTATAGCAACTTTCAAGTCATGTTTATGAAAATTAAGTTACTTTTTTATGTATGATCCAGTAAGTTGCGGTTTATTAAAAGAACTGAAAAAATACTTATGTCTTTGATTCTCTTATATCATCCTAAATCAATTCAAGAACTTATATTCAACAGTCTCTAGAAGAAACAACATTATATGTACTATCCTTGTACTATGTATATGATTTAAACATTATTTTCTGATTATCAAATTTAATTTTTTTTTAGTTGCTCTTTCATAATTTTTCCTGCTATAAACATATGTTTCTTGGGAATAATAAAGATTATTATTATTTTTGCATACTGTAGATAACTTTGTTATTTCTCTGTATATTGAACATACCAATACATTTGATTTTAGATGTATATTGTCTTTCTATAATATTTGTTATCAACTTCAACTTTGTGAAGTTACAATGATAGCCATTTGCCATTAATGTAAAAAGGTCTATTCACAATTATTTTCAGTCTGTTCTCCAGTGAAGAATTCCTGTGAAAAGTGGTCATTAACAATTTCAATTATCTGAATTTAATAAAAACACTTCAGCTGTCTGTATGAGTGATATTCTGTTTCATAACGTTGACCGATATTTTCTGACAATGAATTTTCAGTTTTATGGTTTCTGAATTCTTATCAAGTCTTCACAAATTACATTTGCCATTCAAATGAAAAGGCCTATTCCCAATCATTTTCAGTCAACTCTTTGGCGAAAAAAAGAGTCAACGGAAACTCGCTGTATGAAACCAGAATAATAACATAGGGTTGTCCAAGAAAAAAACGGAATTTTTTTGATTAATATATTTTTTATTAATGGACCGATTCCATTGATTTTGGTCTCGTTTGAGAGAGAATTGAACAAGACAAAACGTCAACTCCATATTTATTGAATTCTTCCATAAAACAAAATGGGAGAAACACCTAAACTTTGACGAACTTTGAAACATGTGGGAACTTTTTGAGTTGCCCTGTATATTTTTTCTTGTGATGTCCTGAGAGATCTCTCCTGAGAGCGTGGACATGCAAATTCTTCAAAAAATAACTGACATATGACAGGATAAAGACAGGTATGTAACCACATCATCCGAAATCCTATTTTCTTTTCTTAATTTCTTGATAAATATATCTCTTGTCTTAGAATTTAATGAACTAAAAAAAACATTACCCACCTATCCACACTCATTTTCAGTCCATTCGTCGGCGAAAAGTTCCGCTTCATCTACGTGTACGTTAAGTGGTCATCAAGCGTGAGCAGGTCGCTTTCTACAACAACAAGAACCACTGGTTCTCCACGAAAAACCCTCGTAAAAACACTTCGTCTCTCTGTATCAGTTATCTGTTTTCAAATGGTAACATCAATTATCATGAAAAACTATTCAACAATTCTGGATTCCACAGCATAGGCCTAACGTAGGTTTATGTGAGGTTTTCAGTGAAGTTTTTCTGAATGAAAAGGCCTATTCCCACTCATTTCAGTCCATTCTTCGGTGAGGAATTCCAGTTCGAAGTTCCCCGCGACTTCCGCTTCATCTCCGTGTACGTCTTCGGCAGAGACAAGCACCTCAAACAAGACAAAATCCTCGGCAAAGTGGCCATCAAAAGGGAACAGCTCGCCACATACAACAAGGACCAGTGGTTCCCCATGAAAAACCTCGCAGAAATACTCAGTTATCTGTTTTATAATGTTAACATTGATTATTATGAAAAACTATTCAATAGTTCAACAATAATTGTTGATTGCGTTCGTCTTCAGAACAAATTCTGATTGGACATTCCATGATGAAGAGTCGTTGACAAGTTTCAATGCTACAACCTTTGTGGACGGTATTTTCACATTCTGCCAACCATTAAACACCATGGGCATACGTTATTGCGCTTTTTCATTCTCCTGTTGAAAGCAGGTATCATTTCTTATGCAATTTTGGGTGATGAAAAGGCCTATTCCACTCATTTCAGTCCATTCTTCGGCGAGGAATTCCAGTTCGAAGTACCCCGCGACTTCCGCTTCATCTCCGTGTACGTCTTCGACAGAGACAAGCACCTCAAACAAGACAAAATCCTCGGCAAAGTGGCCATCAAAAGGGAACAGCTGGCCTCCTACAACAACAAGGACCACTGGTTCCCCATGAAGGCCGTGGACGCGGACTCGGAAGTGCAGGGCAAGGCCAACATCGAGATCAGGTTCGAGGCGGAGGCCAATGCGACGCGCAGGCTTTTGGTGAGGGTGGTGCAGTGCCTGGATTTGACGTTGAAGAACGGCGCATGCGATCCGTACGCCTTGGTTTGCGTGACGTATACGAACGGCAAGCGGATCTCGAAAAGGACGAAGGTGATTGGGGTTGTTGGTTGTTGGATTGGATTGGGGAAAGCTCACATATGTACTGCAAACTAGGATCCCTTGATGCAAACTGACGTATTTGTCATCTAACAGGGTACAGACAGATCATAGCTCCTTTCTTTTTTAATCATCTAGTGACTTTGGTTTCGTGTATTGGCGTCCCTGACATGACATTGCTGTCACGTCACATTCATAGGCGTTAAAAGATATCTTACAAAATTTTAATTTCATACTTTATCTTGAAACGACATTATTCAATTCTGTTTTGGAAGGATGGTAAAATGTGCTGCGTTAGGCTGTATCAATCAGCTGGATGGCAAATTTGAATTTGTCAACTTTCCACCAAATGCAAATGAACTTAGAACATGAAAAGTGAAGTGACCGCATGGGAAAAATTGGTAAATACACCAGCAAGATATTCGAGGTAAAACTAATACGAAATCACATATTATACTTTCTCATTGTGCCTATAATCATCCATTCCACAAGTTTTTTAATGCATTTTAGTTGAAACAGTTCGGATTAAAACGGAGGAATAAAAGAAGAGCGGCATATGCCCTACCATTTAAAAAATTATACCTACATTCAGGAAATACTAAGTGTTCGTGAAAAACTGCAAAAATGATTCTCACACATGACATATGAGCACATTAGTTCAAATACCTACATAAATTTTTTCACCATTTCCCAACCATAAGGCTTAGTTTGAAATCAAAGTTCATTGATAGGTACTGCCTCAGAACAGTCCCATTTGGTAAAATGTATTGAATTTTCAGAAAAGTTTGCTCATTGCCTCACAAAGATTATGCTGGAATTGAAAAATCAAAAACTCGAAAATCATCATCATTTGGATATAATATGTAGAGTTGAATGAGAAATTACATGTGGAAATTACGTTTTATACGCCAATGTCCTCAATATAACCTAAAAAACAACAAGTGTCAGAAATCTAGTGTTTATCCCCAGAAATGAATAAAGATGAAACTATATAACTGTTTCACCAACACTTTAGAGCGAGAGGAGACGAGGATCTGTCTATACCCTGTCAAATACGTCAATTTACATCAAGGGACCCTACTGCAGACTGGTCTGCCCCTGTCTCTTTTATGCCAAATACACGAGCGCCACCTGTCTAGCCTAATGTAGAGTGAGTAGTTTGAATAGAGTGACGACTATAGACCTCCAAATGGCCTCCGTTTTTGGAATGTAATTCGTGGTCAAGTCACTGAATAGCTGAAAATCTGAAGGGTATCTCCGATGTAGTAATGAATTTGCACCTTCAAAGTGCCCACCTGATTAGGATTAGATATTTGATATCTTCATTTCTGAATATAAATAATCTGAGACCTAGGAGTCCCAAAAGACGGATTCTAATAGTTAATATCCAAGGTACTGACGATAATGTTTCATGTCTGATTGTGGGATGTTTTGGGTTCAAAGAGCAAAAAACATAGTCAAAGCATGGATAAAGTGAAAAATAATGCGTAGAACTGAACTAGACCTCCACATTAAAGGTCTGTTCGTCACTATTTATAAAGTCATTCTAGCCTAACATAGTTTGTTCTCATAATATGCTTCAGGAACATGAAAAACTCCATGAAAGATCGTTGAAATATCATGAAAAACGTGCAAAACGTGAAGATAACCTGAGGAACATGAAAAAGATTGAACAAGCGTCTTGAACTTGAATCAAGAGCGTTGAAAAAAGGTGTCAACACGAGAAGAACATAAGAACGTGAGAAAACATGAAAGGGAATAAAAAAGCGTCAAAAACTCCATTCAAGAGCATTGAAAAAATGAAAAACTATGAATAGTTTCCATCAAAACCCGTTTTTCCTATCTTTTTGATGTTTTTTTACATGTTTCTGATGCTTTTGACCCTTGACCAAACTATCGGAGATATAAGGGCAGATGGTCTGAGAATGATAAATGTGCATTGCTTACCTAATCCAACTGTTAGAAATTTCTTATTGAGTTTGAATCATTGTAACTTCTGATTGCCCTTCCGTGCTTAAACAATTTTTTTTACTTTTGAAAAATTCATGATTTGAGGGTCATGAACGTTACCTATTTTATGGTTAATATGGTGGTCTGGAAGTTATGAGCGGGAAAGTTGAGTTTTCCGCATGCAGGTAGATAAAATAATTGAAGATCAGTTGTGATGGAAGTTAGAATTATTCAAATTTATATGTTTGCATTCCGACGAAATTCAGCGATTTCAACACTGAATGTTTCTGTTATTTCGGTGATTGAAGGTGAGGAAAAAAACGACTTCGCCGCAGTTCGACGAGATCTTCACCTTCTTCAACAGCGAAGGGAGGGACATTATGTGCGAGAGCGATTCGGAGATTTGCGAATTGCACATGTCCATTTGGCACGACACGCCCGGTATTAGCGATGACGTCTTCCTCGGGGAAGTCAGGGTGCAGCTAAGGGGGATGCAGCAACAGAATTCGGCGCATCGAAACGCATGGCTAGTGCACATTCTATTTAATAATTAATATGCAGAGTGACCCTCTTTCAAATGGGTCACTCTGTATCTGAGCTGTACAGGGTGATTCACCATAAATGTCACCCCCTCTAGCTCACCTATTTCTAAACCGATTTGCAAATTTGAAGAATCATTCAAAATGATTTTTCAGATTTTTTTTCCTGTTGCATCGGAAAATACAGGGTGCTCGGAACAAACGATCTACAGAGTACTACTTGATTGTTTCGAATAGAACACTCTGTATTTCATTGTATTTTTAGGTTGTCCCTGAAGGGCAGATTTCATCAATGTCTAGCGGGAATGACCACAGAGATATAGGGTGTTCAAAATCGAGATTTTTCAACTTTAGGAATTTTTTGTGTGGAAACTATTCCTTATTGGTCAAAACGGCTCAATTGTCCCTATTTCAACTTTTGATTTACTATCTACTGACATTTAATTGGAACATATACAGTGTGGTTCATGATTCAGAATTCTGATCACCCTGTATCTGTTCCAATTATCAAATGTCAGTAGAGAGTAAATCAAAAGTTGAAATACGGACATGACCGATAATGAATAGTTTCGTCACAAAAAAACCTAAAGTTGAAATATCTTTATTTTGAACACCCTATATCTCTGTAATCATTTTCACTAGACCCTAAGTGTGATGCATTGATGAAATCAGCTTGTCAGGGAGAATCTGAAAATATAATGAAGAATAGGGTGTTCCATTCAAAAAAATCAATTAGTACCCTGTAGATTGTTTGTTCCGAGCACCTTGTATTTTCTGATGTAGCGGAAATGAACTCTATCGAAAATCATTTTAGAAAAATAACTGAGCTAGAGGGGAGGGGGGGACATTTATGGTGAATCACCCTGTACATGGTGCGCCTCTTAAAATTGAACCCCCTCTTAACTGTTTTGTTCTTATGAATTAAATGAATAAGTTTTTCGAACTTTTATTTTGTTTAGTTGTTTTATATACTGGGTCATTCGTTTTTCCGGAAAGGACGATTTCTTTCAATGTAATACCCTATATATTTTTCTACATTTCGATACAGCCTTCTCTTATGATTTACAAAATATAAATATGTCGCATATTTCCATTCCTCCATTCAAACTATAACATATTTTGTTTTTAACTATTTCAATTTCATAATAAAAAATATCATGACATTTAATCTTTGGAAGAAGTCCATGGTAACTCAAAGTGGAGTGGTGTAGTTCATAGATGAAAACCTTTTTGAAAAACTTTTGAAAAACTTTTATTTAATGATCATAGATCATATAAGGGAACATGTTAAAAGTTTTTTAAAAAACATTTTTATCATATAAACAGTAAGTTTCACTCATATTGATATTTTTTAAAAAAATTTCACTGTTCCTTTTCCAGATCATGGAGCAATGGCTTTTGCTTGCTCCGTTATTGCTTATTGTATACACATTGCAACATTTTTCACTTCCATGTAAGTAAAATATTATGGTATCATACCATAGGTCAAATCTGTCCTTTTTTAGAACTTTACATTTTCTTGGCTGATGATGGGCTTATATAAGCCCGAAACATGTTCCCTTATATGATCTATGATCATTAAATAAAAGTTGTGGAGATGACTTTGGGTTTTCATCTATGATCATGACATTTCTATGGAACTTGAACAATATATAAACATTATTTCAAAGCCCACTATGTTCAACTGACATTAGGTGATATAAAGTGAAGATTCATGAAGCGGTATTTTGGTGAAGTTTGATCATTAATAACTCAATAATTTTTCCTAATATGCAACCTATTTATATTTTTGAAATCAGAAAAAAAGTTCTATCGACATGTCTATTGAATAAATCAGAGTTAATGTATTTTCCAGAAAAACGAATGACCCTGTATATAAAATAACTACACAGAATAAAAGTCATTTTGAACAACTTTTTCATTCAACATTTTTTTATATCTCTTGAGACAAAGGGTTCAAGAGGGGGTCAATTTTAAGAGGTGTATTCTGTACAAAAACCAACTATTTTTATGATTTTTCACATAATTTTTATATATCCCCAAATTACTGGATACTCTACCTCAAACTCACGTTCAAAAATGTGTTTACCACAGGAGAATTAACATAAACGCATCTTGTGAGTCTCCATCAGTATGCAGGCAATGCATTTGAAAAATAATTAAAACAATAGAGAAAAGCAGTCGTGAACAGTCCGCCCACGAAAAAAAAGAAGCTGAAAATAAAAGAACAATTAGCACTCATTTGTATTCATCCATGGAGGCAATGATTGTAGCCAGCCTCTATTATTAATAATTCATAATTTCATTGTTGGGACGATAGCATAGCCCACATTAACCTTGTGTAAAAGAAGAGATAATCTCATTTTCATTGTGTGCCGACAAACAATGAGGTAGAAATTTTTAAGTGTGCGATTTTTCCGATACTACTAACAATTGCGGATCATTTTCTATTATGACGACATTTTCCATGGTTTCATTCGGTTTTACTTTTATTCTACTCACACAGTCTAGTATTTATATCCATTAACCCAATTGTGTTAGAAGAAACTGCAGGGCGATAATTCTACTTGACCTAGAACTCTTTCACTTTCACTTTATTTTCCTGAGAGATACAAATATTTTGGTTTTCAAAAACTCTGATTGTTCAACTTTTAGGTACTTTCTACAGCCTAGATCTGGAAAAAATCGACCTTTTTTGACTCATTCGACTCCACCCGGTACTCGATTGTCTAGTGACAACTCTTTGGGCTGTCTTCGCCTCCAAATTCAATACACCGAAGACAGGGTGTTTCCCGCAACTGTATATAATGATCTGAAAAACTTGTTATTGCAAAGTACACATATACAAGTGAGTTGAAACTTCCCGAATTATATGTTTTTTGTGTGAATTTAATCGTATATAATTTATTGATTATTTTTATTCCTTTGTTGTTTTAGCCTATCACAGCTACTTCAGTGTATGTTCTTGGCGAAATTGTCAACAAAATGGACATTGCCCAACCTTTAGTCAGGATATTTTTACATTATGACAGGATAGTACCGATAATTCGGGCACTGGCCAATGTCGAAATTTCTAATGTTACGTGAGTACTTTGATTTCCATTTATTCATCCACAATTATAATGAAAATGTTCGTATATTATTCCAATAGTTCTAAGAACTTTCGATACATTCCTTGTTGGTTTCAGGGACCCGACGACGATATTCAGAGGCAATACTCTGGTATCGAAAATGATGGACGAAGCGATGCGGCTGATCGGGTTACAATACCTGCACAAAACGCTGAGGCCCACGTTGGAGCTCATATTCAATGAGCGAAAACCCTGCGAAATCGACCCTACCAGAGGTAAATATGATATCATGAAAACAAAAAAGAATAAATATATTCTGAGTTGAAAAAAATCACAATATATTTTTATCGAAAAAATCTGATTTTTTGAATAAGTCGTGCTTTTTTTAGTCGTAATGGTTTTTTGATTTTCGCCCTTGAATATGAAAATAACGAGGAAATAATAAACTATTATTAAGATCATTTATATTTTAATTATTTTTCTCTTCGCCCAAAAATATTTTGAATTCTCTAGATTCAGTTTTGGAATCAACTCGGCGACATAAAATTTGTGTTGATGGAAATTTTCGGCAGCGTGCCGCGTATTTCCTGTAAAAACAAGAAAATTCTTTTTTACAGTTACATGATGAATGTAAACACTGAGTTTGAAAAAATCTTAATTTTTTTTAATTGCCTGATGAGTTATCTTCTTCGTCGACAGCAATTTTCGATAATTGATTTAAATCGTATTGTTGGTAATGTCATGATATGAATGTTACAATTACGTGGTCGTTTGTCTTACGTAGATGAAATGATAATAATAAAAATGATGGTGGTATATCTCCCACAGAATTTTTTTTATAAGAAGTAGTATAGTTCAGTTCTACCTGTTGCAAATTTTCGTTCTCCGGTTTTTATCAGATTTTTAGCCTGTTGCGAATTGGCTAGTGTTTAGGCTTTTATTTAAAACCCTTACGACACTATGTAGTTTATTGTATGAATCAATTGTTTGGACTATTGAAACATGAATAATCTCAGATGATATCTATTGCTCCACACTCAAACAAGTATTGAATACAACTGTGTCACTTCTGCTTTCTGATTTACATACTTCAACGGATTTATATAACCACTCTGACTAATATCTCTTGATACATTCCAAAAATTATTCTATACAGGATGGTTCAAGCAGAGTGCTATCATGAATGATCATAATAATAGCTGGTAATATTGATTATAATAATGATAGATATATGAAGAATATTCATTTTAGTTTTCAGTTCACAGTTGCAATCTTGATTCTTCTACAGATCTTTGCACGAGAGTGTACTGTATGTTCTGATGTTGTTGAACCATAAATTAACCATATTTTACTTGGAAATCGTCAGGTATTTCTTGCTATTTGTTCGCTGCCAAATTGAGTATTTTCAATCAAATTTATTTTGTCAATGTCATTTATAATTTGTTTGTAAAAGAAGGCTCTGAGAAGTTGTTCTTGCTCTCATTTTCCATAACAATTCAACTGTTTTCGTTCCGTTATATATATGATAATTTTGAGAGTGGTGCAGATTCACATTTGACTTTCGGCACCTTTGTAGCCAACCTCACCACACGAAATGTCTAACGCTTGCTTGAGAATATGGTCGGTCAATGAGGGCTAATTAACATTTTCAGTCTCTCCGGTTGGCGTTACTGAAACGTGAGATCAATGTCAAAAAGTCCAAAATCTGCCGGGAAAACTGATGTGGCCCATGTGAATAACTAGAACAACTCAAGTTATGGATATATTTCAGCAGACACGAAAAGAAGAAGTATATTTATTAGTTCTACTAACTCTGACCTCGACTTTCAGTAGCTCGATCTGGTGGACAATAAATAATAGAGAGTAGACCTCAACGTAGACGTTAACGTACGGAAACTTACGTTTACGGGTCATTCTTAAATTGAGTTCAAGTCATCAGTGTGATCCTGACGTAAAAAAAGTTTTTATTTTCGGTTTGTTTCGGTCCTTTCTAGTTGTTTGTTTTGATCTAAACATTAATTCGTGTTAAATTAAAATTAGCGGAAGTATATTTATTAATTCTACTAACATACCTCACTTTTCACTATTTTCATAGCTCGATCTGGGAGATAATAAATAGAGAGTTAATTATGATTTTGTGTACAAGATACTCATCTTTCGACAATAAAGTATATTTTGATTTGATTTGAATAGGGAGTTGAAGTACACACTCTACGTTAACTTCCACGTAGACGTTAACGTACGGAAAATGACGTTTACCCATCATCCTTGAATTGAGTTGAAGTTATCAGTGTCATCGTAACGTAAAAATACATTTAATTCTTCGGTTTTTATTGGTCCTTTTTTGATGTTTGTTTTGATCTGAACATTAATTAGTGTTGAATCAAAATTAGCGAAATCCTTGAAGAAGAACATTTTGGGGATCCAGGCTTAAATAATCTTCACTCAGTGGTATATTTCGGTTAACGAACGTTAATATTTGAAGTGTAAATGAAAGTACGCAAGATAACATACACCCCACTACCAACGCAAACATGGAAACACGAGAAATGCGCATGTGTAGCTGTAAATTTCTACGTTTACGTTAACGTTAGTGTTCCCATGAACGTTGCAGTAAACGTAGAAATTGGCAGCTACGCATATGCATTTTCCAATCCTTCACGTTCACGTTGGTTGTGGGCTTACGGGTGTATGTTATCTCGCGTACTTTAACGTATACCTTAAGTATCAACGTACGTTAACTAACCTATACTCGAAGTATGCTGATGAGTCGAAATTATCAAATTCGGGATCCCCAAGGAGTTCTGCATCGAGGACTCCTCTCATTTCAAACCATTATTAAGTATTCAAAAATATGTTTTGAAAATAATTTTTCGCAAACCTTTGGATTATCCATCATCCTCATTATTTGTAGATAATCATATACTGAATGTCAAACAATTATTTTATAAAGCATCATTGAATTTCTTGAAAAAAAACACTGCATTTAGTAATAAAATTAGTCACAATTATTGTACAAGAAATGATAATGTTCAACTTGAAAAACATAATCTCAAAATCATGCAAAACCATAGTAGTTTTATTGGATCAAAAATTTTTAACAGAGTTCCATCAAAATTGAGACGTTTGAATATTGTAACATTCAAAAAAAAAATTAAAATTTGGTTTTTGGATAATGCAAAAGAAATTGATAATCTCTTCAAATAATTTTTTTTTTTTTTTTTTTTTTGTTTGTGTGCTTTGTATATATTGAATTTATAATCAATATTTAATCTAAATATTTTTAAGAACTTGAAAATTTTTTACAAAAAGTTTATAATAATTATCTAATTCACACACAGGTCAATAACCTATGTGAAGTAGATAAAATTTAGAATTTTTATAATATTAGAATATGTATGTCTTTGTAAATGTATTCATATGAGAATAAATAAATAAATAAATAAATAAACAAACAACAGAAGATGACCCATACAAACCTGAAACAAAATGTATTATTACGTTACGATGACAAAGTGACGACTTCAACTCAAATTAAAGACAATGCGTGAACGTTATTTTTCGTACGTTGACGTCTACCTGGAGGTCCACGTACATACAGTGATTACTTCAACTCTCTACTCTCTAAATGTTAGCCATCATTGACAATTTCCTGCATGTCATCTTCAGTGCGAGACGCCAATACGATAGCTACCAACCTGGCGAACCTGAAATTCTACATCCAGAAAATCTTCGAGGCCATCACGCAGAGCGCCGTCCACTGTCCGGCGCTGATGTGCCGGATCTTCCACAATCTGAAGGAGTGCGCCATGATGCACTTTCCGGAAAACAAGGGGGTGCGCTATTCGGTCATATCCGGCTTCATCTTCCTCAGGTTCTTCGCGCCCGCCATCTTGGGGCCCAAGCTGTTCGATCTGACCAACCAGCCAGGGGTAATCACACACTTTTATTCATTTCATTTTGCAAAAAAAATCATGTTTTAATAGTTTTTGCATTGTATTACTTTCATATTACACTGCTTCACTTCTGATCAAACCGATTTGCGAAGTATTTTCAGCAATAAATTGGAAAAAGTCATTATTTCCTGAACTTTTGTGTGTAACATGTTCCTTTAACCTAGTTTCAGTGGTTCTCCTAGTTTGACCTATTGTTTTTCAACTGTATCGACTTTGTCTTCTGGATTTCCCAACGAATTGCCTTATTTAGTCATGGATTGTTATACACTTTTTTCAGAAATTGAACTCTGCTCGAAGAGGACACCACAAGACATTAAAAAATTCAATTTCAAGATACAGGCAACGTGAAATTTGAGAAGAGGACAACTGTAAAATGATCTTCTAATTTTTTTTGTGAATAATGGTTTTGATGGTTTTCTTCTGATATTTTGTGTTACCAACATGAAATTTTCATTATTTTCCTTCGAATCCGGAGGACAGAGGCGGAAATGTTTTATCTTCATGCTGGCTTAACAAATCAACGAAGAATGTTTGCTGGACAGGTTGAACCAGATAATGGAGACCACTGATTTTTCAAAACGACTTCATCGTGACCTCTATTCCAAAAAACTGCCAGTAAATATAATTTTGAATTCTTCCATTCATACTAGGACCACAAAATGGTGTCAATTCATTGGTGTGGCTGGTGTGACGTATTAGTCTTACCACGCCTGTTGTCCTTGAGTTGACCAATCACACTGCAACACTGCAGAATGGCAAGGTATCAGAGAGAGATAGCTACAGTTCTGGATTAATACGTCACGGCTCCACCTTCATATCTGGCTCTTCGAAATATTGAATGGAATATGCTGATTTCAGAATGCTATAGATTCGATTCCTTTCAACATCAACTTATAATATTGAATGTAAAATCATGATTTATCAAATGAAAGAGGATTTTAAACCTCAGTAATTTTCAACATTAAATAATTACCTGGCTTTCAGTTTTGCTTCCTGGAGGAGCATCCGTTTTAATAAAACAAGTTTTACTCAGTGATTTCCTTTGTCTTTTCACGTCTCTTCTGTGGCGTTTTTGAAGGAAAACTTCTTAAGGCGGTGATGAACAATTTTTTGGGTAAAAAAAAAACATTGGATTTCGTGTCATCCTCACGTCACCGTTTGTTTGTTTCGATATCACGCCAAAACTACTTAACCCATTATCATGAAACTTTGTATATCTACATATTATTTGATGTATTAGAAAGGACATGATACTTTTTATTAACATAAATGCAAGATGGCAGATCCAATATGGCGACGAGTATTGTAATTATGATCCGACTGTATTCAAAATTGGTATCTGGGAATTTTTGGGATCGGAGATGATTGTTTCGTCAAAATTTAAAAATTTGAGATGCCGGAACCAATATAGCGGACGAGTTTTATCATAATCATGGTCCGATTCTATTCGAAATTGGTATCCGGGGGTTTTCGGGGTCGGAAATTATGATTATTTCGTCAAAATTAGGAAATTCAAGATGGCGGAAGCAGTACGGCGGACGAGTTTTGAAATTATGATCCGATTCTATTCAAATTTTGTATCTGGGGGTTTTCAGGGTCGAAGATTACAAGTCATTCGTCAAAATTAGGAGATTCAAGCGAACTAAAAAGGAGTAGAAAAATAATCTAATAGCTCAACGATACAATTCACAAGCTTTTTTTTATCGTTTGGTCCGCACGAAAGGAAATCGTGCGTTCCTAGAGAGGATAGGGAGAGGAGGTAGATGTTAGATTAGAAATACTCCCTTAGGAAATGAATTAGTTTTCACTTCGCCACTCCTCAAAGACTGTCCCTTGTTTTCCTATTTCGGAGGTATTTCATCAACTGTTATGGCTGACCTTTCTCTCAGGACTGCCAAACTGCCAGGACGCTGACGCTGATCTCGAAGACGATCCAGTCGCTGGGCAACCTGGTCAGTTGCCGGTCGTCGCACCAGGTGTGCAAGGAGGAGTACATGGAGGGGTTGTACAAGGCGTTCTACACGGAGCGGCACATGACGGCCGTAAGGCAATTCCTCGAAATCATCTCGGCCAACACGTCCAGCCAGCAGCCGATCAACAACAACGATGTGCCGGTCACGTTGAAAGAGGGGTGAGTATTTTTCATTCAAAATTGAAAGAATCGTTTTTTCTCATTTTTGAAGTGATAGCTCCTCTAGGCCAGTTGGACACTTTCTGGCAACCGGCAAACTCGCGCCACGGAAGAGCTCTCGCACCATAAGACCTATATTATCATGAGTACCAGAGTAGTGGCGAGACAGGGCGAAACAGATTATCCATGTGGATGCAATAGAGCAATTCTACTAGCGTTGAGAGAGAAAACAAGAATGTCTCTCTCATCTGTCCTTGTCTTCAGTGTTCCAACGTAGGATAATGGAAATTTCATGATGGTTACATTGGAAATGAGAAAGAATGGAGAAGAAGATCATACTAACCTCAATATTGAAATGGTCTTCTTCTTCATTTCTCCTTATTTCCAGTGTTGCCAACACAAAATTTTCATTATTTCATGTTGGAACACTGAAGGCAAGGTCAGAAGGCGAAGACATTTTTTTTCTCTCAAAGCTAACTGCAGGGGGATTTTCTTTCACGATCGTCGATTGTCGTACGATACGATGATGCACTCGAAGTCGATTTCATTTCCTATTCTATTTCTCGATTATGCCACCATCGAATTCGACTTCGAAAATCGTCGTTTTCTGGCGAAATGGGATGAGATTTTGATCCAATGAAACGAGCACCGAGGACATAGCCCCAAAGCCGTCACAAATTTGAGGTTATTGAATTTAAATTTATTTCAATCCCAAGACAAACAAAAATAATTCTAATTGTTCGAGATGTTATTTCAGCAGCAAAAGATAGGCAAAGAAAGGATAGAATTCGTCAACGACAAGAACTATGAAACAGAAGTAGGTACCTACCTAATCTTTTTCATTACCTGAAAAATTATTTATTGAACTATTTGAATTGAACAAAAGGTTGATTCATCTTCTAATACAATCATTGAGACCCCGCTTATCAGTGGATAGGTCAAAGTATGAAGGGAACAGGTATACAGAATCTCAAATATTCTGTGAATTGAGGTTTTATGCAACTGGATGATAGCAAAGATGCTACCTTATGTAATTTCTCAGGAGTTCACTCGCCAAGCCCCAATGAATTTACTTGGCATGGCCAGATTCACAGTATTTTATCGATGTCCCGACCATTAGACTCTGAAAATCATCCTGTGGCCATGGCCATGTCATATATATTATATTTATGAAGTGATAAGTTGATTACACACTTTCAAAGCTGTGCTTTCACATAAACAAGATGATTTAACCTCAAATTGGGATGAAGATGAGAAGAAACATTCGATGATAGATAAGGATAGATTGACAAAACGCATCGACTCGACTCCTCTTCCTCCTATCGAGGAATCGAGTCGAGTTTACAATTCCAGAAACAGAATACCAAATATCGAATAAAGATGGCCGATTCGACTCGATTCGTTGAATAGAATCTCCCTGCTGGACACGATAGAGACACGATGCAATAGAGCAGTTCAGCTAGCGTTGAGAGAAAAAACAAAAATGTCTCTATCATCTGTCCTTGTCATCACTGTTCCAACGTAGGATAATGGAAATTTTATGATGGTCACATTGGAAATGGGAAAGATTGAAGAAGAAGATCATATCAACCTCAATATTGAAATGGTCTTCTTCTCCATTTCTTCATATTTCCAGTGTTGCCAACACAAAATTTTCATTATTTTGTGTTGGAACACTGAAGACAAGGACAGATGGGGAAGACATTTTTTTCTCTCTCTCAAAGCTAGCTGAACTGCTCTATTCGCGGTCGCCAAGGTCATTAGATGGTTGCGATGACATTAAAAACTACGGGAAAACATGTCTAACTTTCAATCTATGCCAGGAGTTTGCTGGGTATTAGATAATTATTTAACATTATTGGGTATTTCTATTTTATTTCTTCCTTGTATAGATTTGTTTTTATCAAAATGATTCAATGCATCAGACACTAAATATTTTTTATTTCAAATCATGCTGCAGGCATATAATAAGGTGAGCTACCGATTAAAATTACTTGGATGTTTCATTGGTTTCTGTATAATTGGATATATCTGGTCACTTAAATCCAAAGTACACCTTTGCCATTAAAAAATAATTTGATGTCTCAAAAACTTTAAGGATGGCAAAGTTGTGTACATTGGAAACTGAATTAAAAATACATAATTATTATCATTGTGATCACCTGTTTTAGGCTTATGATCAAAAGAGCCCAAGGAAGGAAACGATTTGGAAGAAAAAACTTCAAGCAGCGTTATTTCCGACTTACCACACAAGATCTCAGTTATTCAAAAAATCGAGGTGAGTAATCCTCATTCAGTGTTGTAACCAATTAATTCTTCACACACACATTTTCGCACAGAAAGATTTGTTCAGATGAGAGAAAACAGATGGCTGTATACACATTGATTTACATACCTCGGGAGAGGAGCAATTCGGAAAAAAATGATTAAAAATACCTTGAAAAATCGAATTCTCAAACCAATCAATGCCTCACATTGATTTTCCCACAGAAGATAGGCTGAAATAATAGAAAAGGAATGGTTATGGTCAGGTGACCATATTGCTGACATTACTGGCCACAGTAAGCAATTTAGGAATACTAAACAGTAGCAGTAGCTTTGAATTCTCTTCTAATTTTCGGAACGATTTTGGTACATTTAATAGAAATATTGTTTTTGTCTTTTCATCAATTTCAATAAAAAGTTGTGGTTTTGTTAATAGTAATATGTAGCTTCTTCTTGTGCAATTAGATTCGAAATTATATTTCCAGTGGCGTCACAGTGGGTAAATACTAAATTTATGGATATTCATATTTTCATATTTCATATTTTCATTGGATTGAACCATAGATTGAACTATTGAAATAACAACTTTTTTATCCTCTGTGTGATTTTTGTATCTAGCTTAGTTTTTGAGGAAACAATAAAAATTAGATTTGACTCCAAATTTCATTGAAGGTGATTTCAAGACTTCCATTGAGATTACTCAATTGATACTTCCAACTTCAACATCCTGTATCTAAAAAACGGAACTTTATTTGCTAGAATGTCACAAGGAAACACTCCTTGAATTTTTTTTTCGGTGTTATTTAGATACACCTCGTATATATTGTAGTCGATTCATCTACTAACATGTGTTTATGAAAGAGAAAAAGTCGTCAAAGCTGGATGTATCTGCGAAAAACTAATCTACCTAGTAGAAAAAATTAAACATATATGCTTTGATTTTGAGTAAGGATTTAATGTTTTCAAATTCCTACTGTAACTTTTGACTTCTGGGAATAAAATGAAAATTGAATTATATCTCGAAGTTATGAGAACATCTTTCAATTATATACTGATTGAAATTTTCATTTTCTGTGAAATGCAGTGAGAAAACTTACATGAATAACATGTGACACCGGGCAATAATGATTCAAAATACTCTGCTAAAGAATTTAACCTCGAAAAATATCACAATGAGTACTAAAATTTCGAGTAAATGCATGGAAACCTGAATGTAAACAAACCATCAATGTACTTTCCATAATGTAAAAACTTCACAAACTATAAGATTTCCACAAAATTCTCAAACACACGATATGTTTCGCTTACACAGTAGCTTCGTTAGGTGATATACTGGTACGAATCATGTGAAGAAGCTACTGTGTTAGCGAAACATGTCGTGTGTTTGAGAATTTTGTGAAAATCTTATCGTTTGTGAAGTTTTTACATTTGTCATGGATTTCCATCAAGTAATGGCCGAGTCAATTCAATTATTTCCATTAGTTGATTGAAAATGCGTAAGAGGGCGTATCGCTTATTTCGAATCGCCTATACTGTCGACTTCTACCGGAGTACATTATTCGTAAATTATCGTTAGGCAAAGACGCTTTATGTCGCATCCCTCTGACCAACATCCTGGCGGTGGAGAGGCTGGCCGAGACGTCGTTCAAGATGAAGAACATGTTCCAGATCGTGCAGCCCGAGAGGGCGCTGTACGTGCAGGCGGCGAATTGCGTCGAAGAGAAGGAGTGGGTCGACTTGTTGACCAAGATCTGTCAGACCAACGCCAACAGGCTCAAAAAATACCATCCGTCCGCCTTCATCAACGGTCACTGGTTGTGGTGAGCGAGATTTTGTTTTTTGGGGATTTTCAACACTGTTTTACTCTGGAGTCTCAGAATGCTCAGATATTTTGAAAGATTCCAACTACAAAATAGCCACAATGCTCAAAGTGGAAGGAAATGTTGAATAAATACTAAAAGCTGTAAGTCATATCCACACAATCTTCATAAAATGAACAACAATAATGGTAGATTTCGGGAGAAAAACAACTACAGTCTGTAGGTGTCTACCGTGGACTGGCTAAATCGACATCAATAGGCATTCAGGAAATAATCATTTGTAATCAGTATCCGTTTATACGAGCCGATGCATATGTTCTGCATGGCATTAGCCAGGAAATTAGTTGTTTTTCTCCCGAAATCTACCATTGTTGTTCATTTTATAAACATTGTGTGGATATGACTTTGAGTTTTTATTTAATTTCTGGATTATTTGAAGATCTTTGTTGAGATATCTTGGATTTTATTATCCTTTGAAGTATGGATATTTCTTGATGTCTGCATTTTTACTAGAGTTCCTTAATGTACTATAACACTTATGTCTTGACGTTTTTGTATATTTATAGTACATACACTCGACAAGTAGTGCAAGAACTGTCAGATAACCGACCCTGGAGATGAAACATTGAAACACAACCTCACTTTTCTTATTGGTTTATAGGTCGCGTGCACGAAGACCGACCCTGGAGGCAAAATATTGAAACACAACCTCATTCTTCTGTGAATTATTGAAACACAACCTCACTTTTTTATTTGGTTACAGAGGAATCAAAAGGTTGAAATAGTTTTTCACAATATTTTGGCATACGAATCGTGTTTCTTGCGTTATTCATTAATTCAAGCATGCCTTCGCATTGTGCTGTTGTACAATGCACAAAAAATGCAGCAAGAGACTAGGGAATATGATTTTTCAGGTAAATAGTAATCTCACATAGTTAGCATTATGAAATGTTGTCATTCCTTATTAAAATTCCTTCTGCCTTCTGCCACTTCTGCAATACAAGCTAATGCTGCCAATAGATTGAAAATGTCTACAACACACAATCGTCAGCATGTCAGACCAGTCCTACCAATTGATTGCATGAATCCAATCTTCTTGCATTATTCTAGAAATTTCAGGTATATTTCTATTAGCTGATCCTATTGCAGAAGGAATTCCGATGAGAAATCAGAGAAATAACCAAATTTCAAAAATGAAAACTATGTGAGTGACTATAGTAGGTACTTACTTTTGAATCATAATGTACCATCCGGATATCTTCATCTTCTGCTGCAGTTTTTGTGCATTTTACAACAGCACAATGTGATGGCATTAGCGAATTGATGAATAGCGGAAAAATACGATTCATATGCCAAAATAATTGTGGAAAACTATTTCGATCACTTGTAAACAAATATGTTTTGCCTCCAGGGTCGGTCATCTGACAGTTCTTGCACGCGACCTATAGGTCGCGTGCACGATGACCAACCCTGGAGGCAAAATATTGAAACACAACCTCATTCTTCTGTGAATTATTGAAACACAACCTCACTTTTTTACAGAGGAATCAAAGGATTGAACTAGTATTTCACAATATTTTGGCATACGAATCGTGTTTTTTGCGCTATTCATAATTCGAGCATGCCTTCGCATTGTGCTGTTGTACAATGCACAAAAAATGCAGCAAGAGACTAAAGAATATGATTTTTCAGGTAAATAGTAATCTCACATAGTTATTATTATGAAATGTTGTCATTCCTTATTAAAATTCCTTCTGCCTTCTGTCACTTCTGCAATACAAGCTAATACTGCTAATAGATTGAAAATGTCTACAACACACACGATCGTCAGCATGTCAGACCAGTCCTCCCGATTGATTGCATGAATCCAATTTTCTGGCATTATTTTAGAAATTTCAGATATATTTCTATTAGCTTCTATCGCAGAAAGAATTCCGATGAGAAATCAGAGAAATTACCAAATTTCAAAAATGAAAACTATATGTGAGTGGCTATAGTAGGTACTTACTTTTGAATCACATTGTACCAACCGGATTACTTCGTCTTCCGCTGCAGTTTTTGTGCATTTTACAACAGCATAATGTGATGGCATGAGCGAATAGATGAATAGCGGAAAAATACGATTCGTATGCCAAATAATTGTGAAAAACTATTTCAATCACTTTTAAACAAATAAGTTAAGTGACGTTTGTGTTTCAATATTTTGCCTCCAGGGTCGGTCATCTGACAGTTCTTGCACGCAAATCATTGATGATTGAAATAGTTTTTCACAATTGTTTTGGCAAACGAATTGTGTTTTTCGGCTATTAATTAATTCGCGCATGCCATCACATTGTGCTGTTGTACAATGCATAAAAAATGCAGCGAGAGACGAAGGAATCCGGTTGGTACATTATGATTTGAAAGTAAGTACCTACTATAGTCACTCACATATAATGTTCATTTTGAAATTTGGTAATTTCTCATCGGAATTCCTTCTGCAATAGGAGCTAATAGAAATACTCGTAAAATTTCTAATAGAATGCAGGAAGATTGGATTCATGCACTCAAACGGGAGGACCGGTTTGACATGCTGACGAAATATGATCGTGTGTGTTGTAGACATCTTCAATCTATTAGCAGTATTAGCTTCTATTGCAGAAGTGGCAGAAGGAATTTCAATAAGAAATGACAAAATTTCATAATTAAAACTATGTGACATTACTATTCATCGGAAAAATCATATTCATTCGTCTCGCTGCATTCTTGTGTATTTTACAACAGCAAAATATTGTGAAAAGCTATTTTAATCCTTTGATTCCTCTGTAAACAAATGAAAAAAATGAGGCTGTGTTTCAATGTTTTACAGAAAAGTGAGATAGTGTTTCAATATTTTACCTCCAGGGTCGGTCATCGTGCAAGCGACCTATCCCCTCATTTCTCATCTATTCATTTGTGGTTATGTCTGACTGCCAGTGCTTGTCAGAGTGTCCGTACTCTAAATATACAAAACTAAAGTGTCAAGTACATTAAGGAACTCTAAATTTCACAAAAATCTCGAGAAATCACCCGTTTACGTTCGTCTCGCAGCTGTAAATCCCCCAACGAACTGGCGCCCGGCTGCAGCGAGGTATCGCCCGCCGACAACAACTATCACATGACGCTCGACCCCGAAAGGGATTTGCAGCGCATCCATTCGCTGATCATCGCGCACCTCTTGACGTTCGACAAGTTCATAGCCGCCTTCGAGGGCAACGACGCCGCCGTCTGCGACATCCTGAAGCGGCTGCGCGAGAGCGCCTTCCAGATCGAGCAGAAGCACAGGCTGTACAAGCGGACGCTGGACCGCAACACCAAATACGGCAGTCTGTGAGTATAGGAACGGTCGAGTTGTTTTGGGATTTGTTGTTTTTTTTTTTTAATTTTTGAACGGCGTTTCGTCATTCAGGTCAGCAAAGTGAGAGCGACTGATGAGCCCTGGCAGGCCGAAACAGTGCAGACAATGGGGAAGTTTCCATTCAAATAATTGATTATTTCAAAATACATTCATGAGGCGGTAAACTATGACGTAGAAGCTCGATATGGAGTGAATATATAGCATGTCTCACTTTAAACGGACCACATATCTCAGCTATTAGTCATGTGATTCTAACCAAATTTGGATCGAATGAATAACCATCAATATAAAACGGTCGATTTTTCATTAAATCATATTAGGATTTTTTTTTGCAGAAAAACTAACTTCATAGTATTGTGCTTCATCCCAAATTACCAGGATCAGCTTCATTTTTTCATTTTCTATCTCGAAAAAATAATGAATTCAAATTGATTGCAAATTTTGAAACGTTTAATATGGTTCCGGTAGGTAGAAAATTGTGGTTGAAAAGAAAAATTCGAGATATACTTTTTTTGTTGAATTTACCTTTTCCGAGTAAATAATTATATGCGTTCACAAAAATGCTGTTTAGAGATGCCTGTTTTTTTGAACCCTTCATAAAAATCATTCAAAAATTCACATATGAGAGTTTAAAACCATGAAGAACAATAATACTATTTCAATAAAAACGCACGGCACTGTCCATATTATGTTTCCTATTGGGTCAACTCTATATCTGTTTTTTTTTAGATTTGCAATCAGGCATCTATGGACTTTCCTATCTCAAATTATTATTTATTAAATTATTATTTTTTTATTATTATTTTTTAAATTGGAAATTCAAGATGGCGGATCCAAAATTTCAAAACTCAAGATGGCATATTGAATATGGCAGGCGAGTTTTGTAATTATGATCCGATTCAATTCAAAATTGGTTTCTGAGGGTTTTCGAAATCGGATATTATGATTCTCTCGTCAAAAATTTGAAATTGAAGATGATAGATCCAAGATGGCGGAACCAATATGGCGGGCGAGTTTTGTAATTATGATCAGTTTTTTTTCAAAATTGGTATCTGGGGATTTTAGGGGTCGGAGATTATGATTCCTTCGTCAAAATTTCAAAATTCATGATGACATATCCAATATGGCAGGCGAGTTTTGTAATTATGATCCGATTCAATTCAAAATTGGTATCTGAGGGTTTTCGAAGTCGGATATTATGATTCTCTCGTCAAAAATTTGAAATTGAAGATGACAGATCCAAGATGGCGGAACCAATATGGCGGGCGAGTTTTGTAATTATGATCCGATTCTATTCAAAATTGGTATCTGGGGATTTTAGGGGTCGGAGATTATGATTCCTACGTCAAAATTTTGATATTGAGGATGACAGGTCCAATATGACAAGTCATTTTGTGAATATGATTCCTTCGTCAAAATGTTGAAATTTAAGATGGCGCATCCTATATGGCGGGCAAGTTTTGTAATTATGATCCAATTCTATTCAACATTTGTATCTGGGGGTTTTAGGGGTCGGAGATCATGATCCTTTCGTAAAAATTTGGAAATTCAAGATGGCGCACCCAATATGGCGGATGAGTTTTGTAATTATGTTTCAAAACCATGAAAAAAGGAATTATTGAATATCGTTTTCAGTGCTGCGCCGATTGGTGACGACAACTACCTGTTGGCGTCCCGTCTCAACATGGACACGTCCATTTTGAGAAGATGCAACTCCAGCGAGCCCTCCTGCCCTTGACGAATTTGAATGTTCAAGAAATGTTGCATGCAAGATTGAACGAAAAAAAAAACATATACAGTGAAAATACGGCGAAAGGTATGCAGTTCAGTTATTCGTTTCTCAGGAAGTTCCCTTTTGTATTGCATCAATGAATTAAGAGGAAGGAAAAAACCAGCTGATTGGATAACATTTTGTATTTGTACAAATTTCCAGAGACAAAAAACCCTCAAAAACTAATAATAGAGAGATTTTGATGCATACCTTTTGTTGATCATTGTATATACATGAAGATTCTCATATAGAAGACTGCTAACATTTAAGCGATTCTAAAGCAATTGCAGAAACAAAAACACACGTGTAATCCTAGAAAAAAATGCGAAGAAATTATTTGTATGTTGTACAGGGTGGTGCGACGATTGCAGACGACATACGATTCGTCGTATCATCGTGTACAAGGTGAGCTTTATTCTTGGGCCAAACTCCGATTTATGTAAATATGCAGTTGAAAACTGTTGAAAAATGGAAAGATTTCCATATGTAATTATTCTAATACTGATAAAGAAGTTTGAAAATGCTTAAGTGAAGGACGAAAGTGTAACAGCATTTGAAAGGCAAAACTGAGAGTCTCCGAAATATTGCCGACACTGAAAATAATCCAAAGATTTGGCTCACCATTTATATTTTAGATTTTAACTAGTTCTAGAAGAACAGACAATCATTTTTATTTTCCTATTGTACAAAAGAGTTTGTTAGTCATTTGTATTGATCAAGTACAAAATAAATAATATGTATACAGGGTGATACCTGAATCACCCTCGGAGTGAGTAATTGAGCAATAAATTGATATAGGGGCATTGAGGGACAATTTCAGAAATCGCAAAGCTGATCGAGTGAGCGAGTCTATTCCTTGAAGATTTTTTGAGAAATTGTATCGTTTTTTCTTCAGCTTTTGAAAATAACGTTTGATTTTACCTCCAGTGTTTCCACAACTAATGAAAATTGTCTTCCTATTCATAGTTTATTGGGTGATTCACTTTTGCAGTTATAAATTCACTAATTCCAGAGAGAAAAACATAATTTCGTAATTTTTCAAACATTGACTTGTTTAAGAAAGAAAAATTCAAAGTCGTCTCCACAATTTTAATGTCTAAGGAGGCAGTCAATCCTGCTTCAATAAGGTTGATACATGTTTCGGCCATTCAAATGGCCATCTTCAGTCGAATTAGCAACAAAGTGTATCTACAATAGAAACCAAACATGATTTCATATAAAGAAGAAATTGAAATGGAAAAGACAACAGTTGTAAATTCAAAATTGAATTGGTTAACAAATTTCAGTAGGATAAAAGAGCAACGGTGATTTTTATGAGTATAACAATGATAATTGATCAGTAATTGATGGTAAAAAGTGAAAAAACAAATTTTTCTATTAACTCTGACAACAAAATGGCGAACCATAGATAAGAAGGTTGTACTCACGTGGAAATCACTTCAAAACATCGTGAAGGCGAAAAAATTATTATTGTAACATCATTAATAATTATTCAATTTATTAAATGGAAAAGAAGTGATGTCGGTGGAATTGGGAGGAAGGCAATTCCACCGACATCACTTCTTTTCCATTTAATAAATTAAATAATTAATGATGTTACAATAATAATTTTTTCGCCTTCACGATGTTTTGAAGTAATTTCCACGTGAGTACATACAACCTTCTTATCTATGGTTCGCCATTTTGATGTCAGAATTTTTGATCCAATAAAAAAAATTGTTTTTTCACTTTTTACCATCAATTATCATTGTTATACTTATAAAAATCACCGTTGCTCTTTTATCCTACTGAAATTTGTTAACCAATTCAATTTTGAATTTACAACTGTTGTCTTTTCCATTTCAATTTCTTCTTTATATAAAATCATGTTTGGTTTCTATTGTAGATACACTTTGTTGCTGATTCGACTGAAGATGGCCATTTGAATGGCCGAAACATGTATCAACCTTATTGAAGCAGGATTGACTGCCTCCTTAGACATTAAAATTGTGGAGACGACTTTGAGTTTTTTTTTCTTGATCATTCCACTCCACTTTGAGTGTTTGTTTTCGGGCTCGAGTTTTTTTTAGGTAAAAAAAGTGAATCGACCTATTTTCCGAAAAGCAATCATCCTGCTTCGTTGTTTTCGCCAAAAATAACATAACAAGAAGAGTTGTTACTTTGTAAAGATTTGCTGCTTTTGGTTTCGAACAAAACCGACTGATTCTATTTTTTTTGTAAAATTTCATTTTGGAGTATAATAACTAAATAATACATTGAATAATGATTACCTCCTATATTAAATTTATTTGTTGATCATTGATTGAGTTTGAGTTTTGAGGTTTTATATGGGGTTTCAAAAAACTATCATTTGACGATTGTTACCTCGGAAAAAATTCAATGCTTGGATTGTGTATGTATTATTGTGATATTTTTTTGAATACCTTGTATTTTCAGACATGCCGTTATTGTACAGTGTAGATATTTTGTTAAGAGGCCATTCAAAGAGGGCATTTATCGCTATTAATATTATTGATAGACCACTTTTCAGACCCCAATGAGCTCTTTTACATTTATTTTGTATTGTGGCACATATTAGTTTAAGAAAATGTTTATTTCTAAGGTATTTTTGATAAAAAGTATCAAAATTTGATGTTCTCGCTTTAAAAACCATTTATATGTATAATTTTATTGCATGTATATTTTTATTTGCACTGATTTTATAGATTTTTTATTTAATTCATGTTTTTGTTCTTTTCCATTAACTTATTAACTTTTTGTAAATTTTGTGTAATATTAATGTTGTTTTTAAAACAAGTTTTAATAAACATTATATAAAATCATTATGATGACTTTTTTTAAAATCTTTTATTTAACTTGCATTGTATGTTTGTATGTATGTTCGGGTGGAATCTTTGAACTCAATTTTGAAGTAGAAATCTTCAACCGATTGAGCTGAAATTTTGTCCAATATGGCGGACCATCCAAGATGGCGGAATGGTCATTTTTAATCTACTTCTACAATATGGGTATCAAATGGAAGGGCTCGTTGAGAGTAATTCGAAAAATAATGTGACGTTATTCTAAATCCAATATGGCGGACCATCCAATATGGCGGAATAGCTATTTTTAATATACTTCTACAATATGGGTATCAAATGAAAAAGCTCGTTGAGAGTAACTCGAGAAATGATGTGACGTCATTCTGAATCGAATATGGCGGACCATCCAAGATGGCGAAATGGTCATTTTCAATATACTTCTACAATATGGGTATCAAATGAAAAGGCTCGTTGAGAGTAAATCGAAAAATCCAGCTAGCGATAACTAAAAATTAAAAAATGAATTAAAATTAAAAAAAAACTTTTTAATAAATGGCTTTTATTTAAACGCTCTAAAAAGAAGAAAATAAAATTTTTCTTAATGACTTCAACTATCAACTTATAACCTCATTATACACAATTTATATGATCATGAAAGCTTGTCGCGATAACTTTTATGATCATATACATTGTGTATAATGAGGTTATTAGTTGATAGTTAAAATTATTAAGAAAAATTTCATTTTCTTCTTTTTAGAGCCTTTAAATGAAAGCTTTTTATTAAAAAGTTTTTTTTTTTTACTTTTAATTAGTCAACGTTGAGTTCAAATACATTTTGTTATACATATTTTGACTCATCCTGTATACGTAGAAAACATTTTGATTACTTGAAAGAAGCCATGGAGCAAAGGAAGAAAAACTCAATCTATATTTAAAAATACTGCCAAGATTTACATTGTAATAGTTATTTAACCAACTAGTTTATTAATGAGGGCGATTAATGATCGAGATATTTTAACGTGCGAGCGAAGCGAGCGCGTTAATGTTCGAGATCATTAATCGCCTTTTAATATACAAGTTGGTTACACAATTTTTCCGTCGACTATATTTCCCATTTCTCCTGCAATGAAGAAAACTTGGTTCGCGAATTCATCATCCATCCGGAAACTGCTAAGAATCACCCAGTAGCCTTGTCACTGACATTAGTGTCATTTGACATTTGTCGAAATGATCAACATAGAAAATAAATTCCTTGTGTTAGAAAACAGGGATTAAAATCGTGTCAGAAACTTGGAAAGGTGAACCCGTTAACAGAAAATCTTCAATGAAATCCATATTTTCGATTTATATGCAGATTCCGTAAGTTATAGCATAAACAATGAATGCACGCGGTGTATGTTTGGTTGCCTATAAAACAATCGTACATTAATAGACAAATCGTTCATTAATAGGGGTCATTAATGAACGATTTCATATACATTAAACTTAGTCGTTAATACGAGGTCGACGGAAAAACTATTTTTAAACACTGTTTTGAGTGTTGCCAAGTTATATAAACAGTTAAAAATGGAACGAAACTGAGAGAAATGGGAAAGGATTTTCACAAAAAAATAATTAATGGCATTTTCAAAAGAGAATTAGACTTTCTAAATTCGAAAATAGTAACAGAAGCACGGAAAATTCATGAGTAATTGTAAATTGAATTACCTAACACCAAATTTTTCATCATTAATACCTAGTGAAGGATATTTTATTATGAGTGAGGGTTGCTGGGCTGTGTGCACGTGACTATATACCAAAGAAGGGAAGATTTGTATTTCGTGCAAAATAATTTATTCAATATTCGTAGCAGAGCGCTTTCGACTGTTAAGTCATCATCAGTATTTTATTATGTGCACCCACTTACCTAGTGAGCAGATTTTACGTAAGATATTGTCTTCAAATAATTTTAGAATATCTGTCAACAGCCAACGAATGGTTCCAATTATGTCGGATATGACGACTGGTTGCACGTTATCTGATCCAAAGCAGTTCATAAAAATTCGTAGACAACTAGGCGCGTGATGAAAATAGTGGGTGTCATTGTTTGCGTTGCCCAGAGATGCGGCACCGCTGTTTTCCACTTTTTTGCGTCACCGGTGAAAGCACGTGATTTTATATTTACAAATTCTGGCAAGATTCGGAAAACAGAATTTCCACAAATTAATAGAAAATGAGTTAATGGCTCACGTGAGTGGTGGTGAATCGATCAATAGTACCGATTCCAAAGAAAAACTGGGAACATGGTGAGTAGAATATGTATAAGTAGCCTTCATCTATATCATTCTCAAAATTCCAATACAGATAGTTTTTTTCTCCTGATTTGTCAATAATATAAAGAGATTGTTTGTATTATTTATATTGAAAAATATGTGACTGATCTCTATATGGTTTGCAATTTTTATTCAGATAATACAATACACCTCTATGTACCTACATTTATTTATCATGGTAATTCGATGATTTTCATTAATATGACTTGTTTATACAGTAATAACTATTAACTAGAGAGTACGGTTTATTTACAACCTATCGTGCTTAGGTAAATGAACTGTTACATCCATTTAACATCTGATAATATTATTTAGTACATGAACACTATTGAATATAAAATATAAAATCAGAGATGCGAATACATAATATCATGTGATGATCTTGATCTATTAATTGTTTTGTTGAGTAAATTCGATTATCATGCTCGAAGGAGATGTTTGTTTCCGAACATAATTTAGATTACTTAGTCAATTACATAATTAGATTGTTTTTCAAGTGGAAACTGCCACTATACAGAATTGACGCCATCTCAACGAATACGGATCGTATTATTCAGGGAATGCAGATTCAAAGAGAGGCAGTTATTATTTGATTCCTTGTCAACACCAAATCAGTCAAAGAACATTAAATATACGGATAGGAGTGAATCAAATGATGATAATGTGGGCAAAATTGGCCCATTGGTAGGTACCTACCTGATAATCAATTATTATTGAAGCATGTGAACTGTGGAGCATTTGTTTTCAGATTCGAAGAAACAGTGAGGAGTTCAGTCATCTGACTGACCTGATTTTCGGTTCAACAGCTTTGAAATACCATGAAACTTATTACAAAATTCATAGCATATCGTCTCCACAACGTATGATTTTTACTCAGGTATAGAGAATTTTCGAAATTATGCTTTTCTGAACAATAATATTTTCTAGGTTTTCATTCCACAGCGTCGAAGAAGTTTAAAAAAGTGCTCTGGCTTATCATTGTCCAAATCCGGTTTACTGGAACTCCAAAATTCATTTTCCAGTCCAAAATTGCCGTCTACACAAAGCGAAATTTCAAGCTATGATTCATTTTCCAGTAACAAATTCGATTACTTGAAAAAATACAATTTCTACTGTTATTTTTTTAGTTTTTCGGAGAGATTCTAAACCAACCCCAAATTCAACTAGTACCACAATGGACTCAGGGTTTTCGGAACTTAGTTTGGCAAGTTCCTCTTCGAGTCGGTTTTTTGAAAATTCATCGCGACGTAAGTACTACAAAAAAATCACAATAAATACAGGGTGTCCGGGAAGAGAATGTCGTAAACGCTAGGGCTGATAGAGTGATCGTTCATCCACTGAACGTGCATTCACGTCCATTTTGTAAACGTACAAACTGGATCCAATCATGTACATCCATCAGACGTACCATTTTGAACTTAAAAATATATCCGGAATCGTACATTCATTGATCGTACATAAACGTTCAAATCGTAAACGTACAATTTAGATCCGATTTCGTTTATTTCTTGGACGTTCTGAAACCTACAAATATGGATGTTTTGGTGAAGTCGAATATCGTACTCCCAATGGACATCCATAAGGCGTACAGTACTGAACGTTACATGGACCTTTGGACATTATTTGGACATAAACTGGACGTCCACTGGACGTTGTGTGTTATATGGGTTAACTCATAGGTACTAATGCACCTTTCGAAATGTAAACGGATGTTCAGTGAATAAGTTTTATACAGGATTTCCGTTTATTGGAGGCATTTTTGACAGAGGTGACAAATTTGACATTTTGCTTCCACCGTTTGATTCCTTCATCTTCGTACTCCGTAAAGAAGTGCGATAGACATCATTTTTTTACATGAAGTACTAACATTATTTTGGTTCTCTTTATCAGCCCTATAATTTACGACATGACCTTTCCGAACACCCTGTATATTAGAATCGACTGTATTTTCAGGAAATTCTTATGAACCATCTGATACATCCCTAGATTTCCATAATTCTTCAAAAGATTTCTGTGTGGGATATTCCAAATTAGGCTTAGCTTTGATAGTTGCTGTAGGTACAGATAATGATACGTAAGTACAGGAAACAATCATGTTAATGGAAATGAAATTATTGAACTGGCCTTGTATTTTATACCAGGCACGTTCCGCTTATTTCCGACCAAATAACATACAATTTTGCAGATACAAGGATAAATACATGCAGAATATTACATTTATAGAATCAATCTTAACGCGTCTTAGGCAATACGTAGAAATTGCTTTGAGCACGCCAAGCTATTTCATCTCTGTCTTGATCGACATCTCCAAAGATACTGCATTGTGGCTGATTGATTTTGCAAACGATATACATTCTTGGACCACAAAAGCCGAAAAAAATAAATGTGATAAAAAATGCAACTGCAGAAATTCTAGTGTAGAAATATTCAATAAAAGTTGGAGTATTCTGAAGTTCCCAATGAATATATTTTTCAAGAAAGAAATCAATGAGGAATTTGTGAGTTTCTGTAAAGTGATAAATGACTTTGATGTGAAAGAAACAAATTTGTGAGTACAATCTTTTGAGAGAAAACAATACATAAAAGTTATTTTTCATTTCAGCTTTTTGAGTACGCTATTAACATCAGTGCTGATGCACCATACAGGGTGGGTAGCGACTTGTTTCGCTGCTCAAAGTACAAAACTAAAATTGAATAGTTCATACCACGCTGTGTGGATGCAATTAACGAACCTCCAAGGATCCACAGGTTACTTAACCAAGACGACAAGAACAGTTGTGTATGGTTTAAAGAGCGAAAATGTAATTAAGCGACTGTTAAACTTCCTTCGATACTTTATTAGGTTAATAATAGAGACAAAATCACCGAGTCGGATTTCCACTTTTTAAATTTCGTAATTATTTTATAACTACTTGCATATTATAAAGAGTCAATTGAAATCGAGAACTTATATAATAATGCATTCTAATTATTTCGATATCACTGCACAATTTTCTTTTGAATAGGTACTCGTCCTTGTATTACCTGAATCGTTATTATGAAGAAGACATATAATTCTGTTATCATCTATAATAGTCATAATAATGTACAAATATTTATCTGATACAGTCATTCAAAAAGTATCGTACATAGATAATAGTATATTGTTTAACGAGCACGGAATGATAGTGATTAGCATTCCGTGCGAGTTATGCACTATAATTTTTCTACGGCTGTAACAAATAACAGTGACTTTTTCTATTCTTTCGTCTTTTTTTTAAATGATAACACAATGGAGTCATTGTGATATCAGATACGGAAATAAAATTGATGACAAACAAAGCACCTCATTGATTTATCGACCACAGTAAAACAAGAGCAATTTTGTGTTATAGCCGTAGAAAAATAGTTTTTTTCTGCAATCGACTCAAAAGTCTTCCGTTTGTTCCAAAATTAACTCTGGCAGTTGACCATTCTCTTACTGACACAATAAAATGATTAGTATGTATGTTGCTACTCAATACGTTTAGTGTCTAGGAGCTAAAGTTGAAGTTCAACTCCTAGGAACTAAAAGTGTGTCGGCGGATGACAGTTGATATGATAGCTGCTTTGACACTGACATGTTCAAGTGAGTAACCACTCAAATTTTATTAATTGGATATCAATTATTTCGATTGCAGAAAAAATAGCATGTTTCATTCGGATCAAAAGTGATTGTTTTGACAAGCGATAGCAGATGATAACAGATGCACATGAAATACAATCCCCCTATTATGTTCGAGCAATTTGAATATACAGGGTGGCATTGAAACAAGTGCAAATATTTCAAACACTGAGAAAGCTCGACGTGTACTATCGAATGGCAATAATAAAAAAAAAATAGGGATCAAAATAAAATTTGAGGTTTGACCCCTTTTTCCACTCAAAGTTCTACACTGTAGCAAATGTGACGTCACCTCTGTTCGAATTTCCATGCGGTAGACATAATCACGCGGATGTCAATGATTTAAATTGTTTTAAAGAGGCGTACTTGAATTTTTTCCCGTGTTTTGTTCAATTTTTGGGATGAAATTTTTCGTTAAGTAGAAGAATTAGGAAGAATCTGATATCATGGGAATATTCCTTAGACTGTATCATAAACGTGCTGAATATGTGCACTTATTTCAAAAACACCTCGTATATTATTGTGAGTATATTTGAGAAGTGAAAATTGGACTCTGGGTGAATTTATCTTTATTATTATGATCGAGTCCGCTTCAATATGGCATTCATCAGGTATTTTAGAGTGCAGAGAAGATATGTAGAACGTGATAATATCGATGAAGAAAATAAATTAGTGGATGAAATATGTGAAAGAGAAAAAAACATGCGTGACAATGAACAACCGATAATAAGAGACAATAATTCGGGCATGAGGAAATCAAAAGCTTTCAGAATGGATTTGTCCAAAATTGTTTCATCTGAAGAAGAAACCAAGCTGGATATTGAGACTGAGGACGTAAAAAAATCCGTATTATTCATTCTTGGTGAAGATGAAGAGCTTATGAACTTGAAGAAGACACCTAGGAAACTATCCAGCGAACATAAAAAAATTAGCAATAACAAATCTGTTGAGAACATAGACAGATGTACAGAACAATCTAAAACCCTAAAAATCACCAAGTTTCCTTTACCAAAGTGAGTCGGTAACATACAGTATGTAGTCCTTTCAGAATTAATTTGAAAGATTTGTTCGTTCTAGGGTGAAATTTAGCGAGGATTACTTGGACATGATGCCATTTGAATTTACATTTCAGGACAGTTCACTTGACAAATTTTCACCTGAACTGATGCTCCAAGGAACCGAAATGCCTGAGGAAAAGTGGAAACCTATATTGAAAACCGATCTCACCAACACGAATAGAGAAACCGTAGATGAATCGGTTGCTATTTTAGCAAATACCGACAAATGGTAAATTGCAGGAAAGCGCTGTTTTGTTCAAGTTGAAAATTATCTGTTTTCAGGAAACTACAAGTTTGGTCTAGTAAGAGAGAAAAATTTACATGTGGCCATGGAGATCACCTGGACAGCTCTCCATTAGTTGAAAATATGTTGGAAGTAATCTTACAAATGTGGAAATCAAACCTGTCCAAGCAATATGTCAGTATCTACAGGGTGTCCCATAAGTCATGGATCAAGAGGGTCATTTCCAATGTTTCTTCATTAAAATAGTTATTCATTATACAAGGGAAAAAAGTAGTAGATTCTAGCTCCAGGTTGTGTTGTGAGACAAAAAACCGTGAGCTAAAATCTAATATTTTTCCCGTATATAATACACTATTTTTTTCTGTGACAGAAGAAAGGACGAATCAATATTGAAAAGATATTACATTATTTTGAAATCTGAAAATTATCGACGTGAAATTTTATGTTTTTAACAGTAGGGACACCTGCGTTGTAGGCATCTTTATCATTATTTTGAAGTAATCAAATATCTGATGTCACTTCTATCAGTCTAATTCTGTGATATGAATTCAAAAAATTGCGAATTTAGTGGTTGTTTAGTAATATACGTAGGTAACCGCGAAGTCGAATGGAAGTTGAAAGAACTTGCAGTTCTTTCTCGGAGACGTTATTAATGACTCATTTTCCCACGGGAAAAAAGTAATTTATGAAAAGTGACATTTTATAACCTGCCAACAGAGATAAAATGCCAAACTTTTTTCCCATCACAGAAAAAAATCATTTTTTTACTGATTTTATCCGCATAAGTGCACTTTTCCCAAGAAATTAAAAAATATTTCTGTCCTCTGTTATTTCGTATCAAAAAAGAAAAATGTTGTTTTGGCCAACTATCAGAAAATAGTTGCCTATTTATTACAGATTCCGAAATGGTACAACACAAAGTATAAACTATGGGCAGTTATTCAAAGCAGCCTTTTGTTATTAATTTTTTCAAATGGGTCGCGTATTTTTGTAGAGAAAGAATAACTCTTGAACCGTCAACAATGGGCGTGTACACCTTAGTAGAACTTTTAACTCAAACCATGTTTATAATGATTCTTTTATACATAAATAATGATTGACGACATAATTCGATAGAAAAATTAACTGAAATGTTTTATTTTTGGACATAAATAATAAAACCTTCTGAAAACGGAGCCTCTTATGACGTAGAAACCTCATCTCGCCATAGTTAAAAGAAAATACCAAACGCCCGACGGAGACTGAGGCAACTGATATATTAATTATTTCAACTGTCATCTCGCTCTAATTCACTCTGTCAGAAATCATGTATCAATCATCTCTGTCTGGAATAGTCTTGTTTCAGTATCAGGGTTTTGACGTCACATCATCGCCTCGTTTTCAGAGGTCCGAAAAATCGGGGATTTCAATAATTTTTTGTAAAACGTAGGGAGCTCACAGCAAGAAACGGTTTGCGGTGGTGAGCTAGTTTGGGTGAGTTCTATCGAATTACGAAATAACAATTTTTTGTGATATAAGCCCATTGCATATACATATACAGTTAGTTTGATCGGAAATGACCACCCCACTTCTTTTGATCCATGACTTATGGGACACCCTGTATATTCTTTCAAATACAACTTTCCTTCATCTCTTGCTTGTTTTCAGTGTGAAACTTTTATGGAACAACGTCTATTGGAAATTTGCCTGAAAGCCAGTACCCTAGCACAGTTCCTTCTGAGCACAGACTTTTGTTCAATGGATCTCATCGAATCGACTCTTAATCTCAATGTACTGGATGTTCCCTTACTCATGTGTGTAGGATCCAGTATTTATCCTGAAGTTACCCGAAAATATGGCATCAGTTATCAGTGAAAAAAATAAATGTTTTGGTACCTATTTTCTTTATTAAAAAAATTATTAAATTGGAAACACATGTGAATTCTCTCAATATCCTGCCTGAATCAAGTACCTGAAAGCCATAATCATTCACTTTAAGAAAAAACAATCACTAACGTGTTTTTTTAAGCTTAATTAAGATAAAAAAATCGGGAAAAGATGGTGAGAACAATTCAGTAGAATATTCAACAAAAGGTTTATTTTGAGGAAAATATTCAGTATCTATTCAGTTTGTTGGAAAAAGTTCGTCATAAGCGAAAGTCTTGCATATGATATTCGCAACTTCTGTGAACTTGTCGGCCAGAGCGGACTCCAAATTCGGCATTATTTCGTTGAGGAACAAATCAGAATTGTCGTTAACGACCTGATTAGTGGCTCTTCCAATGTTTCTATTCCCGGAGAAAAGGTTCGCCAGGTACAAATAACTTTTTTCGACGTTGAGATGGATGGTGAACTTCTGGAATTGGAGGTGAGTGACACCGTCGAATTTTACTAGGCGGCCTTTCAGCAAAACATCGGCACCCAAATTTGCTAAAATAAAAAAAATAATAACTGCCAGAATAAATTATCAAACTATGAACTTGTGCTTCAAAGAACATTATATTAATATCACAATTATTGTATGCACTCACTGAAATTCCCAGTGATTGGTCCTTGTCCTTTGTACTTCAGAACCAGTATATTCATGTTGATGTCATAATCGCCCTCGAAATAGATTTGGGGGACGTTGATTCTGAATATAAATCTATTCTTTTTTATGTCAGGTCTAAAAAAATAATCGTTGATTGTTGATCGATACTGAGAATAATAAGAGTGATGTTATATTAAATGGTCGTTAGAATCTCCAGGAAAAAACTAATGATGATAATTTGTTATGATGACTATACAAACAAGATTAATTACTTCAAATCTATTATTTCGAATGATGACGGGCCCCAAACCATCAAATTGGTGATGTTGGCATCGATTTTGGCGGTATTAGGACCACTTCTCATTTGTATCTGTTCCAGAGGAAGAGGTTCTATGGAAGGCACATGCAATTCTGGGATTCCTTCCTTTAGTTTGGGTCTCAATTCTTCCACGGAATTTATTATACATTTTGTTACATCTGGGGAGTTTCGGTTACAAACTTTTATATACGGTGCTGCCAAAGATAATTAATATTTTAATATAAACGAATTTTCATATTGGAAACCATGAGTATTAAAAACCTTGTACTAATGATTTTGTTTACATACAAAGAGTGATATATGGGTAAATTATGTACCTACCCACTTAATTGATTTAATAAATTTAATCAATTACATGATATTGTGCCTCTGAAGTTGCGAAATTAAATATGTATCATAGTACAAATTCAAATTGATTTTTTCAACCTGGAACCTTACCTCAATTAACCTTCGTTTGTTAATGCTAATAGTTTTTATAAATGAAGAAACATTAGTACTTATGTGATTCTGAAATTTGAAGCCAATAAATATTAAAATGCTGGTAAACCGGTATTACTTATTTCAACTATCAAAATATTGTTATATACCATCCATTGAGTTTATTTCAAAATCATGATGACTAAAGTTCATTTTATTCAATAAAATATGTCTAGCAGTCATAAAGGTGACGTCTTATAACTGACACCTAGTATTGCTGAGAATACACTTTTTTTTTTTCATTTTCATTAAGTGATATGACTTCAATTCTAGTAGATGATTCGTTTCTTTTATATACAGGATCATTGAGTTGGAGATAGTATATAAGCTGTATAAATTATGGTAATCCAGAAATTGATGATTGTCTATTGCTGAAAAATATTCAAGGCAAAACCATTAATATGAAAAAATCTGAAAAAACTGTGATATAATGATTTTCACAATCTCAATCAGGTGGAATTATTAGTTCAATTAGTATCACATCAAAATAATCCCTTGTTACTTATTGCTAACAACTATACCCAGATCAAAATCAGCAGAAAGACTCAATTTTCAAAAAACTATTTTTATAATTAAAACTTCAACACTCTGTTTCTCGCAAACAAAGCCATTTAGGACAGACACATGCTTTTATAATATTTTATTTGGCAAAGGAATCATGTCCTGATCTTAAAGTCACCACTTTTCAGTGTTTTCTACCTAATCATTTTTACTTCAATAAGATATTATATAAAAAAGATACATTTCAGTATACAGGGTGATCCACGGTTGATGGCCTATTAGAAGTATCTGGAGAACGAAATGACAGAACATTATGAAAATTGGGGAGCTTCGATAATTGAACATTCTCTATCCGTCTAAAATATTTTCATCGATACAGTGTTGCCACTTCTATCAGAAACAACTAGCAACTTTGTTATTTCAAATGGAACACCCTGTATTTTATTGCATTTTTAAATTGTTCCCGAAGAGCTGACTTCATCAATGCATCACACTTGGGGTCTAGCAGGAATGATTACAGAGATATAGGGTGTTTTCAGGATTTTTTTGTGTCGAAACTATTCATCATCGATCAAAACGGCTTACATGTCCCTATCCTAACTTTCAATTCACTATCTACTGACATTTAATTGGAACCGATACAGGGTGATCAGAATTCTGAATTGAAGCACCCTGTATTTTTTCTAATTGAATTCCAGTAGATATAGTGAATCTGCATTGATGAAATCAGTTCTTCAGGAAGAATCTAAAAATGCAATAAAATACAGGGTGTTCCATTTGAAATAACAAAGTTGCTAGTTGTTTCTGATAGAAGTGGCAACACTGTATCAATGGAAATATTTTAGAGGGATAGAGAATGTTCAATTATTAAAGCATCCCAATCTTCAGAATGTTCTGTCTTTTCGTTTTCCAGATACTTCTAATAGGCCATCCACCGTGGATCACCCTGTATGTACCTATTCAAAATAAAAAAACTACCCTCTCTGTTGTGTTTATGTGACACATTATTGATAGTCACCAATAAAATATTTTAATGTACTTTAATAGGGGACATAACTAATTCTCTGACAATACTAACAATAGAAGATAAATAATACACTTGAATTGGAAACTCATTGAAATAACTACTTATGATTATAGTAATTTTATACTTACGTAAAACTGCAGAAACAAAGCACAGACTTGCACACAAAATTAATAACTTGATGTGTCTCATTGTTTCAACAATATTTTGATCTACCAATGTTCAAGATCATTCACCTAGCTTGCACCAACTTCAAACTCAAATCATAACCAGAATGATGCTTATGGTTCATTTTATATTTATAATTGATATTAGACCTTGATGATATCAATTACTACAATAATGATTTTTTTATGTAAATCTTAGGTGGTAACTATGATTTCAGGTACAGTGTACTAGAGGAAGTTGCCGACAAACTGAAAATACAGTGACTAGTGCAGTTAATATAATCACACTAAAAAACAGTAAGTTTTGTGTAGGCCTATGAAACAGAAGGGAAAAATACATTTCTCTTATCATAAACATCCAAGTGTACTGCATTTTATTGCAAATGAACAATCTGCTTATTTTGGTACTTTATACATGTGGTTGCTTGTTTATTGAGAATATTAATACAGATTATTTCAATAGATTTCATGTTTTCTGAAATATATCAAAATATTGGTCTTGGAGAAAATTGAAACATGTTCATACAAAAATACCATGTTGGGAGGTTCAGGAGTTATTTTATGAAACTCTTCTGGATTAGTGAATGATATGAATTTCCTTAGAAAAGATATCAACTTGATTTGATCAGTTTATTTGTACAACATCTATAAAATACAAAACTGCTTCAATAATGTTCCCATCTAATAAGTCAGGATTAGGAGAGTTTTGATATACTAAAAAAGTTATACAGGGTGATTCAAAAGTAAGCGGCATCCTTTCAGAGGCGTATTCCTTGCATGAAAATAAGGCAAAAAGTTCCTATTGATAAGGATCCGAAAATGCTTCCTAAGGGAGCTACGGCCCTTTGAATAGGACACCTCAAAGACGGTTTTTTCTCTATAACTTTAAAATCCTTCACAACAAATTTTTAAAAATTGGTGTACGGCATAAACATTCGATGGTAAATAGGACTCCGTATTCGAAATAATTTCCAAACGAAATCACAGTAACCTGAATATCCGGAGAAGAAGGGATATTTTTACACTTACCCTCTCCCGCATGTGACGCCCCTGAATGAAATTCTGAAATTTCGAATACGGAGTCCTATTTACCATCGAATGTTTATGCCGTACACCAATTTTTAAAAATTTGTTGTGAAGGATTTTAAAGTTATAGAGAAAAAACCGTCTTTGAGGTGTCCTATTCAAAGGGCCGTAGCTCCCTTAGGAAGCATTTTCGGATCCTTATCAATAGGAACTTTTTGCCTTATTTTCAAGCAAGGAATACGCCTCTGAAAGGATGCCGCTTACTTTTGAATCACCCTGTAGAATTTGAATGGTTGTTTCATTACTGAAAAACCACAATGTACAAAAATTTAAAAACAGAAGAAAAACTACAAAACCAGACAAACTCATCACATTTCTCTCTGTCTCTGTTGTCAATAAAAAAACCTCAGGAAAATACCTCAATTTCAATTTATCTCAGGAATGCTGGAGTTTCAATGCCACCAATCTTCTGTTGAATGATCTTCCCATATCCTCCCCTTCCAGAGTCAAAATCAGTTCTATACTCATCACGTACCTAAAATATAATACTATCACAAATATCTGCTTGTCTGATGATGCTATGAGATTCTAGTAGGTACTATATAAGTGTAAACTAAATTACAACTACACTGTAATTCTTACTTGTCCCCCAGTCTTTCCTCTTCCATATTGCCTTCCCTCAACAAAACCTGCATCCCAATCAGTACGAACTATTCTGTCATCTAATCTTGTTCCATTTATGTACCTAAAATTTTCCTAATTGTGCATTGTGGAATGGTTTTTCCAAAATTGTAATTACCTCAAGCAGTTTTCTGCATCTGCTCTATTGTAGTATTCAACAAAACAGAAACCACAAGGAACCTTCTTGTATTTATCAAGCCCCATCACAATCCTTCTTATGTCTCCACATTTTGAGAAGAGCTCATATATCTGCTCCTCAGTGGTATAGAAAGATAGGTTTCCTACATATAGAGTTGTTGTGATCCTCAGTAATTTATCTTGCTCAGCTCTAGTGCCCTAAAAACATCGAATGTAGAAAATATACAGGACTGTACAGATATTTACCTTAAAATGTTGGTCACGGTAGGAACTGAGATCTACAGAAGGTGAGGTTACCATAGACATTGTCTACGATTATGGTGTGTATTTCGCTCTCAATGATGACAAACTAGGAAAAATATAATACCTCTCAATACCCCTAACTAAATGAAGAAATTAATACAAAAAATCCAAAATCAAAAGAATAATATTTACAATTTACGCTCGCTGTGGTGGAAGCACCGCATACCGCAACGAAAATGTCAAATGTCATGTGTTTATCTTCTTCTTTTTTTTTGTGCTTTGAACCGTGTGAATTCTCTGCAAGTTATGGTTCTTAGCGTTCAAAATTCGATACTAAAACGGGCCATAATCCTTCAGAGACACTTGTCATTCGTCCTGTCACGTTTTTTGGGAATGTCATACGTCATTTCTTACGTCATTTCGTCATTCATTATTACACATAGCTTTGTGCTGTGGAGTGTGGTGGACTTTGGTTTTTTACATTTCGATTTCTTTTTACCTTTCATATGCTAGAACTAGGAACAGTGAATTGTGATTAATTTCAAATCATATTAATACTTAATAGTTTAGTTTCCAGTTCTCCCTTCCTAACGTTTTAGAGTGGGTCTTTTCCTAATTCCCTAGCCCTAGTTCTAGTTCTTCCCTCAAGTTTCCTCTATGTATATTCGATTTCCTCAAGATTAAATTGAAAATTCGTCCGTTTTATACCATACTTAGCACTAGCTTTGGTACTTGTGGTTTACTTTGCTGGTTTTTTGCTGGTGTGTCTAAAAATTGACATTTAACAGCTCTTGTTGAAGTTTCCCTAGAAAAAACATGAAAATTTGGACAAGTGAACACACATTCAAGTGAGTACAGAGCCTCTATTTTTTTCTTCTAGGACCATTATTAAGTTTTTGTATTCCAGTCATCCCTGGGAAACTGTAGCCACAGCAGCTTGGAGGAAGTACCCAAACCCACACAATACTGCAGTCATTGGAACTGATGTTGTGGAACGAAAAGTTGTAGATGGAGTGCTGCATACACACAGGCTGGTTAGCTCTACATGGTATTTCCCAAGATGGGCACAAGCTGTAAGTACCTCCAATCACATTATTCAATTTGGCATCAATCCAAGCTTCATTGACTCAACTTGAATGTGAGGTATGTGAAAATATGCAAAAGTTTTCCACAAATCTTATCACAATATCTTTGAAGAGGTTGCATTCAGAATAAGTGATGATTAAAATTATTCAAGAAATCTATGGTTTAGATGATAATATGTTGGTAGATGTTTTTGTATCATTCACAGCATGAATCTTTGTTCTGAACTATTCTACAATTTTATTCTTCTTTTGTTAAATTGTGAATCATTTGGTAGGTGGTATTTCTAGATAATATTCACTAATTCCTCCAGACCTTTGTCTATTATTGTCATCATTTTGATGCACCTATTGAAACTTGATTAGCACTATCATGAAAAAAATTCACCTATTTACAATGGACACATTATTTATTCATGTATATCTTGGAATTTTCCATTGTTGTGAATATTTCATCAACTACAAAACAAAGCAATGCATAGACAGCATTTGATATAATATTATATTAGCCAGTAGCCACTCATCTTCTAATCTTATTTTAGCATGGTGCAGAAAAACAATAAACAGATAAAAATAAGATTAGTATCTATGCTCCCATGCTTTATTAAGGTGACTGAAATGCTTTTGATAGGTATTATGTGGTCTCCCAATTCAATAGTAACTCATTGCTGACCTTCATGAATAGGTCTGCCAAAAAAAATTTTGGAGGCCATCAATTGCATATGCAGTGTATCCAGTTTTCCTAGCTTTTGTGTGATATTTCAGTTATTTTCAGAGATAGACCTTGCAATTTTCGCGGTCGTGTGCCACTTTTTTGTGAAATTCATGAAGACATAATCAGATTCTGCATAACTGTTTCCATTTATGAGATACAGGGCAATTTTGAAAATGTATTCTTTTTGAACCCCTCTATATCTACGAAGTTTCTCAGGGAAAATGTGAAATTGAAATCTTATCCCATAGATAATTTTCCGTAGAATCCAGTGGCACACAAAAATTTTTTTTCGGGGTATGGTTTTGGAAATATGACCCAAACTTATGATTTTTAAAATGGAACATCCTGTATTTTATAAGCTCATTCGACCCCTTATTGTTTTCCCTTCAAAATGATACATGATATAATATAAATATAACATTTTCAAAAATGCTCGAAAATCACTAAAACTTTGAATTTTGATAGTGGGCTTTAGATTTTTCATATAAAAAAAGTTACAATTCAAGGAATGTTTCTCTTGATTCCTCCATGAAGAAGGTACAAACAATACCATATTAACTAACAAAATAAAACTTTGGTACCTGATAGCTACAAAATTTTGGTTGTTGGTAACATTGGGAATGGGAAAACATTGAGAAGTAGATCATATTAACCTCAATATAAAAAAGGTTATAATGGTCTTCTTCTCCAATTCTTCTTATTTGCATTGTTGCCAACATAACATTTTCTTTATGTTATGTTTCAACACTGAAAACAAGGACAGATGAGGAAGACATTTTTTCTCTCTCAAGCTGAACTGCTCTATATACCTTCAAATGGAACTTTTTTTATATGAAAAATGAATTTCAATGTTTTAGTGATTTTGAAGCATTTTTGAAAATTTTCTATTATACTGTATATCATTTTGAAGGGAAAAAATAAGGAATTCAATGAGTTTAAAATATATGGTGTTCCATTTGAAAAATCATAAGTTTGAGTCGTATCTTCAAAACCATACCCCGAGAATAATTTTTGAGTGCGCCACTGGATTCTGCGTGAAATTCTCTATTCGCGAATTTCGCGATAGAAAATAACATGTCGCCCTACCTGACGGTAACAACTTGCACAAATGTGAACCAATCAAAACAAAGTAAACAGTCCGCTTTGACAGATTTCATCAACTTCGATAGGTGGCGTTTCTATCGGGAATGGGATAAGATTTCAATTTGACAATTTTCCTGGGAAACTTCGTAGATATAGAGGGGGGCAAAAAATATAAATTTTCAAAATTGCCCTGTATCTCATGAACGGAAACAGTTATGCAAAATCTGATGAGGTCATCTTGAGTTCCACAAAAAAGTGGCAAAGGATCTTGAAGACCTCAAAGTTCAATCTCCAGAGATAGCACGCCAAAGCATCGAAAACTGGACACACTGTACAGAATCCAGAATAGCTGTTCAGCATTTATTCTGGGTTTTCGAATTTCCAGCTCATTGGTTCAGCAAATGTCTGCTATGCCAGTGAACAGTCCGAGGTGAACCCGATCTCCCGCTACATGATCTTGAAAACGATAAATCTCAGTTTTTGTCGACACATAGCCGTGGACGAGACTCTCAGCTACTTGCCGCACCCCTCTGACCCCAGCAAAACCCTCTTGAAGCAAGAAGCAGTGGTCACAGTCAAAGGAGTGCCCCTCACGAACTACATGGAGGACCTGCTGACCAACAAAATCTCCACTAATGCCAGTAAAGGACGCCAGGCGATGGAATATGTCATTAACAAAATAGATGCAGAGGTGGGTATAACAATGTTTTTGTACTGTTTTCACCATGTTTTTCGTTTTTAGGTTAAAGACTTGACTAGGAGTACAGATGAGATTATCAACCACACAAAAAAGTCTCTGGATGGAATAGCAAACAGTGCCAAGAAGTCCATGGCAGATATATCGGAGAAAGCAAAAAAGAGTCTTGATGATATGCACAAATTGGGTCTCAGTTAATTTATTGTCATTGATGGTATAGTGCAATTTTTCTTTTTAAGCGAATTCACCCTTCTCATCAACAGCAATACCTACAGCATAATGTAATGTTTCTTGGGAAATAAAGGAACAAGTAGTCAAATTCAACATCATATTCAATGAGCACTTTTGTGTCAATTTTCTTTCCCAAGAAATGTTCCATTTTTTTTTCAATTATATTTCTTCAATTTTGAACGAGTATTAGCATTTCGAGAATTTTCAATGAAGGATCACAGGCTGGCCTGTGATTTTTGTGATCATATTGATTTTTGTAAATAAATTAAGATCATATAATTTATTAAACATTCCTATCAATGGATGTTATTATTAGTAGGTATATATTAAATATATATACCCAATCACCCCGTTGTTTAATAAATAAATTTTGCGGAAATGATCATTTTACTCATTCCCCCAGTCCCTTTTTTGACTACTACATCACTACTTCCTTCTTAGTCACCTGGGTCATGCCAAGGTTGGTAGAACTGATGATTATTTTGTAGTGCGAAGTTTGCTCCATCTACAAAAAATGGTATTAACTAGGTGGCAGTTGGAATACAAATTTATTACAGAACTCTGTAAACTGCAGAATCCTGTAAGGAAACTTGCATCTGCCATTCTCTCTAAAAAATACCTGAGCAAGGAGTCAGAATGCCAAGAAACAGAAAACTAGTGAAAGTAGAAGAAGAAGTATGTGATTGTTTTGTTTCAAAACGATTCTTTTTCATATTTTGAAATTTGAAATATTGATATCAAAATTGAAAATTTGTTTAGTAATCCTAGATTTGGAACTTGTAATACCTATAGTTTCATATCTATACCTACACCTGCAATATGATTGAGATTGCAGTGCCTTGGAATTTGCATTTTGGAAACATCGTTACCGGCAGTCAATCGACATGGTAAGTACAACCCATTGTCTGCTAAATAGAGAAAAAATCTAGTGAGCTGGAACTACTGGTCTTCCCAATAGCTCAGTTGAGTGTAGGACCACTAGAGGATGTTACCGTATCGTACGATATGATCGTCACTTTTTTCTAGAAAAATTTCGAAATTTGTGGTTATGTAAGTTGTCACTGGTTGTCAGTGTCAAGAGCTGTCATGCCATCGTGACTTGTTTTGAATTTTTTTCTAAAATATCATTCTTTTTCAATTCTCATTGTTCTAATATTCCTTTCGTTTATAGATATATAGTTTTGTGTGGTTTTGTGTTGTGCTCCCAGTATTATAGTAGTTTATTCTGATTATCAATGTGTAACAAACTCTGTCTCCTCCTATTGTGCCTACCAGAAATTGTGAAACCATCACCATTCATGGATTTCCAAGTGATATTTCTTTGGGACAAAGTAGATAGTGTGGATACATTCGATATTGAGTGTTACAGGATCATCACAAGTAAGGAAATCAGAGCCCTAATCAAATGCTAATAATCGATACTTCCGATTCTACCACTCATTTACTTTGGGTGTTACAAGTTCCAAAATTGAGAACTATTGTAATGTCTGTAACAACCATTTTGAGAAGGAATGACTTAAGGTGACAAAACACGGGAAAAAGTTGCTTAGAAAAGGATCAATCCACTGGAATTTTTAGGGTAAGTGTAGATTTAATATTGATATGATGAATGAATGTGGAAGAACAGGTTGGGTTCTCCTTCGGGCCAGCAGGAAGAAGTTTCTTACAGTCATTGAGCAATGAGCATAATATGTAATCTCCCAATGTGAATATCAATTTGTTTGGTTTATGGATATTAGTTTTGTATGATTTCACATAGGTATTAGCTTCTCACTTAATTATTGAGTACTATGATAGACTATGATGATACATTATACCTATTATATGAAAATTATTTTTAGAAACCTTCTGATGCCTGGGTCCTCCATCATCATCATGTAAGCAGATGTGTGTGATGAATTCTTCACTCAACTAATGAAATTTGCTCATCTTAAGATAAGATATTTATTTGCCTGCAAACTACAAAATCAGTACATATAAACAGGTAGAACACTGATTTCAAAAACTTATTACACATAAGGTTTGTATACAGTGAGTCTGATAAATTAAATGCTCTTATTGTAAAGATAGTGTTATAAATGTGGCAGATTGAAAATGAAAATTGATCTGTTATTCTAGGATATTCCTCAGGAATGGATAGTTTGGCTAAAAATCAATTCATTCAGTTCTTTACGAAAGCACTCTGTATTGCTGAATGTTGTCTTTAGTTAATTTTCTATCAGAACATTATACTTGGTTCTTGTAAATTTTTTTCTCAATATCTGATTCTATATAATGTACAGGGTGTTAGTGAATGAGTGTGATAAACTGATACAGGGGTGATACCTTGTGATATATTTTAGGAAATAAAAGTCATATAAACATATGTGTCCATGCTTTGAATATGCTTCGTTTTCCAGATACAGGGTATTAATAGTTCCATGAAAAATCGATTTTTATTTGCCTACTGGAATGTCTCAATCAATTCCAATGAAACTTGGTGGTTTGGATGATAGTAACTTGGAACTTCTTGTGGTGTAATCAGATTCATAATAATTTTTCCAGGGCGTCACATTGGGGTAATTGATTGATATTTATGACCACTGGTTTTTATGATTTCCATATATTCATTGATTGAACAATTGGAATGACAATGTTCTTATCTGTTGTTATTTTGTATCTCCCTTAGTTTTTGAGGAAACAATGAAAATTCAATTGGTTTACAAATTTCAAAGGAGTGCTTTCAATACACTCATTGAGTATACTTATGCAAGCTTATAAATTGATAAATAAAAACCATACTTCCTACTTCAACATCCATTATCTCAAAAGGTTAGGACATCATCATGTTTATATGAACTTCATTTAATAAAATATCACATGGAATCACCCTCTGAAGTTTTTTTCACAACTATTCACAAACACCATATATATTATAGGTAACTGTATTTGGTTTATATTATAAACTATGAAAATATTACATAAATTTTCACACTTTCACTTACTGTTCACTTCCAGGATGACGGTGATGCAAGTGGTGAATATCGAAATAATTGATGAATCACTGGATATCAACACGGTGATAATTATGAATAATCTTTGGTAGGAGTCCAAATTGCTGAAAGTGGAGTGGAAATTTTCAAAGGAAGGAAGGAATGCTCAAAGTCATCTCCACAAATGTTAATGACGTTGTTACACAATCAGGAACATGTTTCATTCTTAGAAAATACCATCCTCAGCCTAAGCCCCTAGTAGATAGTTTATTACTTAAGTCCATCTTTAGCCTAAGCCTCTTGAAGAATTTTCATTAGACTGAAAGATGGTATTTTCTAAGAAAATACTATCTTCAGCCTAAGCCCCTTGTAGATATTTCATTACTAAAGACCATCTCCAGCCTAAGCCTAAAGTAACACCCCTCTTCTTTACTTTTTGATGCTTAAAAAATGTGTCAAATCTAATTTTTGGTAGTAACCTTTGAAAAACTTTCATTGAGTCTGGATGCTTTATTGAAATATTTTCTCAATGGCATGTGGGATTTAAATATGAATTTTCAACACCCATTGATTCTCTAGTGGGAGGGTTACTTTATGGACTATGGACAGACCATGTTTATATTCAAAAGCAGATTTATTACTGATATTGTTATCACATATTTCATGAAGCATCAGTTTCTACGAAATGTTGGGTGTTCATACATTATATTTTGGCCTAAATAACTTGAAAAACGTGTTGTTCTCTGCTCCAACAATGCATGCCCTACTAAGGGAGCAATTGTTCAATTAATTCAGAAATAATTAGTCACCACTTATTTTTTTTTATAATTATATTTTACTGTATCTGATGTTTGATTGTGGATTAACGAATTTACCTATTTCTTAGATCTGATTATAAAAAAATAAACATTCAGAAGAAATAATGAAAATTCATGGGTGAAATTTGTAACTGATTCTCAATTATTCAAGTTGTTCTGTATTCTGTTGTATCAAATGATATGTGATACAAATATGCGAATACATGGTCCACACAGTAGTTATGGCATTATTATACTTACTTATATTGCCTTGTATGCTATGTCATAAACAATCAAAAATGATTCTCTATATTGTCCAATTCAGAAACTGGGAGTATTTACAATTTTATTTGCTTAATTTAAACAATTTTATCCAAATAGGAATCCAGTAAATTACTTTGATATTTGGTCATTGTAATGAAACTTGAGATTAATTGAATACAAATATATTTTAGAGCCAATAAAACAATATCATGTTGGGAATGAATCTGATTTATTTGAATAATTAATTCAATTCATTAATACTGGGCTGGTGGCCGTGAGCGTAGAGTCGCTGGCTGTTGCCCAGGCGGTCCGGGTTCGATCCCCGGCGCGAGCACTGAATTAATTTTCGGTAGTTTCGTTGGGCGGGAGGAGATAGGTGGCCAACCCAACATTCTTGGTACCTAGATATCAATCCTTTGGACTGTCCACGGTTACCAGCCGAGTAGTGCTTCGGATGACACTTAAAAAGCTAAGGTCCCCGTCTTCTTAACTCACACAAGTCTCTGACTTTCGAGGGTTGCTTTGCAACTAAGCTGGCGGTTAAAAAACACTTTTAAACACTTTTTTAAAACACTTTTAATGACCTTTCTTCCAGATTCCAGTACCTATAGTCCCCAAATCAGTCATTTCCTGATTCCCCATCTCATCCAGTAACTCCTGATAATTTTTCAACATTATATGTCATATAAGATGGGCCCCCTGAAGTTGCCACCTCCATCTTCTACAATATTCCTGAATATCTTCTGATGGGTTCTGAAAATTGACAAATTCATCCTCAGAGTATTCATCTGAAGTAGCAGTGATTTTTTTATATTTACTGTGTACATTTTATGACCTGCCTATGCATTTTATCTATGTTATGAATTAGTTTCATTGAATAAATAAAGAATATACAAGAATTTGAAGAACAAACACTACAAAATCAATAAAAAAATATTAATATACATTTTGAATATTATTCAATTTTATTAATCACAGATGTATGAAATGAGTTTCAAAAAGGGATACTGATTTCCACTCTATACATTGATTGTTTGATATTGTCCCAAGAAACGTAGTTGTTTTTAATAGGAATACATAGTTACAAAAACAATTTACATAATTTGTAATGCATGAAAGTTACAAAAATTATATCATTATATCAAGCAAAAAAAAATAATGCAAATAATCATGAAATTCCAAACTTATTCATTATAAGTATTCAAATAGGAAATGGAATCATCCAAGTCTCTGAAGCAAGAAGCTAGCAAAGCATCTCACGAATTTCAACATGAGACACATCTCATAATTTTAGGATTATTTTAGGCTAATTTATTACTCAATTCTGGAATTGTTTGCACATCGAAAAGTCTGTGGCTTTGCTAGCTTTGGCCGAACTCAGCATTTTTGAAAAACAATATTTTTCTATGATTTGATAAAGTGAAACTGTAGGCCATTGTAGGGCATATTTTATGCTAATTTATTACCCTATTCCCATATTTTTTATTCACTTCATTCACAAAGAAATCTGTGGCTTTGCTAGCTTCGGGTCAGTAGAGCCATTTTTTAAAACATATTTGATATATTGGGATTTATTGGCTGATTTTCGGTTAATTAATTACCATATTTTCAAAATTTTTGCTCAACGTTCTCAAAAAAAAAAAAACTAAACGATTTGTTGAAATATGCCTTATTCACTGGGCATTATGTGTTTTGCATTTCTATCAAAACCATATTTGAATAAACGTAACCATCCATTCTCAAAGTGGTCCAGTACTTTTCAACAGGATAAAAAAACGAACTCAAAGTCGGTCGACCACAATATTTATTATAAAAATATTCAGCGTGTGACTATACTACTCAAGTAGCTACTTTTCTCATTGTGTCTGAAGATGGCCGTAGAGCCGAAGCTATAGTCACACGTTGATTATTTTTATATTAAATTTTGTGGTCGACCGACTGTGAGTTCGTTGTTTTCTCCATATTTTAATTTTTAAGTGTTAGTATTGATTGTAGGCTCAGTTACAATCACATTTTCTTATTTTTTGCTGCATATTTTTTGGAAGAAACCTGTGGCTTTATTAGCTTTGGGAGAACTCAGCAGGAAATTTTTGAAAATAATATATTTTCTACCGATTTGTTATATTGGGATTCAAAGGCTAATTTCAGGCTGATTGACTATGCTATTTCAATTTCATTTTCTCAACGTTTAAAAATAACCGAAATGATTTGTCGAATTACGCGTTATTCACTAGACATCTTTCATTTCTAAGAAAATATGCAACAAAAAAATCGAAAATGGGATAGTTATTGAGCCTTGAGCCACAATCAAAAATATGTTATTGACAGTAATGCATATATATAATGTCCTAGTGAATTTTTTTTTCAAACGTTGAGCAGAAAATTTGAAAAGGGTAATTGATTTAGCCTTTGCATCCCACTATATCAAATCGGTAAAAAATATATTCTTTTCAAAAATTGCTCTGCTGAGTTTGCCCGAAGCTCAAAGAAACAGGTTTCTTTTAAAAATGAGATAGCCTATAATCAATAGGTACTATTGCTATGCCTCATAAAATCATCATTCAATTTGCTTTTCATAAAAGTGCATAAATACCTAGTGAATAACGCACATTTCCACAAAAACGTTGAGCAAACATTTTGAAAATTGGGTAATTAATTAGCCTAGAATAAGCTATCTAACCCCAATATAGCAAATTGGTAAAAAATCTATGTTTTCAAAAATAGCTCTGCTGAGTTCGCCGGAAGCTAGCAAAGCTACATATTTTCCTATGATATGGAGGAGCAAAATATTCTGGAATGGGATAATAAATTAGCCTAAAATGAGCCAAAAATTATGAGATGTGTCTCATGTTCAAATTTGTGAGTGGCTTTGCTAGCTTCTTCAGTATCACTGGAGCAGGTATTTGTTCAAGTTAATTTTGAATTTAGTTGCTTCCATTCCTTTGGTAATGAAAATTTTGAAAGGAATATCAATTGAAGCAGCAAGTGGAAGAAGGAGTTCTGTTACAAATATGAGTTTGTGAGAGAAATAGGTTTAGTAAAGTTAGCTGACATTTTTTGATGGAAACTAGTTTAATAATTTGATTTATGCAATTGTGAGGAATAGTTGTAGGATGATTTTTCATGATTCACAGCATTGTGCTAACATATCATTTTTTGATAGACATCTGGATTTATGCTTACATAACCCCTTCTTCTATTCCAACCTGACCTGACATGTAGACAATGGGCACATATAGCTCCTTTTATTGATTCCTTGATGTTTAATGTAACAGCACCTTCTACCACTGTGTATCTGCTCAGATATGAAGAATTCAAACAAATCCTGAGGGCCAAATTACATATGTACCTTCTATGACTAAACGGTATATTTTCAGAAAATGTTGACCTCTTCTTCCACTTGCCCCTTCAACTGCTTGAATCCATTGCAATAGTATACCTAAAAAACAGCGAATTTTTGATTCTGAATCATTTGGTTGTAGAGTAGAAATAGGTACATTCCTGGAAAAAATAAATGATCAAGAATTATATTTCCTAAAAAATAAGTCAACTATATTTTTACAAGGTGTCCCAAAAACTCAACGTCATCCTTTCCAAGGCTGATAGTCCAGCTCATATGACCTTAGTAAAATAATGATAGTTTTGAATTTTGTGAAAATCGAAACCTTTGATCAGTATTTCCAGTACAAAACTACATAGTTCATGATTCCAGTTTTGTTATGCAATCTGTAATAACCCTTTGACCTATTGATTATAATCCAAACTTTCAAAATGAAATGAATCCAGAATGAAAAGAATTATGCAATACCAGCCTGAGTGAGCTAATTATTTTTTATTTCATTTATTCACAGGAAACCTCATAAAAAAATATACATGAATATATACATTTATTCACTATATATCCCATAAATCTCAATAACCTTTGAAACAAAGATCTGAAAAGTGTTCTTAAGCTGTTTAATGATCATTTTCCTTACACTTTCAATCTCTTTTCAATAGGTGAATGTTGATTGTAAACATTAAAATAAATCAACTGGTGAATCAGCATGTTTTTTTTTTGTCCATAGGTATTGCACCAATATTTTTATTTTGAATTGTAATCAATAGAAGGGTTATTATTACAGGTTGCATAAAAAAAATAGAATCAGTTTTGAACTTAGTTTCGTACTTGTGGCACTAAAAATACTGATCAAAGATTTTATTTTCACAGAATTCATAAAAGTGGCAATATCTCCAAAACTTTCAATAATCTACTGAGGTCATATTGTGATAATCTGGTCAGTTCTGAGCTTCAATATCAGCTCTTTGAAGAATGACGTTGAGTTTTGGGAAACCCTGTATAAACCCTCCATTTCTCATTCTGAAGCCAACCTTTCGCTGACATGAGTCTGCTAGTGAAACCTTGAGAGAAGCTAACTTGGAATCAGTATCTGAAATGTCTCAGGGATTTCATAGTGCAAAAGTTAAAATTCTACTCATATATATACCTTCATACCTAGATGCAGCAATTCTCTTCTTCTCAGCAGTGATATGATATTTCAACTCATAAAAGTGATGCCATCACTTTCTCATCACATTTTAGTTATTTTCAACTTGATTTTCAATCATCACCAAATATAGCAAACCTAAAACATAAAATAAATGGGTAGGTACATCAGCAGGTAGAGAACACAATAATGAAAAACATTATTCACTTTCATGATGACCTGTAGGATTGGAACTATACTCAAACTCATTCTCATAGATTCAACTTAAGGTTGAAGGTTTTAATAATATTCACATGAGTACTTAAAATATGTAAAAATAATAAGTTATAGGAACCCCTAAAATTATAGGAATAGATATTATATTTTAGTCAAACCTTAGATAATTATAGAGTTCTCTCCTCATATTATCTCATCAAAAAATAAAGGTGAACAAAAATCCTTCCAGAAATGGTCACAATCCAACATCCACACATATTTGGGGCCTTTTTCTGATTTCAATTACTGTGGACTTCTCACATTGTATATTCACTAGGTACCTAGTTCTTAAGGCTCAGCAGAAAACTGAAGCAGTAGTAATTATACTTTCCTTGAGTTTCCATAGTTTCGAATCTGAAAGATATGTGGATCTTCTCCTTGATAAATATGTTTTCCTGCATACAACATACAAGGTAGTATTCATGCAAGATACAAGATAAGATCTGTGGATAAGATTCTTCATGGTTCCTTTCTTTATATTATAACCATATATTGCTGATGAAAAACTTCATTTCCACAATTGATTCACAGCTGAGCACATCAAAAAACTGCACAGACCATAAAATAGGAATCACTGCTTTCCGAGCTGCTTTCACTATTTATGTTCCCACGTTTCACACCATCATTATCATGATCAATATGTACAGAATCCCGTATTTCGTCCAGGGCTGTAAGGGCCAGTATGCCAGTAATGGGGCTCGGTCTCTACGTATTTGTCATATCTCCATCATCTGCGTGAACTATTTTTGAATTGTTGAGTGACTGAGTGACCGTGTCCCGTGAATGTCTGAATGTCGTGACTGAACTCAACTCACTAAAACTAAACAAACTATCGGCCGAGACTGCCGAGAGCACCGCTGAGAGGGAGCGAGGCTCAACTCATTAACGATTTTTAAGGTTATGTAGGTTTGACAGGAAAACAATTGAACTGAGTGTTTCCTCGAGTTGACCGTATGGCGGTACTACTGTATCGGCCACAGAACGCTGTAGGTGATTTCCCCTGTTTGGGCAGACCAGATACTCCAGCTCACTAGATTTTTTCTCCATATTTAGCAGACAATGGTTCAACCATTTTGATCTATTCATTTATTGTGTTCAAATAGGTAACTGAATCTGCGGAAAAGGAAAATATATATTTCTACAATCAAAAGTATATACCTACCTATATTCGACGCTAGATGCTGGTTTCATAGATTCAACTAAACTATATATAAGAATTAAACTAACAACTAAGAACTTGAAAAGTTGAATACAAGGAAACATCTATGAGGGTTTATATATATCGATACCCTAATGCTGATAAGTCGTAACCCACAAAAAATTGAAAAATAGTATTTTTTCACCAAAGGAAAGTACACATGCATTTCTATATACTGTTAAATTCTCGTAACCCAAATAAAATGATAAATCGGTGATTCCCGCGATTTCCAACATGTCTGAACCCACGTACGGCATTTATATCACGTCTAACTAGTCGTATCCCACAGTGCAGTTCAAACAAGCAAAGCGTGTTGATAGCAGCTGACTAGTTTGACATGGTGCTCTGCATTATTTATTTTTTTTACCTCGGCGTCAAAGAAGCATCTTGTATTCGTATTTTAATATAAAATACCAAAAACCTTTTTTTTTTTATACAATAATATGCCTGTTGGAACCAAGTTGTGGTTTACGATGTATTCGAACAAACTGTGTGTACTTATTTATTTTGTGGGTTACGTCCGTTTTCTAGTTCTCATAATATTATTCGTTTTTCGTGCCTCCTGTAAAATTTCATTGAGTTGGGTTACGACATGTCAGCATTAGGGTATCGATATATACATCTACATCTGCCATTTTGTATCAAAAGAATTATTAATTTTAAAGTTGGTTAACTTTCAAAAATGCCTACTGTTATTTGAAACCCTAACATTGGCGTAACACCAAAGGCACATTGTTATATCAATATTTATGTCAATATGATGAATGTATTTCCATGAAGTGAATATCGGAATTTGAAGCTTCAACGAACACTTGAAAATGTCGTTTCGTCTTCGGACAACTCAATACCGAACAAAGATACATTCGAAAATATTTTCACGGGGACGCCTATTCAATTTTCAGACCTGACGTTTCAAATCTGAAAATGATGACAATTTGGATATGTCAGTGGTGACAAGCGTGTGCACACTTTTTAATATACCTACAGGGTGTTTCGAAAGGACCGAAGAACTTGATGACAGAGGTGATTATTGCCCCTGTGATTTCATTTACCGAGATAGAGACATACTACCGTCTTCAAGTTTTCAGTTCCTGAGATACAGGCTGTTGAAGTTGAGAAATAAAAATAGAGTTTTTGCAAAAACTCAAGAATATAATTCAATATTTTGCATTAAAATTTGGTATTCCGGACATTTTATATATCCATTATGGTGAGATACGACAGGGAGTTGTGGTTACTTTTTCTCCGAAATTTTCTATGACACTGATGAAATTTCGATAATCTTCAATTTCTCGAATTCATTATTGTTCAATTTTGTTCAAAATATGCATCACCTTCAACCAAGCTGGAATGAACAGTTTCCGAGATTATCGACCCAAAATAGTAATTTTTCATCATTTGTATAGAAAATTACAAATTACAATGTTTTTCTGGTGGTGAGTAGTTTAGATACTTTTTAGATCTCATTCTTTGCTGAACAGAAAGTTATTTCATGCAGGAAGTATATAAAAGAAATAATTTTGTAATTTTTTTACTACTGAAAATGATTAAGAACTGTTTATTATTCAGCTCAGATGAAGGTGATGCATTCTTCGAATAAAATTGAACAATAATGAATTCGAGAAATGGAGAATAATCGAAGTTTCACCAGTGGCGTAGAAAATATGGAAAGAAAAGTAACCACAGCCCCTTGTAGCGCTCCACTGGAAAATATTTCTGGAATCAATTTCTGGTCAAAAAAATGACCAATTTGATGATGAAACCATAATACACGGAATTTGAATGCAAAATATTTGATAATTCTTGAGTGATTGCGAAAAAATATGTTTTTTCTCAACTTCAACACCCCGTTTTTCGAGAACTGAATACTTGAAGATCGTCTGTCCCTATCTCAGTAATTATGAAATCACGAGGGCTATCACCTCTGTAGTGCGCGTTGTCGGTCGAATTTCTAAACACCCTGTATATTATACATACACACTCCAGTTTGGTCAGGAAATTGAAATAATGAACACTGAGACTGTTTTCTTCATCTTTATTTTTTTGATAGATGATACAAGATCACACATATTTACAAGAGACAACTTATTATGACTTATGCATTTAATTTTGTGCTTTTTGAAAGTATATAAGTAAATTTTGAGCTCTCAACATGAATGCTGAAACAGGCAGAAAAGCATTTCAATTTCAGTTGAGCAATTCAAGCTTTCATGTTAACAAAATAGAACGGACGGTGTTTTTGAAGCGGGACGGTGTGCACTGCAACTTGAACATCTTGTTTTTAACTTATACTCGCTTATACATATATATTTTTTTAATTTGACACAGCTCATTTATTGATACAAACAATATGAAATATAGGAATTCAATCAGGGCTATCATTATAAATTGTGCTTCTTATTAACTATATAGCCTTAAACTACAAAGGATAGGACACCTTAAATTCGTAAAAACATCTATCAACTATGCTCACAGACTATTGGAATCATCATCTAATGTCAAGGTAACGAATAATTCTACAATTCATTTGAAAATTCAACAAACAATAATCTAGATATAATATGTATGTCACGACGAGCTTTTACTCTATCTTTATATCGAAAATCAGCTGGGAGAAATCCAGGAAAATGTGCATACTTATATTCTAGAATACGCTCTTTTAATTTAAAATATTTTCGACAATGCAGTGTTGCCGCTTCTACTAGAAAGTAGTAGCAACATTGATATTTCTAATGGAACACCCTATATTTCATCGCATTTTCAGATTCTCCCTGAAGAGCTGATTCCATCGATATATCACACTTGGGGTCTATCGAAAATGATTACAGAGATATAGGGTGTTCAAAATCGAGATTTTTCAACTTTAGGATTTTTTTGTGTCGAAACTATTCATTATTGGTCGAAACAGCTCACATTTCCCTATCTCAACTTTTGATTAACTATCTACTGATATTTAATCGGAGCAGATACAGGGTGGTTCAATATTCAGAATTCTGATCATGAATAGTTTCGACACAAACAATTCGTAAAGTTGGAAAATCTTGATTTTGAACACCCTATATCTCTATAATCATTTCCGATAGACCCCAAGTGTGATGTATCGATGACATCAGCTCTTCAGGGCGAATCTAAAAATGCAATTAAATACAGGGTTTTCTGTTTGAAATAACAAAGTTGTTGCTATTTCTTTATAGAAACGGCAACACTGCATTACTGAAAATATTGTCAATGAATAGAGCTTATTCTAAAATATAAGCATGCATATTTTCATAGATTTCTCCCGACTGATTCTCGATTTAGAGATAGTGTAGTGTGACATACCCTGTATAGGTACTAATCGATATTTATATTATTAATAATTTTGTGTACCTGTATTTACTTACTATCTCTGTGTTCAAATGATTTTTGATTAGCCGTGTCTGTTTCCACACTGGCAGCTAATATAAAATATCAAAATAATAGTAGCTGTTACAAATCTTGTCATTGTTACAAAAAAGTGCTAAGTAAATGCCGAGGTAAATGCCACAAATATTCCACTACCATACTTATAGTGGAGAAAAGGGGCTACTTCTAAACATCTTAACATTCTAGTATATAGTCATTCAGCCCAATACTCCAATATTGTGATTTTATTGTTTTTTTCCAAGCAATTTATATTGACCATTCATTATAGCTATATTTTAAACATTCCTGAACAATAATTATCTATAATTTCATAAAAAAACTTCGGCCGCCAAATTTCTCAGCAAGTATTTAGGTACTAGAAAATCGGTCAAACTGCGCAAAGAAAATATCCAGTCAAAAAAGTTTGGCTAGATACGTGCAAGAACCCTCGCAAGAACCCATGATCATCAGGTGCAGGTATTCAAAGCCCCAAATCGATTTTTCCCAAAATTCACCCTAGCACCCTGCTGAAAAAGTATGGATAGAAAGGTCTCCTTTGGGGCCTGGTCAGCTGTCGCTGTCTGTTCGGTTTGATGGCAGCCCCTGTTTCGTCCATTTCTGATTGTTCATTTTCAGACACGTTAGAGGCAGACTCTGTCGATAGCTGTGTTTTTGGGGATTCAGACTCAACATCACTTTCAATGAATTCGCTTTCGTTGTTTTCGGCCACATTTTTGTTGAGCAAGTCCAAATTCGGATCTATATTTGAGGAGTTTGATTTATCTGGATTTTGTTCTAGTACGGCTGTTGCATTTTTTGCTTTGTTCTGTTCGGTTTGAATTTTCTTTTTAGATTCCCCTGGTAGCTCTTTTCTGAATGTCCTGTTCAGCTTGATGGAAGTGTCGTGTACGATTGGGAAAATTTCGATTTCCTTACTCACATTTGTTTCTTCATCTTTCTGGTCGGACTTTGTGTAATTTTTCTTGAGCGAGAATTTCTTGGGATCGGCATTTTTGTAAACGTCTTTTTTCGATATAGGCTTGGTTTTGGTGTCCGAAGTTTTCTTGGAATTTTTTTCGTTGATTTGCGTGAGTTTCACTGAAGGTTTGAATTCAGTTTTTTGTTTATTCGTCTGAGCTTCATTCTGAGTTTTCGAGTCACGTTCAGAAGTTTCGTTCAATTCGATTATGTCGAACATTGTTCCTGAGAGAAGACGAAAAATACACAGTTTGAATTAGTTTGAAATTTAAATTAATGTGGTTTAAAGGAAGTTCCCGAATGTCTGAAGGAGAATGAAGGTGACAAAAGCAGAGTTGATGATTAATTTCAGCGAAAACTTGGATGGTGCTCTAGAATATTATCTCATTGCTATACAGATACAAGGTATCCTGAAATTCATTTGCTTGAATCATACAAATATTGTCCCAATAATAATTATTAAAGGTATGTATGACGCGAGTGTTAGCCTCCTTTGGAAAAGGTCCTTTATCCTGATGCTTATTCATATGCATCTAATCTTCAATGCTGGTTAAAACAGTGTAGGGTCAATTAGAGTCATTGGATGGTATTTGGATAAGACCTCGGACACAGAAATGACAACTGTTGCAAGAGCAACATAGTCGTCCCACGCTTTTTTATTCACAACTGGTTGAATTTGACAATAAATTTTATAAACGCCAGCATTGAAATATAATTTCATAACTATTGAGAAAAAACATAGATGAAAATGTCCTGCTGTGTAATGTACTGTGGGAATTCTGAAGAGAATGGATCTCATTTATTTAATTTTCCAAAGGAAATATCAACCATTTTTTATGGAAGTAATGCATGAAACGACCTGGATGGAAAATTAATCTGAAGACAAGCAAAATTTGTGAGGTAAATGCACTTCTCATAACAGCAGATTGAAATGAAACTATATTTTAGGCCCATTTTCAAACAGAAGATTTCAAGATCCGTTTGAGAGAATCTGCTAGTCCATCCATTTAGCAAATAGACTATTTGAAAAAAAATCCATTATTATCATCACACGGAATGCAAAACAAAATCATCGTGGAGAAACAAGAATTGATTGCAAAACTACGTAATGAAATTGAAAATTTGAGAACGAAACCGGAAGAAATCAAGTAAATTTCAACGTGAAAATATATCATTCATTGAATGGCGTTTTTTATACCCACCAAATTCAAAATTCATCAGTAAAAAGTGAATGCAGGAGAAGGTAGGAAATCAAAAAAATAAATAAAGGGTTTGCAATCAAATATACTTATGATACCACAGGCTATGAACATCTGTTATGAATGAAAGTTTCCTCTTACGTCCATCAGGACCCCATCTAGGAAAATTGAGCACATAATTTCAACCCTATATAAGTATAATTATGTTTTGCGAAAAGTGTATCGCCATATATTGAAGTGGTTGTTTATACCCATGGACGTATAAACATATACCCTATAGCACACACTCGCCTAAGGTCATCCTCAATGTGTCGCCGAACGCCTGGAGAGGACGTTCTATTTTCTACAACCTAAGAACATCATCAGGCGTAAATTTGGCGCTGTAATTGTCCTAAATGAGTTCTTTCAGTGGAAACCTGAGGATGTAAAGAATTCCGTGCCTACGGACGTCCTCAGATGACATTCCATGAAATAACGTGTCATCGAAGACAAAGGGAAGAAAAAGAAGAACTAGAATTGAGGTTATGTCTCATGATAGTCATGATTTGTTCAAGATACATCATAATATATTAATGATTATATCAAAATTATTAGAGTATCCATTGAATACCTTCATCAAATTTCTATTTCACAAAATGATTGCGAGAAGAACTCTAATTGCACAGAATTAAAAGATAACAATAACAAAAGGGTGATAATCTCTGTTGATGACATTTCTCTCAGGTAGCAAGAAACAAAGGTGAGTAAATACTAAATAGAATCATTGATAGTACCGGACATGCAATATTGATACATTCATATACATTATTTATTGTTTCAGGCGGTTATTGAGAACACAAACTTGATGATATCATCATAGCAAACATGTTTTATTCCAAGATAGCTTTGCTTCTTCGGAATCTATAAAATATTGTATGGAAGCTTGAACTTTCAGTATGAATTCAATAAAGGTAGGTACCTGAATCAAATCATTGATATAGTAGGTACTGGACATGAAATGTTAATAGGTTAATTATTTGTTTCAGATGAAGTTATTGAGAACACAAGATTGATGATGTCATCAGAGCAAAGATGTTTCATTCCAAGACATTTTGGCTTCTTCGAAATCTCTGTGAGATTGCGTATGCATGTTTGCATCACTTTCAGTATATTCAATAAAGGTAGGTACCTAAATCAAATCATTGATATCGTAGGTACTGGAACATGAAATATTAGTAGGTACATTATTTGTTTCAGGAGGTTATTGATAACACAAAATGATGATATCATCAGAGCAGAGATATTTTATTCCAAGATATTTTGGCTTCTTCGGAAATTATGAAAGGTTGTACATATGCAGACTTGAACTTTCAGTAGATTCAATAATGGTTGGTACCTAACTACATAAATCATATATCATTGATAGTAAGTACTGGACATGAAATATTAATACGGTGTTTGTTTCAGAAGGTTATGCAAAACACAAACCTGATGATATTTTCATTCCAAGATAGTTTTGCTTCTTCAGAATCTATAAAATATTGCATGAAGGCTTCAACTTCCAGTTGATTATTCTGCATCAGGAATGTCCAGAGTTCAGAAATCAAAAACAACATGGAGAAATATAACTATCAATAGGCAATAACTTCTAGTAGTAGTGCTCAACAAGAAGCTGAAATACATTTCTTTGAAAAGGAAATTGAAATTTTTCGGAATAAGTTATAAATAATAGAATGTATGTTTTTCATTCGGTTTTTCATTTGAACCTATTATAAATAGAGGAAAATTTTGCAAATATCATGAGATCCATATTATTTTGAAGAAATTATCATTTGCATAATACAAGGTGAGTCAATAGTGTGTTATCCTTGTATATTAGCCAAACCATCAGATAAATAGAGAAAATTCAAGTACAATAGTAATAGGGTTTCATGAGAACTTTCACATTAAATTGTTTTCATATCTGTAGGGTGTTCAAATTCCAAGATATATTGACTGATGATTGTTTTTTTCCATATGGGACACCCTGTATACTATTGCATTTCCAAGTTCTCCCTGAAGAGCTGATTCCATCAATGTATCACACTTGGGGTCTAGCGGGAATGATTACAGAGATATAGGGTGTTCAAAAACAAGATTTTTCAATTTTAGGATTTTTTTGGTGGAAACTATTCAATATTGGTCAAAACGGCTCACATATCCTTATAAACTTTCGATTTACTATCTACTGACATTCAATCGGAACAAATAGAGGGTGGGTTAACATTCAGAATACTGATCAGCTTATTGTATCTGTTCCAAATAAATATCAGTAGATAGCTAATCAAAAGTTAAGACAGGGACATGTGAGCCGTTTTGACCATTAATGAATAGTTTCGACACAAAAAATCCTACCTATGAAGAATCTCAATTGTCAACACCCTATATCTCTGTAATAATTCCCACTAGTTACCAAGTGTGATGCATTGATGGAATCAACTCTTCAGGAAAAACTCAAAAATGCAATAATATACAAGGTGTTCCATTGAAAAAAACCAATCATAAACCGATATCCTGGAATTCGAACACCCTATAGATATGACAACAACTTGAGGTGATTGTTCTTATGGAACCCTATAACTGTTGTACTTGAATTTTCATTTTATATATCTGACGGTTTGGCTAATATCGGAGGAGAACACACTATAGTGACTCATTCTGTATACGAATAATATTCTCCCACAAATCTTGAACCTCCTTGAAACATCATCAAAAACCGCCTCAAGTTGTTACCATGATGTCCTGAGGGTGTCTCAAAAGATTTTCTAGGGATGTTCTGAGACGTCATTAGTATGTAGAGAATGGTAACAGGAGGACGTCTTGAGAATGTCCTCAGGCTCGCTCTCGACGTCCTGAGGACATCATTGTGAACGCCTCAGAAGGGCCTCAAAAGGAATTTGTGCTATCTGGGCTACGACTATGATTGATTTAACATAAAAACTAACCTTTAAAATCGTATCTGACAATCAGGCGCTACTAGGGAAATTGAAAAGAGAAAGAGCAGGATATATGTCTTATTCTTTTATTCACTCAACAATAATTGTAATATAGAAAATAAACTGGTCAACATTGATAACGTCGTGCTCCAAAATATAGCCTGAATTCAAAGTAGAATAACTCACGAATTTCCTCACCAATTTGAAATCGGTTTTCACCGATGATTAGCCTAATCTCTTGACAATTTGTTGTGGAAATATGAAACTTCTGTAATTCCAGATAACATTGCTACTGGGTGATAATCGAATGGGTGTAAAATTGCATCGTGGTCGTCACCTTACCGTTCGAACAGATAATTTTTTCAATTTTCTTTCTCAATTGTATCCTCTTGATTGATGCTTTCTCTCGAAACGTTTTCGGAATTTTCAAATTCAGAGCTTTGATAATCGTGTTATGAATATTCATTCAGAATGATGCATTTTTTCGACGATTAATTGAATGAAATTGAAAGTTGGAATTCTTCTCCGAAGAATCAACGTTGTATGTATAGTCGTCGGATATGTGATCGTGTTCGAACACAGAGAATTCTGAAAAAGTCTATACAAAGTGATACAAGAAATACTGAATGATGGAATGGAGAATAACGTAGTCTCCAGTTGGTGAAACATAATTTTCTCTGTGTTACTAGTGGAATAATGGAGTATTACTTCGTCATGAGGATGTCTGGTGTCTGACCTCGAAATGGTTTTGTGATTTTTTGGATCGAAGGTGATTTAATGAAAGTATGCATTTTTAAACGAAATGATGTATTTTCGTTAAGATAAATTATTATTATTCTACTTTGAATTCTGACTATATTTTGGAGCACGACGTTATCAATGTTGACCAGTTTAGAAAAGGACAGAAGTTTAGCTGTGTCCGACCTCTTATTTATTAATACCATCCAGTGAATCTAGAGTCTAGGGTCAATAACCAAACAAGTGATTCGATTTGATGGATGTCTATTATTGTTGACTTACCATTTTCTATGATACTGAAAAGTTGTCCTTGGCTGATGGCGCTAGGGTATTCGGCAGCAATATCTTTTTCAATAGACGGTAAACTTGAACCGGCGAAAGTTGAATGGCTGATTTCAGTCACCTCGGTTCCCTCTAAGAGCGGCGTCACATTATTTCCCGAAGTTGCAACTCCATCCTCCAACTGGATAACCTCTGGAAGGGTCGACCCGGTGGCTTTGATTTCGATTGATTCCGATGTCGATGCATCGAAAGTGTTGCTTGTAGTCACTTGTGTGTCGTAGTTTGTTGCTGAAAATGAGGAAAACATATGCGTGGAGGAATATTTCGATGATGAAAGTCGTTGATGAGACAGTGTGGATTCTGATCGTGTGTGGTAAAATGGTTAATTTTAACACATATCGTCGACCTAGAATAATGTTCTATCTGCCTTTTTTTACCAAAATTGAGATTTTGGTATATTAGGGTTCTATCTGATGAATTCTTCACTTTGAGAGGTCAACTATCGCAATCTGTTGGAATTTAAATGAGTCATAATGCAGACTTCTATCTACAGAATGTTTCTCTCTTAATTTGATGTAGCAATATCTTACTACAAAATTTGGTTTATCATGGTCCTATCTACACCCAGATAGAATTTTGTTTCATCAAACCAATACATATACACCCTTGTTATCCCAGTTCATCAACATTGAACATTCACAGTCATAGTGAGAAGTACATGAATTGAAACTGATTTTTTTTCACCTGTATTTTCCATCAAAAACTTGAAAGCAGTGAATAACAGAAGCCATACTACATCTTAGTAGCTGAAAGTTACCGATTTCAAAGATTTCGAAAGTTGTATCAAGAAACTCCAATACAAAAATATTCCTTCATTCCAAGTTGCTGCATTGGGAGAAAGTGAACGCATTTAAAAAAATGAATGCTGCATGAACGAGACTGACAGAAACTATTTCGCTGAATTCCTGAAAGATCTAAGTTGAATCAGTCATTTTGTACTTCTCCATTTCGATAATTCGAATATACTTTTGAAAAAATCCACGTGCCGCAATTTTTTTCACCATATTACTATTATTACTATACCCATACTCATATACTTATATACATTGATTCAGAAGTGAATCTGATGGCAGTGATGGCACTTAGAACATTTCAAATTAGTTTTCTCGTATTATTTCATGAAATAAAGGTGTATTTCATTGTATATTCGTCAGTCAGAACCTTGTTTAATTACTACAATAGAAAATTCTTCTGGAACAAAGTTCTATCTACATTTTAGATGTTCGAATTAACATTTATTTTGATTATTCTAGGGCGACGATATGTTGACCGATGTCCGCTTACTCGCCGCTGATGCTATTTATATGGTAACACCCTGTAGCGATTTTATATGAAGAACCTCATGTTTTAAGGAAGTACGAGATTATAGCTGAAAGACTGGGCTAACAGTGTAATCCGAATTCAAATTGTTCAAAGCAGGAAAAAATATTTCAACAGGGACAAAATTTTAGGGTGCGTAGTTTATTTCGGAACAGCAGAGTTTCAAAAAAGTCAGCTAGGGATTACTGACACTGCTGACAGTTTATTTCTCAGTATAGCCATTGAGGAATCATTTTGAGGCACAATTTTTATAGATTGACTTTTCACCTCGCTTTTCACTGTACCTTCGAACGTCTCTGTGGCAGTGAATCTAGCCGTGCTCGGAGTTTCCCCTTCCGTTTCTCTTCTGTGTCTGGTCGGCAAGCCGTAATAGACGTTCACCGTGTTGGAGGTCCAGAGGGGGGCTCTGGTGGTCGTGGAGGGCTCGGCGGGGGGCAACGGGGAGGGGGTTCTCTCCTCGAAGTCCTCGTGGGGGAGGGCGCAGGTCAACTGCTTCAGGATCTCTTCTCTGTCCTGAATACCAGTTAGGAAACGCGTCATTTTGTGTAACGATGGGATTTTAAACACAGAGCTATAGTCTATCCAAAGTCAAATGGAGCATATCCCGCACCGCGCGGCCTCGGTGGGTTTAAAGTTCCTGTTGAAGTGAGTGCACGTGCAGTTCGAGGCGATCCAATTGACTTTGGATAAACTAGTTTCCTAACTAAACTGCTCAACAGTTGACACGTAACAATGCATAATTTCACTCTTATTCAAATCTGTATAACTTTCGAAGGACACAATCGATTTCAATACTGTTTTCAGTTCCTACAGATCCTGAAGATTATTTCATTGGGTATCAAGGTATCATATTCAATTTCCAAAAATCCTTGTAACGGAGGTATCACAGGGAGATCGTTGGAAGTGTGCCAAACTGCAAGTTGAGAGGTATCTGTTTGAAGAAAAATTTATTCTCGTCAGCAATAATAATACCAAAACTTTATTGCTTGAAGAGTTCTCTCGAAATGGATTCGTTATTTTTCGAAAAGTACTTCTTTTTATCGAAATTTTTTTTCCAAAACCATTTTTTATTTCTATTTCTGATGAATGGTTGAGGTGTCGCAGTTGAGGTTTGGGTCCCCAAAAGCCCTAATTTAGCTAATTTAAAAAAAATATATATTTTTTATCTGTGAATTATGCCTGGTATATATGGTATATGATAATTCAACTACAAAAACAAATTTTCGTGAATCACTAACGATAAGATTTCCACAAGCAGAAAAAGATATTGTGTGGAAATCTTATCGTTTGTGAAGTCTTCTACATTTACCATGGATTTCGATCCAGTAACAGCCGCAAGTCAATAAAAAAAAAACAACTATACAAAGAGTTGTATAACGCCTTACTCATTCGAAATGCTAGGAAGAATAATGATATAGGAATTATTAGTCAGTCTCTGCCTGATCACGGCGGTGAAAGAAGTTTTTTTTGTATAATTTATATTGTTAGCATTTGGTGGTGGTTCTGTTCGTGATTAGTTCATATTTCTCGAATAAAGTTTCAATAGTGTTGAAGTCCTTATCCTTATTCGTCCAGTGAGATTCTTCACAATTATTTTTGTATATATATACCTACCCACGTGAGTATTATATCATAACTTTTTCTATTTTCATATTTTAAGCTATTGTATGACTTCCTAATAGTTAGCTGAGGATGGACAACATGTTCCTAATTTATTATTTCAATTTAAAAAGCCGTGAAGATGATTTCGTGCATTTTTTATTTAAGTATTAATAATAGGGGATTCGACTTTTGGCCACGTTAGGATTTCTAATTACCTAATCTGGATTGAAATCCAATATTTAATGTGGAGTTCAAAAAGTTTGTGTGAGAAATATCAGGAGTACATACGTTCGAATCTTATGAACACTGATGACTCGGCTTCAAGCCTTTGTGATAGACAACCGTGTCTTATGTGGCGAGTCGAGTGATAATATTATTACATAACCAAGTATTTATTCTTGAGAAAAATAAATTTCCTGATCTGGAGAAAATGTTACCGAGAGGAGACAGAAATCTAATAGACCTAAAGAGAAGAAGAAGAACAAGTATTAATAATATGTTGGAAAACTCACCGCATCTCCTTTGCAAGCTATCCGTTTGGTGCCGTCCAAACCGCAATCTGATGTCAAATCAATGGACGATTGTTCGGGGATGTACAGCACTGTTAAAGACGGCAATTCCGTCAAAAGACAACCCCGTGCACCCTGAGCCCATTCCGGAACTGCAAAAGATAGAGGGCGTCCATTTTAGATTGAAAAATGCGAGGGAAAAAACTTCACAAACAATAAGATTTCTACAGAATTCTCACACAGTGTGTAAAGCTTTTTCGAGTGAAAGCTCACACAATTAACTAACCTAACATTAACTTGGCTAACTTATACCGGGTCTTCAACAATGATTGAGAGTCACGTGACCATTTTTGATGCGGCGCCTCTTTTCCACCCACGTTAAAGAGATACGAATGTATACTCGCTTGCATATTAACCTGTCACGTGGTTTCCAATCATTGTTGAAGACCCGTTACAATGTGCGTCCCGATTTCAGTGCAACCATCAGTTTTTTTTTACCAAAAAGGCCTATACTTGAGGAGTGTTACAGATATTACCACCCTGTATTTTGTTTTTGCTTTGGGATCAAGAAGATCAGTGACAGGAGGGTCAGTAATGAATGTTATTGATATGAGACACTGTAATATTTTCATCTGCATTAAAGTTTTTCGTTTATGAGCCATTATTTAATTCAGTCTAATTCTATAAGTAAGCCGCTTATAATAAGCTAAACAAGGCGTAATGAGCTATATTAAATTTAACAGAATGCGTAATGGAGCAAAGAGAATCTTGAATAAAGTATTGTAATATTTTATCAATTTAGAATTTTTTTATTACTTGCACTAATTTAATCAAGGTTTTGTTCAAAATGCCCCCCAGCTGCTTCAGAACACATTCTTGCTCGTCTAATTATTGAAAACGTTGCTCTCTGAACATTGCTCTCTGATGAACAGTATCTGGATCGTCTGTAATGAGTTTTTCATGGGTTCCCAAAAATAATAGTGGTCAGGTGACCCTCTCGATGGTAACGATATAACTCTAACTACGAGTAATAGTTCAGCTAGACAATTATCAAAAAAGTCATGCTGTCCCAGTGTGGCTGCCTAATAGCGACAGCAGTATACCTTCATGTGACAGTAAATTCACTTTCAGCAAAGTCTTTATTGCTTATCATAGGATTTCAAGGTGCTGCTTCTATTCGAAAATGTAAAACGGTATTATGATTTCTTGTAATGGTAGCAAGAAATATCTCAGCAAAAACTCTAATAGCACAATTTTCCTCACTCTGAGTGCCCAGCACTGATATATCCGAGGAGGGCTGTCCTTGACAACGTAATATTGAGGCCAGAGGACGTGAAAGAGATTCAGCTGGGGAAGCTGCTGAACTTCTCCAAGGAAGTCGGCATACCCAGCTGAATGTCGGACAAGGGGCCCGAATAAGGAGGCCTACGTGCAGGGGTGTACAACTGTACACCGGCCCACCAGTGCTTCGAAGAAGAGGAAGAAGAAGTGGTTCTCAAATCATCAATATGTACCTTCCAGTTCCATGCGACCAGTCAAAGAAATGCCTTCCCAGACCATAGCCTGCTACTTTCGTGCTTATAATGCCAACTGAATTCAATAAAATCATGTTATCCTATAAAATTGTATTTATTCTCATTCCCTTAGCATTTTTTTATTTAACAACATGTAGGTTGTAGGATAATAATAATGATAATAATAATTTATTTCACTTCTTTATATGTTAAGAAACTAACATAACCTCTTAGATTTTTGCACATTCAGATTGCTTGTTATCTAGGTGCAATAACTTATTCAAGTAGCTCGAATTGTAAAATGTTATTCAATTATTTTATAAGCCTATTGTGATTCTCTCTGAATGAATCTGAAATCTGAATACAAAAAAGGAATATTGAAGAGAGATAAGGCTAAAGTGTACTTTCGATTACCAACTTGATAACTTAACTGTTACACTCCACTTCAATATTCATAAGAAGATAATCTATCATTCAAAACTAAAATTGTCCAAATCGGACAAAATTTCTGATACTTTTTGGTAATGCGTTAATTTTTTGGGGTAGAGTACTATTTTCTAATCGATTTGACTAAGTCCCACTTCTGATTTCTTTCAGATGGTATATGTTTTATCAATGACGGCGAATATCAAGGGATGGTCATGTGATCGTTCTCTGGGGGACAATAAAGACAGTTGTTCCTCGAAACAAAGTATGACTTTAAACGCCGTTTCTTGGGCCAACTGGACAAGGCTGTCGGAGTATTCCTATAAATCCGGGTGCTGCCCGGAGGTCGCGAGGCCAAAGGGCACGTACCTAGTCAGAGGACGGTCACATGACATGGTGGCTGCAGTTCGGTGATTCCAGAAAAAATAAGAATGAGAAGAGGGACCGTTTATAGGTGGAACGGAATATTTTCTACAGTGGTGAGTGCAATCTCGATTAATTTCATTGTATTTGCAACTTTGTTGGTACTGATTGATATGACGGCAATGGAGTTCTTGAATTGTTTAGCTAATTCGAATGTTCTGGCAATTATAACTTTCCAAACAATAATTCATGTTCTACATAATTATGTGTACCAAAAATTCTTTTACCAGTCACTTTTCTCTAGTCGAGCTGTATTAGATGAGAGAGAATATGAGAACAAGTTTCATGTAACATGATTCACCTTTGTTCATGAACTCAGAATTTTTTCGAACACTTGCTGTATTTTTTTTTTAGGTATTTTAGTTGAAATTGATACTTCATGAAATGTTAATGTTAACTGTTGTTATCATTGAAAAAATACCTATTTAGTATGTGCTTTCGTTGTATTCCATATAGAGTGACACGCAAAATCCAGTGACAGTATACATTTGAAAATACAAACTGAGGGGCAACTGCCACAGGGTTGTCAAATGTATTCAGTTTTTTTAAGTCATCAGGAAGGTACTTCAATGCCATATTCAAAGCAGTACTTCCATTTTTCAATTATCTTGTCAAAAACGCGAGATATTGCCTGTATATAACCTAGAAAAAAATAGAGAGGATATTTGAAATACCGGATTAATGCCTGATGCTTTATGTATTCAGCATTCATCTCTGCGAATTCGTTTTCATTCTATAAACTCTCGACTACTCCTCTTTGATATTAAAATAATCCACCCCGTTCGCCTATTTCCAAATGAATGGTCGATGTTTGTCTGAGTGCTTTCCCGGGATTAGCATTTTGCTGTAGGACTTTCATTCACGGTGGTAAGAAGGCAAAGTCTCGAAAATAAAGTTAAAACACCCCGGATGACGTATACCGGGTGATAAGAAGATCATTGGACAGGGCATTGTTTTTTATGTTAGTCATGAAATTCGGATCGCTGATATATTTAGTTCCATAAAACCCATATTCCTACTAATATTATAAATGTGAATGTGAGTTTGTTTGTCGAGCTTTCACGCCAAAACTGGTCAGCCGTTCATCATGAAATTTGGAATATATATTCTCGAATGTATTAGAAAGGACATAGGTTACGACGGATAAAAAAAATAATCTTGACAAAGATGATTGTTGGACACGAAATATTCAACTATCAGAAATTGAAATGACAAATATCTACTCAAACATCAGGTGGGCACTACGAAAGCGCAAATTTATTATTCCTTGGAAGATGAATCTCAGATTTTTTGCTATTCAGTGGCTTGACCACGAATGACATTGACGTATTATTCTTCTGCGTAACCAAAATGCACGATTCAATACTGTTGAAAATAACAATATTCAAGGTATATCATTTCTGTACACCCAGTACAATATGACTACTGTATAAGTCGCAGTCGATTCCTGTATTATCTACAGAGACAAAAACAAGAGGTGTTGTCGTAGTATTGTCGTTGTTATAGTAATTAATATAGTAGTTGTTATGTTGTTATGTAAAACAATATATTGATACAAGATGTTCATCAGTGTATATGAATAAAATATACTTCTAAAACCGATACTGCCGTATAATTACGTATTCCCAGCTAATAACTAAAAAATACGACCTCAATTGGTTCATCTAAAGACAGGGCGCAAAAAATAACTTAAATCTGCTGTAGTGAAGTACATTTCAACTTTTGTTGTAGTAAATTATTTCAATAAAGCATCTCCTCGGTTTTTGAAACTTCATTGTATGTAGTTATTTTTATATACTGAATCCCATGGATTCAGTTCTATTGGAATGTATAATGATCTTTGATGTACGCGAGCGAGAAGCTACTTTTCTGAATGAAAAAAAAAAAATTAATTTCACTTCTGGTTTTACAGGAAATTGACTTCAATAAAAATATGTATATGCACATGATATCATTCTGAATATTCAACAGAAAACAACTACGTTCCTGGCTATTTGCCACGTCGAACATTGAATTATATCTGTTGAACAACCAAAAGGAGAGCATCAAAAATGAAAAACCTCTGAAATTGATATGCTCTCTTTTTGGTTGTTCAACAGATATAATTCAATGTTCGACGTGGTGAATAGCCAGGAAAGTGGTTGTTTTCTGTTGAATATTCAGAATGATATGTGCACATACATATTTTTGTATGAAGGAGAATGAGAATTCTCAACCTCAGAAGGTTTTGTTTTCAAATTCTCATCGTGTGTGTTCAATACATGTAGATTGTTCGTCGTGGCATATAGCCAGGAAAAAAGGTGTAGTTCTGAGAGAGAATTGATATTTTTTATGTTCATGATTTTATCTTTCACCAAATCAAGGGGTTCAAACTTGAACGATGGAATGTTGTTTGATGAATATCAGTTCGTCATACATAAAAAAAAATTCTCACTTGAAAAACAACTGAATGACGCCCTCGTCCATATCGTTGTCACCCGGTATAACGATTCGCGCTTTGTGGGGCGGACGTGTATTAACGCAAAACAGGGGGTTGATGCAGGTGGTGTGGAAGTTGGAAGTTGTTGGTTGAGTACTTGTGACATTGATTAAATTTGTGCTCGGAGCAAACTAGAATGGAGTTTGTCCTGATTAAGAAGTTGCAAATTGAATTGCCCGCGAGAAAGTATTCGCATCCGCAAGACTAATTTTTCTGTAATCCTATTAAGATCGCTAACTTTCAGATTGTCAATTCGAAATTACAATTTTTGTCAACTGCTTAACAGATGTTATATTAATTATCGAAGTATTATTATAATTTCTCTAAATATAAAAGACATAATATCCGCGACATTCGATAAAATTCCAACTTCGAACTATAGTAGGACAAATACTTATATGATACATAAAGAAGGCGCAATCGTTTTGATATTTTTTGCCGACGTTCCGGAGTCATCCGCAAATGTTTGAAACCAGGGTCGGACTAAATTACTTTACCCAGCTCAGAAACAATAGAATATAATGTTGTTTTAGTAACCTGAATTATACCGGGTGACCAGTTATATTCTGACCCATTCCAACTGCTCATATCTCCGAAACTATTCAAATTATCGTTGTGCGGTTTGGACTTCTCTATTTTGATAAAATTGAAAAATGTTAAATGTGAATTTAGAAATGAGTAGAAGTGAGGTTACTTACAAGTCAGGTTGACAAGAAAATCATCCATAAAAATATCTTTGGACCAGTTGAGTAATATTAACATTAGCCATAATGTCACCATAGTTACCAGAAAACATCTCAGTCGATTTCTTCAAATGAGGATATTTCGAACTTTTCTTGCTGTTCAGTCGTCACAACAGCGGTTATCAATAATTTTTTCAAAATTTTGTGACATTGTGACAAGATTTTTGACCACCGTTTGAAACAAAATGACAAGAACACAGCTACTAGGACGAATTCTCTTATATAAAAATATTCATATTCCAGTGAGACGATTTTCCAAACATTCCAAAACAGTTTCGAGAAAATAGATGGTGCGATATTTTTATTGTTTATTGAAAAACTAGCTTCCAGTCAGAAATAAAATTCTGGTATGAGGAAGTTGATTACAAACAACAATCATAAAATAATATAAGGTGACAACAACAACAATAAAAATCTAGAAAATCTAAAAATGCTAAATCGATCAAGTCATAAAAATAGCCACAGGGACTAATCAGTAGATGGCAAAGTATCAATTTTATCCATTTCGTAATGAAATCATGTGTTTTTTCAATTCAATTTCAAATTTTGAAATATGTCTGCAATTTTTTATACTATGTGGTAATTTATTAAATTCAGCTAGAGCAGCGTGAGTAAATTTTTTTTGGCCAATTATAGAAGTACCAGAATCAAGATGAAATAAGTTTAATTGTCTCGTGTGATGACCATGAATTTCTGAGTTTCTTACCAAAACAAAATTGGATTTCAGATTATTGTTTATTATATAATATGAAACTTTAAGAGAATCTATTTTATATAATTCATCCAATGAAAATTTTTCTGTTATCGCATACAGATCATTTGTTGTGATATCAAATAAGAGGCGATACAATACTTTCAGTGCTTTCTAATAAAATGCAGATATTTTACTGAAATAATTTTTTTACCTCAGAAATTTTCCTTAACGGGAGTTTACATTAATATACTTACTGGGTAATTCGCATATGAAAGATGCAACTTCCGGTCCTCCACAACTCATGGGTTTCCACAGGAAATCTTTTGCTGGGTCCATTGCGACACATAGAAGGCTGCTAGATACCGGAATGGCATCTTGCCAATGCCCTTCTGTGCTCAGAGGCTGTAAATTCCTGCCAAATATTCATGAACGTTTTTATCGTTAAAGGACTCTGCAATTTAATTTGCTAATACAGGGATAAGGAATTTTTTCCGTCGAAAATGACATACCGATTCAATAGGGATACTCAATACTTAGTATATTGAACAACAATACTCTGTGTCTCATACTTGGGCAATCAATATTGGAAATCAGTTGATAAGAATCATCGATATCAGGAAACAAGTTTGAATTGAAAATTTTCATCCTGTATTTCAATTAAAGGCGAATTTTCGAAAACGTCTCGAGTTAATAGTCTAATATAAATAATGGATATCGAGAAGGCCGTTTCTGAATATACTGAATCGAATGGGCCATGGTTTTAGTCACCATTTTTGATTTTTTTACTGAAATGAGATTTTGTCCTATTTTCTTATCATCCTGTGTATTCCACAATAGTGCTTTTTTCGTCTTTCATTGTCCTCCACAAAACATGAGAACGGTTCTTTCCAATAGTCTGCTCAAGTGGAGTTCTAGAGAAAAAATTCAAGAAATGCAAGACTTTCGAAAAACAATCTCATTTTTGGTTCCAATGGCCAATTAAGGGGAAATCACGAAAACGTCTTGAGATGAGGTCCCAGTGTATCATAATATGACTAACTTTTGATCAGAAAAAAAATTTCTCGAGTTCTGGCCGCATTGGAAATGTAGACCATAGTGTAATGGTTCCACTTTACACCCTGTGTAAGTTTTGTTCTCGGACTTTTTCAGAGTGTTCTAGCTCTCTTTGAAGCCGATGAAACAACACATCTGATAACGAAAACTGCATGAAGATCGGTCAATTTTTTCAAAAAATACAGGCCTTCGAAATAGAGTCAAATTATGAGTGGTCCATTTAGTGTGTTGAAAACTGTATTTCATTATTTGCAAGAGGAAATACTTGCTAGCGTTATATTGCTTCATTTCACAGGTAATTAAATGATCTGTGAAAGCTACTTACGTCCATGTGAAATTTGGTTTTTCCGCACTTTTCGAGAGTCCTATCCATACGTTGTCGGTGATGTCAAGTTCTTTCAGGTAAGCTCTAATGGCGTCGTATTGCGAAGAACTGTCAGCTGAAAAATACAAATGTGCATGTCAATCCAGAGATAATGTTTCCACGAGAAAAATATCGTTAATCCAACCGCCGCACGTATCCAGTTTGTTATGGATGAAAAATCGTTGTTTGATCCTGCAGTATATGTGGAGAAATCCTCTCCAATTCCAGTAACAATTTTCCCCTATTCTCTTTTACCGAGCTCATTATTTTCACCTTATTCGAGAAACTCGAGAGTATTTACGAACGCATTTCACGTTATCATGTCATGTTTTTTAACTCGCTTTATCCGGACCAGTGTTGAATGTTTTTCCTTAGAGAAAGAATATGGATAGATTTGAAAAAATGGTAAATTGTATATTGGAAATTTTTTTGGAATCTCTTGCAGCGCACGAAAGGAAATTCCTATCATGTTCGAAGAACATCATGCGTATCTATAGTGAGGATAGGGAGAGAGGAGGTGAGTATAGGATTTTTTTGAACTCTTGGAGGTTATAAGTTATTCGGAATACTTCTATTGAAGAATTTCAAAGCTTCGCCGTTCTATAGACGAATGAGTTGTTAGACATTTCAAGGTTGACAATGAAAGGATGTGCTGACTGGGCCTGTCCAGTTTGTCTGACTGGTATGGCCAGTGATGGAATGATGAGATGATGATGATGATAACAATTTTCCCTAGTAGTATCTACAGGCTGATTTTAAAATGAGTGCATATATTCAAGACATATATATGAGAGAGTCTAACAAAAATTACTAAAATATTTGATTTTTCCTAAGTCTTCACATTAACGAGAAATTTCATTTTGAAAATTGAACATAAAATGCTTCGAAATTCGAGTACGCCACTGGGAAGCAAGTGAAATCTGCGGAATCCTAGGGAATCCACAATTCGTCATTCACTAAAGTCAAAACAAGACAGTGATGCCAGATTGTTTCAGAGACGAATATCCTGATAAAAATTTGTCACAGAATGAACATGAATTGAAATAGGTTATGGAAACTAATAGAGGTGAATGTAATATGTACAAGAGCCTTATTTTTCAAAGTTTACTGAGATAACTGTGGGGTGATTATCTTCATGGATCACGAGAGACGGAGAGAAACATGAGGGGAATGATAGAACGTCCCCCTTCCTTCAATTCGAAAATAAGGCCCCAGCGGGTAGATACAAAATAAGCAGACAATAAATAGGTACACAACATACACAAAGTTGAAAATCGACTCACCTAGTAGATTTTCTCATACCTGCTCGAACAGCAAAACTCCCGAGAGCAAACAAATACTAATATCGAGTCCATTTCATCCAATTATTCTATTTTTTATTTTACGTTTACAATTATTTTACAAACCAGCCGACACAAACAAAACTATTATCATATGATCTGTCAACATCATTTCTCAAAACAGCAGTGTCTGACTATCTGTGACCATAGATTTCCTCTTTGCTGTGACCTTTGACAGTACTAACTAGGATTGTTCGCGTTCTATTACTATTTCACGAAGATTGTTACGATATTACGATTTGTCATGAATCTATTACTATTTGCTATTAGCACCAAAATATGTTCCAATACTAAAAAATCTATTTCTGTGCTCAGCGGATAATTATGTTCCGTTCTATGTTCTATATCTATGTCAAAACTGTGATTAGTGCGATAGGGTTTGACAAGAATGACATTCCGAATGTCAAATGTCAGATTTTTCGAGTCTATTACCTTTTGATACAAATCTGATACCTTCTTCCAAGGAAATCTATCACGAAAAAATCAGACCCAGGAACAACACTGACTAGTAAATGTAAAGTTTTGTCAAAGAATAGTAGGTTGGTTTTGTTTCTGACAATTTGCTTGGAATGTGACGATGCATTTCTCAAACATTGAGATGAATGATATGGTTCTTATGTCGGGTCGTTATTGTGCGGGGCCCATGAGACTCCTCGAATGACACGAAATTGTAGCGATGCAAGGAGGTGGAAGAGGAAGGGTCTAAAGAATTTTTCAGTTAAAGAACTTCCAAGGGGAGGTGTTAAGATATACGCTTTTCTAGCTTATGTGTACAAATCTTGGGTGAGTCCATTTCAAAGTTTTTGTATTATCTTTCTGAAATTCAAGACATTTTCTCGATTATACATTTTATTTCATATCTCCTAATCGTCATGTAGAGTGGCAACGTCGCTTCGTTCATCACGGTCAACTGCGGATCGCAAACGATAGTTGTGACAGAAGTAGAAATCTGGGCGGAAAAAGGGTATTTTGCCCCAAATCTATTTTGATCCTAATAATATTTTTAATAGTGCTATTCGGTAGTATACCTCAAGCTTTTTTAGTGTTTAAAATATATGCACTTATTTTAAAATCAGCCTGTATAGAGAACTGGAGGGTCGTCGACTTATCTAAGGTGTTCTAAAAAGTCAAGTATTAGTGAGTGTGGAATTGCCCACTATGTTTGGGTTCTGAACCCCATATGTGAGAACAGTATTTTAAAACTGGTCGTATCTGTGCTTTGTAGATATTGAGAAGCTGTTGTGAAAAAAAAGGTCGACGAAAAAATTTAACGCTCGACTATAATAGACTGCTTTTCGTTGTTGGTACATAAATAACCATATAACAGCCTTTGTATTGCATGGTAAAATAAAGCCCTCATAAAGTGTCACGATATAATAATATCTCGACTCCAGCACCCATTTACGCGATTCTATTCGCGTATCGCAGAAACATAATGTTCTTAGACCTCGGGAGTGTGTTTTTTCGCTATTTCTCGATACGAATATCCAATATTTACTTTATCAAAAGCCATACATCATACGTGTTCGCCGAAGTAAGAATAAATATTGTTGCGGGAATAGAGAAAACGGGGGAGAGAAAAAGTAGCGAGAATGCATGAGAATGGCTGCAAAACGGTCCCATAAATCTCGATATATGCCTTTTCGGAACTCGAAAAATGTCCGAGAACATCTCATTCTCGATATTGTTCCACGGAAATGGAAAAATTTCACGATTATATTGGTAACGTGGCTCAAATATGTTTGCGGAATGCAAACTGAATTTGTTATCGATGAGATTGATCAATGATATCATGTCGAAAAAACTTCATAATATAATTATAATAGTTGTAATTCAACTCCCGTAGTCGAAACTTTCATACTTTTGGAGTTGAAAGAATAGTTCCTGGCTAATACCTCAGAATATTGCATCAAATCTGTTGTAATATATCGAATTCTGAGATAATATAATCTCTAGGCTGAAAGACTTCGGTCGATAGCCTTTTGGGTAATCCCCCAATAAATATTTCTCTCTATCTCTCTTTCTCTGTCTCTTTAATCTCTATAACATTTATTGATAAATATGTAGTTATTTATAAAATCAATTGGAATCAAATTCATGATTCGCATTTTTTTTGCGAGAAGAACATATATATAACTTTGTGTTTCTTTGGATTAAAGACACAAATACAGTATATATTCGGAATCCTGGAGAAATTTTACGTGCGTGTGGAATGTTCAATGCAAAATTGAGAAAGTATAGTATATGGAGTTTTTCGGATCGGATCAAAGCCACTCTCGATACGAATCGCAAACACAGTTTGTCCTTGGGGACGACCGGCTTCCCGGCATCACCATATACAGGATGTCCCGAAATTACATATAACGATTTCAACCACGGATTCTAGGAACAAAAATAGTAAAAAAAGTTCATATAAACATATGGGTCCAAAAATGCCCCCCTGGGGGTTATAGTCATCTGAAGATAATCCCGCGAGATGATGGATTCTGACCTTACTTTTTATGCCCATTCTGAAAATGTTGAGCATTTTTTTAAATATTGATCAGGAGCGTGGGAAATAGGTGGGGCACATTTTCCCCCAATTTCTTAATGCAATCTTTAGAAATTCCACACAAGGAAATATGAAAATATAATCTTTTTTACTTGAAAATGGTACTTTCGTTTTGTTTCGATAGCACTCACCATTTTCTGTCAAGTCTGCTTAGTAAAAAAAGTTATTTTTCTTATGAGATACCTACCAATCCTACCATATTATTTTTCAGTCAACTCTTTTCATTAAGTACCTTTTTCAGGTAAAAATTTTGAAAGTTCCATACTTCCTGGTCAAACTGCCGAAAATTGTATAAACAAAGAAGTTGCCCCACCTATTTCGTACGCCCCTGATGAAATTTCGGAAAATTATTAGCTTTTTAAAATTGGACTTAAAAAGTTACGTATATGTACGAAATTTGGTTATTTTGTTACAGAGAGCCTCGAAAATATTTACAAAAAAACATTATCTTGGGCTCCCCTTCAGCAGGCAACCCTCCAAGGAACCTTTCTGGACCCATGTTTACATGAAGTTTATTTACTATTTTTGTTCCTAGAATCCATGGTTAACAACTTTCTATGTAATTTCGGTACACCCTGTATACAGTCATTGAAATCCCAACTAAAATTTGTTACAGATTTTTCACGTCATTTTATTTATATTTCGAACTTTTAACTCGGTATTCAAAAAGAAAAGAGGATTTCTGTTGATTTTTAGTTCAAGACTTATTTTAGGCACAATCATTCCAGATAGGAACTCGTTTTTTCATTTGAAGTTCCAATATCTCATAAGTTGTATTTTGTTGATAGGTCATGAACTTGTTTATCACCAGCTAGAGAATTTTCCATAGTTTTATGGACACCCTGTATACATTTTTTTCTATTTTTGCCTCACCCTATTGCCCAGTATTCGAGTTACGTCACACACATCGATTGGGGAGGAGAGGAATGGTGTATAGAAAGGGGGAACGACGTGGTATCGAGATCTTATACACACAAACCGGCAGTGTATTTTTGTTTGTTTTCCTTTGGACTGGGTAGGAAATGATTGCCCTAGGTGTTGGCTGAAGGAACATTTCATAGAGGGAGCTGATATTCCCTAGGATACGTATCAAAACATGTTCAGGGTGGCCTATTAAGTGAAATCACCTCGGAAATCAAAAAACGAATGAAAGTTTTAAAATGTCAAGTATTGTTGTACAAAGTATTTCAAACATTCATTATTCTAGATTATTTGGGAGTTTCTCTCCTCGTCTCTATAAAATAAAGAATTTTCCTATCAGAGAGCCTAAAAGAAAAATGCACTAGCTTGTCAGTGAGAATATGTATTGAAAGAGGTTTGTTGAAGAGAAATATAGGTATATAGAAAAAAATATCAAATTTTCACTTAGCTTTGGATGTTTCGGGAACGAATCTGCTCCCGTCGTTTTCAACAGAAAAAATGGATATTTGTATGGCAAATTCGTATTCGTCTTGACACTTCTCAGTTCTCACTCTGTGACGATGGCAATCAAATCAGTTACAGGATTTTTCCATTAATTAATATTGAATTTACCATTTTCAGATGTCAGTAGTGAATACCATGTTCTATCTATATCAACTGAACAGGAAGCCATGCTATTCTCTCCGTTCAGAAGAATGCAAGCAGATTCCTTGATTTTTCTCTTCTGGTTGTTCTCTTCTTTTCCAATGATTTAAATATTATTCCACTCTGCCATATGTGGTCCATCTTTAGTAAGGATATGTTCAGCTTGTTTCGATTGGTCGATGTGTCTTTTCTTTATATTGTTTGTACTTATGTTCCTTCGTCCTTACTGAAAGAGGCCTCTTGGTTTCATTTTATACATTGTACAATGTATACAATGAGATCAATTCTAACTCAAACAAAGCCGAAAAATGAAGATCAATCGTCAAAAATATGTATTTACAGTATACCTTGTGTTTGTAGAAAGTTTTATGCAAGACCAAGAGGCCTCTTTCAGTAAGGACGAAGGAGAATAGGTACAATATTAAGGAAAGAAACATCTACAAATCGAAACTAGCTGAAAATATCCTCACTAAAGATGGACAACATATGGCAGAGTGGAATAATATTAAAATCATTGGAAAAGAATATAACAACCAGAAGAGAAAAATCAAGGAATCTGCTTGTATTCTTCTGAACGGAGATAAAAGCATTGCTTTATGTTCAGTTGATATAGATAGAACATGGTATTCACTACTGTAATCTGATAATCATGCAAAATGGTAAATTCGAGATTACTTAATGAAAACATCCTGTAACTCATTTGATTGCCAACGTCACCAATTGTCACTGAGAACTGGGAAGTGTCAAGACGAATACAAATTTGCCATACAAAAATCCATTTTTTATGTTGAAAACGAAAACAGATTCGTTCCCAGAACGTCCAAAGATAAGTGAAAATTTGATATTTTTTCTATATACCCTAATTTCTCTTCTCCAAACCTTTTTCAATACAAATTGTTACTGACAAGCTAGTGAATTTTTCTTTTTGGCTCTCTGATAGGAAGATTCTTTAAACGCAGTGACTTTCTGGGGCAAATCATCTGATTTGTCCTTACTACACTACACGTGTCGATTAACTCACAGACAGTGTTTCAAACAGTTGATATTTTCACTATTACTGTATCTAGAAATATCTAGTATAATTCTGGCTTTCCTTTCGTCACAAGAAACGATTACTGTATTAGGTCGAATCGATATCCGTTAGCTGAATTGGCACTCCGAGTACTCCGACCGCAACCAATTTATTATGAAATACGCTTCGACCCGCTCTATCGCTCTATATGGCTCAATGCGGCTCTATGTGGCAGCCGCTTGGAAAGAAAGTCGCCTCGATTATTCAGACGATCGTGTTCTTCTATCGAACGGGCTCTTTTTCAGTAATACAATATGAAAAAGCTCGTTTGTGATGCATTCAACTTGATTGATCTTGATTTTTGTTTGGCAATTTATTTTTTTAGTTTGTTTCAATATCTTTCTTTCTTAAATGAGACACATGGGGAAAATTATGCAAATTGCAACAATTGCAAAAATTGAAAACTTCAGACAATGTCAAAATCAGAATACAATAACAAGAATTAATATCTCTGCGAGATTTGAAACTGATCTCTGGTCTTACTGCTGAGCAAATCAACCAACTCAAGGGCCTAAAAGTTTTCTCTTTCTTCTGGATGAATCTTGTTAGCCAACGTAGAGTTAGTTGCCGGTCGAATGTCACAAACTTGTGCCATTTGGAAGTTAGATGTCCTCCTTGCCCAAAGTTTTCGTCCAAATGGGGATCAAATCGATCGGTCGATATATTTTCATACCACTACCGTAACCAACACGCTGATATTCCACTTAATATGCGATGTTTTTTATTTTCGAGAATTTGATTTGTTTGGCCGCTGTTTTGTCTGTCGCTATTCCCAGAGCAGTTTTCCCAATCGCTCTTTCTGCTGTCGCTGTTTTGTCTGTCGCTATTTCGTCCTGTCGCTATTTTGATCATCGTTGTTTCGTCCCAGAGCTCTCTTTGATATCTTTAACTTGAATTTATTATTAAGCATTCATCAATTTGCTTTTTGATATGACAAGATTACTTCAGATCTCTTTCGAGTATTTTTCGTTTTTTTTTTCTCGTTCGAGGAGGATTTCTGAGAAGCGGAAAATTGCTTTGTTCGAGAAGCTTGTCCGCATATTTCCTATCTATATCAGGATCAGGTGACATTCAGAGGCGCTGAATAATTTATGTGAAATCGATTCTACTGGCAATAATAATCTCCCGGATAGAGAAGCTTTTTCTGATAGATAACTTGTGATGTCAAAAATCGATAGTATAATATTATTGTTTATTATTGAGGTACAAAAAAGAATGAGATAGAGTCAATTTTTAACCCAATAAAACATAGGTAATCACTAATCGGAAATGGAACAACCCAATACATAAGCACCAACAGTGATTATAGGAACTGTCAGAATATCAGATTTTTTTGCACAGCCCACTTTTTCGCAGCTCATGAGTTGATAGCGAAGAATAAAATGAGCCTTAAAAAATTCCTTGAATCATTAGTTATAAGTTATTCTGTCAAAGGAACAAATCTATTGATAGTTGACCTAATCTGACATTGATGATGTTGATCTCTAGAGACTGTTATATTTTCGTAAAATAATTGGATTTTGAATTATTACGAATTTACTGAAAATGCTTCTAAATGGAGCTGAGTATTTCTGAAAATAACAATAAAAAATCTTTCAAATCGAATGCGCGCTCGTGAAAATAAGATCACTTTATTCGTCATTCCTTGCTCTTTCCAAATATTGAAGCAGATCTACAAAATTTTGCCATACAGAGTGTTGTTTTTCAAATAGAAGATATTCTCTGTTTTTCCTCAAGACAACCCTGGACTCTAATGCCAATTTTCATTCAGTTTTGATAGATAGATTATACAAAGTGGTTCCAAAGTTATGATCAGATGAAGAGTTATAAAAGACGGTAGACACATCCATGTGGGGTGATTTGAAACCATCAAAGTGTCATCTATCTGCAGGTGTCGTATGTACAATTAAATCTGAAACACCCTGTATACATATGACTTCATTCAATTGGCCGAAATAGTATGTTTCTTCTAGAACGTTTATGTCTATCTCGTGCTAGTGGAATTATTAAATTTGGTGATCGCGCTACGAAGAAAATTGTGGATGCGACGAGTCTAAGAATTGGTGGAGGTGCAATTATTCAAAAATTATAAATTTCAAGAATATGGGTGGATACTGGATAACCTACTCCCACGTCTATTTCTTCGCATATTAGTATAATTGTCATTGAGCCTAATGTTTCTGATTTATTTTATCACGTGATATCACCAGTTGGCAGCATTCCCGAAAACAAAGCTCTTCTCAGTCCCTTGTTATTCCACGAAGAATGGAACGCAATCAATATCACCTACCCTATGTACCATAATTAATTACCCATCTGTTCGATATCGAAAACGTGTCTCCGTGTATACAACAATAAATAATGTGCTTGATTTATACTAGGGTTGGGCCACGTGAGAAACGAGAGAAACAATATGGAGCGGTAGTAATCGAGACGGTATATACAGGGTGGTCCGTAAGTAATTGGACTTGAGAAGTATTGTTGATTTTCAGCTTCAAAACATTACGATTCCTTTATAAAATATAGCTATTAAGAGAGATACAGAGTGTGGAAGTTGAAATTTTGAACTTCATATTTCGCAAAAATGGATTGGTACATGCATAAAAATTTTGAAAGTAGTGGTTTTGGGAGTGAGAAATAAATCATTCAATTTGGTAACGTATTTTCGAGAACTCGCCACTAAGCCACTTTTGCAGCAAAAACGAGCGCACTCAAATCATTTGTTGTTTATGTTAACGCCATTTTTATTATTAGTTACTCATGTATCGAGGGCGTAAAATAGGCTTTTATGGACCGTAGCGCGTAAGTATTAACACACTTGAAATACATACAACACTTTATGCACTACCGGTATATTTGATTTTTCATTGTGAATTCCTCTTCACCTCTCAAGAATATCATTGATGGAATCTACGTTACCATGGCAACTGTTTTGCAGTTGTCATTTATAATAGACGTTTTTTATGCGTCGTGAACGTGAAATAGTCTAGCAAAATATCTTCTCATAATTCTGTCTTTCTTTGTTGACTGAATCGTGTTGCAACACAATTTTGTGAACAATGAAACGTCAGATTCATCTCGAAACTTCAGAACATCGTAATATGATGACATTTCTGAAAACTGTTCTAAAATTGAGATTTTATAAGGTTTCTCCGCTCTTGAGTGCCTCACACTGTATAATAACTAAGGATTCCCGTAGGACGAGCACGGATTTCCCCTCGACCTGATTCCGTGATAAATTACGTTCCCGCAACTCGCAACTTCTTCGCGCACACAAAGATTCTCTATTGTCTGTCAGGGTTCGAGGTTGAGCTAGCAAATAATATAGGATAAGTACTCGAGGCGAGCCTCAACGAAAAATGATGATCCGGGTCTCGAATGGCCGAAGGATCAGATTTGTTTTATGGCTGGACCCGATCGAGAGACAATAGTAGATTGTTTTATTAGGATCAAAAGTGACACTTTGTTTGACAAGCGAATTTTGCATTTGCGAGGCGGAGCGTTTAGCGAAGCCGAGCGAAAGCAAAATTTGCGAGGCGAACAAAGTCACTTTTGATCCGAATGAAACATGATATTTTTTCTGCAACCAAAAACAATTAACTCAAATAAACATGTGAAGTAACCACCAATGCCGTGCCATATATGTATGCAAAGCAACAAATATTGACAAATAATCCATGTGGTGAGACTATTCTACCTGCATTAACAGCAGGTTAGGTTTTCTAGGATGTTCGAAATGTAGTTTCAATATAAATACAACCACAGAGTGACATATTTGTGAATGGACCAGGAGGTGCTCTAATGGCAAATACCGCGCCAGTGCCAGCTATAGGAACAAGACGTGGAAAATGTTAGGTTAGTGAGCATATCAACAATGATAATAGTGATTATTCATTCCTCTCCATACTACACTGTGTTTGACTTGATAATCAAATGAAGCTAAACAATATCGTTGTTTGAGACAAAAAAACTATTGCTTGCCGTGATTATTCAAAAACAAGTTATCCATCCCGAGAATAACGAATGAACTATAGATCAAGCAAGTATTTGAATCTTGAAGGCTTCCCTGATCAACACAAAAATACTCGACTGAGACGTTTATAATTCCAATACTAAACTATAATAAGGTGTATTTATATCTCCAGCATGGGTATGAAATGCCAAATCTGCTGAAATCGGAAACAAATCAGGTATGCGTCTCAACCCAAATAACCAACTGTCACAATGTTGTTTATTCTAGATGACGTCCAGTAGATCCTTTTTAGTTCCTAGGAGCTAAAGTTCAACTTTAGCTCCTAGGAACTAAAATTCAACTTTAGCTCCTAGGAACCAAATATGTTGCCTAGCAACATACCTATTTTTGTGTCAGTAATAGAAACGTCAATTTAAGAGCTAATTTTGGTATCAAAATGGACGACTTTTGTGTCGGTTGCAGAAAAAATTTATTTTTGTATCGCTAATACCTATCACGCTTGCGACATAAAATCTGGTGAACGCACCAAGTATCAAATTTGGTGGGTGCGTCAAGTATGAAATTTGGTGGGTGCGCCAAGTATAAAATTTGGTGGGTGCGCCAAGCTCCACACATGATTTCTAATATCTCGTAAACTATAAGTCCTAGCGATCTGTTAGAAGTCTAGATCGATTCAGGACGGCATATTCCACCTAGAAATGATATATTCGCGAAATTCTTCGTTTTTTAAAATCATTGGCATATAGGGAAGTTGCTGTTTCGTCTAACAAAACTTTCTCGGTTTCTCTTCTAGCTACAAGAATGTAATTCTTCAATTGTCTGTTTGAAATTCTGAAAAGTATGGAGAAGACTACTTCAAACCTGTAGAGAAAGAATATGTAATCGAAAATCCGAAACTCGATATAACTTGGTGGTGATTTGATGAGTTGTTTTTATTTGCAATAAATGAGCATCGATCAGTATGAACGCTGATATCTCGAAAGCTATACATTATAGTTGGAGAACCAACTGCAAATTTCGACCGACATCTGATTCCGGAATGACATAAAATGTCCCAAAGGCGTGTAAAAGCTTTTCAATCCGTACAGCACACTTCGATCGGATTGGTGTGAAAATATCAAACAAAATTCAGAAGAATATTTCTTAGAAATCGTCTGAGCCATTACTCTCTACATTCGACTAAAAGTATTCAAATCAGTTTTTTTGAATATTGATATAGCAACAGAGTTGAGAAATGTATTATTAAAGAAAAATCAGGACCGGACTTGGTTTTTGGAAAGAATCACAAAACATTATGATTTTCGAAAAAGATTCGTCTGTAAATCCTAATATTTTTCAACGAAGATTCTCAAAATGTCCTCCTCCCCAATTTCTATACATCTCTTATGGTTTTTCGAATATTTTTCTTATTATTTCTGATCATATCTGAATCTGTATCGACCCTCTTCTTCAGTTCCTTTCTGGTGTTGACTTCAGTCTGAGATACCAATAGTTCCATGGATAGATAGATAATAGTCTAATACTAATCCAAGAATGAGGGCCGCCACGGCCTATCCAGCGATTAGAAAATTGTAAGTCGAAATTTTCACATTTAAAAAGAAAATGAGTTTTCCAAGTCCGGCTCTGGGATATTTTCTCCATAGTATGCCATCGTGTGTTGTATCAGTAGAGGTTAGTTGCTGGTGAATTTCAGGCGATAACATCGAGACATTCCTGAAATATCGTTCATCAAAGTTTCGTCCCGAATTCAAATAATGCCCTGTATTTCTGCTACGAATAGGCAAATAGTAGATTGTTTTATTAGGATCAAAAGTGACACTTTGTTTGACAAGCGAATTTTGCATTTGCGAGGCGGAGCGTTTAGCGAAGCCGAGCGAAAGCAAAATTTGCGAGTCGAACAAAGTCACTTTTGATCCGAATGAAACATGCTATTTTTTCTGCAACCGAAACAATTAACTCAAATAATCATGTGAAGTAACCACCAATGCCGTGCCATATGTGTGCAATGCAACAAATATTGACAAATAATCCATGTGGTGAGAATATTCTACCTGCATTAACAGCAGGTTAGGTTAGGTTTTCTAGGATGTTCGAATTGTAGTTTCAATATAAATACAACCACAGAGTGACATATTTGTGTATGGACCAGGTGCTCTAATGGCAAATACCGTGCCAGTGCCAGCTATAGGAACAAAACGTGGAAAATGTTAGGTTAGTGAGCATATCAACAATGATAATAGTGATTATTTATTCCTCTCCATACAACACTGTGTTTGACTTGATGATCAAAATGAAGCTAAACAATATCGTTGTTTGAGACAAAAAAACTATTGCTTGCCGTGATTATCCAAAAACAAGTTATCCATCCCGAGAATAACGAATGAAATACAGATCAAGCAAGTATTTGAATCTTGAAGGTTTCCCTGATCAAAACAAATATACTTAACTGAGATGTTTATAATTCCAATACTAAACTATAATAAAGGTGTATTTATATCTCCAGCATGGGTATGAAATGCCAAATCTGCTGAGATCGGAAACAAATCAGGTATGCGTCTCAACCCAAATAACCAACCGTCACAATGTTGTTTATTCTTGATGACGTCCAGTAGATCCTTTTTAGTTCCTAGGAGCTAAAGTTCAACTTCAGCTCCTAGGAACTAAAATTCAACTTTAGCTCCTAGGAACTAAATATGTTGCCTAGCAACATACCTATTTTTGTGTCAGTAATAGAAACGTCAATTTAAGAGCTAATTTTGGTATCAAAATGGACGACTTTTGTGTCGGTTGCAGAAAAATATATTTTTTCACATACCTGTGCCACTTCTCAATCTGAGTCAAATACTCGGCACAGCGATTGTTTTCTACCGTTTGCAAATAAAAGGGTATAATGTTCTATTCGAGAATACCCAAACGTATCGCAATTCAAACTGATCTGGGTTAGTGACAGAGTGTCAATATTTCCGAGAATATTTCGCCCTTGTCTAAAGGTAATATCGAGTATTCCTTGTCTATCAGATATTCAATTATTAATCATAAAATAGTAGCTAGGAAACGAGGGTGGTCAGACAGGAAGATAGAAAATAGCTGGCGAATACGAAGATGTCCAAAGGACGATGATGGATAACATACTTCTGGAGTTGTGACGGGAAAGTAATTTGGTCCTTCGCTATCTCGTCAACAATTCAACATAACAAGGGTAGGTACACCCATTCTTCCCTTCAGCATATCACTGCCTGCAGGAATTACGGATTCACCGACGATAAATCAAAATTAAAGGATGATAATGGCTGATGAGGGTCCGCACGACCGATTTTTCATTGTTGAAATTTCAATTTGTCACTTTTGAACGCAAGCTATCAGAGGCTCTTGATGGCGGAACGCCCGTTTTAATTCCGGCAGAGAACTACACAAAGGCTTTCATCGATGCAATGTAAATATATCGTGTAATCCGTTTATTGCAGCTTTTTGTCAGGGTAGTCATACAACAGATCGATTTTTCATCGAACAACCTAATAATCGTGAAATAGTATATTTTTTCAATGTATGATAAATTGACATTCATCATACAGGACGTGGAAAGAAATTCTGAATTGAGAAAAAACCTTATCACGAATCTGCGATAAAAATAACAACTTTCCATCGTTCAAGTTTGAACCCTTTGATTGGGTGGAAGTATTGAAAAGGAACATTCTCAGATGTGTTCATAAATATATCTGAGAATGTTCCTTTTTAAATAGTATATTGTTAAACGAGTATGAAATGATAGTAATTTTAGTAGGCAAATGCTGCAAATCATACGAGTGGAAAATCAGCAATCCGTGCGAGTTATACACTATACTCTTTCTACGACTGTAACAGTTAGAACAGCGAAATTTTGTATTTTGACGGCTTGTAGTCATCTGATTTTCTCCTAATTAATGCTCATTGCTTGAAATTTTAAATGTCATGGGAGATGACATATATTGTAAAACAACACAATGACTTCAGGTAAGGGAATGCAATTGAATGCATACAATGTACCTCATTGATTTATTGAAAGCAGTAAAACAAGAGCCGTATAAAATAGTATATTATGTAACAAGTGTTATAAACGTTATTTTAGTAACGAGTATTTTAAGCACGAGCGGAGCGAGTGTTTGATAAACGAGTGTCTATGCTTTTTCTACGAACTCCGAAAATTACATCATCATACCTGCTATTCCTGCTAATCTACAAATTAATTCGAAAGGAATGGGAATTGAGAACATGATACATGGAACTGCATGCAACCAGCGAGACACGTTTGGTTTTAGATGTGTCCAGTTCATTGCTTACTAACCTTTGTTTCACGTTTATTGTCATGCTTAGCGCAGAATAAATAAATTGTTCTCAAAGATGGATGCTTCAATTTAACCCTTCTTGGAGATATGCAAGTACCAGAACATTCTCTTCGATTTCACGTTCGTCTACATTTCGCATATATTTTTAATAAAGAATTCTGATACAAAATTTGAAAATAACAGTTGACAGTTAATACAATTGACAGGCCAGACATGTCTCAAATTACTGAAGCTGTGTTTAATGAACTGTGTTGCCATGGTGATGTGTTTAAGAAATCGTGTTACCATGGTAACGTGTTTAATATTTTGAATAAATCACAGATCGTCAATCCGTGATTAATCGATCATTTAGCGTGGTACATATCCGTACGCTAAATGCCATTTTAGTTATGTGAGTAGGAAAACCCATTTTTCGCAAAAGTAATTTAAAAAAAAAACGGAGAACAAAAATTCACCTTCTACTCACTGAATCTCCAAAATTGTCTCAGTACTAAGCCATTTAAATTTTTTACGTACTCATATTTCACCCTGTATGAAGAATCAGGAATGAAAGTTGGTTACCTATCCATATTTTCGAAATTTCAATAGTTAATGCACCTTCACCAATATTCATACTCGCGTATCCACCCTTTTTTACGTTGCGCATTCACCATATTCAATAATTTCACCAGCAAAATATGGGATAAAATGCTAATTCAGCCAATTGAATGAAGAGACATTTGTGCACCACTAGATTAATCCACATGTATGGATCATTGTGTGGATGAAATATCATACTCCAACGTCTAATGACGCACAAAATGTAATCATTTTCTGGCATCGTTGGAAGAAATAGTTCTTTGTTTAAACTAGGCAGAAAAGCACAAGATTTAATGCTGCTGGAGTTTCATAGCCAAGGTGTGGTCAAGGCTAGGAAACCAGCCAAGGCATTACATCTTCTTTTCTGCCATGTGAAATTCTTTCCCCAAATTCGTCTCAATTCCACACAATATCCAAATAATCCATCATTTTGTGTTCTTACTTGGAACGTTGGATGGCAATAAACTTTTTCTGTCTAAGCAGTAAAAGTGCACTTTTTCTGCCTTTCAAGTGTCATTGAATAGTAAATTGTTTAACGAGCAGTCATTTTCCACGACAATGAAGTTGAAGTCGAAGTTGAAAACAATTCAATTACTCTCAGGTTCAGGTACTAAGTTATATGCACCAGAATATCAAGAATTTTTGTTTAGCGGTTATCTAGAAATTCAATGAAAATTATTTTCTATCCTCAACTTCAACACCCTGTATCTCGCAAACGGAGTCTTACAGCCGTAGAAAAATTATAGTGTATAACTCGCATGGAATGCTAATTTCCCACTCGAATGATTGCAGCATTCGAATACGGCTCATGCTGCAAACTTCATTTTCGTGGGAGATCACTATCATTCCGTGCTCGTTAAATAATATACTATTTCAATACTGACTCTGATTCTTTCACGCCCAGTCTGCCTCAAGTCGTGATCCGCCATTGCTCTTCTATCTTCGCCAAATAACTTTCAGTGATTATTATTTAACGGAAACGAGTCCGGCGGATGTACACCTATATCCGGACCAACGCTCCAAATCCCCTGAAAATCCGCATCGGTTAATTTGCGAGACCTCATTATCATCGGCATATGTGTTTCTGGGCATGATTCAATTCGGCAATATCGTCCGGTTATCGAGATAAACTAATATTTGGTCGCAGTTTAATTGGTCCGGGATCATGGCGAGCTCGGTCAAATTGTATTTAGCTGGTAATCCGTTATTACATTACGTCGATCGAAAGTCTATTTTTGGCTTTGGGAATTTCGAACAGCGCAGATATATTAACGCTTTCGATGGTGCGCAATATAAAATGTACAAAGATTGAGGTGGTCTACACGAAAACATTCATCACAGAATTTTTACATTCGATGATTCCATGAATTTGATTGATTTCTTTTTCTGAGCAATCAAGTTTCCACCTTGATTTTCTCACAAACATTAGGTTAGGCAACAATTTTTGTGGTTGATATATCACCAATTTTTTATCGTATACAGGGAGTCCCAAAATTAGCCTGCAATACTTCACCTGCGGTTTTTGTGACTAAAAATGGGAAGAAAGATTCCAATGAACATGATTCGAGAAATGTCTCCTATATAAGGAAGCTACGGCCCCCTGGGAAGGAGCTGCTGAAGAAGATATTTCTTGAATATTTCCGAAACGCCATGTGATTCGGTCCAATATCTAAACTTACCATGTTCAATGCAGTGAAGATAATACGATTCGAAAATGTCATTCAAGAGTGTATAATATACAGTGTGTCCCACTTACCATGCTCACCATGGGTATCTTTTTAACACTGAGGGATACGAGGTCGGTTAAATGACACCAAATGTAGAGTTTGTCAAGGCCAACTATGATGTGAAAAAATATTTTAATAAAATCTATTCGTTTTTGTTTTATACGCAAAAAACAGATTTTGATCATTTTCATGTCTCCTCCGTAACTTCTTAATTTATGAAAATATTCAAATAGGAATTTCACATTCTTATGGCAGTTTTTCAAAGTGATTTCGAAAAAAATATGAAATTCATACCAACTCTTCTAGAATATGAGATTTCAGCACCAAATTTAGTTTTTCAAATGTAGGTCATAGCTCACTATGACTTAGTTGAAAATAACTTTTTTTTCTCTTACAGATGATATGCCGCAGTGATAGTTTTGTGTTGAAAACAACAGAGTTATCGTCATTTATACAAAAACAAAAAATTATTTGGAAGCCGCCATCTTGAATTTTTAAATTTTAACAAAAAAATCATGATCTCCGACCTCAAAAACCCAAACTTACCAATTTTGGATGGAATCGGACCAAATCTTGTCCGCCATCTTGGAGCAGCCATTTTTTTTTTCAACAAAAATTCCATAATGTATTGTCACCGAAATTATGAACACCTGCCAAATTCCAAGTTAATCGGAGTTATGGAATTTTTGTTGAAATAAAAAAAAATGGCTGCTCCAAGATGGCGGACAAGATTTGGTCCGATTCCATTCAAAAATGATAAGTGGGGGTTTTTGAGGTTGGAGATCATGATTTTTTTGTTAAAATATATAAATTCAAGATGGCGGCTTCCAAATAATTTTTTGTTTTTGTATAAATGACGATAACTCCGTTGTTATCAACAGAAAACTATTACTGCGACATATCATCTGGAAGAGAAAAAAAAGTTATTTTTAACTAAGTCATAGTGAGCTATGACCTACATTTGAGAAACTAAAGTTGGTGCTGATATCTCAAATTCTAGAAGAGTTGGTATAAATTTCATATTTTTTTCGAAATCACTTTGAAAAACTGCCATGAGAATGTGAAATTTCTATTTGAATATCCTCATAAATAAAGAAGTTACAGAGGAGACATAAAAATGATCTAAATCTATTCTTTCACATTATAGTTGGCCTTGACAAACTCCACATTTGGTGTCATTTAACCGACCACTTATCTCTCAGCGTTAAAAAGATACCCATGGTGAGCATGGTAAGTGTATACAATACGTATCAATCAGATGTATCATTCTCGAGTAGAATAGATTCAAAAATATTGTTACATCTCATATATTATGCATAAAATTGTAATAAATCGTAGTGGCTATGGAAAAAAATGCACAAAAATTGAAGTATTTTTTTATCACAATTCCTCTATATCTGACGCGCCTATATAAAATTTGTCGGTAAGAAGAAAGTAGTTGATGTTTTTATAGCCACTAGGATAGGAAAATTGGCAACTTTATGCATAAAATGTGAGATGTAACAATATTTGTAGATCGATTTCACTCGAAAATGATACATCTGTTCGATACGGATCAAGAGCACCTTTTTTCTGTAAAGCTGTGTGGATTTTCATAATCCGAGATTAAATTCTCGAAATATATGCATGAAAAGGATGAATATTTAATGTACACTCCTGAATGATATTTTGTAATGATTTTATTCTCACTGCATTGGGGAAGGAAAGTTTAGTTCTTGTACCGAATTGAATAGTTTTATCACCTGTGTTTCGGAAATATTCAAGGAATATCATCTTCAGGAGCCCCCTTTCAGGGGGTCGTAGCTCTCTTAGAAGCTGCTGAATGAATGTTTGATCTATACTGAATCTAAATCAATCGAATTCTTATACGAAATGAGCTTTGATTGTCGAAATTCTCATTTGGATCATTACAATTGTTGAATGCTTTATACTTTATAGGCACGGTATTAGTTTTCTACTGCCTTCGTTTCCGTGCAAATATCGGTGTATTGATTCCCGGAAAATTGTTTGATTATTCATGCAAACGGAGCAGGTTTCTTGAATTATTCCGCTGTGCGTTCGTATTATAGTGATGCATTTGTAAAAGGCTTAATGGTGCTGACTGCAGACAGGAGAAATTGAAAATCTAGTCAGAATTATGTTTCACCTCATGAAGCCTTCCTGAGTCTAAGGTCTCAGTTATATTATGAAAAAAATTCCAGACATTAATTTTCATTATTTGAGGAATATACAATGTCTTTCTTGAAGTTGGCATCATATGTAAAAATCTTTTTAAGGATGATTTTTTAGCCTATTTGTCCGGCGTCACGTGACTATCATCAAAGGTCAAATATTACATTTTTTCACATTAATCGCTGAAAATAAGCTCATTCGTTTGAATTTCTGAACCTTTCACATAGAAAAGTTGTTTTTATTCTGATTTCACACATCTGTCTCTTTGAACCTTCAATTGCAATTTTTTCAAATTCCAACTTTGACAAAAATGTCCCTAATTAAATATGTACTAAAACAATTGAATTTCGAAATTATTCAGTAATGTATTCAATGCACTTTCTCAATATGTCTTGATACAGTAAGAGGCCCAGCAATCTTGAAGAACTTCGTGCATCAACAGAGGCAGTTTTCCAGGAATTACAAATACATCCTTTAATGATTTTCAATGTATCAAGACGTATTGAGAAAGTGAGTGAGGGCAAATGGACATAATTTGAACATTGCATTGAATAACTTACTGAATATTTCCGAAATTCTATTGTTTCAGTAAATATTTAATCAGGTGCTTATTTTACATTATGAACTTTTAATCTGTTGGTTGATCAGTCGTGTTGGTATTGTTTTTGTCCTCTTCATTGGAGAATAAAAAGAAATAACCCTTCAATTGGAACTTTCTTGGGAAAAATCCATAGCCCACTATGAGAATTCAATTAATGATTTTGAAGCATTTCTGATAACTTCATATACATATTGAAAGAAAGAAAACTAAGGAATTTAATGACCATACCCAGCAATTTTGGAAGACCCTGTATATCTACTAATTTTCCTATCCGATATTCCCAAAATTGTTATTCAATGCTGAAATCAAAATGTGTCACGAACATTTGAATACATATTTGGAAATCAAAAGCCAAGGCGCTTAGATTTCATTCTGTAATGCTCAAATCTCAAAATTATTTTACAAAAAAAATGTGTATTCCCCCCTAAGGTACACTTCTGGGTACGCCACTGTCTCCCTACTGTATTTTTTGTTAATTATGGCAAAATATTCCAATGTTAATTAGTTTTCTCAAAGGTGTATAGTATACGAGGAATATTATACGCTGCAATGGGATTAATTATTTAAGATAGACGAGGGTGCTGTTTGTTTTTGGCAGTGCCTCGAGGAAATGTGGCGTTTTTAGTTAAGATAAATCGAGTAGATAGTTTTGTCTCGCATAAACTAATTTACAGGCATTTATCGAACCATCCTCTGCGGCAGTGCACCGGTGGTCTTTTATCGTCCAGGCGGCTTGATCCCTTTTATGTGGGCCCGTCGTACGTCGTTCCGCGAAAATACCCCGCCAATAAATTCCCGGAAAATGTTTCCGGGCCGACGGACTCCCAGGTGGAAAACACCGGATCCGTGATATTATGTTGTGTGTGTGCGCCGGATCGAAGATTCCAATCCGGTTGGAAAACCAGGGGACGTGGAAAAATATATCGAAGGAATCCTAGACCGCAGAGCACTGGATATGTTGAAAGGTTTTCATTTTATTTTATGTTCTGTGCCATGTGGATTCAGGCGTGTTTTCAGAGAGACTTTACCTACTGTAATTCCACATGAAATTTTATATTCCGCTATTTCATTTATTCTTGAGATCACACCAAATTCCAGAGGTTATTGAAATGTTCTTCTCTCTATCGAATATCTAGTTTGGCTTGATTTTGCAGGCTATTTATTGAATTGATCGTGAAAGACGATTACATATAGGTGATCCACCATAAATTTCATAATCCTGTTGGTAGGAATTTCCTCAAAAATCATCAAAGTATAATAAGGACAAACTGCAAATAGAAGATGAGGTTTGGCATTTTTTTGTCAAAAACATGTTTTTTCATTGATTCATCGTGTCATTATGCCCCATTTTATTATTCGCTCTAATTTCGTTAACATCATGGATATACAGTATGTTATCTTCTACATTTTCCTTCTCATTATGCAATGTTTCTCATCCTCAAAATAACCCCTTGCTTGAGAATAAATTCTTTTGGGAAATAAGGATATCATTGTGAAATATTTAACAGAAAACAAACTGACATATTCCATAGAATAATTAATTATATCTGTAAAATATTAGAAATACCTAATTCAAAAAAGTATGAAGAAGTGTATCTACAATGACTATTGCTCCAACATCTGAAAGGAAAATACTAGTTTCCTGACTAACACCACAGAAAAACAATCCTTTTCAAGTATTAATACATCTATTGACTATAGAGAGATGAAAATTGTGTATTTCACGAAGAATGGCTGAAAGAATAACCGGACTTCAGGTTACTGAGGTGGGTTTGATACCCGAAATGAGTTCATTCGAATAAAGTCATGTAACCATATTATTTATCCTATTTCAAAGAGAATGTCGATTCCCAATTTCGGAAGATTTTTACTTTCATATCCTCCTCTTGGATGTTCAATAAGTATAATTCAATGTTCGACCTGGAAATAGCCGGGGAAGTAGTTGTTTTATGTTGAATATACCGAGAAAGAATTAATATTTTTATCAAATAGTGAATGCGAATTCTCAATGTATTTTTTATATGTTCAGGGTGTCTCAAAACTCAACGTCATCCTTTGAAGGACTGATAGTCCAGTTCTCGACTGACCAGAATATCACAATGACCTCAGTAAAATGTTTATAGTTTTGGAGATATTGGCATTTTTATGAATTTTATGAAATCGAAACCTCTTATCAATATTTTGAGTGCCGCAGGTACAAATTTTCATAGTTTAAGATTTTAATTTTTGTTATGCAACCTGTGTATTGGGGCAATACCTTTGGAGAAAGAACATGGTTGCCCGATTCACGAGTTAATTTATTTTAATTAGCTCATACTTAGACTGGTATTACACCAATATTTTTATTCTAATTACTACTATTCTGGATTGTAATCAATAAATAGAAAGGAATAAAACAAATAATCATCCAGATTCCCAGGATCCAAGGTTTCGATTTTCACGAAATTCATAAAAGTGTCAATATCCTCAAGATTTTCAATATTTTACTGAGGTCATATTGTGATATTTTGTTTAGTTATGAGCTAGACTATCAGCCCTTCAAAGGATGACTTTGAGATTTATTGGGATACCCTTTATATATGTATCCATTGTTTTCATATTCATAATATATCTGAGAATACTTCTTCTCAATACTTTCATACCCAATCAAGGGGTTTGAACTTGAACGATAGAAACTAGTTATTTTTACAGACCTCGAATCACAGACTCGTGATTGGGTTTACTCAGAATTTCTTTCCACGCCCTGTATGGTGAATAAAAATTTGTCATACATCTGAACAATCCATTTCGACTAAACCATGTATGATTTATATTTGGATGAATGGAATTTGTATAATTTCGGAAATCTTAATGGACGATATTTTGCCATTTGTCAAAACAGGCAGTAAATTTTAGCGAAATTGTGTACAAGCACTTACCGGTTACTAGATAACCGTGGTGGAACTGACAAACTGCGTCTGCCTCATACCAAGAGATGCGATCTCGGAAGTAGCGGTAGAACACCGGAAATCCCTCTTCTGGCAGCATCCACGTGTTACTTATGTTCACCTGGAAAATATATGTGGAAATGAGTATTGGAATCCACTTCGGAAACGCTTGTCCCTGATGAATGATTTCTGTGATTAGAAAAATTACACTCTCTTCCAGCTTTTATCAGCTTGGTATTGGTATGGTATGGTATGGTATTTGCACGTAATGGAATATTCGAACGTGATTTTGACCCACTTCATAACTTCCAGTTGAATTGAAACTTCGCACACTTATCAAGAACCGATGACAATAGTACACCCCTACAAAACAGAAAAACTAACATGAAATTTGATATTGTCATTGAAAAATACCCCTAGATACCAAACTCCATTCGAATATCACAATTATTATGAAATTTATCAACAAAAAACAAAAATAAGAATTCAACTTTGACACTCTGTATCTCAGAAACGAATAAATTTCGGACATTCATTTATACAGACTTTTCTTCTTATTTCGACTTCAGAAACATGCTCCTGAATTTTCTACACGTACTCAAGAAACACCCTGTATATTAATTTTGTTTCGATTTCTTCCACTGCTTCGTCCCCGTCGTTTCCTTATTGCCTATCTCTGGGATTTCCAGAGGTTTTACGCCATCTCCTCTCGTATAGAGAGATGTAAGCGGATTCGACGTGTGCTGCAGGCACTTTAATCAACCGTAATGAATCAAAATTATGGCGGGGTTCGCGGAAAATGGGAAAAAGGCGGTTCGCGACGCGAGATTTATATCGTAACCTTCTGGAAAAGAGCAGCGAGAGAGCACCGTCTGATCATTATAACGTATGGCAATTCGTAATCGCATTTTTTACTTTCAGAAATGAATACATATATTTCGATGTCCATCTGTCATATTTCAGAAATTCATCTTTCTTCGAAATCGAATATATTTTGAAATAGTTATTTGTTTCACTAGGTATCGAAGTAGTAGATTGACTGCCGAGGCTGAATTCATAGCCGAGCGTAGCGAGGCTAGGAATCCAGCTAAGGCATGATGTAAATGAGGTATTCAATGAGACCTAATAACATTTTAACACATGAAAAATTTTTTCGAAAATGTTTGAAAAAATCTGCGAGTATGTCAGTAGAAACTCTATTTTTGCTATGTATACAGGGTGTTCTTGAAATTGGGGCGAAGAATATAATGAGGTATTCTATGAGACCTAATAACACGATAACACACAAGAAAAAAATTGTTTTGAAAATGTTTGGAAAAATATGCGCTTCCACTATACTACATTTGTCAACTATTATTGAACGTCCGGCAACATTGTGAACGTCATTCCGGTGCTTGTGATCTATATCAAAACTCGTTCATCTATAGAACGGGAAAGCTCTGGAATTCATTGCCTAAGGAAGTATTTCCAAGAACTTATAAACTCCAGAAGTTGAAAAAAAAATTCTAACCCTACCTCCTCACCCAATCCTCCCTAGGTACCCACGATGTTCTTCGAGCATTATAGGGATTCCCTTTCGTGCGCACCAAGCGAGCGCTTGGGTTGAGCTATTAACCTCTGATCAATGATTTTCAAAAGTTTCAGGCAAACTTTTCAGTTCAATATCTACCAAAATATTAAATGTATTCTTTTATTTCATTTCGTCGTTTCCTTTCCTATCATAGATTTCATTGATCGCTTCAATTTTGGAAACACCCAGTATATAATCCTCTTAGAGGAGAAATCAATACGCCACTGTCTGAGTGCCCCTCATTTATTTTCATGCCTTCTGCCATTACACCACGTATACAGTATACAGTATACATATACACTCTCTTCTCGCGTTGTTTTGTGTCGTGTTTCTCTTCTGCCCCGTTTTTCATTCATGAGGGTCTTGGCTGCACCCTAATGAATGTCTAAGGACTGTATCACTGTTCTACTTTCCTCTTCTTCCTTTATTTAATTGAGAACTGGAGAGAATAAGCTGAATTATAGGCTTTGGCAAACCTACAAAGTACAACTACAACCTTTTATTATAAGTTTGATATAAAGGTTTTGATGTAGAAACTGAAATGGGTGATAGATCTCATCATTTTGATAAAAAAAGTGTATATAAATATTTGCCCAATCTCGATCAGTACCGGAGATACAGGGGGTCAAAGTTTAATTATTTGTTTCTATTAATTGAAATATCTCGCTCACTTCTGGATATATCAATTTGAAATTTGGTGTGGTCAATACTTTCTAGAAGATCATCATATAAAGCATTTCAAAGATGCTCGAAATTCATAGGATGAGACGTTTTTGAGGGTAGATGCTTCTTTATTCCCTCCAAAATAGGGTTGATCGTTCAGTTTCAAGATCTGCATTTCAAGTTTTCTCTGGAAATGCACCGTTTTCGAGATAAATTAGCATATCCGTGCAATAACATGTCAATTTTGCCTACTATGATTTGCTTCATGCAATAAATTGATCAGTAGCGAGGATACAGAGGGTAGAAGGTCAGATTGCTTTCAACCGATCAATCCAACGAACACGCAGAAGATTCGTGTTAAGCCACTGATTAAGCCCCATCCAGTTGTATCCATATTCCTCATCCGATATCTGTTTCCATATCATTCGAAAAAGTTGAAAAATAAAGTAGCATTCAACTTTTCGGGCAGAATCTTCTTGCGGAATGTGATTCTTTCTTTCGCGTTTTTCATTATTGTTATCTAATTTGGTCCAAGAATAAAATTTAAGAGAAATATATCGATAAAATTAACATAATTTGAAACGTCTATGCTTATTTATCTCAAGAGCGGTTCGTTTCTGGGGGCAAAAAGCCTCTAAATTGAACGATCAACCCTCTTTGGTAACTGGAAAATGTCAGAGACACTGTAAATTCAAAAAATCTCTAAAATGCTTAATATGATCAGTTCCTATGAAGTATTAACCACGCAAAATTTCCAATTGATATCTTCAAAAGTGAGCGAGATATTTTAATTAATAGAAAAAAAAATTAAACTTTGACCCCCTGTTTGTACCTCAAAACCTAAATCACCCTGTGTAATTAATGATGTTGAGTTGTTGTGTTGAAAAAATCTGAGTAGGTGCGCTAGTCATCATGATATTTGAGTTTATATATTTCAGAACCCTCCAGGATCATTCATCCTATTGTAATGGAAAAAAATTGGCCGAAGTCTCTATTTATTAGACGATGGAGGGTCGTTTTCACGCACTTTTACGGTCTGGCGATATGATTCCACCACTCAATGTGTGTGGCATAATTTTTACAAAAATTCAGCGCTCTATCAATCGTACGTTGCACTTGATTTTTTTACCCTTTATGGCCACCTCCACCACTGAAAATCTGCCAGACATCCCGATCAGTTTTCAATGATGTTACGACAGTACAATAAGGTAGGAGATATCGATCTATTAATCGGACAATGGAATTTGTTGTCAGCTCTCCGTCTATAATATACTTCACAAAATCCCGTGAATCTCTCTTCAACTAACATTGGAACTATAAGGATTATTTTTTTAATAAAATGTTATATTTGTATTCCCTAGAATTGAAAGATAATAGCAACGAATCGCCAGTACTGTTGAGAAAGTTTTATGATATTTATGAAACTTTTCTCGTGTTTGTTCCCTGAAGAGGCTATTTTCCGTTCGCGAACTTGAAAGTTCGTTATTAGCTAATGAAATGAAATGAAAGTTGTTGGAACTGCAGAGATTGAAGCTGAAATTCAGAAAACTCAAAAGACCAGAGTTGAATCAAAAAAGTTGTTAGAACTGCAGAGATTGAAGCTGAAATTCAGAAAACTCAAAAGACCAGAGTTGAAGCAAATATTAGTGGCGAGATTCAACACAACAAATACACATCGATTTCTTTGTAAAATAATATTTTTAGAAATATGTACAGGGTGTCTCCGTATAATTTGACCCTTATCTACAGCTTAAACTATACGAGGTGGAGAAAACTTCAAATATGGAAGTTGTAGGGTTTCATCTATTTCATTGCACTCCATAAATAAACAGATGCGAATAAAAAAAATAGTACAAATCAGTTTTTTTTTAATGGAACACCCTTAACATTTTCAACTCTCGAGAAAGATCTTTTCTTCTGTTCACAGATATATATATAGGTTGCTAATGTTTCACTTCTTTAGCATTGAATCAAAGTAACCAATAACATTATACATATTCTGAAAATATTGCAAAAATTCCAGTAGTGCAGCAACAATCTAGTCGAAAACGGCCTAAGATCTTCCACAACAGCTGGAAATATACAGGATGTTCCATTTAAAAAAAAACTGATTTGGACTCTTTTTTTCTATTTTGCGTTTCGCATTTGTTTATTCAAGGAGTGCCGAAAGATAGTACAGATGAAACCCTACAACTTTTATATTTGAAGTTTTTTTCCACCTGGTATAGTCGAAGCTGTAAGTAGGAATCAATATATAAGGAAACATCAGCCTGTACAGTACATGGAATTTGACACACCCAATTCATTGAATTGTTCATTAAAAAACTTCCGCTCTTCATCTCTCGAAGATGCACAAATTCGATGAATCCACTTTTCTAAGAAACCAGGTCACGCGATGTGTATAACTTCGAGGCCGAGTTCTTCTTTTGGGAAAAACGAGAATGCCATACGATATGTGACACAGGTACAATAGACAACGGTACAAAAGACTGCATGGAATATGGAATATACGCCACTGTGCCCTAGAATGGCAAGCGAGCGACAAAAAAGGAAGCGAGTGAAAGGCGACTTTTCGAGCTTTCTGGCTCTTTAACGGCCTCACGGAAAAAGACGAGAAAAAAGATGGAACGGGGATGAGGCGGGTTGCACCATATACAGAGTGACCCATTTGAAAGCAGACCACCCTCATAGATTTTTTATTTATGGACCGTTTTTGTCGAATTTTGTTTTGAATGTGGAGGGGGAAAGGGGTATTTTAGAGCCAATTGGCGTCCACTTTTTTCAAAAATCAATGTCTACTAGATCACATTCAGAAGCTGATAGATCATCTGATAGATAAGAACCCACTTCAAGTCTCTGTTAGCGACCTTTCAAGAAGCTGCCAATCCATTTTTTTTAGAATATCATTAAATCCGAAATTTCTTAATTTGAACAATAACAGATTATGATCTACTGTACCAAACGCCTTACTGAAATCGGTGAAAATTGAGTCTAATTGCTTAGTTTTCCGTTCTAAATTTGATATATTGTCATTTTGATAAATTGAAACATTCGTAACTGTGGATCGTTCAACCATGAAGCCATGTTGAGTACTATCAATAAGTTCTTTACATGTAAAACTAATTTGATCATGCACCAGGTAGCCGTGCGGACAGAGTGTCTATATTCTAATTCGCATTCGCTTGCCGGTCGTGGGTTCGATCCCCGTCGACCGCAGAAAATTTTCTGATGGCCCAAGAAAGTGTTTGGGATCACACGTTAAAAGGTAAGGCCCCCGTCATTCCTTGCTCGCACAAGACTCTCGAAGACTTTTGAGGGTTGCTCGTAAGGGGGCAACCGAATGACGGATAGAACAATTTTAGAACAATTTTAGAACTAAGCTGTCAAGACGCAGATTGCTTAGAAAATTCTCTATAATTTTCAATGTGTTCTTTCTCACCTGATTTGAAAATAGGTATTATGAAACTGCTTTTCCAGCTGTCAGGAAAAATACCAGAGTTTAGGAATAAATTGAAAATCAAACAAAGTGGATTTGTAATTAAATATATGCATTGTTTGAGAAAAATATTAGGTATACCGTCAGGCCCACAAGTAAGCTTCGAAGGAATTTTGACTATCTTATCATAAACTGTAGAAACTGAAAAATTAGAGCATTTAATGTCATACTTTGTATTATTTGTTACAGCTTCATGGGCAAAATTCCGATTATTCACATAAATTGTTGAAAAGTAGTCGGCAAACAGCGATGTTATAGCCTCACCATCGCTAGCGAGTTTGTTTTCCAAAATCATATTTTTGGGAAAACTGTAAGCTGAGTTTTTATTATTCACAAATTTCCAGAAGGAACTAGGATCGTTTGATAAGTTGTTTTCAATTTTATTCAAATACTGCTCAAGGCATATTTTTGATAGATAGATAGATAGATAGATAGATTTTGATAAGTGTTTACATTGAATCTAAGATCAACAAATCGCTGATAAGATATCATATTGCCTCAAATTCCCGTCAAACCATTTCGGAAGAGAAGAAACCTTATATTGTTTTAAAGGAACAAATTGTCTTATTGCCAAATACAAAATTTGATAAAGTGGTTCAAATTTGCTAGTGCCTAATAATTCCGACCAATTTATCGGCGCCAGGTAATTATTTAAACCAACTACATCAGCATTCGTGAAATCATAATAGTACTCAACATATTTGAGCACCTCTACTCCCATATTATTGTCAGTAATTTCCTAAAATTGTTTATTTTGAATATTTTTTCATGAAACTTGCTACCTATAGATCTATTTCAGAGGATCTCGATTCTAGTGGCGAACGCAGATTGTTTCTACAAAATCGCTTATATAGATTCTGGATTTTTCAGCCTCTGAATGTGATCATTTTTTTAGAGAAAGTGAACACTGCCCAGCAAAATCGCTTCATGAATAAAAGCATGAAGGTTGCCCGCTCTCAAATGGGTCACTCTGTATGCGACGCGTTTCCTCTCTTCACTTCAGAATAAAAGGTTCAGCATTTACGACAGAAATGCATCAGTAACAGGATATGTACTTGTTTTATTTTCCTCCACCTGAACCGTGCTATACAGGGTGACCAAGTTTTGATAATAAATTTAATATTCAAAATTTAGGTACTGGATGATAAAGTTGAGAAATGGATTGGAATGTGGTCACATTCTAATGGAAAAAGGTCTATCGATTTTGTTTTAGGCAGTGTTCGAAATATGTGCCACCCTGTATGTCGATTGAAATGTAATTACAAGATATAGGTGCATACTGATCACCTCAACCTACTATCAAAGATTATGAGAAATTTAACCGAAGTTTATGCATTTTCTAAACAAATTGGACAGGGAATTTTAAGATTTGAAAATAATCCAAACATCAGTAGCGTCACTGGATGTAGAGACCAAAGTAACTGTATTTGAAAAAAATGAGGATTTCGAGTGATTTCTGAAACAATTTGTTTTTTTCATTTTCAATACTCTATACTTATCTCTGAAACTAACAATTTGTCGCTTGTACCTCATGTTCCAACCTAATTCATCCACTTCATCGGAAAATGAGGATTTCGAGTGATTTCTGAAACAATTTGTTTTTTTCATTTTCAATACTCTATACTCATCTCTGAAACTAACAATTTGTCGCTTGTACCTCATGTTCCAACCTAATTCATCCACTTCATCGGAAAATGAGGATTTCGAGTGATTTCTGAAACAATTTATCTTTTTCATTTCCAATACTCTATACTTATCTGTAAAACTAACAATTTGTCACTTGTACCTCATTTTCGAACCTAATTATTCATCCACATCATCGGATCAAGTTGGCTATCCCTTTTGAAGTGTTGTCGGTGAAATTTCGCAACACCATGTATATTGTGATAGGTATGTGAAGTTTCACTATGCCCTCAATTACATAGCAAGAAAAATCTGATCTAATATCGAACTTATGAATCTTGAAGCGCATATCCTAATCATCTAATCGAACGTAATTTCCAAGAAAACTTTCCTTTGACTGCATAATTGCGGTTGAATTTCCTCATTATCTCGTCCTTATTATACATTTCAAGGTTCGCTAGGTTGTTAGCGTAACAAGAGAGAATTTTTGGACGTCCTTCGTATACAAACAAACAGCACCTCGGCAAATTTTGATTTCATACATAATTCAACGTGTATCCGGCCAAAAGGAAATCTCCTTTCCGAAACAGCTTTCGTTTCTAATTCCAGTGCTCGTCTTTTTCTCCTTCAAACTGCTGCATTCCGTTCGCTTGATAGAGGCATGAATAGGGCACGATGAATGTTACATGGATTTGTCGAGGTCTCGAGGGCCGTACAAACAGACTAGATTTCGACATTTATTTTTCCATAAAAATGATTCATGTCCGCTTGGAAGATATTCGTTGAATCTATGTTTGTACTTTTTCAATCGATTATTTGGCGGATGCATTGAATCAGTCCCACCATTCATTCATTTTAGTTAGAATCTTTGTCCCCGTATAGAGAAGATTATATCATTGTTACTGAATTCCCTTAGTCATCTGTTTTTCGTTTTCGTAATTTTTTGGTACGTTATTCCTCATTTCCCTGACAATTCTTTCACTTTCTTGCTCAATCTATTCACGGGTAAACTTCCATATTTTTCAGAAGTATTGGTGGGTATATTTTCTCTGTTCTTTCAGCGCATCTCAAGTCCAGTTATGCATAATTTTCTAAATTATACTGATGACATATATGGAGGGTTCAGAAGCCAATCAGTGTAAGTCAACATTTTCTTTAAAAAATGACTTACGTATTGTTGTCTGTTCTTTATTGACCAATCTTTTTGCTGATGATACAATTAAGTCATCATTTTCATAATCTAACCATTGATTTTTTTATCGCTTGGAGCGCACGAAACGGAATCCCTATAATGTTCAAAGAACATCGTGCGTTCCTAGGGAGGATAGGGATAGGAGGTAGGTATTGGATTTTTTTGGCATATGGCAAAGATAAACCACAAATCTGTCAAAGAAGTGAAAAGGAAGCACATGCTTGATCTCTTGCCATACATTCCACGTAATTATCATTCATTATGAAAATGTTGCCTACAATAAACAAGAGAACACTTAAATTCAGCTTCAACAGCAAATGAAATTACTGATGATAGTGATATAGTGATGCATTAATAGATTAATATCATGACAATTTTCAGTGAACAATAAACTCAAGAAATTTTTTTTTGTTTCTTTTTTCAAAAACTCCTGTAATTTTCACTCAGTTCCAATGGGAAATACTTTATAATGTATTTGTTTCCAATAAAAATTCCGTTTGAAACCCATATAAGAAGTGGTATTTTCCATATGTAATAATTAGAAAATATCCAATTATCTCATTTTACTCATTTGATGACTTACACTGAGCCCTCCATGTATTGGTGGATATTTTCAGCGCTCCCGCCATTAGTTGAAACTATGAATTGGTATGGTATACATTTTCAGAAACTTCGAACAAGTCGTGAAAGAAGGCGACGGAATAGCGCAGTGATTCAAGCGCTCGACTCGACTATACTAATCAGAACATCGAAAGGTTTCTAGGTATGAATCTCTGGCAGAGCAGAAAATTTTTATTCATAAAACTAGTTATGAATTCTAATTTTCGTCGCTTCGCCCGGAGTTGATACCGCACGATTCGCTGTTGCGATTCAATTAATAGTGCTGCTCCTGAGTTTGCGTATGGAGTTAGTAACAAAGCCTACACAGAACACACATGGGCTGAAGGACCTCTCTTAAGGTCGATGGCCAATTGGTAAATATATACATACCAATGAAGTACATATTACACTACTACCTGTCTTCAAATATTTTAGCTTGTTCGACTGTAGGTGATAGATAATCTGATGGATTCATCCTATGTATGATCTATATTGTTGTACAACTCTGGTTCATGAGTTCGTAATTTTCTCTAATGTATCCTGATACAACACCTCTATACATTTCACAATTGACTAATTTTTATTGCATAAATTGGCATTCATTGTAATTTCAATAATAATATTGTGATAAAAACAAATCTTTCAATGTTCGATGTGCTGTGGAATATTATCCAGCTTCATTCATGTGAGCATAGGAAAGTATTCGTCAAATGTAGTTAATAATTTAATCTTCAAATCTTTGGCAAACGACAATAGCATTTTTCTGTGCTCTTCAAAAGTAATGCATCCTCTAGTTCATGAGAGTGTTATTCTGTCAAAATTCTCTGGTGGATTCTGAGTTACACCTCTTTACATTGATGCACGAGCTGAAATATTCTCCAATATAGACTTATACTTTTTTATTTGATAAATTGGTGGATGCGTTAACTCGCTCCCACCATTTATTAAAATTTTCGTGTCAGCGTGTATCATGGATTTTATTACAAATATGTGTGATTTTTCGAAACTTCTCATATTTTATGTTATTTAGCTTTATGTGATGACAGAGTATTCTCTATAAAGTTGATGAAATGTTCCGTATAATCAATTTAAATCTGGTACATATGATTTTCTCAAAATTGTGTAACGTACCTTATGCTATAACATTCTCCAATCTTGTTTTATGTACGAATAAAAAATAGTCTCCAAGTGCGAGTCTATACAAACTTCATTGAATAAACGGGTGGATTTATATTTGTGCGCTCTCACCATTTATTGAAATTCGAGTAATCGATTGCGTAAATAGAAGTAATGCGTAATTTTCCAGTATTCCTTGTTGACATATCATCTCACATCTCACGAAAGGATTTAATATATTCCGCAAATGAATATTATCAAAGTTCTAGCGCTCTCGCCATAAATTAGAATTACTTCAATATTCTCGTGGATTGGTTAAAACAATATTTCGACTAAGCAAATCTTGATTGATATTCATTGGGTTGAAGATATTCTTATTCTTTCAAGTTTATTGAAATTTAATAAATAGACCAGATTCTTGTGGAACACTGCAGTAGGGATCATTTGTCCAATATTATCTACTCTTACAGAGTTAGAGAATTTATCGATTTGAAAAAATAATATATGGTATCTGGAACCATCACTAAACAATGATAAATAACCTATTGCAAATGTATTACCCTATATAATGAATGTTATTTGAGTGTAGTTTGTTTTATCTCATGGGGCACACACGGAGAACATCGTGCGTATCTAGGGAGGATAGGAAGAGGAGGTAGGTATTGGGATTTTTTTTAACTTTTTGAGATTATAAGCTCTTGAAAATACTTCCTTTGGCAAAGAATTCCAAAGTTTTGCCGTTCTATAGACAAATGAGTTCTGATGGGGATTTGTTCGACATATTATTATTAGACAATTTCTTGTGGAAACAGTGACTACCCTAGCTTATATATCCTCATACGAAATTGGGAAAAGCAGTTTTGTTAATAGTAATATGAGGCTTCTTCTGGTGCAATTAGATTCGAAATAATTTTTCCAGTGTCGTCACAGTGGGTAAATTCATCGATATTTATGGTGAATGTCATTGTACGCCACCGGTTTTTCTGAGTTTCATACTTTTTTCTACTCACATAACTGAAATGGCATTCAGCGTACGGATATGTACCACGCTAAATGATCGATTAATCAAGGATTGACGATCTGTGATTTATTCAAAATATTAAACACGTTACCATGGCAACACGATTTCTTGAACACATTACCATGGCCACGCAGTTCATTAAACACAGCTTCAGTAATTTGAGACATGTCTGGCCTGTCAATTGTATTAACTGTCAACCGTCATTTTCGGATTTTGTATCAGAGTTATTCAAAGAATATTCGTTTGTATCCGAATTCTTCATTAAAAATATATGCGAAATGTAGACGAAAGTGAAATCGAAGAGAATGTTCTGGTACTTGCATCATATTTCCAAGAAGTGTAAAAATGAAGCATCCATCTTTGAGAACAATTTATCTATACTGCGCTAAGCATGACAATAAACGTGAAACAAAGGTTAGTAAGCAATGGACTGGACACATCTACAACTAATATCACTTATACGTGTCTCGCTGGTTGCATGCAGTTGCATGTATTATGTTCTCAATTCCCATTCCTTTCGAATTATTTCGTAGATTAGCAGGAATAGCAGGTATGTTGATGCAATTTTTGGAGTTTGTAGAAAAAGCATATTATGTAACGCGTTTATAAACTCTTCTAGACACTCGTTTATTAAACACTCGCTCCGCTCTGCTCCGCTCGTGCTTAAAATACTCGTTACTAAAAGGACGTTTATAACACTTGTTACATAATATTCTATTTATTAGATTGAACTATTGAAATAACAACTTTTTTTATCTCGTGTGTAATTTTTGTATCTAGCTTAATTTTTGAGGAAACAGTGAAAATTCTTTTTGAATTCAAATGTTATTGTAGGCGTGTTTTCAAGACTTCCATTGAGATCACTTAATAACCCCAATTAGAATCATTTTGAAATTTTGGGACTTTCTCAGTTTTCAACCATACTGAATTTTGGCACCGTGAAAGCTTATACAGGGGGGGTTGTAAATAAAAACAGTTAATACTTCCAATTTCAACATCCTGTATCTTAAAAATGGAGCAAGTTAAGACACATGTTTATGTGAACTTTATTTGCTAGAATATCACAAGGAATCACTTCTTGAAATTTTTTGGTGTTATTCAGATACACCTTGTATTATACATTCTTGAGCTAAAATCAACTAAATACTGTCTGTAGGTTAATCGAGGAGGTGGTACATTCATTTTACTTGATTCTTTGGGATATTCTCTCCTCTTTTCTATAAAATAAATATATTCGTAGTATTTCAATATACTTGTAGTGGGACAAATCAGATGATTTGCCCCAAAATGTCACTGCTTTTAACACATTTTTTTTTCAAGCTACTGGATCTTTCTTTCAGACTCTCTGATAGAAAAATTTGTTAAAAGCAGTGACATTTTGGGGCAAATCATCTGCTTTGTCCCACTACAAATATATCGAAATAATACGGATATATTTATTTTATAGAAACGAGGAGAGAAAATCCCAAAGAGTCGAGTAAAACTAAAATCTATAACTTTTTTCCCTCTTAATAATACATTTTTTTTATACAAAGCGAATGTCAATATACTCACCGCCCTGGCAGCAGAAAAATGCAAACCCGACGCGAGAACAATGAGAACGGCTGAAAGAGTCGGGATCGTCATCGTGCGTCGTCTGTGCGTCGCCCACCCTGCTACTGAAGCTGAAAACTGAAACGGCGGCAGCTTTCGGAGCTTCCACGCGAAAGCTTCACGCGCATAATCTAAGGGGTGAAGGGTGCATTGTAGAGGGCGCCAGGTGCTTGGGAGGCTTTCCTAGAGTTGCAGGAATCTGGGTGAGAGTTGAGGGTGATGGATTACATGATTTTGATATTCAAATGTGAAAGAAACTTCACAATCGGTTTAGATTTCCACAAAATTCTTGATCACATGACATGTTTCGCTATCACAGTAGTTCCTCAGGTGAAATACTGGTATACTAAAATTATAAAGAGGAAATATTTGATTGTTTGTATTGAATAGGCTCCGAAACTACTGGGTCGATGAAAAATTCTTTTTTCCACCACTAGCTATAAAACCTACCATTGTTTACTCCTTTTCGATGCATAAAGTGTGTTTTTGCTTCCAAGGTAGTTTTCGTGATTTTATTAACCACTAGTCAATAAAGACATAGCCACCTCTGTTATAATCAACTGGAATTCACTGTTCTGATGCAAGATTCGTACTAATGGCACTCGAATCTAGTAGGTATTTATCAATATAACGACTTGTCATAGAGTATTTCAAGCACGAGCGGAGCAGAGCGGAGCGAGTGTTTAATAAACGAGTGTCTAAAAGAGTTTAAAAACGCGTTACATACTATGCTTTTTCTACGAATTCCAAAAATTACATTAACATACCTGCTATTCCTGCTAACCTACAAAATAATTCGAAAGAAATGAGGGAATTGAGAACATAATACATGAAACTGCATGCAACCAGCGAGACACGAATAAGTGATAAATGGTTGTAGATGTGTCCAGTCCATTGCTTACTAACCTTTGTTTCACGTTCATTGTCATGCTTAGCGCAGAATGAATGAATTGTTCTCAAAGATGGATGCTTCATTTTTACACTTCTTGAAGATTTGCAAGTACCAGAACATTCTCTTCGATTTCACTTTCGTCTACATTTCGCATAATTTTAATGAATAATTCTGATACAAACGAATATTGTTTGAATAATTCTGATACGAAATTTGAAAATAACAGTTGACAGTTGATACAATTGACAGGCCAGACATGTCTCAAATTACTGAAGCTGTGTTTAATGAACTGTGTTGCCATGGTAATGTGTTTAAGAAATCGTGTTGCCATTGTAACGTGTTTAATATTTTGAAGAAATCACAGATCGTTAATCCGTGATCAATCGATCGTTTAGCGTGGTACATATCCGTACGCTAAATGTCATTTTAGTTATGTAAGTAGAAAAAATATTGAACACGTTATCATGGCAACACAATTTCTTAAACACATTGTTGAACTTATCAACGCTGTTATGATATCAATCTGTATAGTTTGTTTAATAACTTGATGACAAGGTGTCAGAATATTTTATAATAAAGTTCAACTGAAAGTTTCTCCTTACTTTTCTTCACTCTGCAACACACATTACCATGGCAACAGAGTTCTTTAAACACAGCTTCAGTCGATCGAGTTCTGTCCGGCCTGTCAATTGTAGGAACTGTCAACTGTCGTTTTCGAATTTTTTGCAATCAGAATTGTTCAGACAATTTCTGTTTCCAAGAACTCTGGGTGAAAATAAAGCTCTCATCTTTGTGGGCAATTCATTCTATGCCAAGCATGACAATAAACCTTCAAACACAATGTTCATGTGAGCAAAATTAGGCAATCAGAATATGGATAAAATCCTGAGAAATCGAAAATTTCGACACCTCAGCGAATCGAAGAGTTTTTATCTAGTACGTCAAAGGTCAGTAAACAAGCCATTTCAGTTGCATAGTATTATGTATTATGTTCTCAATTCCCATTCCCTTCGAATTATTTTGTAAGTTAGCAGATAGGTTATAATCCAATTTTCAAAATTATGGGATCTTGTCGAAGAGAGGAATCATGAATTTATGGGCTTAAAATTTTGAAATTCAAGATGGTGAATCCAATATGGCGAACAGGTTTTGTAATTATGTTCCAATTGTATTCAAAATTAGTATCTGGGGCTTTTCGGGGTTAGAAATTATGATTCTTTCGTCAAAATTGGGAAATTCACGATGGCGGATCCAATATGGCGGACTAGTTTCATTATTATGAGCCGATTCTATTCAAAATTTGTATCCAAGGATTTTTGGGGTCGGAGAATATGATTCTTTCGTCAAAATTGGAAAATTCAAGATGGCGCTTCGAAAATTATATAAAATTGATATCTGTGGATTTTCGGGGTTAGAAATTATGATTATTTTGTCAAAAGTTTGTAATCCAAGATGACGGATCTAATAATTATGATCCGATTCTATTCAAAATTTGTATCTGGGGGCTTTCAGGGTCGGAAATCATGATTCCCCCGCCATGATGGCGGATTTAATATGTCGAACGAGCTTTCTAACAAATAATGGATTTGAGAAATTATAATGTAGATGATCGTATTGAGTACAGTATTTTTGGAAAGTTCTTCAGGAGGTTTTACCAGGGAAAAAAGTAGATAGATTTTAGCTCCCAAAAACCGTGAGCTAACATCTAATAATTTTCTCGTCTATAATACACTATTTTTTTGTGACAGGAAAAAGGAAGAATCAAAATTGAGAAGATATTACCAGGGACCAAGATTATATCCCGAGGCTTCAGCCGAGGGGTATAAGGTCCCGTGGTAATGATATTCTTTACTACCATGGTGTATATTAAATTTTTTTCACCACATGCAATATATTTCAATCATTATCGTTCTGTGAAACTGAAATATGGACCTATTGTCACTATGAATGCACTTCCCTTCAATTCTAATCAAAATAATAGTCGTTATTGATATGTACGTACTAGATCCGAGTCCCATCTCTACAAATATCGCATTAGAATCCTTATTATAACAGAGGTGGCTAATGTCATTATTGACTAGTGGTTCATAAAATGACGAAAACTATCGGTAGTAAAACCACACTTTACGCCTCGTAAAGGAGTAAATAATTGTAGGTTCTACAACTAGTGGTGAAAAAATACATAAATATAACATAGAATGTACTATTTACAGTGGTGCTAATATTTACTATGTTGTGTATATTTATCAACACACTTTTATCATTTTATTTTCTAAATCTTTTTAGTTTGGTTATCTATAGAAGGGTGTTACTTTAGTTTTCTGAACTACTATTTGTCATCCTAGTCTACCGTCCAAAATAAAAAAGTATATGGGGATGATACTTTTCCACGTGTCACCCTATACAACGTATATGGATAATAGAGTTTCGTTCGAATTCGAGGCATCGTGCGCAATATTTTCCATTCAATCGACCCCGTCGGGCTCCAACGAGGTTGTTAACACGATCGACGATATACACACGGCGGCCCAGCTGAAGACCTAATAGAGTTATGTCGGCTGAAATCCCGATTAAATTTAACGCGATCTCTCCCGGCCGATTGGGTCGACCGCCGAGACGGCAGAGCGGCGCGGCGAGCGCGTGCGTCGGTCGACGTCGGTCGGCGTCGGCTGTCAGCTGGGCAAATTGATGTTTAGATAGAGAAAGAGGGGCCAGATGCGCGTTGCGGGTTTTTAGATAGGCGGGGAGCCTACGGACATTCTAAAAGGTGAATAAACATATTCACCGATTTGTCGATGGAGCTACGCCATGAAGAAAGTTTAATAGATATTCACGTAACCAATGGAATCAAAACACAGAATTACACAGGATACGTTTCCTAGCCCGTTAGAATATATTTTTTAAATTTTGATGAAATATTTCACTTGAAAAGATATAATGATCAGTTCTACAGGAGTTCTACCGACTGTTTGGACTCATCATATAATCTGACCAATCACAAGCCAGAGACAACGTGTGGTTATCGAGAAAACATTAGCTGTCTTTCAATTCTCATTGGTCTATCAGCGTTGATGTTTTCAACGATGTAACCAAGGGAAGCGAAGCAAAGTCTGTCAGTTTGACACAAAATGATTATGGCTGTATTGGTCAGAATGAATCACTTATTTATAATAAATGATTTTTATGCTTCGTGAACGTGAATAGTCTAGCTAAATACCACTTTGTTCTGAATATCTTCTCATAATTATCTTCGTCCATTCATATTTTTATCACGCACTGGTGTTGAAATGAACATTGCATCACCAGTTATGCAATATTTTTCTTGACACAACTGCACAACTGTTTACGTAAAGTGAGACGATTCAAAACTTCCGTCAGTTTGTCTTGGGTACATGCCTTTTTTTCGAAATATATGGTGTTCAAGTGTCGTTTCTCTGAATTTCAAGGTTTTATTTTCCTCGTCTCTATTAATAAAAATATTATCATTATTTCAATATACCTGCGATTAAAACTTACTTATTCAGCCTGAATTTAATCCTATATGATTATGATATCATCGGTTCATGTAGCTGACTTGAGAAATTAAGGATAATTTAAGAAGTTGTCCAACTTTTATATTTTAAGCTGTTGTTCAGGGTTATTGATGTCAATAGCTAAATTAAATTAGGGTTAGATTCGGGTCAAATTAGGTCGTGCATCATGAATTAACCTTCATTGCTAGTCATCGACACCTTATTCTGTAAGAATCTGGGTGTATTGCAAAAATATGAAACTGTTCTCATCCTCTAACGTCTCTTAAACGAACCTGCTCTCGTTTCCCTGAGGTCAAAATGGGCAGATTTAAAGCAACTCACCTCAGTCCGAAATTGATCCGAGATACAGGGTGGTAAAGTTGAAAAATAGAAGCCGAATTTTTCAGATTTTATGAACATTTTTGAATGTATCACTTCAAGAATTGGTAACCAGGGGTTTTTAGGAATGTGGAACCCGAAAATAAACACCTTTTCACTGTGGCCATTAGAGGGCTTCTACAAATCCACCTCTTATGATTTAGAATGGCGATAGCTTTTTTCTTAGTGTAGTTTCTCACTCTCTTCGTTCAGGAAATAATTGTTTGAAAATGTTAGTACTTTTGTGAAAGTCCGGTTTTTAGTGTTCGATGCTGCACCGGAATATTTAAATTATTTCGAAAAAAATAATTGCTGGTACCTTCGTGGATGTAATTTGGTCAGTTGATTATCAGTGCAAAAATTGATTTTTCAGAATACTTTCTTGGAGAGTACTTGTCGATTTTCATTTTTTCACTTGACCACCTTGTATCTTGGAATCTGAACAGTTTCAGACTGAGGTAAGTTGTTTTGAATCGGCTTATTTTGACCTAGGGAATATGTGCTAAGATTTTGTGCAGACCCTTTAGGGACACCCTGTATAATATTTCGATGATTGTTCTTAATTTTTTGGTTTTGTTTCACGGAAAGATTTTGATTTTATTGTTTATGTTGTTTTCAAAATATGCATCAATTCGAAAAAGTCTGGGTACAACGGAAGCACCCATTGACGTTGATTCCGAGGTCACATGATATTGATATACAAATACCTCATGTAATGTACCCTTAGGTATAGTGCATGTTAGGGGCATTGTAGTGCATAAAATTGATTTTTTCACGATATTTCAGTGAATATTTACTGTGTGTCTCACTTATCATGAAACTACCTTCGTATCTTTCGTACCTAATTATTGAGGTAGAATTCTGAAATTTACAGGAGCTATATGATTATACCTGATTATACTCAATGACTAAGTTATCTACAACATTGATATGTATTTATACAGAGTTATACAATATTGGTAAAAGATGAAATATTGCTGAAATTAGCAATCTAGCAGTATTTTTATTGCTGTTCAAGATGAAAGAATCAAACAAGTGTTATAATATCTTTCTTCCTGAGGATTTCAGAATCCATCTCAATAATTATGAAAGATACAGGGGACTTCAATGAGAAGTCTGTCGAAAAAGGATTTTTCAAACTTGGTCATCTTCACAAACTTTTGCTCCTGTGAATTTCAAAATTGTACTATAATAGTCATTTAGGATACGAAGGTGACAAAAAAACCTAACGTACATAATATGAGAAAGTATCTATTTCGTTCACTACTCTAAAACTTATTTGAATTCATCAAATATTATTGCTTCATTTAAAGCTTCTGGATTGCTTTAGTTTATGATATCCAATTGCTCCTATACTAATGTTTATGTTCCAAAACGTAGCTACCGGTGTAACATTTTCCAAGCTATCGCTGGCATTCGGTATTATTTTCCCGAAAATCGCGCCTAATCCTTCTAAGCAACCACAATCGATATGTTTTCTTTGCCCTAACGATAGTTGTCTGCTTCCAACAAATTTCTCATCGATTTTAAGTCGCCTGGTGCAACGTAGTGGAATGAAAATATCGTGGTGATGTCTCAACTAGGACATGATTTATTGGGAAACTGAGAAGTTCGGTGCGATGGTCGTTGGTTTCAGAATAAACAGGAGACTTGTCGTAGTGGACGTTTTTATAATTTGTTGCTAAAGGTCAGTGAGAATAAGTCATTTTTGTGAATTTTCAGTAAAGCAATGTTTGTTGTTTTAACCATCTAACAATGCGAATTGTGAATTGTACAACCTCAAATTAATATTAAGGTTTGTGAGTAATCCATTGTTCAAGAAATTCTACTATACTTAATCTGTTTCTTCATTGGAGTAGACACATAGAAGGTGAATAAGTTTGGTAATGATTAAAATAATATCAAAATGAGAATCGTACATGGAAAAGATAGAATAAATGTTTCTGGATGTCCTGTGTGATGATTTACAAAAAGATACTGACATTACTATCATGAAAAGTATAAAAGGTTGTTTCATGAATTCCATAAACATGTTAATTATTTGTTTATTAGTAGACAGTATTTATTAGTACACTAGCTATCCCTTGTTTTTGTTGAATATTAATCAACACACTATTATTATTATTTCATTTTCTACTTCTTTTTAGTTTGGCTATCTATGAAAGCGTGTTTCTCTAGTTTTTCAAACTACAATTTATCTTCTACTCATTTTAAGTTCACTTAAGTTTCCTAATTCTGACGAAAGAATCATAATCTCCGACTCCAGATGAAAATTTTGAATAGAACCTGATCATAATTACAAAATTCGTCCGCCTTATTGGATCAGTCATCTTGAATTTCTTGATTTTGACGAAGGAATCATAATTTCCGATCCCGGAAAAACTCCCACTTACAAATTTTGAATAGAATCGGATTATAATTACAAAACTCGTCAGCCACATTGGATCCGCCATCTTGATTTTCCTAGTTTTCACGAAAGAACCAAAATCTCCGATCTCTAGAACTCCCAGACACCAATTTTGAATAGAATCGAATACGCCATATTGGATCCGCCATATTGGATCCGCCATATTGGATCAGCCATCTTGAATTTACAATTTTCAACCAAATCGGTGCAGCCTTTCTTAAGTTATAAATAGTGTAACAAATTCTGGACTTTCTTTAATTCATACCGGGTGGCCCATCGAAGACGATCCACCCAAGTTTTCTCCGTTGTGTTGCAATTGATGGAAAATTTGCTCGAACATCGATTTCAATTTGGCTGGAGACACATTTTTCTGCAATTATCATATCCTAAAGTTGAAACCTTAAAGCCAGCCTAACGGGCATCAACTTCCGATTTTCAAATGGAACACCCTGTTACGCGTCAAGGTTTCAACTTTGGAATATGATAATTGCAGAAAAATGTGTCCCCCCACCAAATTGAAATCGACCTGTCCGAGCGGTTCTTCATTAATTGCAACACAACGGAGAAAACTTGGGCGGATCGTCTTCGATGGGCCACCCGGTATCTGATTTCATTTTACGCTGTCTATTGGATCGCTCTGTAGAGAACGTAAATAGTTAGTTTAAAATGCACGACATTTTGACCTTCCAGAAATAGCATTCATTATCATATTATTAATGTATAATCGTTATCAGAAGGTTATATTGGTCAGCTGTTGTGATGAAATGCACAATATTAAAATAAACATCATTTGAGTTGCCTTCGTCAATGGCCTGTAGTTTATTTCAATCCCGAAATCGCATTATTTCCAAATTACAATACTTGTTTGAGGTCTTATCGAAACATCCAAAATAAACTAGTCACAATGAAATAGGCATTATTCAAATGGTCATAAATCATTATTATAAATATTTTTCCTTTGGTTGTAAACAGATATAATAATCAATTTCACCAAATTGAATAATTTTAAACTTCCATAAAGAAACGTTTTCATAATTTTATTTCATAATCAAATTATCCAATGTGTTTCTGAAATAGAAGATGGAACAACAAAACGTATGGAAAAATGCATTTTTGTCAAGAAAAAATATTAATAATTAATGTTAACAGCCAAACTATGGCGTTTACATTCGGGAGGTCAAAAGCACCGAAAGTATCAGTAACATCGACAATATTGCTATACGTTTAATAGCAGTGAAATGATTTGGAATGGTACGTAAAAGCGTTGGTATACTTTTTTTTGCTAAAAACTGAAAAACATATTTTTTTTCTTTTTATGGTATTATTATAGCTTATAAAACACATAGGATGATATGGAATGATAGCTCATATTTCAGAAAAACCCTCTGTATTTTTTTTATGTTCTGGTTCCCACGAAAAGAGATATCCTGTGATGTTCAGAGAATATCGTGAGAACCAAGGGAAATAAGGTAGGATTTGGTGTTCTTCTTGAATTTCTGGAGGTTATATGCCTCGGGGAATACCTCCCTTGGCAATGTGTTCCAGAGCCTCGCTGTTCGTTGGATGAACGAGTCTTTGGAAAGAGATGTTCTGCAGCTCTCCACGGGTTCCAGACATTGCCGCAATATTCAAGTTTACTTCTGACTAATGACTTTCAATAGCATCAGACTCAGACATCAACAATATTTTCAACATGATGAGAAAAAGTCAGTTTATTATCAAACATGACACCAAGATCTTCAGTATTCAACACACAGGATAAAATGGTATTATCTAAAGTGTAATTATATTCAATTGATTCGACCTCTCGAGAAAAAGTCATTACCTTGCATTTGTTAATATTCAGATAAAGCTTGTTTCGAATACACCATAGTCATTCAGAGAAGCCAAGTCATTTTGCAATGACAAACAGTCGGATACATTCCTAACCTCTCTATATATCTTCATATCATCTGCATACAGTAATTTTCGAGGAGAAATGGAACCACAAATATCGTTTATAAATAGTAGGAAGAGTAAAGGTTCCAGATTAGACCCTTGTGGAACACCAGACGTGGAAACAAATATGAGATTTATATAGGGTGATTCATAATAAATTTTGCACAGAGCAATGTGGAATCCTGAAATCAAAACGATTGGCCAAATATGACTTGGGTTGAAATTTTATATGGGTATTTCCATGGTTTCCTGGATGATTTTAAAAAACAATTGGACGCGCTAAGTAGCGCTGCTGTTGGTACGTCAACTACAAAACGGCTTGTCCGATTGGCTTGAAATGTGGAATACGTAAAACAACAAAAAAGTACATGTGTAAAAAATTAGCAACAGGTAGCCACAAAAAATCTTTAAAAATAACAAAAAACTATATGCTGTAGATACGCGCATAGCTAAGGACGACTGAAAAAAAATCTAATTTTTTTCAAAATCCAACAAAACATATTAATATAATTATCAAACAATACATAATAAAAATGAAAATCATGAACATTTCGAACTGTGAGCAGTTTATATCCAGTAATCATAGTGTTTTGTTCGTTGTATATCAGAAAATATGCCACATCCGATAGTCCGCAAAGATAAACTTTTGTAACAAACAGCCGTATCGAAAAGAATTAGTAATTTTTTCCATTGTCGCAGATAAGCGAGGGATGCCGCTGGAGTAGGGGGATTCAGATCGGGCGTGCCAGGAGTGCGATGCCGCCATCGGCGACAGTCGAAGATCGCCGTTGGCGTCGTGGCCGCCTAGATCCGCACTTTCCCCTTCCTCTTCTCCTCCTCCTCACGTTTCGCAGCACGTGCTCGAGTGTTTTCTTCTGAAAGAGAGGTTAGTGATCACGGACCCACGTCTCGGGATGAGTGGTGTGTGGGGCGACTCTTTCACGAATATATTCGCCTGATGAGTTGAGTGGCTGTGTTTGTTTGTTTGTTTTTTTGTATGTTTACGAAGTGGTCGCAGTTGGCAGGCAATAGGTGAGATTTTTGTTGCTCGGACTTTTAAAAATACTATTTCTATTTTTAAGTGAGTCAGATATAGGGTTGAACAAGGTCGTAACTAAACTATCATAATGGGCATATAAACTTATTCTGAACATTTACTGCCATTCTTTGTGAATCCTTTCGATTCAATTATTCATTCATTTATATTATTGAAAAGGAATATTCTCAGATATATTTATGATCATTGAGAATTCGCATTCTCCATGTAATGATAATATTAATTCTTTATCAGGTTTATTCAACAGAAAACAACTACTTTCCTGGCTATTTGCCATGTCGAACATTGAATTATATCTGTTGAATATCCAAAAAGAGATCATGACAAATCAAAATCATCTGAAATTGAGAATTGACATTATCTTTCAAATCGAATAGAATAATATGATGTACCTATTATGATAAAAATATAACTCACCAATATGTTCAGTATTGAAATGAAAATTGAAATGTATAGGAGAAGTATACTTGTATGAACTCTGATCTTGATGAGCTTGGAACTTCAAAAAAAAAATCATTCGTATCAGTGATATGGGAATTATATCTCTCAGCAAAGGTTATATGAAAAAAAAAATCATTTATATTGTTTCACAATTAGTATTCAGTTTCTTTCAGGTTTTCCCAAAATGCAGGAATAGGTTCTTTTCATGCTTCTTTCTCATTAGATTTTTTATATTTTCAAATATGTACCTATATGAACAATCCTATGAATTTTCAATGAACATCACGAATTCGTGATTTCGTACCATGTACTTTTATCAGATCAAACGTTGTCAGTTGAACAAATGAGTAAACAACTTTGATGCCCTTGTTTATCTATTGTTTTTTTGTTGTTCAAACAGCTGTTCTAGAATACATATTCACATATTCGTGCTATTATTATCGTGATATTTATTATAGTTCTAATTGTTTTTTTTGTGGATTGTTTATTTTCTTGACAAGTAGCCATTTCTGTTTTCAAATTGAAATTGAGGTCACCTATAAAGTAGGTATATTCAGTAGGTATGTATGTACCTAACTATCCTAATTCAATACACTGATAAAAATTATTATTATCATAGATTAAACAAATACTATGTATACTGGGTGATCCAGATTTATGTGCATTAATAATTTGGGAAGGTGATTGAGGATTTTTCTCAATGAACATACCATCCAAAATACACCTCAACTTGAATACAGGGCGTTGAAGTTCTGATTGAAAATGTGTGATTTCAAAATGGTCCCTCGTGCTGCTCGTCGGACCAAAAAATAAATCTTGACATTTGAAAAAAAAAATGTTAACCCTTTGTTCATCAAAAAAAGTATTCTCATTCTGCAAGTTTCTCTTATCTCTCGAAACTAATATATTATATAAAAATCTGGCCACGCTGTGTACAGAGTGTTGAAAAAAACCTGCCAGTAAGGTAGATTTATTTCTGTTCATTGTTAAACATTAATTAAGACTTATACTTTGGATCTCTAGGATTCTGAAAATTGCAGGGCCGATAGATATACCAAGAATACACACTATGACCAAGTGGCGTCATCTTCAGTGATATACACTGCTCGCCAACAGCTATGCAACCACCCACATTTCCGGAAAATGATAATAGGAGGCAATTCATCAACTATTCATATTTTTCCTGAGAATTTCTCAGTTTTGAAAAATCAAATTTTGTCTCATTTTTCATGGAAGCACCCCCTGATCTTTCGTCATTGACTCTATCTTTGGACTCTTTCTTTCTCCTGCAAATTTCAGCATTCTACCTCAATGATTACGTTAGATAAGGGGGTGTTTCAATGAAAAGTGAGCTCGAAAGAAAGACAAAATTTAATGTTTCAGAACTGAACATTATTCAGGAAAAATATGAATAATCAATGAATTTGATGTCCTGATTTCGAATCCGAAGTGATTTTCAACCAATCATGCCTCCTAATATCATCATTGGTGGTTCAATGGATGTTGGCGAGCAGTATATTATTATATCACTGAAGATGACCCCATATTTGGTCAAATTGATTACTGTTGGTATATCTCCCGCTCCTGCAAATTTCAGAATCCTAACTCAACAATAATTACGCAAGATACAGGGTTGCTTCCATACAAGTGAGACACACTGTACATATCGACTTTTATACAGGGTGAGTCATAACTATTGGGACATAGGCTAAGGGCAGGTTGTTTGGACCAAAATATGGCGATAGGACCGAATATGCTTCAATAAAATATCGCTGTGGAAAAAGATACAGGGCGTTGAAGTTGAATTTTGTTTTTCGTTTTTTGCTAATAATTTCACTGTATATATTTAACAATTGTTATCAAAATCCGGAAAGAGGCATAATTTGATACAGGGAATATTATTTCATGTATTATTCTATATTTTGACGAAACTTTTCAGTAATTTGGATTAGAGAATATGATATAAACATCATTTCGACGTAATATTGGTACTCTTTCGTTCACAAACGATTTGTTTTCGAAAAACACGCAATTGAACAATTCAAAGTCTCGAAAGGGCATTTCAAATATTATTTCATTATGAAGATAATTGTTGCTGCATGGTGAATTACATTTCTTGTCAGTGAATTCATTTTGGTGCGAGTTTATAGTCAATACTTTTTCGATTGAAACGCTCTGTATCTTTTTCCATATTTTGTTTTATCTCCATGTTTTGGCCCAAACGCAATCCTCGAAACAATCCGCTCTTAGCCCATGTCACATTTTTTTTTTTTTTTTTTATCGCTTGGAGCGCACATCAATAGTTATGGCTCATCAATAGTTATGGCTCACCCTGTATAATTTAAAATTTTGGTAGGTTGGTCAAACATAATTTGTTTTGTATCTCAATGTTGGCATATATTATAATATGTTGTTGGTGTCATTGTCTTACAATATGTCATTTGAAAAAATGACAGCTTTCACCTCATACATGCAATTGTAATTCTTATTACAGTTAGTATGTCTGTTGGGCATTCGGTGAAAAGGAGAGATGAAGAAGAGGAAAGCGAATCAGCTCCCCCACCCCCCGATGGTGGTTGGGGATGGATGGTCGTTTTTGGTTCTTTCATGATTCACGTCATAAGTGAGTACCTATATGCATTTCATTTCATTCATTTCAAGTTCATCAAATTGAAGGCACGATACACTAAAGTAATTGAAATATTTATTTGGGTCAGTCGTTTTTATCGAACGAGGCTGTAATGATCTCCATAAGTTTTTCGGCATTTAAAAATGCTCTATAAAGATGATACAAATGATACATTGAAATTAATTCGTCCAGAGAATTCATGGAAAAAAATTAATCAAATGAAGAAATGATGAAATTTATACCTAATTATGATTCTGTCTAGTCTCGTCTTTTTTCGGACTCTGCTGTCCGCTCCCTAATTCCCCAATTTTGATGTTATCAAAATAACAAAACATTTGATACATACTGTGTAGTTATGATTCCATCCGAATTCGTAGAAAAGTTCAAATATTTCAACTTCATTGCGATTTTCGCAGTCGCCATTTTATTCGCATAAATTTTGCGGAATTCGTATACAAGCATGAACATACCTTAATTCACATGAATCAATCAAGCAAAGTTGTATTTTTGAATAATTTACCCAAAAATTTCAGAATTCAGGATGGTGCCAAATTGGTGCTACAAATATCAAGAATAATATATGAAAAGCATTCCTCATAGATCAGTGTTTCAGATATTTTAATACACATACACAGGATGATGGGTTTGTTCCTATCTTGCATTGAAAAATTTGACAGTGACCAGAAATATCAAGAAAGTACTACAATTTGCTTGTTTTTATGTACTATGTTCAACGCACGTGTCTTAAGCAACAAGTATTCCTATTATTTTTCAAACGAAATTGGCACGATGGAATTATCTTCAAGGTAATTAGTTCTCCCACGCTGTTTATAAATCTTACTATTAATTTTTATTTCCTGTGAATTCGTTCAAGGTAGTTGACGCGTATTTTTCCAAATGCATGATATTTTTCCGTTCTATATGCAGTCACAAATAGGTTGATGCTTCCCAATTCCGAATTTTAGATAGCTATAATTAGAATTCAAAAATAGTATAAGACAATGGCACCTTCATTGTTAAATACAGGCGGGCTTATAATATGATTGGAAAACATTGTTTTTTCGCATATCATTTAATACCATGATTGAACCATGATACCCTACTCAGATAAACAAACTCTATTAATATATAGACTCTGATTTTTCATGGCCTCATGATAACAGCTCGAACGAAATCCACGGATTAATCCATAATCATACAGGGTAATTAGTTAATACCATTACACACTTTGTGAAGTAATACCTACTCTTCAAATTATCATCAACCAATATAATCGGTCAAATACTTGAGTTAAAAATAACTATTGATTTGATAATCTGAATGAACTATGTGATTGAAAACACTTATGAAACTACTATAGGAGATGATGATTCTGCATAGAAAATATTTTATAAATGGCGAAAACTTCTGAACAGAAAATAGAATTAATATTGAAAATAAAGTCTTTGAACAACCATACAAATAGCAAGGTACCTATATAGGGTTGTAGGTATGACATGACATAACCTTGCATTCGTGGAACCTATTATTGAAGATATTTTTTGCCTTTGTTTTGCGCATCACAATATAGTGTAGTATACTACATATCATTCAATGATTCATAATACAGTGGTAATGATCGTGTCTTTGTTTGTAGATAATTTATTCACTGAATTTTATGATAATTGAAATGGACTTCTACCAGAAGTTGATTCATCATGTGATTTCAGTCTTAATTTTTGCAATTCGATTTTATTTGTCTCGTATTTCGCATTTATATTGCTAATAATGAGGATAAGCAATGTTTTAACCATCGTGATAAGAAATCAGGCTTATTCTGTTTACTTTCAGCTCATCTGGTTGCAGCTATTAACCTTGTAGCAGGAAATAATGATGTGGAGTGTTTTCATTTACACAACTGAAATGTATTTTATTGAATATATCTTATGCATCGTGTTTCAATTAATGCTTTCTCGTTTTGTGAGATTATCTGTTTATTTGACCTCGACAATCTTTCAAGAATACCATGAATACCTACCTACCTGCTTGACGAATCTGCATCTTGAATTATTGTTTACTTCAATTTCTTCTACTTAATCTTCACATAGGCTATATTTTTATCTTATCTCAAATTTCGTAATTTTCCAGACAATTTTCCATCACACTAACGGCCTAGAATTATCGAGTTATGTAATCCGATAAAGAAATATCTCATTTCATATAATAATAAAAAGTGTCAATAGATTTGTCAATCTTGATTAGTAAAGAATCATTTTGACCCCAATTTATTGTCCTTTCCTTATCATCCTAGAGAACGTTCATAATTTGGCATAGGCATATCTTGATAATTTTTATAATTATTTTTTTCAGCTGATGGAGTCACGTATTCTTTTGGCATTTTCTACGACGAATTTTTAGAATATTTCAAAGAGGGTAGCAGCATAACATCATGGATCGCATCCATTCTAGTCGGTGTCACTTTGTGCTCAGGTAAAAAAAAATCTCAATTATTTTCCAATAATAGTTATTTATTATACAAGGGAAAAAAGTAGTAGATTTTAGCTCCAGGTTGTGTTGTCTCCCGACGCGTAGCGGAGGGAGACAAAAAACCGTGAGCTAAAATCTAATATTTTTCCCGTGTATAATACACTATTTTTTTGTGTGACAGAAGGAAGGACGAATCAATATTGGGAAGATATTACATTATTTCGAAATCTGAAAATTATCGACGTGAAATTTCAAGTTTTTAACAGTAGGGACACCTGCGTTTTATAGACATCTTTATCATTCTTTTGAAGTAATCAAATATCTGATGTCACTTCTGTCAGTTCAATTCTGTGATTTGATTTTGAAAAATTGCGAATTCAGTAGTTGTTTAGTAATATACGAAACCGCGAAGTCGAATGGAAGATAAAAGGACTTGCAGTTCTTTCTCGGAGACGGTATTATTGACTTATTTTTCGGAACTATAGCACAACAAAAGCCATTAACAGAGTATATATATGTGATATATATCCGGGAAAGAAGTACTCACTTTTTTCCCACGGGAAAAAAGTAATTTATGAAAAGTGACATTTTATAACCTGCCAACAGAGATGAAATGCCAAACTTTTTTCCCGTCACAGAAAAAATTGTATTCATTCATATCATAAGACTTGTACCTATAGCTATTTTTAATATGAAATATCAAACTTCGAGTGGAAATCTGTGAGTCGAAATTCGTGCCAATTTTTTAAGCCTGAGTTGTCCTTATCAAGATTAAGGATTCATTGGAAACAAAATAGCAAAAGCCATAAACTCCCGATTATTGCTTTAAGAGATTTGGCATCAGTGTCAGAGACCATCAGTCTTAACAGTATTCATTGAAAGGAAATCAAACCAGTTGCAATAATAAGTACCTCGTTATAAATTGTCCCCATCTCAAAAGTTTTGCAGATCCATTTTGTTGAAACATGTATTATTAAGCTCGGTACATTTTTCCAACCATATGTAGAAATTTCCTAAAAGCCTCGATCACAGTTAGGTGGATTCATGCAAGCAAAATTTAAAACTTAAATGAATTTTAAACTCAAACCAATAATATAAAACTATGAAATGTAATGTAGGTGCTCGTGCAAGAAACTCAAAAATTGAAACTAAAATTAAAACCAAGAAAGATGGCCAACATTCAACTAAGAAATTAATTTCTTCCATAATTCACGACCGCGCATGCGCCAAATAATAACTAGCCGCGCTGGAAAATTGAACAGCTTGAATCTCAAATTCCTCATAATTTAGTTGAAATTGCATGAATCCACCTTTTAGTTAAAACTGCAGTTCCATCATAAATTTGTCAATGTACCTTCCGTATCCCGGGTGTCCTAGTATACCTGTTCCAATAGATTATCTCAGCCATTTCGAAAGATGAAAATTTGAAAATTACATGATCTACTACAATTCTAATAATTTGAAATCATTATTGAAGTCAAAATCAAGATTACAAAAATATCGTAGCCCACTGCAATTCGTTCAATTTGAAATTTCAATTGTCGTTTCCTCCATCAAATCAAATTCAAAATACGAAGTGTGATACATCGTTGGTACGGTAATTTTGAGTAGAAATAAAAAAATTGAAAAAAATATACAGGGTGCTATTTGAAATGAAAAAGTTAGAGCTACTTCGGGTCAAACCAGTTGAAGCTTCCTTGAACCAATTGGAGATCATGAGATTTTTACGAATTTTTATTTTTCGAAATGGCTGAGATAATTCATTGGAACAGGTATACTGGGACACCCGGTATATCAATACCAATGTTAGACTGCAGAATAATAACTCATTTCATTATACTTACTCAAGAAACCGAATGAAAGAATGAAGACTTCAGTTATCACGTTATTCTTTTTATACCAGGAGTTTCTCGGAATGCGACGTTGCCACAATGCCAAGTCTCTATCAGGACGGCCAAAACGTGTGAATCACCCTGCAAATTTTCATATCCAAAGAAATATCAATTTTTCGTCAGGTCCATTTTGTTAAAACATATATTATTTCAGTACATTTTCTCAGCCAGACAGTTAGTGAAAACTCTCTCAAAAAAAATTATAAATGAATCTTTCATACATCAATACTCATGAAAGACTCCAGAATTATTGATTTCATTAAACCAAAGAAACCGAAAGAAAATACAGTTATCACACTGTTCTTTGTTTTCGCGATAGAAAATAACACGTCGTGCCATCTGACTGATGTGACCAACAAGCACAGACAAAAAACATATCCGAATCAATGAAAATAGAGTAAACAGATCACTGACAGTTTTCAAAAACTCCGATAAATGGACGCTTATTTTATATCGATTGTATTAGAGCTGTACCTATTTTTCATATGTTTCTGTATTACAATGTAAATCTTTTAATAACTTATATATGTGTGTGATGAGTTTTCAAACTTGAAAAAATGTCAATACATTTTTTAAATTTTTATAATATCTATAGTGTTATTAATATGTCTATTTAGTTTTTTGTGTATTAGGGTCACCTATTTCAAATAAATATTCTTCTTCTTCGCGAATACCGAGAGTTTCTCGGAATGCGACGTTGCCAAATTTCTCAGGATGTCTGAGCACTTTGAGACGGCTGTGGCATAAAAGAAAACGTGAAATTTTTCGTCAGGTCCTTTGTCCAGTTACTTCGTGAACAGATGGGGTTGCCGCACGGTCACCATCTTGGGCGCCATCTTGGCCGCCGCCTGCCTCGTCGTCTCTTTTTGGGCGAACAGCGTGCTGGTGTTGTGCCTCACCATCGGCGTGGGCACGGGCACGGGTTTCGGCATGATTTATCTGCCCGCCATCGTCAGTGTGACGACGTACTTCGAGAAGAAGCGATCGCTGGCCACCGGAATCGGTAAGAACGATTTTGAGGGAGTTTGTGCACGACCGGACGTGAAGTGGTACTTTATCGCCTGGTTTGCCGGGCGTAAAGTGGAACTTTAGCGCCCGCGGGCTACTTTCCCGTTAGTTTTCATTGTTGCAAAATGATTGAAACATAGATGTGCTGATGTATCCAGCAGTGCATGATCCGACATTCAATATACTTATCGTTGGTAAAACTCTAGAGCCTATTCGACTGGCTGCACTATTGCGCATTCAATTCCAACTTTTGTCGTATGTGTTCGACTGGTATGCACTCAGATAGTACCAATATTATATCTATTAGGCTGAACAGGAACTACTCAAGGGTAAATCAGAAATTTATGTTCGACTTGTAAAATCACTCGTTGTTAATTCGAATATTTTCGCACAATATTTTTTGACCATGCAGAAGTCACGGGCTGAAAAATGTTGAAAGATATTGGGTGTTCATTTACGTTGTTATGTTCAGATTTCGAAGTGAATGTAATAAAACTATTGGCAATTGATTCCCTATTGTCGAGCAACAGTGATGGTAGCTATAAGTCGATATACAGGGTAACTCACGGTCGATGGTACGTTAGACGTTTATGGAGAACGGGACATAATTGCTCTTGGTCTATCGATCTAAAATATTTTCAGCTCTGCAGCGTTGCCGCTTCTATCGAAAAGTAGCAACAACTTTGTTATTTTAAATGGAACACCCTGTATTTTATTGCATTTTCAGATTCTCTCTGAAGAGCTGATTTCATCGATGTATCACACTTGGGGTCTAGCGGAAATGATTACAGAGATATAGGGTGTGAAAAATCGTCATTTTTCAACTTTAGGATTTTTTTTTTGTCGAAACTATTCATTATTGGTCAAAACGGCTCACATGTCCCTATCTCAACTTTTGATCAACTATCTACTGACATTTAATTGAAACAAATACAGGGTCGTGCAGAATTCAGAATCTTGATCATCCGGTATATGTCCCAATTAAATATCAGTAGATAGTTAATCAAAAGTTGAGATAGGGACATGTAAGCCGTTTTGACCAATAATGAATAGTTTCGACAAAAAAAATTCCTAAAGTTGAAAAATGACAATTTTTCACACCCTATATCTCTGTAATCATTTCCGCTAGACCCCAAGTGTGATGCATCGATGAAATCAGCTCTTCAGAGAGAATCTTAAAATGCAATAAAATACAGGATGTTCCATTTAAAATAACAAAGTTGTTGCTACTTTTCGATAGAAGCGGCAACGTGAGTTACCCTGTAGTATAATAATGATATTTCTGAATTCATAAAATCGAAGTAAGTAGGGTGATACAGGACAGCAGAAAATTAATGATACCCAGAAATTGCATTATAATATTGGAATCATTTTATGTTCTGGTTCCCACGAAAAGGGATATCCTGTAATGTTCAGAGAATATCGTGAGAACCAAGGGAAATCTGGTAGGAATTGGTGTTCTTCTCACATTTCTGGAGGTTATATGCCTCGGGGAACACCTCCCTTGGCAATGTGTTCCAGAGCCTCGCTGTTCGTTGGATGAACGAGTCTTTGGAAAGAGATGTTCTGCAGGCATCTAAAGTGACCACGAAGGGGTGCGAAGCCTCAACTCGACGGGTTAATCTCGCGGGGACTGCCAAGGGAGGAACAATTATTGATATTTCAGAAGAGCATCGTCCATGAAAATATCTATAAAATAGAGCCAGATCGCCAACTTTTCCACGGTGTTCCAGAGAAGTGAGTGAGTTTGTGAGCGAGGCATCACCCACGAGACGAATTGCCCTTTTTCGGATAGAATCAAACAGTTTCAGGGTATATATGGGTGCTGCACTCCAAATATGGGAACAGTATTCCAGGACAGGTCGGATCTGTGCCTTATATATCATCAGCAGCTAACTGGAAGTGAAATAGTTCCTGGACCAAGTTTTTGGGATGCACTTTTAGCAATTGATCTCACGTGATTTTCCCAAGAAAGGTTATTGCTGATAGTTATACCAAGCATCGAAATGGATGTCTTCAATACGAGGTATTTGCATGTAGTAAATGACAAAATTGTATAGTAGGTACCTACTAATCATCATCGAAACCTCTGATTATTCACAAAATATCTCTATACTTCATTAGGTCGCGGATAATTCTTCTCTCCATACTTCGAAATTTAAGAAATAATTTGACACTTTGTCAATTTTGAGGTAAGATATTTGATTAGATCTAGCTTAATCCAACCTTTTAGGATCCAACAGCACGTTGTCCTAAACATACCAGTCGAATATTCATAATGTCAATGTTGAACTTGATCTATTTAGTGCCAGAATGATTCGATAATCTGCTCTAGATTGGTTCGAACTAAACGAATTCTGTCCGAAGTCATGGCAGTGCTAAATACGCATCTATACCGTGTCATGTGTCAGTGTGATCCAGTCGAATACGCTATCAATAAACATTCCTGTATAATTCAGGACATATATGTTTCAATTGGGATGGTTCATTGTCTAATATTACAGCTCTCTTAATATTCCTCAAATGCAAAATGATATGATCGAACCCAAAAATAAATTATCTGTGCATGATAACATAAATGAGACCAAATAATAGTCTGTCACTCCTATCTCCTCGAAAAATTGACTGAGTTACCATGGTAACGTTGATTTCATCTCTAACAATGAAAACTGTTGATTTTATTGTTAGTAGTAATTGTTCGAACAATGACTTGAACCTTATCATTTCTAATCATTTCCTCGATTGTATCTTGAATGAATGAATATGATGCATCAAATATCAAATCTCTTAGTTATCTGACAGTTCAAACCCACTATAGTGAGTTAACATAATTATACCTATTACAATTTCGTGATATCGGGTTTTTGTAACCCCATACTGATATTTTCATTAAACGGTATTCAGATGACAATTGAAATGCTATAATTGTAACAGCCTCCGTCCGTTAAGAGTGTTTAACGGCCGGCGGTCGTTATACCCAGCGAGCACAAAAACATCTCAGAGATGTTAAAAGAACGAGATTTTGAGATATTGAACCTCCACTGCGATGTTCTGTTCACACATGAATAGAACTATTATAGAACAGCCAATGTCCGCCGCAGGCGGCAATTATCGAGATGTCCTTGATATGTCACAAAACTACCTTCTCCGTAGTTCTTTTTAAAGCCTTTTCATGGACACAACAAAACATTTTCAACGTGTCTTGCGCACATTAAATCGCTGTAAAAAAAAAACATTTTCGAGGTATTTTTCTGAAGCCTTTTGTCAAAATGAACTTTTGCATTAGGATTCCATTTCCCTTGAATGAAGAAATGCATTAAAAATAGATTGAACATACAAATCTTTTCTAGATATGAAATTACCTTCTTAATCGGTTATTTCTGAGTAGTGCTTACTACACACAGACATATAATTGGAAATAGGTTTCCCAATTTTTGAAAGGTTCTCCACAATGCATAATTTTGCAACTGTGGAGAAGCTGTGTATTGATGAATTCGTACTTTTATATATTGATTACACTGAGGCACCGAACAACCCATCTTGCATCTGATGGTCATTATTACAAACTAAATAGGTCTTCTAACACAATAAACTTCACCAAATTCCTTTCTGTTCGTTAGCAGCGTGATGTAAGCGTGACACGCTGCAAACGCGAATGCCAATTGCGAACAAGAAGAACAAAATCGAAAACAAATCAGAATTCATCGTATTGTGACGTAAGCATGACACGTTGCGGTGGGGCAAGCAAAGAAAGGGCACAAAAGAACAAAAACAATACTTTCATTATCCTTCTAATACCTCTTTGGGAAGTGCATATTACGCCTCAAAAAAACATCCCAACACATCCCAGGGATACCTCTCAGTAGGCAAACAAACAAATGCCACAGAAGAACAAAAACAATACTTCAATATCCTTCAAAGACCTCTTTGGTCAGTGCATATTACTTCTCAAAATAACATCTTCATGCCAACATTTTCAAAACATCCCAAAACATTACAGGGATGTTTGTGCTCGCTGGGTTATATTATTGTGATATTGTTAAGCTGTTTCATGACATCACGATGTTGGGATTTTTCTGTAGAATTACGAGATATGTGGTTTGTTCTTTCCTCAGAATCAAATTGTAATCTTTCAGCGGGATTACGAGAAGTCTTGAACGACGCCGATACGCAAAGGACCCCGTAAATTTTTAAAGTAAATTGGGCCCCCCCAAGATGAAGCACTATCGTACATACAAAAATTTCAAATAAATCTTTCAATTTTGAGCTACATTGCCATATTATATTGAGATATTGAGATGTAGCGGTCAATTGTCATGCGATCTTGAACTTGGTAAAGGACGGGGCAGATTTATAAACTTGAAGTTGACGTTGCCGTTCACTGTTCAGTTCGTCTGATGTTCAACTGTCTAATGTATAGAGTGGCCGTTTGCTCAAATATAACATAACCCCATTTCATTAATTTCTATCAGCAAGCATGAATTGTCTTCTAAAAAAAAAAATTCAATATTATGCACAGACATACATATTATTGAAAACATACCAATGTTTTGGGAGTCCATGATTGAATTCAATAAAAATATAATGCGTACCGACACCGAACAAACAAACAAACAGACAAGAAACCGAGTTGATAAAGAAGTGGAAAAAAAGGTGGTAAAAATGTGAAATGCGCATACACCATAACCTCAAATACTTGAGGCTGTATACCACGTGATTCTCTGTCGTTGTTTCATTGGTTGACGGTTGAACGGTAACTGAACGTCAACCGCCAAAGTTGAAACATAGTTATCTGTGAACGACATCCAATGTTTACATAACTGCCAACGTCAAAAGAAGGTCAAAAGCAACGGCTTTTATGAATGACAGTTAACATTCGATATATTCTAACCCTGAACGGCAACAGCAACAGCGAACAGCAACGTCAACTTCAAGTTTATAAATCCACCTTATTTCGAACTTCCTCGTGAAATATCTCGATAACTATAGAGTTTTGTTAACATTTTGATTATAAATTCGTGAATAGGAAGAAAATATTCTCATTTAATAATTTCTAATCATCTTAGCGGTATGCGGTTCCGGCTTCGGCACCTTCATCTTCGCCCCGATAATCTCCCGATTGCTGACCGATTACGGTTGGCGGGGCTCCATCCTGATCATAGGCGGCGTCGTGCTGGAGTGCATCCTGTTCGGGGCGCTGTTCAGGCCGCTGGAGGCGGAGGGGGGCGCCGCCTCCAAGGAGGACGAGAAGCGGCTGAGGAGCGCCGAGGCCAAGATCGACATTCACGTGTCGGATCACGATTTGCCGATGGTTAATGGGAGTTTCAAGCGGAACGGTGAGTTTGGGTCTTCTTGGACTTGGAAGGAATTATTGTTGGTACTGCACTCTGTGTCGTTATAGGGGCCTTAATTAATTTTTGCAACTCTTGTCGCGCTTTTTTTATGTAAATAAAGAGTCTATGTGTTGTTCGAAATATTGGTCAGATAATCTTCCATTCCCACTCATGATGAGGAAGGTTGTCAAGGCACCAATTATAATCAAGTTATCAAAAAGATGTTTAGTACTGAATGCTGAGAACTGACAAGACAACGCTCATAATTCGGGCGCCGTGTTGTCACGTGTATCGGTTCAAATGTCCTCTAGTGTCAAATAATATAACTATTATGTTCACAAATTTATCATAAGCAATAAACCACAACACATGAGGGAAAATTTCGAGACAATAGATTTTTTATTGTTAATTAGGAATATTACCAATACATAATTGAGAATTTATGAATTAATTATTGAATAACTAATATTTCCGAAGTTTCCAATCGTATTTCAACATATGGCAACTGGGCTATGGTCTGCCCCTACTTACGAAATCGTGACGTCAGTTTTTATTAGCGGAAAATTTCTAGCCGTTTGAAAATTTTCGTGGCATTATTGATTATTTTAGTACCTTTCAATCGACCGAAACATTCTAAAAAAATATGATTGAGTGATGATTCTATTTGAGGAATACAAAAAAAGTCGACTTGATTATTTGGGTTGTTATAATAATAATATGCAGAGAGACTTTTTTGAATTACCTAATTCATTTGAAAAAAAAACAAACAAATTTCATTTACCCAAAGTGAAATAGAAAAAAAGAAACAAAAAACTATGTTTTTATTCCCTTCAGAAATCTTGTAGAATAACATCATAATATAACATGTCATTTTTTCAAAACAAAATTGAAAGTGATGATAGAATACAAAATAATAGATACATATAGATCCAGTATCATCCATAAAGTTCGTAACACATGGAGAAAAAGTTTATTTGTAGAATATCGAAACATTTTTTCTCGGGGATCTATTATGCATGTCGTGACTACTTGAAAGTCGATTTTGATACATGTCACTTGATCACTGGTATGGCGGTAAATTCAAAAAATTACGATGGCAAAAAGTGGGGTTAGATATGGAGATGAAGTTATTTAAAAAAAATAAAAATACCTATTTTCAGTTTTCTCAAATAATGGCTGGAAACTCGATGTAAGCATGAAATTGAATCCTATTCAACTTGTACATCATCAACATCACTACTGTCAGAAAAAAAAGAGAATTGTAATAAAATTGAAGAATATTCGAAAAAATATAGCTATTTCCAATTCTCCTCCAAAAATTGCTCGAAACTGAATGTGGAATAGCAACTTAATAAGAAATGTTTATGGATATTTTGTTATCTAACCCGAGATCTAACCCCACTTTTCGTCGCTTTATAGTATTATTTGTATTTATCACCATACCAGTGATCACGTGACATGTGTCAAAATCGATTTTCAAGTTATCGGATATGCATAATGGATCGCCGAGAGAAAAAAATTCGATGTTGTGATAATAAACCTGTTCTCATATGTTATGGACTTTATGGATGATCCTTGATACTGTATATATCTGTTAGTAAAAATCTCTGTCATACTTGAAGTAAGAAAGTCTTGCCAAAATACGATCGAATTTTTCAGTTTAAACTAGTTAAAATCAAAGGTAGGTAATAGTGCAATTTGTCTCATTTTTAAAAATTTTAATGAATTCATGACTTTTTCGAAAAAAGTCAATGGAATTGATTCACGAATTAAATCACTGATTTAATTCATATGAATTAATTCATGCCCACCCTGACGGTTATCATTAGTAATATTCTTTTTACCAACTTTGACTGAGATTAACCAAGACTCTCAGTGCAGCTCAATAGCTCAGTTGTATTACATGTTTCATTTATCTTAGTCTGATGTGAGTTGTCTTAAGAACTTATTGAGACTATTTGTTCCCCCTCACCCCAACTGAGCTTGCTATTCATCTGGTGTTGTAGTGAGAAAAAGGTGAAACTGGATTAATTCTAGTGATTCTGTGGTTCTGTGCTGAAAATTGTGAGGTTATATTTTCATTTTGACATGCTTTCAGCTTTGAAGTTTCACTCCACAGGTTAAATCCTTTGAATAGGTGGCGTGCAAGAACTGTCAGATGACTGACCCTGGAGGCAAAACATATTTGTTTACAAGTGATCGAAATAGTTTTCCACAATTATTTTGGCATATGAATCGTATTTTTCCGCTATTCATCAATTCGCTAATGCCATCACATTGTGCTGTTCTAAAATGCACAAAAACTGCAGCGGAAGATGAAGAAATCCGGATGGTACATTATGATTCAAAAGTAAGTACCTACTATAATAGTCACTCACATAGTTTTCATTTTTTAAATTTTCTCTGATTTCTCATCGGAATTCCTTCTGCAATAGGATCAGCTAATAGAAATATACCTGAAATTTCTAGAATAATGCAAGAAGATTGGATTCATGCAATCAATCGGTAGGACTGGTCTGACATGCTGACGATCGTGTGTGTTGTAGACATTTTCAATCTATTAGCAGCATTAGCTTGTATTGCAGAAGTGGCAGAAGGCAGAAGGAATTTTAATAAGGAATGACAACATTTCATAATGCTAACTATGCAAGATTACTATTTACCTGAAAAATCATATTCCCTAGTCTCTTGCTGCATTTTTTGTGCATTGTACAACAGCACAATGCGAAGGCATGCTTGAATTAATGAATAGCGCAAGAAACACGATTCGTATGCCAAAATATTGTGAAAAACTATTTCAACCTTTTGATTCCTCTGTAAACAAATGAAAAAGTGAGGTTGTGTTTCAATAATTCACAGAAGAATGAGGTTGTGTTCCAATATTTTGCCTCCAGGGTCGGTCATCGTGCACGCGACCTATTCGCGAAAATCACGAACCAATAGATGGCTCTATTTAACGTCAAATCAACGTCAAATTTCAAACTGAGTATGAACAACAAAAACATTGCCGTATGCACTCATTGCAAATTGGTTATTTCGAAATCATTTTGCAAAATAGTGAATAATGAGTTAACTTCGTGAAATACGTACAAGGTTTCCAGTATGGAAAAAATTACTTTTTGTGCAGAGAAATTGCCATATTGATGTGGACAATGGTGGTATTCATCATTGATATCACACTACAATTCCACAGTTTTCAAACATATGAAATGGTCGGAATGGTCCACTCAACACTTGCATGGACTGGAATGGACAATAAAAGCAATCAGCTATCACAACAATATGGTATAGGTATGAAGAAATAATTGAATTAATCAAGTGGCTTTTATGATGGAGATGGAATTCTAGTGAAGGGGCTGGGAAAAGAAGATATGGTTGGAGAGGCTGCTCAGAATGAACAATATCATCGATTTACATAAACAAGGATCTCCAGCAATTGCAGCAATTGAAGACTTGGAGTAATTCTCAAGATCAAATCATTGCAACCAACATTTAATACAAGGATTCTAACTGTGCTTCAGAAAATGTATATTATATTATTATAAGGTAGGTACTGGCTTCTTCATTGTAAACAATAAAAGTTCATGCAATAATTCGAGTTTTTTCATCAGGGAAAATGAGGTTCTGGAATATGCACTTCAACAAATAAATTATTTTCAAATAAAACAGAAACTCAAAACAATGGTCGCCATATTTGTTGTTCATACTCGCGAGACTTGTAAAGTTAGCCACCAGAGGCCGCACACTTCGTGATTTTCGCGAATATACAATAATATTTCTATGCTCCTCATTAATTTCCTCAGCCATTTTACATTTTGGTTGAATTATGTTGGGTTATGTTTTCTTCCCTTGCCCTTCCTGACAGACAAAAAGGTGTTCTTTTTATTCAATCGACAACTGAGATCCGTCTCACCTCATTCTAACTCAATTGATCTCGGTAGTGAGAATGTAACAAGGTAAAAAGAATATATTGCCAATGTAAAAATCATCCTGAGTGAATAAAATGTGTCTACCTACAATTCCTCGATCGAGAATCTAACCCCTTTCGTTATATCCTCGCCAGACATCACATCGGGCGCCGATGCCAACAACATGCACCGTCCGCACAGCGTCAGCCACTTCTCCCTGCCCCCAACCCAGCAACAACAACAGCACAACAACAACAACAAACAGGCGACGGCCCACGTCGATAACGGCGTCGCGGCGCCGGCGAAGCGGAAGACCTCGGAGGCCGCCCGACTCGCCCTCAGCCAGCCCGTGCTGCTGACGCAGTCGGAGGGCGGGCAGGGCGGGCGGCCCGTGTGGCGGTACGGCAGCCAGAGTTTGCGCACGAGGCATCATCACGGGCCCATCGATAGGCCGGACGCTTTCTATCAGGGCAGCCTCATGAACATACCGTCGTACAGGTCGAGGTGAGGACGACTTTGATTGATTGATTGTCTTTATTACCCCAAGAAACATAGTTGTTTATAATAGGGATACATAAACAATATACATACAATAATTATGAAATAATAATACGATATAACAAGTAAAAAAAATGCAAATAATCATGCAATATCAACCTTGACTTGGGTTATTTTTTCCTTTAAAAATATGCAATTTGATTTATATGAAATTATCCAACTACCTCTTGCACATTTGAGATTACCTCTGAATATGCAGAGTTGTAAAATTTCGAAATGATATTTGTAGACTGAACCTGCGCAAAGGTGAAGACGGCCCTTTCCTAGAACGTCGTCATTCGACTTTCAGCCACAAGCGCCGCCACCATCACACCTCCGGTGCGGACCTCAACGAGGGTGATTCAGATGCCCCCTACAAGGTGAGTTCAAGACGTTCAGATACGAAAAGGAGTTCTGCCAAATATTTTTCCACTTCCGAAACAGTCCACTATAGATAAGACTAGTGCACTGAAAAGCTGCTTAAATAATAATATCCACGTCTTCAAATACCAACTTTTATTCTTGGACAACACCCTTACAGCTCTATAGTCTAAACTATACTGGTCATCCTGACTATTCCCTGTGTATGTGCCTTTCTTATGTAGCTTATGTAACTCCTTAATCATGCATTCAATAGATCTTATTAGTCATAAAACCAGTACCCGTCGATATTCTGAACATTATACGGGGTGACGGTACTGAATCACACAACATATATAATAATAATAATAATAATACTATAATACCAGTAACTAATGTAACTTGGTGGGTATCTCTGATGGAGTGTTTCTAACACTTGCTTACTGAAAATTGTGGTCATTAAGGGCGATTTCAGCATATTGTTTCCAATGAATAGACAATTTTATATCTCGAGGTTCTCATCTAGAACGGCAACGTGTTTTTAACAGTTGCAGACAATACAGGGTGTTTTAGACTTAAATATACATACGATACTGGCAGATAGAGGACATTTTGACGGTTTCAAATCACCCCCATTGATGTGTTTATACCGTCTTTTATAACTGAAATACAGGACGTTATCTTGATTTTGGCAAAATCTTCATCTGGTTATAATGAAAATCGAGATCAGAATCCAGGTCCGTACAAAAAAATAATTGTCTTCAAAGTTAAACTTCATTTGAGTCAATTCAGGTGAACTGTTGATTGATTTGTGCGTTTGACAGAATAGCTTGTCAATAATTTTAAAAATTTTCGAGGACTTATTTTATACTTCACTATTTTTCCATAAGCTGCGGTGAACTGGGCTGTGCAAAAAATTTTAAAATTCTTACAGATCATAATCACCAGTGTGAACATCAAGTTTATTGTGTTGAGGCATAGTTATAAACACTTTAAAATGTAACAACCCAATAATAAACATGTACCAACAATTATCTTAACGTTACCAATAATAACTAACTAGTGATTATGAACTGTCAGACTATCAGATTTTCTTGCACAGCCTACTTTACAGCCTCAAAGATTTCCAAAACCACAGACGTTATTATGTTGAACGAACAGATCTATCTATTTTACTCCAATGATGTGGAACTTTGAAGACTGTTATTATTTTGTGAAATAATAATTGGATTTTGAATTATGAGTTCAATAAAAATTACTCAAGTCATGGAAACCATCCATCCTTCTCAAAGTGGTCCAGATTTTTTCAAAGAAAAAACAAAATACTCCAAGTCGGTCGACCACAAAATTATATTACACGATTACTAGTGTGACTAGTTTCGGCTAAACAGCCATCTTCAGACACAAATTGAATAAAGTACCTGTAAGAGATGAAATTACAGACGAACAATAAGTTTGCTGAGGAAACAACATACCTAGGCCATGTGGTGATTACAAATTCAACAAATAAAATAAAATATCAAGGTTATTTCAACGTGAATAATCAGTCCGGTAAGGGGGTGATTAAATTTTTATAACGGCTGAACAGCCAAAAGAACCTTATAATCATGAGGTTCAACATTGGCACGAAAAAAAAATTAGTTATTTAAATTCACTCAACTGAGTTTCATCTTGGATGGCTATTGAAAGACAGAAATCCAGGAATCGCCGAAGTAAGCAAATGACAGTGACAGCATGACAAGACTGAATGACAGTGACAAATTATACAAACTAAATGACATGACAAAATCATCGTAAGGTTCAGAAAACTATTTGGCATAATAAACAAATTATTGCAAAGGAAACTATGGGTTAATTACCTAATCTCCTTGTAACAAAACTATGAGAAGTACGTGGTAAGGTTGTGGTCTTCAACACCCTGTATAAGTAGTATTCTTCGAGAGAAGATTTTATATGATTGAATAATTAATGATGGCGGTATTCATAGGCATGCGGCATTTTCCCGTGCAGCGACGAACTGCGCGAGATGCTCGACTTCTCCCTCTTCAAGGACGTCGTCTTCCTCCTCTTTTCCGCCAGCAATCTCTTGACCTCCATCGGCTTCAACGTGCCCTACGTCTATCTGGTGTCGAAGGGCCGAGGGCTGGGCATGACCAAAGAGAAAGCCGGCATGTTGATCTCGATCATAGGGGGCGCCAACACGATCGGCAGGATCGTGTTGGGCTACGTGTCGGACAAGCCGTGGATCAACAGGCTGCACGTCTACAATTGGAGTCTCACCATTTGTGGGGCAGGTGAGCACACCTTTTTTTTTCCTCTTTCAACCTTCATTGATTGTTTTAATTACGCCAACGAATATTATTATTATTAAATAGGTGCCAAATACTCCGAAATAAAGCGGTTAAGAGCTTATTTTCCTTACAGAATCGGACAAATACAAATTCGGTGTACCAACTATCACAAATACAAAAACTCGATGTTGTATTCAAATTAGAACAGTGTGAATTTGTACATAGAATTCTTCACCACAATATAAAAACAAACATTACAATCACGTATAATAATGACATTCATGAATTAGGAGCAGAAATAATCTTCACCTTCAAAATACAAATATAGCTTTAAGAAACCCTGTGAACAAAGGAATGCAAACATATTCAAATTCAATTAAAAGTATAAGCAATGAGAAGAAATTCACTGTAAACCTGAGGAAGCACTTATTTACAAATTGACAAATTACAATAAAGCGATAAATAAAAAATTGGACACAATCGGAACTCTGACACCATATACAGTTTGTCTAACTTCTAATGGAACCACCCCTGTATCTTACGTAATCGTTGGGTAAGGATCCTGAAATTTGCTGGAGCGAGAGATATACCAAAAATGCACTATATGACCAAGTGGGGTCATCTTCAGTGATATACACTGCTCGCCAACAGTCATGAAACTACCCCAATTGCCGGAAAATGATATTAGGAGTCAAAATAGGTCGAAAATCACTTCAGATTTGGAATCAGGACGCCCAATTTACCAACTTTCCAAATTTTTCCTGGAAAAATTTCAGTTCAGAAAAATGAAATTTTGTCGCATTTTTTATGGAAGCACCCCCGTATCTCACGTAATTATTGAGGTAGGGTTCTGAAATTTGCCGGAGGAAGAGAAAGTCCAAAGATAAAGTCAATTACGTGAGATACGGGGGTAGTTCCTCAGGTTTCATTAGAAGTGGGTCACACTGTATGTTGCTTAGGAGTTACTCTTGTTGAGAACTGTGAATAGTATATGTATTAGATTTAGGTAACACTGTAAATAATTATGTAAATACTTTTTTACTTTGAATAAAGCTTTGCTTGAAAAAAAAATTGTTTTCTATTGTTCGAGGAAGGACCCCGCAAATTTTTAAGGTGAATTGGGCCCCGGTGGATTTTTCTCAATTTTTGGTATGATGTAGTTCATGTGGCTCTATAAAATATTTTCATCGAGCCAACCCCAAAAATGGACAGTTTTTTTGACAGGGGGATTTGAATTCACATTTTGATCGAATTGGCCATTTATTTCTGAGAAAATTAACGATATTCCGCAACTTTTTATCCCATTTAATTACTTCTAAAGATTCTTCATGAAAAAATATAATGGGGGGGGGGAATTATTACTCCCAGCCCCTATTTCAAAACCCGAAAAAATCTGACTGTCAAAAGTGATAGGAAACGTTTCATCGCGGATAATTATGAAAACCGCATTATTGCATTATTACTATCCACCAAATGGGGGGTGCAAATGAAAAAAAATTCGGTGAATTCCGCTGAATTTTTGATAAACATATGTCCATATGATTCTGATCAAAAAATCATCGGGTGACAATCCTAAAAAATGTACAGTTTTTCTGTCAATTCACATTTTGAAAAAAAATAGACTACCATTTGATTCTGAATAGAAAAATAACTTTTCTCAATATTGTATTCCTATTATTCCTTCATGATTTTTCATTCGGAAATATTAGGGAGGTTCTCACCCCACAACCACCTTAAAAAAGATCCGCAGTACAGTTCAAATTCAAACCCCCCTGTCAAAAAAACTGTTTTGGGGTTTGGCTCGATGAAAATATTTTATAGAACCACATGAACTACATCATACCAAGAATTGAGAAATATCCACCGTGACCCAATTTTCCTTAAAAATTTGCGGGGTCCTAAAAAAAACCGCAAATAAAAATCGACGTCTTTCATTGTATTGCATGTTTGAGTGTATAATCTCTGAGTTATTTTTTCTTGATCCACTAGTCTCTTGGGATCAATAAATGTTATTATTATTATTATAATCAATGTTCCTAGCAGAAGCTGGTGAAATATTGCAGAATGTTTCGTTGTGATATTGTAAGTAATTTCTTCCTCGTTGGTGGAAATGTTTGACAATTTATCTGCTATAATGAGTAAATAATTCTTCTTTTTATCTCTATTGTTATGAATAAACATTCTTAAATTGATATTGTTTGATTATCAAATAAGGATTTGGAAATGTACAATGTACATGCTTTATTCAAATTATATCTTATCTTTATTACTTATGTAATTTGTTATTCGATTTTTCATTAGAGATTGGCATTCAGAGCTTCGAAGATTTGTGTACACATCATGAATCTCTCAATTTTTTTATTAAATTATTATAGAGTGAAGTTTTGGGGTCGTGAAAATAATCAAATACAAAAAAATAGTCATCTAATCTTTATTATCCTTTCAGTTCTACAGAGGATGCCAACTTGTTTGCCGAAATATGTATTAAAGGTTTTGGTAAAAATTATTGTGACATATATTCTAGGGGAATTTTTGCAGTTTTGATTATAATTATTGTTTAGGAGTCAATATTGTACTGTGATTGTATAGATACATTACAGATACTTGAAAATCGCTTTCTTATGTCAGAGCGACTATGCAGTGAATTTTTCTAATATTCAATAAATTTTGGAATAACTTCTGGGCAGCGGTTAGATCTTCGCTATACGGTTCCGATTATAAGTAGGTACTATTCCCAACGTTTGGCATATGAAGTTAGTAATATCTACACCAGGATGAACAGAAGATGGTGTAGAAACTCCTATCAAATCCCATCTACTGTTTTTCGGCAAAGTTCTTGACCTACTGCCTACTTGACAGAAGGATCCTGTTCACTATCGCGGAATATAGGTCGCATTTTACCCGTTAGATGGCGAAATCTCAACCAAAATTTTGAAATTCAATCTCATTTGATTTGAGGTTATGTTATGAATGTTATGCTATTATTATTTCTGGAGCAAGCGGTGGGTAAGCGCCATTTTACTGTTTTCTGTCATTTTTTTTATCGCTTGGAGTGCACGAAAGGGAATCCCTATAATGTTCAAAGAACATCGTGCGTTCCTAGGAAGGATAGGGATAGGAGGTAGGTATTGGAATTTTTTTTGAACGTCTGGAGATTATACAATGTTGTTGGGAATACTTCCTCAGGCAATGAATTTCAGAGCCTAGCCGTTCTATGTATGAAGGAGTTTGTGAAAAGTGTCGCCATCTTGCGGGCAACTGAGAACTAATATGCCATTATTGTGGAATCTGCGGTCAAGCGCTTTGGGAGAAACAAAACACTGTCTGTTATTACACCATATTCTATCCACCTCGATCTACACGTACTGTTACGTTATTCGGGTGAAGAAGCGAACACGACACTATTTATTTTCGAACTGATTTATTTGAACTAAAGAAACACTAATTTATATCGAACTTATAACTACTATTTATGTAAAACGATTTATATCACGCGGTATATGACTGTCTCTCTGACACTCGCTGCTCGACTGACTGACTGCAGATGTTTGGCCGTCCATATATATGAGATCCCTTGGTAGGCTTTGATTCGACAAGTTCTCGAATGATCTTCCGTACCCTCCTTTTTGTTCTTTCTTGTTTGTTATCGATTGTTTCCAGAACATTCCAGAATCTTCTGTCACGTTATTTGTCACCGCGACATATATTGACTGTTCGGAAATAGGCTGATGCGTGTTACAAGATGATCGTTGTACTCTTTCTTGCCTTCCTAATGATGTTTCTAGAGCCCCTCTAAGGGAAATATCATTTCAGTACCAATTCTTTCAACAGTTGTTGAGTATAATAATTAATTGAAATAAGTGATTGTTTTTTTCTTTCAGCCACTGTCATTAGTGCCTTCCTTAGCAGTTTCTATTCTCTGGCGGTGTACAGCACAGTGTTCGGCGTGACTGCCGGAGCGTACGTCGGACTCACCTCCGTCATTTTGGTGGATCTTTTGGGAATCGAAAAACTGACCAACGCCTTCGGCCTGCTGCTCTTGTTTCAGGGCATCGCTTCGTTGGTCGGACCGCCTCTCGGAGGTAATTTTTCCTTTTCTTTTGTCGTGATAATAGTCCAAGAACGAAACGATATAAGTCCCAGAGGCATGTAAAAAGATTGTAGTATATCGAAAGGCACCTATATGCCAATCACTATCCTGAGCAAAATTATTGAAAAATTGACCACAAAGCAAATTTAGAAGCTATGTTGATGCAAGGTTGTAGCAATTATTGAAACGGACGTTCAGCAATATTGCAAATGTAAATTTGTAAATGTAACGTTCCAGCAATGTCAGAGCAACATGTAATATTGCTGCAAGGCTACATTATTAAACTTCCCCTTTGCAATATTGCTGAACGTCCTTTTCAGTAATTGCTTCAACATTGCATCAACATAGCTTTCAACTTTGCTTAGTGGGATGCACTCTAATGCCCGTGAATTTGCACTTGATTTTGCGATTTGATAACGAGCAGTGGCGGCTCCTCAGAGGAGGCAACGGAGGCTGAGCCTCCTCAGAGATTCTCCATAAACTGATATTATCTATACTTTCTCATTAAAAGGACACCAAAATAAATGGATTTTGATTTTATTTCCTGTTCTTAGGTAAATATTTTTGAATTGACAACAGTGCTTGCCCACGCATCACACGTTGAAGTCTGCAAATCACGCGTAAAATATTCAACTTGGCAACATCTATAAGAGGCTAGACTCCTTCATAATGCGCAACCCACGCACGCAATGCAAATGCTCGAATACGCCCGAACCAAATAGCACGTGTTTGTCGTGTCGCGTCGCGAATTGAGGACAATCCAGCGCGAGTGCATTGTTTATGTTAATGTTAGGTTGATGTTTAGGGGCTCTATGAATCACTGAAAAATGAGTGTTTTAAACGATTGCGATTTAGTGGAATACTTTTTGGTGAACCCATTCAGTGCTTTGTCTTATGAAGATAAATTGATTGTGAAAAACAAACGTACGACACCGGTATTAAAAAATCTGATTGTAACAGGTAACAAACAAAATCGTTCGTTCAATTCTGATAATTATAAAAAATATATCTGGTTAACGGGATCTGGGGTGAGGAATAAGCTATTTTGTTGGTATTGCGTATTATTTTCAACCGATAAGTCATCATGTTGGGGGCGATTAGGATATAATGATTTGAAAAATTTGCCTCGCGGATTGGATAGACACTGCAAATCACAGGAACACATCTCTTCAAGTATCAAGTTCAGGTTAACTAGTACGCCTTTCCTAGTTCCTCAAAGTATTTCAAAAATGTAAACTTTCCAAAAAAAAATTATTTCTGTATTTTTTTAGGTTTCATTTTTTCGTATATGCCAATTCATACTTTTTTCTTGAAATTTCCGGAAACAAATCCATCTTTCGCAGTCTCTGGTGGTTAATTTATCAAAATCGTCACATCTCGGTATATACATCATATTATTTATTTTAAATTGTTGGAATAATATTTGATGGAAAATGCGATTTCTATCAAAAGCACGAATGAGAACTACCCTACAGAATTTAAAAAACTTCTTCTGACAGTTGTAGCAATTATTCAAAGCTGAACAGCAGCCAACTTTTGGTCGATTTTTGTTGATTCTCCATGGAAATGTATGTGGTGTTGACAAAGTGCCATGAGAAAAAATATTTCTCACAGTATGAGCAATACATGGTTTTGAAACTAAGTTAGCTATGAGAAATGCGCTACTTTTCATAGTAGTAGGTAGTAGAAAAAATTGTGTACGCAACACGTCCAAAAACAATTTTTTTGAACTCTCAGAATTCCAGGACTAGAATTTCGTCTATTCGTTCAAAAAAACAGTATTTTCCGGACTTGTTACGTAAATTACTATTTTGTCATTGGATAGTCATCGAAAAGTATATACCGGGTGACCAGTTATATTCTGACCCATTTCAAATGCTTATATCTCTGAAACCATTCAAGTTATCGTTGTGCAGTTTGGACTAGTCTATTTTGATATTTTTCAAGTTTTTTTTGACAGGCTCACCTTCTCTCTTGACCATCCGATTCTACCGGAAACAAACTAGCCATTATTCAGGTATAGGGCAACTTTTTTATTTCATCGAAGCACCCTCTGTATATTTTTGCACATTCAGAAAGACTGGTCTGTTCTCTTCCTAAAAATGTATAACAAGTTATGTTTTCTTAAAAAACTATCAGAGTTATAACTCTTTGAAGCATCTACTGCATATTAGGATGTTATCCTGAAATGCTGAATTACCGTATATTGAGTAAGTATAAATCTGATGCAGATTTATGATGAGTTCATTTGCTTTTTCAGTCAAAGTAAACATTTTCTCAACTCGAAGAAAGTACAAATGCCCGACAATTTTTATTTGACACATCTAATCTGGCATTTCATGTGTTGTGATCAGGATTTCCAAAGACGACTTTGGTTACATTGCAAAATCTCATTAAACCATTCCACATGCAGTAGTTGTTTCAAACAGTTACAACTCTGATAGTTTTCTAAGAAAGCATAACTTGTTATACATTGTTAGAAAGAGAAAAGACCAGTCTTTCTGAAAGTGCAAAAATATACAGGGTGATTCAATGAAATAAAAAAGTTGCCCTATACCTGAATAATGGCTGCTTTGTTTCCGGTAAAACCGGATGTTCAAGAGAAAAGGTGAGCCTGTCAAAAAAAAACTTGAAAAATATCAAAATAGACTAGTCCAAACTGCACAACGATAACTTGAATGGTTTCAGAGATATAAGCATTTGAAATGGGTCAGAATATAACTGGTCACCCGGTATTTTGTAATTTTCAGGGAGCCTTTATGACTGGACGGGCTCGTATGATCCAGCGTTTTGCCTTGCCGGCGTGGCGATATGCCTCAGCGGGCTAATTCTTTTCGCGATTCCGCCTGTCCAACGATGGCAGGCCAGGAAGGAACAGACCAAAGAGACTGTCCATATTTAGCAGCATATAATACCTGCCTTAAATAGATTTTTACTATTTTTATTATACTTGAATGTATTCGTCTCATTGTTTATACATATCAGCCTAGTTCTTATCGTATTTTATTTATTTTTTGAAATATTGTTATTTGGTTACGTCTGTTTATCGCTCTGGATGTAAATACTTATTTATTCAGCAACTAATGGATAATGAAAAAAACAACTTATTGATTGAGAAAGAAGGCAGTTAATGCATATATTTCTTTTCTCCTGAAATACGCCTACCTATGTGTACCAATGGAATACGTCCAAAGCGCCTTGAATTTGTCGATAAAGTTATTTGTTTTACTAGGCAGCAAAGTAGTAGATTGACTGTCGCGCCTGATAGTTCATAGCCGAGCGTAATTTTTTCTCCAAATGCTATAAAACCTATTAGTTATTGTCAATTTTGATTTCCAATTTCATTCAAATTACTAGGACCTAGAGAGTAACTACACTTTTCCTAAGTGTCATATAGAAAAGCCACTTTCTATTCTATGCCCTTTGGAGAAAAAATGTTTTTCAGTAGTCTGTCAATTATTCTGTAGATGAAAAAAAAATTGTGGACCGATTTAAAACTGGTTCAATAGCAACTATGGGTTGTTGAACCCATTTACTTCAACTCCATAACATGATAAATCTATAGGAATTATGAAAATCATGAAAAAATATTGTGATATTGGGCGTTTTGGACGAGCTGTTTTGGCGGCCTATTTGATTATGTTAAGTAATTTTAGTTTTAAGGTTTATGCAAATTTTTCTAGTTCTCTATCATGCGATGAGTATTCTATTTTATTTCTGGTTATATTTATTATGAAAGTGATCTACTTTGGTGACCAAAAATATTTATATCCTAGTATTTTTATTACATGTTTTATTATTATTATACCAAATGTTTTAATCATGAAATTGTTTCATTTATTTTTTTACTGTTTGAATAGGATAAAACTTGTATACAGGGTGTTATGATGCTCTGAACAAGGATCTGAAAATCCATTTATTTCCGCGAAGGAAATAGAAGCAGGTGAAAAATTGCATTTTTTTATTATGAAAGCTAAAGCGCTGTGCATCTACCCCGCACTAGGGCATTCCACGAGGACCCTGTATACCAAATTTGAAGGCCCTGCGACAAAGTTGATTTTTTGGTCTGAAAAATAAACAAGGTTAACCCCTTTGAACATTTTTCACCAAACTCAAGGCGTCAGAATAGGCTGTAAACTTACATACAGGGTGTTCTTGATGTGCTGAACAAGAATCTGAAGTCCGTTTGTCTTTATCTCTTTTGGTTATCGAGATATTTGCGATCGAAAATTGAAAAAAAAAGTCTGATAGATCGCTGAAATGATGGCAAGAACTCTCTCGATCTCCAGTCAATGGAGGTACTAGATCGAGATCATTTGATATCAAAGGTACCGCAACGACAGAAAAGCAGGTGAAAACTTGCTACTTTTTTATTATGAAAGTTAGAGAGCTATGCTTCTACTCCGCACTAGGGCATTCCACGAGGACCCTGTATACCAAATTTGAAGGCCCTACGACAAAGTTGATTTTTTGGTCTGAAAAATAAACAAGGTTAACCCCTTTGAACATTTTTCATCTAACTCGAGGCATCAGAATGGGCTGAAAACTTGCATACAGGGTGTTCTTGATGTGCTGAACAAGAATCTGAAGTCCGTTTGTCTTTATCTCTTTTGGTTATCGAGATATTTGCGATCGAAAATTGAAAATAGATCGCTGAAATGATAGCAAGAACTTTCTCGATCTCCAGTCAATGGAGGTACTAGATCGAGATTATTTGATATCAAAGGTACCGCAACGACAGAAAAGCAGGTGAAAACTTGCTACTTTTTTATTATGAAAGTTAGAGAGCTATGCTTCTACTCCGCACTAGGGCATTCTTCAAGGACCCTGTATACCAAATTTGAAGGCCCTGCGACAAAGTTGATTTTTTGGTCTGAAAAATAAACAAGGTTAACCCCTTTGAACATTTTTCACCAAACTCAAGGCGTCAGAATAGGCTGTAAACTTACATACAGGGTGTTCTTGATGTGCTGAACAAGAATCTGAAGTCCGTTTGTCTTTATCTCTTTTGGTTATCGAGATATTTGCGATCGAAAATTGAAAAAAAAAGTCTGATAGATCGCTGAAATGATGGCAAGAACTCTCTCGATCTCCAGTCAATGGAGGTACTAGATCGAGATCATTTGATATCAAAGGTACCGCAACGACAGAAAAGCAGGTGAAAACTTGCTACTTTTTTATTATGAAAGTTAGAGAGCTATGCTTCTACTCCGCACTAGGGCATTCTTCAAGGACCCTGTATACCAAATTTGAAGGCCCTGCGACAAAGTTGATTTTTTGGTCTGAAAAATAAACAAGGTTAACCCCTTTGAACATTTTTCATCTAACTCGAGGCATCAGAATGGGCTGAAAACTTGCATACAGGGTGTTCTTGATGTGCTGAACAAGAATCTGAAGTCCGTTTGTCTTTATCTCTTTTGGTTATCGAGATATTTGCGATCAAAAATTGGAAAAAAAAGTCTGATAGATCGCTGAAATGATGGCAAGAACTCTCTCGATCTCCAGTCAATGGAGGTACTAGATCGAGATCATTTGATATCAAAGGTACCGCAACGACAGAAAAGCAGGTGAAAACTTGCTACTTTTTTATTATGAAAGTTAGAGAGCTATGCTTCTACTCCGCACTAGGGCATTCCACGAGGACCCTGTATACCAAATTTGAAGGCCCTACGACAAAGTTGATTTTTTGGACTGAAAAATAAACAAGGTTAACCCCTTTGAACATTTTTCATCTAACTCGAGGCATCAGAATGGGCTGAAAACTTGCATACAGGGTGTTCTTGATGTGCTGAACAAGAATCTGAAGTCCGTTTGTCTTTATCTCTTTTGGTTATCGAGATATTTGCGATCGAAAATTGAAAAAAAAGTCTGATAGATCGCTGAAATGATGGCAAGAACTCTCTCGATCTCCAGTCAATGGAGGTACTAGATCGAGATCATTTGATATCAAAGGTACCGCAACGACAGAAAAGCAGCTGAAAACTTGGTACTTTTTTATTATGAAAGTTAGAGAGCTGTGCTTCTACTCCACACTAGGGCATTCCACGAGGACCCTGTATACCAAATTTGGAAGCCCTACGACAAAGTCGATTTTTTGGTCTGAAAAATTAGCAAGGTTAACCCCTTTGAACATTTTTCATCTAACTCGAGGCATCAGAATGTGCTGAAAACTTGCATACAGGGTGTTCTCGATGTGCTGAACAAGAATCTGAAGTCCGTTTGTCTTTATCTCACTTGGTTATCGAGATATTTGCGATCGAAAATTGAAAATAGATCGCTGAAATGATGAGGAATTTCTCGATCTTCAGTCAATGGAGGTACTAGATCGAGATCATTTGATATCAAAGGTACCGCAACGACAGAAAAGCAGGTGAAAACTTGGTACTTTTTTATTATGAAAGTTAGAGAGCTATGCTTCTACTCCGCACTAGGGCATTACACGAGGACCCTGTATACCAAATTTGAAGGCCCTACGACAAAGTTGATTTTTTGGACTGAAAAATAAGCAAGGTTTACCCCTTTGAACATTTTTTCATCTAACTCGAGGCATCAGAATGGGCTGAAAACTAGCATACAGGGTGTTCTTGATGTGCTGAACAAGAATCTGAAGTCCGTTTGTCTTTATCTCTTTTGGTTATCGAGATATTTGCGATCGAAAATTGACAAAAAAAAGTCTGATAGATCGCTGAAATGAAGGCAAGAACTTTCTCGATCTCCAGTCAATGGAGGTACTAGATCGAGATCATTTGATATCAAAGGTACCGCAACGACAGAAAAGCAGGTGAAAACTTGCTACTTTTTTATTATGAAAGTTAGAGAGCTATGCTTCTACTCCGCACTAGGGCATTCCACGAGGACCCTGTATACCAAATTTGAAGGCCCTACGACAAAGTTGATTTTTTGGTCTGAAAAATAAACAAGGTTAACCCCTTTGAACATTTTTCATCTAACTCGAGGCATCAGAATGGGCTGAAAACTTGCATACAGGGTGTTCTTGATGTGCTGAACAAGAATCTGAATTCCGTTTGTCTTTATCTCACTTGGTTCTCGAGATATTTGCGATCGAAAATTGAAAATAGATCGCTGAAATGATGGCAAGAACTTTCTCGATCTCCACTCAACGGAGGTACTAGATCGAGATTATTTGATATCAAAGGTACCGCAACGACAGAAAAGCAGGTGAAAATTGCTACTTTTTTATTATGATAGTTAGAGAGCTATGCTTCTGCTCCGCACTAGGGCATTACACGAGGATCCTGTATACCAAATTTGGAAGCCCTACGACAAAGTTGATTTTTTGGTCTGAAAAATAAGCAAGGTTAACCCCTTTGAACATTTTTCATCTAACTCGAGGCATCAGAATGGGCTGAAAACTTGCATACGGGGTGTTCTTTATGTGCTGAACAAGAATCTGAAGTCCGTTTGTCTTTATCTCTTTTGGTTATCGAGATATTTGCGATCGAAAATTGAAAATAGATCGCTGAAATGATAGCAAGAACTTTCTCGATCTCCAGTCAATGGAGGTACTAGATCGAGATTATTTGATATCAAAGGTACCGCAACGACAGAAAAGCAGGTGAAAACTTGCTACTTTTTTATTATGAAAGTTAGAGAGCTATGCTTCTACTCCGCACTAGGGCATTCTTCAAGGACCCTGTATACCAAATTTGGAAGCCCTACGACAAAGTTGATTTTTTGGTCTGAAAAATAAACAAGGTTAACCCCTTTGAACATTTTTCATCTAACTCGAGGCATCAGAATGGGCTGAAAACTTGCATACAGGGTGTTCTTGATGTGCTGAACAAGAATCTGAAGTCCGTTTGTCTTTATCTCTTTTGGTTATCGAGATATTTGCGATCGAAAATTGAAAATAGATCGCTGAAATGATAGCAAGAACTTTCTCGATCTCCAGTCAATGGAGGTACTAGATCGAGATTATTTGATATCAAAGGTACCGCAACGACAGAAAAGCAGGTGAAAACTTGCTACTTTTTTATTATGAAAGTTAGAGAGCTATGCTTCTACTCCGCACTAGGGCATTCTTCAAGGACCCTGTATACCAAATTTGAAGGCCCTGCGACAAAGTTGATTTTTTGGTCTGAAAAATAAACAAGGTTAACCCCTTTGAACATTTTTCACCAAACTCAAGGCGTCAGAATAGGCTGTAAACTTACATACAGGGTGTTCTTGATGTGCTGAACAAGAATCTGAAGTCCGTTTGTCTTTATCTCTTTTGGTTATCGAGATATTTGCGATCAAAAATTGAAAAAAAAAGTCTGATAGATCGCTGAAATGATGGCAAGAACTCTCTCGATCTCCAGTCAATGGAGGTACTAGATCGAGATCATTTGATATCAAAGGTACCGCAACGACAGAAAAGCAGGTGAAAACTTGCTACTTTTTTATTATGAAAGTTAGAGAGCTATGCTTCTACTCCGCACTAGGGCATTCCACGAGGACCCTGTATACCAAATTTGAAGGCCCTGCGACAAAGTTGATTTTTTGGTCTGAAAAATAAACAAGGTTAACCCCTTTGAACATTTTTCATCTAACTCGAGGCATCAGAATGGGCTGAAAACTTGCATACAGGGTGTTCTTGATGTGCTGAACAAGAATCTGAAGTCCGTTTGTCTTTATCTCTTTTGGTTATCGAGATATTTGCGATCAAAAATTGGAAAAAAAAGTCTGATAGATCGCTGAAATGATGGCAAGAACTCTCTCGATCTCCAGTCAATGGAGGTACTAGATCGAGATCATTTGATATCAAAGGTACCGCAACGACAGAAAAGCAGGTGAAAACTTGCTACTTTTTTATTATGAAAGTTAGAGAGCTATGCTTCTACTCCGCACTAGGGCATTCCACGAGGACCCTGTATACCAAATTTGAAGGCCCTACGACAAAGTTGATTTTTTGGACTGAAAAATAAACAAGGTTAACCCCTTTGAACATTTTTCATCTAACTCGAGGCATCAGAATGGGCTGAAAACTTGCATACAGGGTGTTCTTGATGTGCTGAACAAGAATCTGAAGTCCGTTTGTCTTTATCTCTTTTGGTTATCGAGATATTTGCGATCGAAAATTGAAAAAAAAGTCTGATAGATCGCTGAAATGATGGCAAGAACTCTCTCGATCTCCAGTCAATGGAGGTACTAGATCGAGATCATTTGATATCAAAGGTACCGCAACGACAGAAAAGCAGCTGAAAACTTGGTACTTTTTTATTATGAAAGTTAGAGAGCTGTGCTTCTACTCCACACTAGGGCATTCCACGAGGACCCTGTATACCAAATTTGGAAGCCCTACGACAAAGTCGATTTTTTGGTCTGAAAAATTAGCAAGGTTAACCCCTTTGAACATTTTTCATCTAACTCGAGGCATCAGAATGTGCTGAAAACTTGCATACAGGGTGTTCTCGATGTGCTGAACAAGAATCTGAAGTCCGTTTGTCTTTATCTCACTTGGTTATCGAGATATTTGCGATCGAAAATTGAAAATAGATCGCTGAAATGATGAGGAATTTCTCGATCTTCAGTCAATGGAGGTACTAGATCGAGATCATTTGATATCAAAGGTACCGCAACGACAGAAAAGCAGGTGAAAACTTGGTACTTTTTTATTATGAAAGTTAGAGAGCTATGCTTCTACTCCGCACTAGGGCATTACACGAGGACCCTGTATACCAAATTTGAAGGCCCTACGACAAAGTTGATTTTTTGGACTGAAAAATAAGCAAGGTTTACCCCTTTGAACATTTTTTCATCTAACTCGAGGCATCAGAATGGGCTGAAAACTAGCATACAGGGTGTTCTTGATGTGCTGAACAAGAATCTGAAGTCCGTTTGTCTTTATCTCTTTTGGTTATCGAGATATTTGCGATCGAAAATTGACAAAAAAAAGTCTGATAGATCGCTGAAATGAAGGCAAGAACTTTCTCGATCTCCAGTCAATGGAGGTACTAGATCGAGATCATTTGATATCAAAGGTACCGCAACGACAGAAAAGCAGGTGAAAACTTGCTACTTTTTTATTATGAAAGTTAGAGAGCTATGCTTCTACTCCGCACTAGGGCATTCCACGAGGACCCTGTATACCAAATTTGAAGGCCCTACGACAAAGTTGATTTTTTGGTCTGAAAAATAAACAAGGTTAACCCCTTTGAACATTTTTCATCTAACTCGAGGCATCAGAATGGGCTGAAAACTTGCATACAGGGTGTTCTTGATGTGCTGAACAAGAATCTGAATTCCGTTTGTCTTTATCTCACTTGGTTCTCGAGATATTTGCGATCGAAAATTGAAAATAGATCGCTGAAATGATGGCAAGAACTTTCTCGATCTCCACTCAACGGAGGTACTAGATCGAGATTATTTGATATCAAAGGTACCGCAACGACAGAAAAGCAGGTGAAAATTGCTACTTTTTTATTATGATAGTTAGAGAGCTATGCTTCTGCTCCGCACTAGGGCATTACACGAGGATCCTGTATACCAAATTTGGAAGCCCTACGACAAAGTTGATTTTTTGGTCTGAAAAATAAGCAAGGTTAACCCCTTTGAACATTTTTCATCTAACTCGAGGCATCAGAATGGGCTGAAAACTTGCATACGGGGTGTTCTTTATGTGCTGAACAAGAATCTGAAGTCCGTTTGTCTTTATCTCTTTTGGTTATCGAGATATTTGCGATCGAAAATTGAAAATAGATCGCTGAAATGATAGCAAGAACTTTCTCGATCTCCAGTCAATGGAGGTACTAGATCGAGATTATTTGATATCAAAGGTACCGCAACGACAGAAAAGCAGGTGAAAACTTGCTACTTTTTTATTATGAAAGTTAGAGAGCTATGCTTCTACTCCGCACTAGGGCATTCTTCAAGGACCCTGTATACCAAATTTGGAAGCCCTACGACAAAGTTGATTTTTTGGTCTGAAAAATAAACAAGGTTAACCCCTTTGAACATTTTTCATCTAACTCGAGGCATCAGAATGGGCTGAAAACTTGCATACAGGGTGTTCTTGATGTGCTGAACAAGAATCTGAAGTCCGTTTGTCTTTATCTCTTTTGGTTATCGAGATATTTGCGATCGAAAATTGAAAATAGATCGCTGAAATGATAGCAAGAACTTTCTCGATCTCCAGTCAATGGAGGTACTAGATCGAGATTATTTGATATCAAAGGTACCGCAACGACAGAAAAGCAGGTGAAAACTTGCTACTTTTTTATTATGAAAGTTAGAGAGCTATGCTTCTACTCCGCACTAGGGCATTCTTCAAGGACCCTGTATACCAAATTTGAAGGCCCTGCGACAAAGTTGATTTTTTGGTCTGAAAAATAAACAAGGTTAACCCCTTTGAACATTTTTCACCAAACTCAAGGCGTCAGAATAGGCTGTAAACTTACATACAGGGTGTTCTTGATGTGCTGAACAAGAATCTGAAGTCCGTTTGTCTTTATCTCTTTTGGTTATCGAGATATTTGCGATCAAAAATTGAAAAAAAAAGTCTGATAGATCGCTGAAATGATGGCAAGAACTCTCTCGATCTCCAGTCAATGGAGGTACTAGATCGAGATCATTTGATATCAAAGGTACCGCAACGACAGAAAAGCAGGTGAAAACTTGCTACTTTTTTATTATGAAAGTTAGAGAGCTATGCTTCTACTCCGCACTAGGGCATTCCACGAGGACCCTGTATACCAAATTTGAAGGCCCTGCGACAAAGTTGATTTTTTGGTCTGAAAAATAAACAAGGTTAACCCCTTTGAACATTTTTCATCTAACTCGAGGCATCAGAATGGGCTGAAAACTTGCATACAGGGTGTTCTTGATGTGCTGAACAAGAATCTGAAGTCCGTTTGTCTTTATCTCTTTTGGTTATCGAGATATTTGCGATCAAAAATTGGAAAAAAAAGTCTGATAGATCGCTGAAATGATGGCAAGAACTCTCTCGATCTCCAGTCAATGGAGGTACTAGATCGAGATCATTTGATATCAAAGGTACCGCAACGACAGAAAAGCAGGTGAAAACTTGCTACTTTTTTATTATGAAAGTTAGAGAGCTATGCTTCTACTCCGCACTAGGGCATTCCACGAGGACCCTGTATACCAAATTTGAAGGCCCTACGACAAAGTTGATTTTTTGGACTGAAAAATAAACAAGGTTAACCCCTTTGAACATTTTTCATCTAACTCGAGGCATCAGAATGGGCTGAAAACTTGCATACAGGGTGTTCTTGATGTGCTGAACAAGAATCTGAAGTCCGTTTGTCTTTATCTCTTTTGGTTATCGAGATATTTGCGATCGAAAATTGAAAAAAAAGTCTGATAGATCGCTGAAATGATGGCAAGAACTCTCTCGATCTCCAGTCAATGGAGGTACTAGATCGAGATCATTTGATATCAAAGGTACCGCAACGACAGAAAAGCAGCTGAAAACTTGGTACTTTTTTATTATGAAAGTTAGAGAGCTGTGCTTCTACTCCACACTAGGGCATTCCACGAGGACCCTGTATACCAAATTTGGAAGCCCTACGACAAAGTCGATTTTTTGGTCTGAAAAATTAGCAAGGTTAACCCCTTTGAACATTTTTCATCTAACTCGAGGCATCAGAATGTGCTGAAAACTTGCATACAGGGTGTTCTCGATGTGCTGAACAAGAATCTGAAGTCCGTTTGTCTTTATCTCACTTGGTTATCGAGATATTTGCGATCGAAAATTGAAAATAGATCGCTGAAATGATGAGGAATTTCTCGATCTTCAGTCAATGGAGGTACTAGATCGAGATCATTTGATATCAAAGGTACCGCAACGACAGAAAAGCAGGTGAAAACTTGGTACTTTTTTATTATGAAAGTTAGAGAGCTATGCTTCTACTCCGCACTAGGGCATTACACGAGGACCCTGTATACCAAATTTGAAGGCCCTACGACAAAGTTGATTTTTTGGACTGAAAAATAAGCAAGGTTTACCCCTTTGAACATTTTTTCATCTAACTCGAGGCATCAGAATGGGCTGAAAACTAGCATACAGGGTGTTCTTGATGTGCTGAACAAGAATCTGAAGTCCGTTTGTCTTTATCTCTTTTGGTTATCGAGATATTTGCGATCGAAAATTGACAAAAAAAAGTCTGATAGATCGCTGAAATGAAGGCAAGAACTTTCTCGATCTCCAGTCAATGGAGGTACTAGATCGAGATCATTTGATATCAAAGGTACCGCAACGACAGAAAAGCAGGTGAAAACTTGCTACTTTTTTATTATGAAAGTTAGAGAGCTATGCTTCTACTCCGCACTAGGGCATTCCACGAGGACCCTGTATACCAAATTTGAAGGCCCTACGACAAAGTTGATTTTTTGGTCTGAAAAATAAACAAGGTTAACCCCTTTGAACATTTTTCATCTAACTCGAGGCATCAGAATGGGCTGAAAACTTGCATACAGGGTGTTCTTGATGTGCTGAACAAGAATCTGAATTCCGTTTGTCTTTATCTCACTTGGTTCTCGAGATATTTGCGATCGAAAATTGAAAATAGATCGCTGAAATGATGGCAAGAACTTTCTCGATCTCCACTCAACGGAGGTACTAGATCGAGATTATTTGATATCAAAGGTACCGCAACGACAGAAAAGCAGGTGAAAATTGCTACTTTTTTATTATGATAGTTAGAGAGCTATGCTTCTGCTCCGCACTAGGGCATTACACGAGGATCCTGTATACCAAATTTGGAAGCCCTACGACAAAGTTGATTTTTTGGTCTGAAAAATAAGCAAGGTTAACCCCTTTGAACATTTTTCATCTAACTCGAGGCATCAGAATGGGCTGAAAACTTGCATACGGGGTGTTCTTTATGTGCTGAACAAGAATCTGAAGTCCGTTTGTCTTTATCTCTTTTGGTTATCGAGATATTTGCGATCGAAAATTGAAAATAGATCGCTGAAATGATAGCAAGAACTTTCTCGATCTCCAGTCAATGGAGGTACTAGATCGAGATTATTTGATATCAAAGGTACCGCAACGACAGAAAAGCAGGTGAAAACTTGCTACTTTTTTATTATGAAAGTTAGAGAGCTATGCTTCTACTCCGCACTAGGGCATTCTTCAAGGACCCTGTATACCAAATTTGGAAGCCCTACGACAAAGTTGATTTTTTGGTCTGAAAAATAAACAAGGTTAACCCCTTTGAACATTTTTCATCTAACTCGAGGCATCAGAATGGGCTGAAAACTTGCATACAGGGTGTTCTTGATGTGCTGAACAAGAATCTGAAGTCCGTTTGTGTTTATCTCACTTGGTTCTCGAGATATTTGCGATCAAAAATTGAAAATAGATCGCTGAAATGATGGCAAGAACTTTCTCGATCTCCAGTCAACGGAGGTACTAGATCGAGATCATTTGATATCAAAGGTACCGCAACGACAGAAAAAGGGTGTTCTGGATATACTGAACAAAAATCTGAAATCAGTAATCCTTTATGTTTCATTAGTTTCCTAGATATTCGCCAACTCCACATGCTCCCAATAAAGCATATCAACTCAATTCATGAGGGGTATTTGAATCCTCAAGTATTGAAACTTACACTCATTCCGACTTTACAAACTCTCGTAGGTATATGCCAACTCAAGGGAGGTTGTCAGTTCCACAAAATTATATACCTCAAGAACGAAATATTTGTGGGATATGAATAAAAAGCAGTGAAAATCATTTGATTCTATATTTGGAAATATATAATTTCTAATTCATTCATGATACAAGGGTGATGAATAATTATTCTCGGAAACAGATCCAACAAAACTAACGGGAGTAGAAATCGAGTTTGCTCACCAAAAATATACAAAACTTTGCAATATCAACAATTCTATGTTTGTATAAAATCAATTACGGAAACGATAAAAATAAAACTAATCTAAGACAACTCCATTTCCTCCACTTCGCTATCCTTTCTGTCCGACGAGTACAGCTTCCTCAGCTTCTCGTAATACTCCCGGTTCTTCTCACTCACCGAACCTCTGATCTTGCCGAAGGCCCTTTTGAAGTGCTCCGAAGTCACCATCACCTCGGCAGTCGACACGCTGCCACCGCTCAAAACGTCCCTGAAATAAAGATATACATATCACAGGGTGAACTAATGTCGTGTGGCAAAATCAGAGAAAATCAATTAATATCAATCGATAAAATGATCGATAGTTGATTTCTAGCTAAGTCAATAAGGATCAAGGTTAATGCAACAGGCTTTAAATATTGTAAGTACTGCTTCCATGTAGTGAAATGATGGTATTTACTCGAAGGAACGTAAAACATTACCGTATTTCATAGGAATGGTAATTGATCATGAAACTGTACTCCATCAGAATGGCATTTCATCATAATCGTTTTCGAACGGAACGGTATGTCAACAAAACCATAGACCAATCATCAGATCAGTATTTTATGGCCCCAGAAATCTGTCAGAATCGTATTTGGTCAGAATAGTAATCTATTTTCATAACCGGACATCATGATGGTGAATAATCAGAACTGTAATGGTTAATGCGGTTTTGATAAAATACGGTACTGATATAATACGGTTCCGATGAAATACGGTACTGATTTAATGCGATTTTGATGAAATACAGTACTGATATATTACGGTTCCGATGGAATACGGTACTGATATAATACGGTTCCGATGGAATACGGTACTGATTTAATGCGATTTTGATGAAATACAGTACTGATATATTACGGTTCCGATGGAATACGGTACTGATATAATACGGTTCCGATGGAATACGGTACTGATTTAATGCGATTTTGATGAAATACAGTACTGATATATTACGGTTCCGATGGAATACGGTACTGATATAATACGGTTCCGATGGAATACGGTACTGATTTAATGCGATTTTGATTAAATACGGTACTGATTTAATGCGTTTTTGATGAAATACGGTATTGTTATAATGCGTTTTTGATGAAATACGGTACTGATATAATACGGTTTCGATGGAATACGGTTCTGATTTAATGCGTTTTTGATGGAATACAGTACTGATTTAATGCGATTTTGATGAAATACGGTACTGATTTAATGCGTTTTTGATGAAATACGGTATTGTTATAATGCGTTTTTGATGAAATACGGTACTGATATAATACGGTTTCGATGGAATACGGTTCTGATTTAATGCGTTCTTGATGGAATACGGTTCTGATTTAATGCGTTTTTGATGAAATACGGTACTGATATAATACGGTTCCGATGGAATACGGTACTGATTTAATGCGATTTTGATGAAATACGGTACTGATATAATACGGTTCCGATGGAATACGGTACTGATTTAATGCGATTTTGATGAAATACGGTACTGATATAATACGGTTTCGATGGAATACGGTACTGATTTAATGCGTTTTTGATGAAATACGGTATTGTTATAATGCGTTTTTGATGAAATACGGTACTGATATAATACGGTTTCGATGGAATACGGTTCTGATTTAATGCGTTTTTGATGGAATACGGTTCTGATTTAATGCGTTTTTGATGAAATACGGTACTGATATAATACGGTTCCGATGGAATACGGTACTGATTTAATGCGATTTTGATGAAATACGGTACTGATATAATACGGTTTCGATGGAATAGGGTTCTGATTTAATGCGTTTTTGATGGAATACAGTACTGATTTAATGCGATTTTGATGAAATACGGTACTGATTTAATGCGTTTTTGATGAAATACGGTATTGTTATAATGCGTTTTTGATGAAATACGGTACTGATATAATACGGTTTCGATGGAATACGGTTCTGATTTAATGCGTTCTTGATGGAATACGGTTCTGATTTAATGCGTTTTTGATGAAATACGGTACTGATATAATACGGTTCCGATGGAATACGGTACTGATATAATACGGTTCCGATGGAATACGGTACTGATATAATACGGTTTCGATGGAATACGGTACTGATTTAATGCGTTTTTGATGAAATACGGTACTGATATAATACGGTTCCGATGGAATACGGTACTGATTTAATGCGTTTTTGATGAAATACGGTATTGTTATAATGCGTTTTTGATGAAATACGGTACTGATATAATACGGTTTCGATGGAATACGGTTCTGATTTAATGCGTTTTTGATGGAATACGGTTCTGATTTAATGCGTTTTTGATGAAATACGGTACTGATATAATACGGTTTCGATGGAATACGGTTCTGATTTAATGCGTTCTTGATGGAATACGGTTCTGATTTAATGCGTTTTTGATGAAATACGGTACTGATATAATACGGTTCCGATGGAATACGGTACTGATTTAATGCGATTTTGATGAAATACGGTACTGATATAATACGGTTCCGATGGAATACGGTACTGATTTAATGCGATTTTGATGAAATACGGTACTGATATAATACGGTTTCGATGGAATACGGTACTGATTTAATGCGTTTTTGATGAAATACGGTATTGTTATAATGCGTTTTTGATGAAATACGGTACTGATATAATACGGTTTCGATGGAATACGGTTCTGATTTAATGCGTTTTTGATGGAATACGGTTCTGATTTAATGCGTTTTTGATGAAATACGGTACTGATATAATACGGTTCCGATGGAATACGGTACTGATTTAATGCGATTTTGATGAAATACGGTACTGATATAATACGGTTTCGATGGAATAGGGTTCTGATTTAATGCGTTTTTGATGGAATACAGTACTGATTTAATGCGATTTTGATGAAATACGGTACTGATTTAATGCGTTTTTGATGAAATACGGTATTGTTATAATGCGTTTTTGATGAAATACGGTACTGATATAATACGGTTTCGATGGAATACGGTTCTGATTTAATGCGTTCTTGATGGAATACGGTTCTGATTTAATGCGTTTTTGATGAAATACGGTACTGATATAATACGGTTCCGATGGAATACGGTACTGATATAATACGGTTCCGATGGAATACGGTACTGATATAATACGGTTTCGATGGAATACGGTTCTGATTTAATGCGTTTTTGATGAAATACGGTACTGATATAATACGGTTCCGATGGAATACGGTACTGATTTAATGCGATTTTGATGAAATACGGTACTGATATAATACGGTTCCGATGGAATACGGTACTGATTTAATGCGATTTTGATGAAATACGGTACTGATATAATACGGTTTCGATGGAATATGGTACTGATTTAATGCGTTTTTGATGAAATACGGTATTGTTATAATGCGTTTTTGATGAAATACGGTACTGATATAATACGGTTTCGATGGAATACGGTTCTGATTTAATGCGTTTTTGATGGAATACGGTTCTGATTTAATGCGTTTTTGATGAAATACGGTACTGATATAATACGGTTCCGATGGAATACGGTACTGATTTAATGCGATTTTGATGAAATACGGTACTGATATAATACGGTTCCGATGGAATACGGTACTGATTTAATGCGATTTTGATGAAATACGGTACTGATATAATACGGTTTCGATGGAATACTATTCTGATATAATATAGTTTCGATGGAATACGGTACTGATATAATACGGTTCCGATGGAATACGGTACTGATTTAATGCGATTTTGATGAAATACGGTACTGATATAATACGGTTCCGATGGAATACGGTACTGATTTAATGCGATTTTGATGAAATACGGTACTGATATAATACGGTTTCGATGGAATACGGTACTGATTTAATGCGTTTTTGATGAAATACGGTATTGTTATAATGCGTTTTTGATGAAATACGGTACTGATATAATACGGTTTCGATGGAATACGGTTCTGATTTAATGCGTTTTTGATGGAATACGGTTCTGATTTAATGCGTTTTTGATGAAATACGGTACTGATATAATACGGTTCCGATGGAATACGGTACTGATTTAATGCGATTTTGATGAAATACGGTACTGATATAATACGGTTCCGATGGAATACGGTACTGATTTAATGCGATTTTGATGAAATACGGTACTGATATAATACGGTTCCGATGGAATACGGTACTGATATAATACGGTTCCGATGGAATACGGTACTGATATAATACGGTTTCGATGGAATACGGTACTGATTTAATGCGTTTTTGATGGAATACGGTACTGATATAATACGGTTCCGATGGAATACGGTACTGATTTAATGCGATTTTGATGAAATACGGTACTGATATAATACGGTTCCGATGGAATACGGTACTGATTTAATGCGATTTTGATGAAATACGGTACTGATATAATACGGTTTCGATGGAATATGGTACTGATTTAATGCGTTTTTGATGAAATACGGTATTGTTATAATGCGTTTTTGATGAAATACGGTACTGATATAATACGGTTTCGATGGAATACGGTTCTGATTTAATGCGTTTTTGATGGAATACGGTTCTGATTTAATGCGTTTTTGATGAAATACGGTACTGATATAATACGGTTCCGATGGAATACGGTACTGATTTAATGCGATTTTGATGAAATACGGTACTGATATAATACGGTTTCGATGGAATAGGGTTCTGATTTAATGCGTTTTTGATGGAATACAGTACTGATTTAATGCGATTTTGATGAAATACGGTACTGATTTAATGCGTTTTTGATGAAATACGGTATTGTTATAATGCGTTTTTGATGAAATACGGTACTGATATAATACGGTTTCGATGGAATACGGTTCTGATTTAATGCGTTCTTGATGGAATACGGTTCTGATTTAATGCGTTTTTGATGAAATACGGTACTGATATAATACGGTTCCGATGGAATACGGTACTGATTTAATGCGATTTTGATGAAATACGGTACTGATATAATACGGTTTCGATGGAATAGGGTTCTGATTTAATGCGTTTTTGATGGAATACGGTTCTGATTTAATGCGTTTTTGATGAAATACGGTACTGATATAATACGGTTCCGATGGAATACGGTACTGATATAATACGGTTCCGATGGAATACGGTACTGATATAATACGGTTTCGATGGAATACGGTTCTGATTTAATGCGTTTTTGATGAAATACGGTACTGATATAATACGGTTCCGATGGAATACGGTATTGCTATAATGCGTTTTTGATGCAATACGGTACTGATATAATACGGTTCCGATGGAATACGGTACTGATATAATACGGTTTCGATGGAATACGGTTCTGATTTAATGCGATTTTGATGAAATACGGTACTGATTTAATGCGTTTTTGATGAAATACGGTATTGTTATAATGCATTTTTGATGAAATACAGTACTGATATAATACGGTTCCGATGGAATACGGTACTGATTTAATGCGATTTTGATGAAATACAGTACTGATATATTACGGTTCCGATGGAATACGGTACTGATTAATTACAGTCGCTATGAAATAGGGTTCCGACAAATTATTGTCCGAAATTTCATAGTTACCTGAGAGCGGCGACACCCGCCTCGCGTACCAACGCCGCCAAATCGGCGCCGGTGAATCCGTCGCACTCCTTCGACTCGGCCACCGCCTCCAGCGACACGTCCGACGACATCTTCGGTCGACGGCCGTCGCGCGTTATCGCCCGCAAAATGTCCGCCCGGTCGGCAGCAGTGGGCAGGCCGACGTACAGCAGCTTGTCGAGCCGGCCCGGCCGCAGGATGGCCGGATCGATGATGTCCGGCCGGTTGGTGGCCGCCAACAGGTACACCTGCGAGTTGGGAGAGGGGGAGAGAGAGGCGATTAGTAGGGGAAGAAGTGCGTTGTGAAAGCAGAGTTTACACTCGGATATTTTCTTGATAATAGAGAAGTTCAGCCAGCGTTGAGAGAGAAAAAATGTGTCTTCCCCATCTGTACATGTCTTCAGTGTTCCAGCGTAAAATAATGAAAATTTTATGTAGGCAACACTGGAAATGAGAAAAGAGCAGAAGACCATTTTGACCTTTTTTATATGGGCGACTGAATTCAAGATGGCAGCGCCAAAGTGGCCGGTTGTTGAACTATATGGAAGTACATTGCTTTGAAATGGTTCATTTGCTTGTGAGTATTATTTTTTATAGTGATTTGAGCAGAGAGAACTGTTTATTTGTGTACACTTATGATTTGAGGGAGCTTTTCAGCAGATATTCGTTCAAACAGTATGTTTCACTACTCAAAATACATGAGATTCGAAAAATAAAAATGCCCCAATTTGAGGTTACGTTATTTTCCACTTCATTCCCATTCAATAGTAAAATGAATATTGCAAATTAAGTGGAGTGAATATGATGTTCACAAAGTAGGTATTTGAAATGTATGATTTGTAGTCGAATTATCTATCTACTTGTGTTTATGAAAGGGAAAAGTCCACAAAGCTGGATGTATCTGTGAATAATTGATCTACCTACTGGGAAAAATTGAACTTATGTTATGTTTTTGAGAGAGGATTTCATTTTTTTTAAATTTAAATCTCAAAGTTGAGAGAAAATCTTAGCAAAATTCCACACTCACCCCCTTCCTACCACCGACCCCGTCCATCTCCGTCAACAGCTGGTTCACCACCCTCCCCGTCGAGTTCCCCTCCTGCTGCCCCCCGCCCCTCTTCGAACACAGCGCGTCCAACTCGTCGAAGAAGATGACGCACGGCGCCGAATTCCTCGCCCGCTCGAAGCACACCCGCACCGCCCGTTCGCTCTCGCCCACGTACATGTTGAGCAGCTCGGGCCCTTTCACCGAGATGAAGTTGATGCCGGCCTCGTGGGCGATGGCCTTGGCCAATAGAGTTTTGCCGCAGCCGGGCGGGCCGAAGAGGAGGACGCCGGTGGGGGCGTCGATGCCCAGCGATTCGAATTGGGCGGCATGGCGGACGGGGGCCTAAGAAATGGGAAGAAGAATTCATAAATCGCGCTATTTCAAATGCATGTCACAGTTATAACATAAAAGAAAAAAAAAACTGTCGTGTCGGGAGTGGCAGAGCTGGCAATCTCCCATTTGTTGACATGATAGATGAAAGCTCAGACTAAATAACAGTAAATCAATGGAAAGTATGCCAAACACGAAAAAATGAATTAAATCGCGAATGGTGGGGATAACTTCAAGGAATTATTGCAAGAGAATTGTATTCTTTATACCTTGATATACTTATATTCCTAATGAATGGAGATTTTTATAAAAATGTTGTTGACTCACAAACTGAAGTAAAATGCCGCAAACTGGGTATTTCTAGCTACTAATTCCTGAGTATCATTGAAGAGTTAATTACTAATAGAAAAGTCATGGTTATTTGAATTCTGACGGTTGAGAGGGGGAAATGAGAAGATGGTGCTTATAGATTGAAACGGGAAGGACGGTATAAATTATAAATCGTTGTGCATCCAGTTTGCAAAGGGTTTTTTGAGGTTTTCTGAAGCGTCTACGCTCCTGGCAGCGCTGGGCCTCTCGCCTATGCCCTTTTTAGGTAGGTGAAACCCATTTTATATAAATTGTAAAACGTAACCTAGGATTTGCCATGCATGACGAATTTCGTATCATTGGATTTATTGTTAGCAAGTGTAACTAGTTCTGGCATAAGAGTGTATATTTATGCCCTTTTTAGATTTGGATGTAAGGAGACTAAACAACTTGCCTCCCTCCGCCTCTGTGTATTTTCCTACTGCATACCATCACCATTTCTGGAGTCTTAATAAAGATCTGAAATCTTAGGAGCATTTTTCTACTCAGCTGAACCGCACATACACCCTTGAGATACTTTACAGATTTAATAACACATGAATAATCTCATACCAGAGAAGAATCTGTCTCATTATTCATGTCATTCCATTCCATAAATCTTAATAAAATATATTTATATTTATATGAGATGCAATGTAATGTTTACAGCAAAGAATGGAATGAATAGTATTATTAAGGGTTTCATGACAAAATGAAGTAAGCACTCACCACGATGGACAACTGCAACTCTTCCCTGATGTTCCTCAGCGATCCGACGTCGTCCCACGTGGTGTCCGGCACGGTGGCGAACCCCTCCCTTTTGGCCGATGGCTGGACGCATTTCAGCGCCTCCCGAAAGTCCTCCATCGTTATGCACAGCCCGGTCAACTCCTCCTCGGACAAAGGCAGCTGGTCGTGCAGCCAGGCGAGGATCTCGTCCAGCGCGCTCAGAGCTTTCCACTGCAGAAACACGAGGATGAGTCGACGAGGAAAAACAAAAAAAAATGGATGGTTCTTATGTCTAGTATGCATGGATACATGCTCATCCACAAATAGGCACCGCGATTCATTCATAAATTATCAAAAAGTATACGTCAACCTTGGTCAGCCACCCTTAACGCCAAAAATCGCGATTGGTGGGGATATTAGTATTTCCAACTATTGTATTTATTTTCTACTTCTTTTTTCGAACTACTCTTTATTTTCTACTCACTTCTTTTTAGTTTGACTATCTATAAAAACGTGTTTCATTAGTTTTTCAAACTACTATTTATCACAAAGCTCTTTAGCCATATTGGACCGCCATTTCGAATTTCCCAATTTTAGAGAATAACATCATAATCTCCGACCCCAAAAACCCCCAGATACAAATTATGAATAGAATTGGATCATAATACCAAAACTCGTCCGCCATATTGGATCTTTCATCTTTAATTTACTAATTTTGATGAAAGAATCCTAATCTCCGACCCCAAAATCCCCCAGATACAAATTTTGAACAGAATCGGATCATAGTTACAAAACTCATCCGACATATTGGATCTGCCATCTTGGATTTCCAAATTTTGATAACAGAATCATCATCTCCAAAACCCCCAGATAACAATTTTGAATAGAATCTGATGATAATTAAACAACTCGTCCACCATATTAGAACCGCCATTTTGAATTCCCTAATTTTGACAAAGGAATCATGATCTCCGACCTCGAAAACCACCAGTTACCAATTTTGATCAGATCATAAATACGAAAGTCGACCACCATATTGGATCAGCCATCATTAATTTCGAAATTTTGATGAAAGAGTTATAATCTCCGACCCTGCAAACCCCCAGATACTTTGAATTGAATCGGATCATAATTACAAAACTCGTCCGCCATATTGGATCCGCCATCTTGAATTTCCAAATTTTGACGGAAGAGACATAATCTCCGACCCCAAAAACCCCCAGATAAAAATTTTGAATGGAATCTGATCATAATGAAAAAACTCGTCCGCCGTATTGGATCCGCTTTCTTGAATTTCCAAATTTTACGAAATCTCCGACTCTGAACACATTTTCAATGAATGGCAAACTCACCTTAGGTACATCTCTTTTCTGAAGTGTTTCCGAATTAACTTTCGGCGCCTTAGGAACGGCAGCCTTGCCGACATTGTCATCGTCGATAATCACCACAGCGACATCTGCAGAGGCATCCGAGTTTGCGGGTTTCTCGACAACAGCAGCGGGGGTGGCATCAGCAGCAGCAGCGGGGGCGGCATCGACGACAGAAGCCGTTTCCACCGGTTGAATTTCCACGTCCTCTTCCACTGGCTCGATTTCCACGTCATCCACAATCACTTCCGGTGGGTCTTCCTTTGAGGCGCTCTTCTGTTTGTTGGCAGAGGCGGTGGCGGCCGCAGCAGCGGTGGCAGCTGCAGCGGCGGCCGCAGCGTTGATTTCGTCTTCTTCTTTCTGGTCCATTTCCTTTATTCGTTTCATCAACCTATTTGGAATTTCGCCGACATCAATTTCAACAAAATTGAGTTTGCGTCAGTTTACAATGGAATAAATATTATTAAATTGTGTATCTCGCACTTATTTTGGGAACCTAATGAACCTTTATACAGGGTGACAAGTGGATAAGAGAGCAGCATTCAATATTTCTCCAACTGATGACACTATGGAAATTTGGCGAAAAACGTAAATTTAAAGATCAAGAAGGACTTTTGAGGTTTTTGTTATATTATATTTAATTCCTTCAGCCACAAGGCACCCACCTCTGAAATTTTGAACATCAACCTCTACTTATTGTTATTTTTGAAATTATTATATGTTCTTTCAAATGAGTTACATTTATTTTTAATATTTTTTCCGAAAAATGGCAGTACTTTACCTCACGACTTTTTGAATTGCAATTTATTATGATAATGAAAGTAGTGACATACAGATCAAACAATATGAATTGTTCAAAATGGTCTCCACGGGAAAAAAGTAATGTATTAAAAGTGACATTTTGTTACCTGTCAACAGAGATGAAATGTCAAACTTTTTTCCCGTCACAGAAAAAGAATGAGTTGCGTGCAAGAACCGTCAGATGACCGACGCTGGAGGCAAAACATTGAAACACAACGTCACATTTCATACTTGATTACAAGTGATCGAAATAGTTTTCCTCATCGGAATTCCTTCTGCAATAAGAGCTAATAGAAATATACCTGAAATTTCTAGAATAATGCAAGAAGATTGGATTCATGCAATCAATCGGGAGGACTGGTCTGACATGCTGACGATCGTGTGTGTTGTAGACATTTTCAATCTATTTATTAGCAGCATCAGCTTGTATTGCAGAAGTGGCAGAAGGCAGAAGGAATTTTAATAAGGAATGACAACATTTCATAATGATAACTATGTGAGATTACTATTTACCTGAAAAATCATATTCCCTAGTCTCTTGCTGCATTTTTTGTGCATTGTACAACAGCATAATGCGAAGGCATGCTTGAATTAATGAATAACGCAAGAAACACGATTCGTATGCCAAAATATTGTAAAAAACCTATTTCAACCTTTTGATTCCTCTGTAAACGAATGGAAAAGTGAGGTTGTGTTTCAATAATTCACAGAAGAGTGAGGTTGTGTTTCAATATTTTGCCTCCAGGGTCGGTCATCGTGCACGCGACCTATTGTTGAAAATCTTGCATTTACCCGTTGACAGCCACCATAGCCGCTTCCCTGGACAAGGCCAACAGATCGGCGCCGACGTAGCCGGGCGTGAGCGAGGCCAGCAGCTCGAAATCGAAGTTGGTCGCCAGCTTCAGCTTCGCCGTCAGCACTTTGAGGATCTGCGCCCGGCTCTCCTTGTTCGGGATGCCGAGCGATATCTCTCTGTCGAAGCGGCCGGCCCTTCGAAGGGCGGGGTCGATCGAGTCGGGGCGGTTCGTAGCGCCGATCACCAGCACTCGGCTGCCCAGTTCTTCTTTGTTCAATTCTGGCAGGAGATGCAAAACACCGTATATCTACTACTCATATATGAAGCATAGCTGTCCTCAAAGCGGGACCAATTTCTGTCTCTATAGGTAACGAAATCGACCAATAGGCGTTGATGCCGACGTAGGGAAAAAATAATACGAAACTTGTCAAACCAATATGACCTCCGAAATATGACTGTTTCCATCCTTTACTATGTCCTTATAGATTCAAAAAGTACCTCTCATTTTGGTCCCTTTTTTGTTGAGATATCGTATACGCGACGCGTCATATATAGAAATAGTACATATATGGAAAACACGATGAGAATCTATATGCAGGGTGTCCCTAATCAATGAACTCAATGTAAACAACTGGAAGAGACCCACTGTGAACGACGAGTGAGGCAAAAATATTGTTCAGGCAACCCGCAGTGTTTACGGATACCTATCTCTCTCTATCTTATGTTCGCTAATGGGAAGCGCTCGCATTATTTGAAATATTTTCTCGTTTTTTGCTTTCATTTAAGAGTTAACGTGATTAAATAAAAAAATTATATAGGAAAAAGGAAAATGTTGCAATCAATCATCATTAAAAAATTATTATAGATTTTTGACTTAATAATGGAATTTTTATTCTTACAGGATTAGGAAGTTAAATGAATACAAAATTGAAATTATACATTTTCATTCAAATGTCACAATATATCGTACAGGGTGAGCGAAGCACAATATCTTAGCACTATCAGAAGAAAAAGAAAAACGATAGGAAAAGTTTGAAAAGAGGTTCTTGAATGGTATTGACTATCTAAGGTCCATTTTGAGCATAAGTTCCATAGGTTCCTATTTTACCGGTAGGTCACTGCCTACAAACATATCCCTATTAGAAATTGAAAAAATACAATTCTCAATACAATATCTATCCTTCTCCAAAGGAACAGTTTGGGTTTATTTATTGATGAACTTCGAAACTTGGGAGCAGGAAGTCATAGGTAAAGTCCATAATATGAGAAACATCTTCCTTAGGACCCATAATGTTATGAACTTCCACAGATGCATCCTGAAAATAAATTACTAGCTAGTTTTCTATTTCAAAGAGGTGCAACCATACTTTTTTTTCATTATTAATCAACTAGTTATGTACATATGAGTTTTCTTATTTTCCTTCAAGGGTCAGTATTTTTTGGTAACAAATGCTTAGGAAATGGAAATATACTGGGTACAGCATCTGGTTTCAATAACCTAGCAGTACCTGATATGTCTAAATAAATAATCAGTTGGCAGAAAATGGTCTCCACAAAGCTTGCTGGTTTTAGATGGAGTCCAACTCTCTCTACAAACTGCCTCAATCCATAATTCAAGAATGTCTGAATGGAAAACTGCAACAAATAATATAACTTAATATGTTTATGGAAAAGTCATGGAAGTATTTAACTTTGACAAATAATATAGGTATAGTTTTTGAACATATTCTGAGACTGGGAACATTGTACACCTAACTGATGATCATTTCAAGCACTATATTTTCCAAAAATCTGAACAATATTCAACTTACCCATGAAATGACAATTTCCTTTTGTCTTGCTCGTTCTTGCATCCAAAGGCGACACAATAAATCACCATTGTTTATCAAAACCTTCTCAACAATCAGTTCACAGTGTTCACACCAACAAATTCAGTCCTTTTTATAAAACAAAACACGCCAAATGAATAGATATTTCACATGAACAAAGACAATGAACTTATGCCTTCACTTTCTTGCCTGTTTAGATGTGAGAAAAAAATCTAAAGTACTTCAATTATTTGATGAAAGCAAACGTAAACACCAATCCACCATTAAACAACAGGAGTAGGAAAGAGACAGGTTACCGTAAATCATGCTATCTTTGTTGCCGCTGCCCCTGACACACTTTGTGCTATTCCAGAGAACGGCCGTCTCCCTTCCAGTTGTATTGAGTTAATTGTCCCTAATTCGATCCACAACTTGTTTATGTTTTCGCGTGCGCGTCACGCTTCCAGTTTCTCGCGGATATTACCAATGTTTGGAGGGTACAAACCGTACTTACATTATACACCATAGAGAAATGAATTTTGGTTTGTCTATATTCCACACCTAATAGCGGGTTATTCAACCCAAACCATCACAACCCTAGAGACCAATATATGTACGCGTCGGTGGTTTGTGGTTAGTCCCCGACTTAAAACAAAATGTTCAACGATTATATCAACTTGAGTTTTCGTGAATAATTATTTAAATTCACAAAATGCCCAACATTAACAAATGATATTTGATACGGCGATCTCATATCCACTAGAAGGTGGAATTTGAGAGGATGTTATACTGCTGACTGCTGAGTGTGAAGAAATGACACAAAAAATACGTTGTGGGCTCCCGGTCAAATGGATAAAGTAGTAAAACAATGTAAACAAACAATCAAACAATCATTAATTTAATATAGTTTCAGGGTAACATTGAAATAAATATCAATACTTCAACACCCCTGAAAGCTTGATGTAAACCAATAAAAAAAGGGATCAAAATAAAATTTGGGGTGATGTCCTTTTTCCACCCAAAATTCTACACTGTAGCAATTCTGACGTCACCTCTTTTCAAATTTCCGTGCAGAAGGCACAATCACACAGAGAGTAGTCATTTAAATTGTTTTAAAGTGGCATACTCAATTTTTTTCTTTGGTTTTTTGTTAAATTTTCAGGATCATTTTTTTTTGTTGATTATAAAAAATAGAAAAAAATTTATATTTTGGGAATATTTGTTAGACTGTATCATATCAATGTACTGAATATGTGCACTTAATTCAAAAACACCTTGTATAATATGAAAATTTGACAGTTTCAAAGTTAATAATGGTAACTTTTCAATTTTCAATTGAAACCTCTTCTATAATGTAGCAGTTTTTGTAAATTAGATGATGAAATAGATCACAATGAAATGAAAATAAGTTATACACAAATACAATAAATATGAATGCAAATACTCAGAATACTCCTATTATTAGAAACTTTCCTCAAAGACTGCATTTAGTTCATAATTCAAACTAAGTCTGCACAGTTTAAGGAAATTGCCCAAAATCATCCTTCTTAGGGTTTGAAATACATGTAGTTATTTTAATTCATTTATTATTTATACATATCAATAGCTTATACTCAATTTATATCATCTATTGGATACAAATTTCAAATGCATTAGAAATTCAACATCACCAATTTCTCTTATTGTAAATGATTCCTGATTTCTCTTGGACAAGTGAAAATTTTTCAAATATGTATAAACACTGAACTGAAAAAACAACCTTTCAAGCTCTACATAAAATTATCAGTAAGAACCTTCAGGTAACTATCATCATTGTTACACTTCAATACATGTTTACAGTCCAATTCAAAGGATAAAAAAAACTTTGATCTTAGACAAGATGCTAGAGTGAATTAAAGATTATATTTCACTTACACTTTCAATTAGAGTTTACTTACCATCAAGACAACTCAACAGTTGGGCAACAATCATAAATATGAATGCAAATACTCAGAATACTCATATTATTAGAAACTTCCTCAATGCATTTAGTTCATACTTCAAACTAAGTCTGCACAGTTCAAGGAAATAGGAGTATTGCCCAAAATCCTCCTTCTTAGGGTTTGAAATACATGTAGTTATTTCAATTCACCCAGTATTTATACATATCAATATCAAATGCATTAGAAATTCAACATCACCAATTTCTCTTATTGTAAATGATTCTTGATTTCTCTTAGAGGACAAGTGTAAATGTTTCAAATATGTATAAACACTGAACTGAAAAAACAATCTTTCAAGCTCTACATAAAATTATCTGTTTACAGTCCTATTCAAAGGATGAAAAAAGCTATGATCTTAAGACAAGATGCTAGAGTGAATTAAAGATTATATTTCACTTACAATTTTTTTTCAAATTAGAGTTTACTTACCATCAAGGCAACTCAACAGTTGGGCAACAATCCTTTTCTCCATTTCTTTCTGTGCATTCTGTCTATTTTGGGTAATAGCATCAATCTCATCAATAAATAACACACAGGGAGATAATCTAACTGCCTGCTCAAACAGCTCTCTTATTCTTGCTTCACTCTCCCCTAAAAACAAAAACATATTTTGTAATCTATTCCCAGTAAAATGGAATAACATCAGAGATTCATCAACTAGAATTGTTTGTATTTTCTTTGTGTTATTCCATACCATGTGACAAAATATACTAAATATTTTCCAAAGTTGAATTACTTCTTCTGTTTCATTCTCTGATGATTACAAGGGAAAATTTCAACGTATACTTTGTCTGATATTTCACTTGATATACTGCAAATTGATTCTACAGCTTTGTGCACATTTGTATAAGAATTTACATTCTTGAATAAATACCTGAAACACCAGCTACAAGTTCTGGGGCAGCAACTTTTACCAGTGGGACCTTCAATTCCCCAGCAATGGCATTGGCAAGCAGGGTTTTCCCACAACCAGGGGGACCATGAAGCAGAAACCCTCTGGGTGGTGTGATACCAATAGATTGATAAATTTCTGGATGGCTGATGTGTATCAACAGTTTGCACACCTCTTCCAAGGTTTTGTCCATGCCACCAATATCTTTGAACTTCAATGACTGATCTTTGGAACTGCTAGTTGTTTTCTTCTTTTTGTTGGGAGCAAATTTCATGACTGTGGCATATGTAAGCTTGCGCTTCTTACCCCTGTCACTGTGGTCTGGATTGGGTTCAGCTGTTATTGTGAGCTCTGTACCATTTTTGTTGGGGATAACTTTGTTTTGTGCAGGACCTGAGAGAGCATCATCATCGTCACTGCTTATGTCTATCAATTCACTCTCTTCCATGCCTTTCTGAGTGTTCTTTCTGTTGTACAAGGCAAGCATTTGATTGTTCATTGAATTGTTGAGCTGTTCATGAGTGTTGTCTCCTGGATCTATACTACTCTCGTCACTGTTCACAGTATCGCCATCCGAATTGTCCTCGTTCATTCCATAGCTCGCTAAAACGATAGAATATGCTTTGTTGACTGCCGCACGAAATACACTGCGTTTACGTTTGGAGTACTCTCTGTACTGCCCTTGCAAATGATCAGCCATCACATTGATATCCACATAGGTTTTGTCGACATTTGATTCCAGATACTTTTGTACGCGAGGTACTAATGTGGGATCAGACATGTACGGCATTTTATGGCGTAAAATTTTAGGTAGATCCAATTCAACACTTACTCATACGAATCACTAGTTTTAAATATATATTTCGTCACACATTCAAGTCCGAATTTTCTTGTTCCTGTACACAATAACACAAAATAAAAAGTATCAAAATGCGTACTTAGCGTCTGTTGTAATATTTTAGGTTAGCTTACAGTTGGCCATTTTTGCTTTTCTTTTCAACTTTTCAAGATGAAGATGACAAATAAACAAGTTTGTTCGATCGAGTGCTCGTTGTCGTTTAGTGTAGAAAGAGCCGTGTTCTGGGACTCAGAACATCGTTATGGCAAATGTTGCAATAGCGAATGTGGGACATGGATAATAATGTATGAGCCTTAAAAGAAAGAAGACGAATAAGAACTGACAACTGTCCGGATAGTCCTAGTAGCTAAGATCCTAAAACTATCAAGAAGAATAATCAACATTGATGGGTGACATTATAACTGTCTATATTCAAAAAAGTAGATATAAAATTAAAAATAACGGTTTTTTTTGTTTTGTTGAGAATGTTTGTAGATTGAAACCAAATCATCTGAATCCAATTTCGGTGCAATTTGAAAAATACCAAAACAATATGGAAGACATCATAACTTTCGATAAAAGCCTTCAACAACGTTATCAGGAATACAGTGAGATTTTGTCCAGCAATGATATTCTTCCATCATCACAGTTATCCAAACAGTGGGCTCTCCATGTAGAAATGACTGTGGAAAATATTGGCTGGCAAGCTATTTGGAAAATACCTCGCCTCACTTGTGAATCTCTGCATATACATTTTCCCTCATATGTACTAGTCTTTGTTTTAAACATAGATGCCCAAAAACTGAAAGTTCTAGTTCGAGTTCTAGCTGTGCAAGAGGATATCCATATTCCAGACAAACACTGGATACCTCTTATACAACTCTGGCCCACCAGAGAGCAAGAAAAAAGCATTGCACTCAGTTTGATGCAAACAGCAGATGCTTTAGATACACTGAGGTTTTTTTATTTGTATGTTTATATGCCTTGGGATAGAGATGATGATGACAATCATGACTGGAGAGAAAAACATTTAGAGAGCCGTCTACAATTCTTCTATGACTTGAAGAATGGTGTGATACCTAGAGGAGTTGCTGAACATATTCATGATCTGTTGATAGAAGCAAGGAGGATGCAGAATAAAAGGGAAGCTTTGGAAGAAAAACTCAACAGAGAAGAGTATGAGATGGAGTTTCAAAAAGGTGAGTTTCCATTTTAAATTTATAAGGAAGTATGGAGAAAAATGATTATTTGTTGTTAGATATTAGAAAAAACCAAACAACTCAAACTTTACTGGAAATCCACGTCCGCCTACAAGAAATCCGGGCTGAAATCGATATTCTAGAAAGTCCCCTACTTCGTGAAGTGATCATTAGAAGACATGACACAAAACCTGTTGCTCCAACACCTAAGCAACACATTTGGTTGATATTCAATGAGGGCACCACTGCTGACTGTATTTCTTTCTTGCACCAAGTAGAAACAAGTTTCCCATTGCAAAAAATCACATTCTCTGACAGCTTAGCCTCCAAACTGGAATCCACAAACTCTGGGGATATTTATCTGCTGAATGAGAACACTCACACCATACGTACTATTGGTGCCCTGGAGAAAGGGGGCACACTCAGAGGATTCGGCGATAAAAATAGGATTATTGTGGATTCCATCCTGGAGGATGTTATGCTGGATTTCAATGGGGATGAAATTCTCATTGAAAACTTGACAGTGGACACAAAATCAGTCCAATGTGGCATTTTGGTACGTAAAGGCAAGTGTGTCATCAGCAACTGTAAAATCCAGGGCAATGGATCATCTTCCACCCAACAAGGCATTATTGTGCTAGCAGAGGCTGAAGTGGTGTTAGAGAATTGTGAGATAACTGGGTTTGCAGTGGGGGTGGTTGGAAATTCTGGATCAAAAATCACCTTGAAAAATTGTGATCTACATCATGGTGATATTGGAATGAAGGTGTTTGACAAATGTAAAGTTCTAATGAGCAACACATTGGTCAGGGAATTTTCAGAGTTTGGCTTTGTCTTGGATAGTGAAGTTGCTGAAGCTGCTGTGGGAGAATTTGATACTTTAAATATGTGAGTCTTTTGCTGATGAGATATCACCTGAAAGACAACTTTTGCTTCCAAAAAATGTCAGAAAACTGTCTTCTCCAAATGTTACCAACTGGATAGTTTTCAATGTCAAATTTCTGATTTCTGAAACCTTTTTGAAAGGATTAATTTGCAATAGTTTTTAGACATTTTCAATGGAGTTGGAAGTTGAATTTGATGAAAATATAAGATGCTAAATTTCTTCAACTTTTAGGATTCCAAACATGCAGCTTGAAAATATTCAAGGGACCAATAATATGAAGGGAGATGCAGCTATAATGAGAAAAGAAAAATTAAAACCAGTAGAGGATTTGTTCTCAAATCCAAATTTAGATCCTACAATCATTGATTCAGATGATAATGAGGAAATAAGGATGTTGTAGTGTAGATTTTAAATTTTACCCAATATGTGATATTTCCAGGGCAATGGTGCTTCTTTATTTCAATATTTTTGCCATGTTACAATGGTATAGTTTTATTGTAAATTTTAATAGAATGTATTGATGTATATTTATTCTTTCAATAAATAACTCAAATCACTACCAACATCTATTTCCCTAGGTTTCTGTCCCCTGAAATAAAATATAGCCAAAGTAATATAACTATCAAATAAATGAAAATAGGAATAAACAATGAAAATGCACAATAGAATTTTTATTTACATGATATACCAGATCAATAGATTTATCCAGTGATTCTTTCACATGGAACATGAATCAAAAATTGGTTCAAATGCATTTCTGAATGATGTCAACTCAGTAATAAAATGATAATGCAATGAAAAATGTTTTTTTGTGAATAAATAGCTACTCACTTTATGAACAATCTTGCCCCAATCAGTCCTTTCAAAACTGCAGTATTACCATTCACAGAGAGGGTGGCCCCTTCTCTCAGACCCAAAACATGACTGGAATCTTTCTCCTCCAGGTACTGCATTATTCTTTCCTCCCTAGTTTCGCCCTTGTGCTTAGAACCATCATCAGGATCCTGATAATGGGGGTTGATATTGAAGGGCACCAAATTTAAACTGTCAAAGCTAGGAGGGTAGACAATTGGCATGTCATTGGTGGTGTGTATGCTTCTTGTTGCCACATTTGTCCCTAAAAAAAGCTGATCAATTTCAAATACAGTATATGATTCATGTTTTGAGATTGAAAAAAAAAAATACCAGCACTGGAACCAATATAAGGGATCCCGTTTTTGAGAACCCTTTCATTGATAGCCTCCACTAGGTTTAGGTCATAAAGAGTTTTCAGGAGACGAAAAGTATTTCCACCCCCAATAAAGATAGCTTCTGCCTGTTTCACAGCTTCCAGGGGATTTTGGTTATGTATACTTTCAACCTGGAATCCTTAAATTCACCAAATTAGGCAACAGGAAGAAATATAATAGGTGGAAAAACTTACCCCATCTTCTGAAAGGTTGTTCTACCTTTTTCAAATATTCCTCATGGTTGCTCAAGGCATATGGCACAAACAATACTGTGCTTACATTATTTCTGGAATCAAATCATAATGAGCACAGGATAAACAAGTTTTTAATGAACTTTTATTATACTAACAAAGTCAACAATTCACAAATATCCTTGGCAGCATATTCCAAATATTCATGACCATGCACGTTTGACGATGATAGTAGCAACAGTTGCCTTTTCGCCATTTTCACTAATCCATCTAGATGATATCTCGATGATATCATTGATAAAATATCAAGTAAAATTTATGTTAATTGAATAGTACATTATTTGATTTGTTTATCAAAATATTTTCGAATTTGAACCATTCCATTACTCTTCTTCTTCTTCGCTTCTTTAGCCTCTTATCCAGTCCACTCAGTGGGTTGTTCCTGGGTCTGATTTTTTCGTAATAGATTTTCTTGGATAAAGGTAACAGATTTGTATCAAAAGGTAATAGACTCGAAAAATTTGACATTTTGAATGTTATTCTTGTCAAGCCAAACCAATGACGGCTAAATGGACTGTCTGACGAGTGACGAGTACTATAACCTGTCAGACAGTCCATTTAGCCGTCATTGGCCAAACCCACAAACCATACCGCACAAATTAGACAGTTTCGACAGGAATTAGGAAGAAGTCACACAGAACTTATGACATAAATATAGAACATAGACCCATAGAGCAGAACATAATTATCCGCTGAACACAGTAACAGATTTTTTAGTAACGAAACATCATATTATTTTGGTGCTAACAGCAAATAGTAATAGATTCATGACTATAATGACAAGAACAACACTGTCCAGAGTTAGACATCAGGACATAAAGCTATCTTCTTCTTATTCCTTCCTCCCTGTGCTCTAGGCGCGAAAATAAGACTTCTTATTTCAGTTTCTTGGCCACTTCTCTCTCATCCCACATATTATATGACATTCAACCAGGAACATTCCTCTTCTCTGCAAATTGGATATATATAACTTATATACAGGGTATGTCACGACGAGCTTACACTATCTCTATTATCGAGAATCAGTTGGAAGAAATCCATGAAAATATGCATGCTTATATTAAAAATATGCATGCTTATATTTAAAATATTTTCCGCAATGCAGTGTTGCCGCTTCTATCAAAAAGTAGCAACAACTTTGTTATTTCAAATAGAATACCCTTTATTTTATTGCATTTTTAGATTTCCCCTGAATAGCTGATTCCATCGATACATCACACTTGGGGTCTATCGGAAATGATTTCAGAGATATAGGGCGTTCAAAATCGAGATTTTTCAACTTTAGGATTTGCGATTTGTTTGTGTCGAAACTATTCATTATCGGCCAAAACGGATCACATGTCCCTATCTCAACTTTGGATTTACTGTTTACTGATATTTAATCGGAACAGATACTGGGTGATTAGAATTCTGAATCTTGAACCACTCTGTATCTGTTCCGATTACATATCAGTAAATAGTGAATCAAAAGTTGGGACAGGGTCATGTGATTTATTTTGACCGATAATGAATAGTTTCGACACAAAAAAATCCTAAAGTTGAAAAATCTCGATTTTGAACACCCTATATCTTTGTAATCATTTTCGATAGACCCCATGTGTGATATATCGATGAAATCAACTCTTCAGGGAGAATCTGAAAATGCGATAAAATACAGGGTGTTTCATTTGAAATATCAATGTTGCTACTACTTTCTAGTAGAAGCGGCAACACTGCATTGTCGAAAATATTTTAAATGAAGAGAGCGTATTCTGAAACATAAGCATGCACATTTTCATGTATTTCTCCCAACTGATTCTCGATAAAAAGATTGTGTAAGCTCGTCGTGACATACCCTGTATATTCAACTTAAAAATAAAAAGAAAACGAAGGAACACTGTTCAAATTGAAAGTAAGGTTCAAAGGAACACCATGAAATGCACTGACACTAGCTTATTCACATCTCCAAAAGCGGAAAAAGGGGTGGTTGAATGTTCTTTTGTGTATACCTTTATTTGAAGATAGAATAACAAAACAATAAAACTTAAACAATGTACACATACTACACAATTACCACACAAATATCATTCCAATTCTGTAATTGTAAATATTGATGAATTTACATTTTTGTAGAATGTAAGCATAGACATATGAAATTGTATGAATATCTCAGACTATACTTGAAGGAATAAGGAATGTCAACATTTGAAAAAAAAAAATTTGTCATTTGTCTGGATATGATACTCATCATAGTAACGAACATCCATTTTCAAAATTTGAGATGGTAGAATAAATACATAACGAAAAACAATCAGTCATTATTAAAATTGTGAAGGAATAAAAACGGTCAACAAATGAATGGAGATGAATTGCAATAATCTACAAGATATTTTTGAATTTTTGTCTACATCAACTTATTTTGATTGAAAAAGTCTGCAGTATTTACTGTGGGTCTCGTCAGAGCTGTTTAGAAACATTAAATAGATTTCATTTTCTTATTTTTATTAATACTAATAAATACTGGGCTTCCTTAATAAAAAAACATGTCTTTGGTTAATTAAATTTGATTACAGACAAAAATCTACAAAGCAGCCAGGAAGAAAACGTACGAGAATGAAGTTTTCACTCACTGGATTATAGCATTAGAATCAAAAGTTCAGCAAATTCAAATATTCACTTTGACACCTGTCATTTGTACTAGACACTATATATGCTATCACTGGCTGTATATATAGGTATAGAAGATAATGAACCTTCTGATTCGATAGGACTTTTCATTTAGATGACAAATGACTATCTCTGTTTACATCTCACGTCCAACGATACAGTGGCGGCCATTTTCACCGAAACACTTACACTCCTCAGTAATAAGTAAAATTTTTTGGAATCGAATTATTATCATACAATTAATACACACCAGGAATATAAAAACAGAAATACTATGTTGTAAATTGTTGTTTCTCAATGACGAATGCCCATGGTGGTTGACACGTGTTGACATTTGACAATTTGACAGAACGTCAATAATACCCGCCATATTCGATATGGCCAATCAGCATTTTGTGTTGGAACTTCACCTTCGCATTACCCAATACATTCTTGGATCTAAAAACGAGCGCATGCGTCTTAAAAATATATCTAGATGAAAAGGCCTATTCAAATTCGCGAGGACCATTGAATAAGTTTTCTTCGATGAAGCCAAACACACCATGATGGCTTCCCAAAGTGCATCATAACCAAAAATATCACGTCGTCGAACAAAAAAATCAAATAAAATCTGGCACATACGAACATATTCGACATCCTACTCGATAGAGACAACAAAACCAGCTCCTCCATGAAGAGAAAAAAATCAAGACTGCACGCTTAGTCTTTGACAGATGTTCTCCACTCTGGTGCGCATGCTCGCGATGACGTCTTGCGCTAGTTCCTCCACCGTGGTGTACTTGCACTTGCTGAAACTGAAGATGTCCGCCAGGAAGTCCATCACCTACAGAACAAAATAGTATATCACATAACAAGAGTTGTTTTGATGATGTGACCAATCAGCAAAAACAAAAAACAAGTGTGAACCAATGAAAACAAAGTAAACACGCCGCTTTTCTATCGCGAATAGCAAATGTCTTTCCTTTTGTGAATTTATAAATAAAACGACAATAGTTGTACACTTTTTGATTGGTCAAACGACCTTCAATATGGAGGTGCATCCACCTGTCTTGTTTTCTCCATTCAATTCTATGTATTCTATTCCACTTTGTCAATGCATTAGTTACGTTTTATTTATCCGATTCCCCGTCACCGGAATCAGTTTAATGTGTCGTTTTATTTGCAGTTTTTCTGATTCCAGTAGCTACTTTTGTCTCACTACAAGGAATGACGTGAAATGACTGTTGACGATGTCAAAAAATCAAATTAGGCTGACGAAAAACGAAATTTTTTGAAAGTAAAATACATTTAGAAGACATTTTCATCGTGAGTTTCACTAGTTTATGATTCTTTCAAGTAAGACAGGTTCAATAACATGTTCATTCCCAGATAAAATGAATTCTCTCAATCTCAGAGAAGTTTCTTTAATCACCACAATCACTGCTCCAAATTTTAGTTGACTCATTTTCTAGATTCTCAACTCTTGTATTATGATTTTGAAATTATTTGGATCCCCCATATACACATAAAACCTCTTATGTAAATTCTCTCATGCAAGGTTATGAAGTTTCTCGTTTTATTTGAATTGTCTTTGTTTTTTGCTCTTTGGACACAAAACTTCCAACAATCAGACATGAAACTCTATATGTCAGTACCTTGGATATCAACTATTCTATTAGAATCCGTCTTTAGGGACCGTAAGTCTCAGATTATTGAGATGATGGAATAAAAATATCAAATATCTAAACCTAACATCAGGTGGGCACTTCGAAGGCGCAAATTCATTATTGCATGGGAGATACCCTTACGATTTTTAGCTATTCAGTGACTTGACATTCCGGAAATGTCAACCATTTGGATGTCTATTGTCGCCACTCTATTTATAAAGTCACCTAGTTTTCCCCATCTGTCCTTGTCTTCAGTGTTCCAACGTAAAATAATGAAAATTATCATTATTTTCTGGGAGGAGACATCTCATTAGAGCCTTTTTTTCCAAATTTCGGATATATTTACTCATTTTCCAGATATCAACTCTCAAAGTCGTGAAGACAATAGTCTGTCACCCTGTACAATGGACAGAAGTGACAAATAGTGATGAAATTGCTATTTGTGCACAGAAATACGAGGTGTTACAAATAGTCTTTCAAATCACTCTGTGTATGAACATCAAGTTTTCAATAGTATTCATTGATTCAAGGAACCAATCTACATAACTTAAAAGATGTTCTCTTTTGGAATTAAAACATCACCTGTTCCTTGAAAAATACGCATGTGTCGTGCAGTAGCTCGTCCGAGCCAAGAAAGCCCCACGCTAGCAGCGGAGACAGCTGTTCGGAAATTGTATAGAAGTGTGCCATAAAGCCCCCTGGAAACCTATAAAAATGACAGTTTTCTATATCATGAATTAATTCAAGGCTTTGCCTACTGACTTTTTGAAAAAGTAACTTCTCGATCGCCATTGAAAGTTCACAATTATATACTTTTACGTACTGAAAAATGAACGTCGTGGTTCAAAATATAAGTTGAATTCAAAATAGAATAACTCATAGATCCCATAACTAATTTCTATTTGGTTCTCATAGTTGGTTAGCCCAATCTTTCAATTATTCCACAGAGCAATATGGGACTACCAAAATTTCAGATGACCGTTTTACAGGATGATAATTAAAGTAGTCTAAATTTGTGATTATTTCTTATAATTTTATGCCCTTCTTTCGAATCAATTTTGACAATTCAATGTTATTCAATTATTAATTGATATGATGTATCATTTTGAAGAAGAAAATGGTCCTTCGAGCCGGATCTATTCAAATCAAACCTTCAAGACTGACACGTTCTTTATGAAGGATTCAGAGTAGCACTTAAAACTACCTGAAGTAACAGTGAATGCCAAGCAGCTGGATCATTCACGAGTAGCAACAAACAGTTCACGCGAAGACATGGGTTCCATGAGTAATTCGATTTTGGACCACGACGGGCATTTTGTTGATCAGTTTAATATGAATTTTATTTTGAAATGTCAGTAGATGAATCATGCATGAGTATTCTTCAGTCTAGAAGCCAAGTGTAAATAGTTCAAAGGCAAAAAAAGTGTCAGTTCATCGTTATATAAACATTTGAAAAAAAAAACAAAAAGCCCTAACCTCAATTTCCTTCTCTTGGCCTTCAACACCGACCACACGGCCGTCGTGAGCGCCGTCTCCTTGAATCCCTTCGACAGCCACCTGTTCTGGATGACAGCTGTCACCGAGGAGGGCGGGTGCTCGAGGTCGTCGAACGCGTCCATCAGCACGTAGTCGCACACCACGTCGTAGAAGGTGAGGGCCTTGAGGCCTCTTGAGGCCAGCTCGTCCTCGAGATCGCGCCAATTCGAGGGGTTCTGGACGAAGTCGATCATCTCCTCGTAACCTGAATATAGTCAGATAACAAATAAAAATAGATAGACACACCGCGATTCATCCATAAATCACTAAAAAGTATACGACTAGACGCCGAAACACGGATAAATGAATGGAATAGCGAACTGTGGGGATAATTCTGCGGAAGTATGACTAGAGAATTGATATTTTGTATGAATAACACGCATTTCATCAACAAAAGCAAGCCCTTAAACAATGGTTAGGGCCTGGAGGCGACGCGAGCCGAGCTCCTCTTCCAGATCGCGCCAATTGAAGGGATTCTGGACGAAGTCGATCATCTCCACGTAGCCTGAAGAACGATCAGATTGAAGTTTTTTACCAACATATAATATCATATAATCATACTAATACAATCCACTATAACTATAAATATATTGGTCCTTCGAGCCGGATCTATTCAAATCAACCTTTCAAAACTGCCATGTTCTTCACAAACGGTACAGAGCAGCACTCAAGATTATCTGGAGTAACAGTGAATGTCGAGCAGCTGGAGCACAATAAGCATTATTCAGATATCAATCATGATATTCTCACCTATCAAAAAATCCTTCGGATCCTTATCAGCGTACAGCAGCAAATCCGCCAAAATCTGCCTGCCAGCATCCACGAAATAAAGATAATTCACCCGATCCCGCAACAAGTGCTGAAAAGCCAACCGGAGGCAGTGCAGCTTGGCCAAATATTCGCCGTCGGAGGCGCATTTGACCGCCTCCGTGCGGAGGGTGCGACACGGGATGCCGCCGCCCGTTTCCAGCTTCTTGAGGGCTGCTTGGTAGAGCGGGAAGGCGTCCAGGTCGGGGAAGTACTCAGCGAACTCTTCGAATTCTCTCAGGTCGGCCACCTGGGGGAAGGAAGGCGGGTTTTTAAGGGCGAAAAAGCCGAAAAAATAGATTGATCCATGGCAATAATTTACAGGAATCGACTATTTCATCGGAGTGAACAATCAGAAACACGAATCTGAATTCTTGAATTCTCTCAGGTTAGCCACCTGAAGAGTGTGAAATGGTCGAAAAATAGTGTTGGATTCTAAGAATTAACAAAAATGAACTATTTCATCGAAGTCTTTACTTCAAAAACATTAATCTGGTAATTTTGGCATTAGCTACTACACTTCTACCAATGTTTTTTTGGCATCAATCTGAAAATAATCTATACATTTTTCTGGTCCAAAATAACGAGCCGAATCCAAATCTATACCAATTTTGGGTCTAGTCCTGAAATTCCACCAGTTAAACGATACATTTTGCTAAATTCTTTGTTTTTGTACAAAAATATCGTAACAGGTGACACATTATAAAGTACCACGCTATGTAACTTTTTTATTTTTGACAGTAGAAAAAAAAAGTCTCACAGGGGATTATTTCCATTGCGAATTTATAGAGAGTATGAATTTTAGGGACATCCAAAACTAACAGAGTTGGATTGACAATGACGAAGATTGCAAATCCAGGTATATTCGCTATATCGCTACCTTTGACATTCAATTCTCATTTCTTATTGTCGGTGATATCTGAAAATCAATATTGTAATCATTGTCAAGGCCTACTTTCTAGAATCATCCAAAATTGATCAACTTTGGTAGTTTCAAATGCCCATATTTTGAGAAATACAGAAGAGAAATATTGTGAGGTATTTTCCGAAAGCTCTTCAAAAGGTCCATACCATGGGGAAGAAATATATATAGGGTGTTCAATCTAAAATTCATATACTTTTTGCTTCCCCCTGCATGTTTTACAGATAGTGAAAATGTATATTATTAGAACACCGTAGAAAAGTCGGCGACCTTTCACTTTTCTATAGATACTTCCACGAGAAATGTTTCTCAGAGATCTCTGCTATGATTCCATCACTAGCAATACCAGTCAGACGAAATCGGCAGTTCTAGTCAGCACGTCCTTTCGTCGTTAACCTTGAAATATGTCGAACAACACTCTACCAAAACTCATTAACCTCCAGAAGTTCAGGAAAAATTTCAATACCCACCTCCTCTCCCCATCCTCCCTAGGAACGCACGATGTTCCACGAACATTATAGGAATTTCCTTTCGTGCGGTCCAAGAGATAAAAAAAATTTGATTCGGCAAGGAGAAGAAAATCCCCTGTGAAGCTTTTCTAATCAGTTACAGGGGGTGGTACTACATAAAGTATCACTATATACTGATTCTGAAACTGAGTTAATTTTTTGCTGAAGTCCCAAAAGTTCATGAATGATTCATTTTTTAATTTTATTATATCTTTCTATAGGGAAATATATCCGAAAATGATAAAATATGATATATCTTCTTAGAATATCAACTTTTCCAACCCAAAATGATTTTTTTTTTCAATTTCACCAGAGAAAAAAATCAGAAAATGTCTAATAAGATATCTAATGGGCTTATATCACAAAAAAAATTATTTCATAATTCGATAGAACTCACCCAAACTAGCTCACCACCGCAAACCGTTTCTTGCTGTGAGCTCCCTACGTTTTATAAAAAATTATTGAAATCCCCGATTTTTCGGTCCTCTGAAAACGAGGCGATGATGTGACGTCAAAACCCTAATACTGAAACAAGACTATTCCAGAATGATACATGATTTCTGACAGAGTGAATTAGCGCGAGATCACAGTTGAAAGAATTAATATATCAGTCTCCGTCGGGCGTTTGGTATTTTCTTTTAACTATGGCGAGATGAGGTTTCTACGTCATAAGATGGTCCGTTTTCAGAAGGTACTATTATTTATGTCTAAAAATAAAACATTCCAATTAATTTTTCGATCGAATTATGTCGTCTATCATTATTCATGTATAAAAGGATCATTATAAACATGGTTTGAGTTAAAAGGTGTTTACGCCCATTGTGTCAGAAATTGGTGATAATTTGCACCAACTTCAATAAATTTCTGAAATTCTGAATATTAGAATAAAAAAAAAAAACAAATCAGGAGTAGGTATTCAATTTGAGAGGGTGGCGATTGAAAAAATGAAGAGTTTCGGATGCAGCTGTGATAAATCTGATATATTATATTGTTGACGTACATCCGAACAGAAACTAATTAACGACTCCAGAAGCGTACCCAACTATTTTGCAAGGAGGTCACAAACAAACAAAAAACCCCTCACCATATCCTGAGCCGAAGCAAAACTCTCCCCGCCCGACAAATCCACATCGCCTCCCCCCAATTCCTCCCTATTCCTCCTCCCCCCTGCCGCCCCCTCTGGCCTAAACAATATCGACCTTTCGTCGAGAAACAGCATTTCCGAGTTCTCTTGCAGGTCCAAGGCGAACTCCAGCAGCTGCTGCAGGTCCTGGCAGAAGGCGGCCTCCTCGCGGCCCAATACGGCCAGGGGGGCGCCGGCGGATTGGGCGAGGCCGTCCCTGTCCTTGCGGTACGAGGCGAGGGCGTCCTCCCAGTAGCCGATGCACGTCTCCAGGGCTTCCATGCCTACAAGAAAAAAAGATAGAGATTAGGACTTTTTTTATATTCATCATACAGGACGTGGAAAGAAATTCTGAATTGAGAAGAACTAATCTCGTGATAATTTTTTTATAAAAAATGCATGAGCTGCCTCAGATCAGAAATTATTTATTTGCAAATGTACCTCGAGACTTATCAAAAATTAACACGATACAAAAAAATATTTCCATAGGGAATATCTTTCTGGAAACAAAACTAGATGTTTCCAGTCCGACCTCTGAAAAGCTATCAACAAATTTGTACGGCAACATGGTTGTTTGAAACACTTGCAGGTCACTGATGATGATCAAAAACATCTCAAAACGTGACTTACAGTCACAGAACATGCCATGCCAAAAATTATGAAAATCTATCTCAGCCTTTTTCTTATGAGCAAAATAATTTTTTTCCAAAAAAACTTCAACGTCTTGTACCAACTCAAAGAGACGATTTTGGATATAAATAAGTTGGCCTAAATCAACTTGTTTTTATCCTAGTAGTCCACAGCCGAGCCATGTCCCAACCTTTTACAGACACTCTGTATATAAAGAAATACATTGAGAATTCGCATTCTCTATGTGATGAAGATATCAATCCTTTCTTTATTCAACAGAAAACAACTACTTTCCTGGCTATATGCCACGACGAACATTGAATTACATATCTATATTGAACATACACGATAAGAAGTTGAAAACAAAATCTTCTGAAGTAGAGAATTTGCATTCTCCTTCATATGAAGATATGCACATATTATCATTCTGAATATACTGAACATATTGATAAGTTATATTTTTATATCATAATACATTAAATTATTTTATCCGACTCGAGAGATGATGCTGATTCTCAATTTCAGAGATGACATTTTATCATGGCCCCTTTTTCTTCCCTACGAGTTGGCGTTTTCAAATTTGAAATCCGACGTTTCGTCTTCCAGAAACCCTCATAAACTAATTTGTTCTTGATACAGACCTAGATTTTTTATGCCAACTTTTCTGACCTTGGGATAGCCCAAGAGAAGAAGAAGAAGCCCAAGTAGAAAATTGCGCAACTTTGCAATAACCATTAACCGACCCTGTATCTCTTTGTTTGAAAGATCCCAATGACGAGGATCTAATTTCAGCCACCCTATACACAGAAATTTCAACTTGTACCTACTGATTTGTATGTCAAAATTCTAATATAATAAGAAACATTAATAAACGATAGTAAACATTCTCGTGAACGAGCTCATTCGAAGAAACCGTCTTAATTTCTGATTAATATTCACGAATTATGTTTTATTCATTCATTCATCGCTAATGGATTTGAGGAATGAATCATTATGCAACTTTGGGGAATGCCATAACATGAAAAACTGGTTTCGTTATAATATAGAAATATGTTTCATTTCTGAGAAAAAAGCCTTGCTTATGGCAGTATATTATGTAATGTTAGGAATACTTTTTTCAAAGAGGTTCTTCAAGTATGTAAAATTTCATAATTGAATGAATATCAAGCTGAATACAAAAGGTTTCTGATATGGTTTCAAATCATATTTCAAATACAAATGCAGGAATAACAGCTGTGATATTTATAAATATCAGTCAGTAACATAATCAGTCGTTCAAAACAACGTATAGGTAGAATCGAGGTAGAATCTATAGTTCGTGTTGAATCATTTTAGACGTTTTTTGTCAGGTGTCGACATCAATTTTCGATCTATACCAGCATAACATGAGGCCGCTATTCACACATTATTTAGAAAATTGTTGAATAACCCACCCACCTATGCAAAAATTAATCCGAAATCCTTCGCCATTTTTTGAAATCTGTATCTGTAACCACCTAATAATATGATGAAGGTATACAGGGTGTTTCAAAAATACCTGACCCCCTTACTAGGGTAGGTAGAACACTGCAAAATAAGTTGGGTTTACTCAGTGAAAAAATTTCGTAACGGCGTCCGTTATCAAGATACAAGGTGTTGAAAAAATGATTTTTTTACACATTTTTCAAGATTATGTCTAAACTACTCGCAACATTGTGATGCAATTTTGTATGGATGTTTCTTGGAATCTGACACATCGCATGCATTTGTTTTTATACATGACTCTCATAGAGGGCGCTAGTTACACGGTTCGTATCGAGTAGTTTTGAGCATATATTTTTTGAGGTTAGATTTTTCAATCCAAATTTTATGTGAACTTGAACATCATTCAATTTCACACCAAAAAGGTACTCTTGGTAAAATTCGATACTGTGTTCCGTTTTCGGAATATTTCGATTTGAAAATGATGAAGTGATAACTGTTGCTGGTATAATAATGCTATGTATTAAAGTGAGTATTATGAAAAATTATCACCTATTTATTGAAAACCAAAAACAACAATACATTTTTGCTGCAGAACTCATTGATTTAACAATGAATCACAAGAATAACATCGAAACAGATTTGACTAAGAACATGGATTACACAGTTTTGTTGTATCTTGAGCAGAAAGTCTATGCTACATAGGTAAATTCACGTCAAGAGTTGTGAGACATAATTGAAAGATCAAATGACTTACCTGAAGGAAATTTGATCCAAATTGTACGAGGTTTCTGTTCGAACTTATTACACTTATGTAGTATTCGTTGCAATACGGCGAGGTACCACGTTTAGAGATTTCTTGAAATCCGGCAACTCTGCATGCAGTTCCCACGTATGCCAGCCGCCGAGCCGATGTAATCACTTTAGTTTAAAGGTATGGTTTAGATCACTAGGGATGTGGGGTGAAATAAGGAATATTTCAGGGTGGGTTTTTGTAATAAGTTCGAACAGAAACCTCGTACAATTTGGATCAAATTTCCTTCAGGTAAGTCATTTGATCTTTCAATTGTACTTCGGTTTCTGTTCTTCACTTATTACACTTATGTAGATGTTCAAAGCCAGTGATCTGAACCCACGCTAGATAGATAAGGCATTTTAATCCTATTTCCATAGAACAACATGTAAGTAACAAAATGTAATATAATGAAAAATATATACTAGCTTATTTGAGTTTCATTGGCTTCTTCTGTCTGTCCCGCCTGTCCGTGATCTGTCCTCAGTCCTTTCTTCCGCTGATTTCCAAATAGCTTCTGCGAAATTATTACTACTTTCCGTAATAGGTCTGTTGTAGAAATTTGCGAAAGTTTGTGAGTTGGTACTCCAACCAGCTCGTTTCCGAATTTCCTCCAGATTAACACCACCTCTAAACGCTGCAGAGGTGGAAGCGTGTCTAATAGAGTATCCGGAAAATTTGACTGTATCAATACCACTCTTGTTCAAAATATTTTTGATCCACCTGCTTATGGTCTGACTGGATGCTGGGTGGAATGGTTTTTTGTGTGTCAATATAAGTGTATTTTCTGTGCCTCTTATTAGAGATGTTCTTTCTATGTATTCCAGGAGGGTGGATGCCACACATAATTCCGGTTTTTCTTTGAATATGGGAAAAATCAATAGAGGTTGAAAACCGTTTTTCTTGCTTGTCTTTATTCTGTCAGGTATTTTGATTTCCAACTGGTCCTCTTTATTTCTGATGTTATTTATTTTTATAAGAGTGAATGTCTGAATCCGGTGTCCCGAGAGAAGTGCGAGTAAGGTTACTAGCTTATAGGTAAGGTTTTCCAATGTGATTTCTTTCACAGGGTATAGTTTGCTCATCTGTGCCAGGACTGGTGCTGGGTCCCATGTTTCCTGATATCTTGGTCCTCCCGGTCTTTTATTGTAAATACCTTTGAGATACCTTTTTATGTAGGCTTCATCCCCTTTGCCAATGTCCAAAATCAGACTAAGTGCAGATTTGTGTAAGTTTATCGTAGAGTGTGATAATCCCTTTTCGAATAACTCGTTAAGGTGACATATCATGGTCTTTAGTTCATATTGGTATGGGTCTCTTTCTTGATTGTTGCAGAACTCCCACCATTTCCTTAGACAGTAGTCATATTGTTTAAGTGTGTTTGATGATATTGATGATACTATGGCTTCCATTCCGACTTCTGGGAAGTTTCTCCGAAGAAATGCCTCCCTGATAGAATGGCTGATTCCAGGGTAAGGGTGGCCCATAAAGGGTGGGGTTCTCTGAAAGGAGACAATAATAATTCCTTGTTAGGTTTGAATTTCAAAATTTCGCTAATAATCAGCTTCTTGTATGTGGGGTACCAGGGTTGTGATGGCCACTGGGGTACCACCACAATGCCTATGGCGCCCTCGTTTATTATTTTATGTAATGTTCTGGTGATCAGAGCGAACGGCGGAAAAGCATAGAAAAATTTTTCTGACCATGGCACAGTGAAACTGTCTACGGTGAGCGAGTAGGGATCTGGTTTCCAAGAAATATAGTCCCCACATTTTGTATTGGAATGACTGGCGAAAAGATCAATGTTTGGTGTGCCAAACGTGTTAGTTATTTTTTGAAAAGATATTTTGGACAACTCATATTCAGCCTCGATATCTTTTGTTCTTGATTCTTCATCAGCAATAGTGTTCATCTTTGTGTTGATGTACGAAGCATGAACCCAGATATTCTTGCTTTCACAATATTGCCAAAATTTTTTTGTGATGTCATTGAGTTTTTTGTATTTTACACCTCCCATTCTGTTTATGTAAGCAACCGCTGTAGTGTTGTCTATTCTGAGAAGGATGTCACCTGAGTGTTCCTCTTTGGTGAAACTTAATAGACCGTTCATTGCTGCCAATATTTCTAAATAATTTATATGGTACTTTCTTTCCTCTGATGTCCAGAAACCCCTTGCTTTCTCAGAGTTGTGATGGGCTCCCCAACCCGAACTTGAAGCGTCTGTAAAAATTTCTTTAGAATATGATTGACTTTTTATCGCTGAATGTGAGTTATCCAAATTATTTATCCACCATGTAATGTCACAGATTATATTTGAAGAAATTGCCATTTTTTTTTCGTAATCATAATTGCTATTTTTGAGAGCTAACATTTTTGCTCGTTCTAATGATTTCGTATAAAGCCAGCCATATTGCACTGCCGGACATGCAGCATTCAGGGAACCCGTTACTTGGGCGAGTTCCCTGATTTTGCAGTTTTTCTTAAGAACAAATGTTCTCAATGTGGATTTTATCCTATCAATTTTTTCCTGCGGAAGTTTCATTGTCATTTCTTCAGTATTGAAAGTGAACCCTAGAAATGTGCATTCTGTACTGGCCTGAAGGTTACTTTTCTCAGCATTTATCAAGAAACCTAACGATGACAAGAGCTTAACAGTGGTTTTCGTGTTTGTTTGTGCCGTTTTTTTTGATTCACTGATTAAAAGTATATCATCCAAAAAAGAAACACAGGTTATGCCTTGTGTCCTCAGGGTGGTGAGAATAGGTCTCATGATTTTTGTGAAAACATATGGGGCTATGTTCAGGCCAAACGGCAAGCATGTGAACTCAAAAAGTTTATTTTTGAATTGAAATCTCAAAAATTTCCTAGATTCCTTGTGGATTGGTATCAAAAAATATGCATTTTTCAAGTCCAAGCTGCTCAGAAAAAACCCTTTGTGAATGAGTTTTAGAACAGTGCGATGATCTTCTAATTTGAAGTGTGGGGCTACGATGTATTGATTTAGTTTTTTAAGATTCAAAATGAATCTGAATTTCCCACTTGGTTTTTTCCTAAGGAAAAAAGATGACAGGAATTCGCCCCCCTCATGTTGGCATTCAGCAATTGCACCTATGTCTGTTAATTCTTCAATACATTTATTGTATTCTAAAATTTGTTCCTTTTTTATTTTTACATTTGGGACTCGATATTGACGTGGATAACGATCAAATTCGAGTTTGTATCCTCTTACCCAATTTAGGATCTTGCTACTAGTGGTAATCTTTTCCCAAGCCAATATGTGGTGGTATAGATTCCCAGCATAATATTCGCTTACCTCCTGTATATTTAGTGATGTCTCTTCTTGTCTGTCCTCACTCTCGCCTCTCTCGGTTGTCTGGGTTGTCTGTGCTGTTTGTTTTGGTATTTGTACTGGTTGTATTCTTGTCCCCTCCTCTCTTTTTTCCATCTCGATTTCTGTTTGAGGCCATTTGATTGAAAAAACTGTTTTCCTTTCAGAATTGCAGCATTTTTTGGTCTGGCCAACTTTAATTCTTCAGAGTGTTTTTTCGTCTGTTGAATATTCTTCACTTTTTCTGGGAAATCGTCTCCGAAGATGAATTTCTCAATTGGGCATTCCTCAAGGATTGCTTTATTTTGTTGATTGATAAATGGCAATACTTGGTGTCTCCTATGCAGAGAGATCGTGTGGTGTACATCTGTCAGTATTTTCCCTGCATCTGCTAATGGGAGTAACATTTTGTTAGTTTCATCTGACGGATTGGAAAATAATGTGTTTAATGGGCCTGCCAAGGCACTAAGGCCGTTTCCCAGTTGCTCTTGTACTTTAGTCAAAAAACTGTCTTGCCTTCGAGATGTATCATTTAGGCATTCATGGATTTCCATGTTCATCCTTGGGGGATACAACCCTTGGCAGTTTTCAATAATGGGATATTTTTCTAACAGAACTTTTCGATCTTCTTTATCTAAGCCTTTCTGAAGGAATGCGGTCCAACGGCTAGATATTTCATCGTGGATACTTGGTCCTAAAGGAGGTTCAGAAGATGGATGGTTTCCTAGTATTTCGGCAACAAAGGAGTTTTCCTCATTTTCGACATCAGAATCGAAGCTTTCCTCCTCTGAACTGGAAGTTGTGTCGCTGTCTGTGAAGGAAAAATAATTGTTTTTATTTCCATGACCTGGACCCTGATGTTGAGAACTCATAATTCATGATATATGGCATAAAATGACTAAGCAATAGTCTCTGCATTGGTTGAAACAATTTCAGGAAAAATGTTCCATAATCGAGGAGGTGGCAACGCCGCATGCATGAAGCATAGCGAGCGGCAAACGGCCACGGCCGAGACACTGCCTTGGCCACGTCACACGATACGCTGAGTCGTAGTCATCAGCGGTAAAATTCCGTGACAGGCGAACTTACGATCGTCGTATATACCACGTCGTATAATAGCGAATAGCGTGCCGGCTCTCTCCTTCGTCGCAACCGTAGTCATTTTAGAATTAATTGAATTCTTCATCACTATTCACTCTCATGTGATTTTTTGGCCGCGTGCTAGATGTTTGCATTTTTGCGCCCCCCTAAGATGCTAGGGGTCTGAGTACTATCAACCTCATCGTGGTCCAAATGTTTGAAACCAACGTTTGATAAGAGGGATTTTGAACAATACATGTGATGTTCAACCGATTTCAACTCATCACATAGGTGATGAGCCCTACCGTCTCGATTTCCAATCGTAGGTTCGGTTACTCACGCCATGCAACATCTCACATACCTATTCTGACATCTTTATCTAAAATCAAATATCAAATTTATTTATTTCATTCTACTTACTTGAACTAGAACTGCTGCTAGATTCCAGCTGTTTCTTAACCCTTTCCGGCCCAAATTATTGAATCCGTTGAAAAAAATATATCATTCGATAATTCTATCATTGATAAGATTCTGAAGGTTGTTAAAGAAGAAAAAATGCCAGACATGTAGTTTTTATGACTCAAATACTATGATGCCATATGGCATCATTGGGATAATCCTAAACAATTGCCGAATGATCTGAACGCGCCTATACGTGGATATAATATATGATGCCATATGGCATCACTGGGCTTGAAAGGGTTAAGTTTTTTTATTTTTCTCTTGATTTCCTTTTTCTTGCGTTTTTTAGATTCTTTTCCCATGTTTGTTCGTATTTATGTCTTGTCGCACTCTTCACGTGTTTACCTCACGATACCACGAACGAAAGTGATTACATCGGCTCGGCGGCTGGCATACGTGGGAACTGCATGCAGAGTTGCCGGATTTCAAGAAATCTCTAAACGTGGTACCTCGCCGTATTGCAACGAATACTACATAAGTGTAATAAGTGAAGAACAGAAACCGAAGTACAATTGAACATCACTTAAATGTCCCAACAGCAGATCCTCAACTGTTAATAGAATAATTCATTCTTAAAAAAAGAATATAGAATCTTGTATTCCTCGAAACGTAGGACATTTTGAACACTTACTCTAACTGATTCAATATTATATATTTCTAGTCAAATATCTCTCAATTTTCCACTTATGATTCTTTGTTCCATCAATAACATCAGGACAAGAATAATTTTATTGTTTTTGGATCTGAATGAATAGGTAATTGAACTCAATAAAATTCATTTTATACCAGCATCATTACTACTCCATTATTTTCAAATCGAAATATTCCGAAAACGGAACATAGTATCGAGTTTCACCAGGAGTACCTCTTTTTGGTGTAAAATTGAATGATGTTCAAGCTCATATTATATTCGGAATGAAAAATCTAACCCAAAAAAAGTTATGTTCTAAACTACTCGGTACGAACCGTGTAACTAGCGCCCTCTATGAGGGTCAGATATGAAAACAAATTCATGCGATGTGTCAGATTCCAAGAAACATCCACACAAAATGTCATTACAATGTTGCCAGTAGTTTCGACATAATAGTGAAAAATGTGTAAAAAAATCATTTTTTCAACACCTCGTATCATGAAAACGGATGCCGTTACGACATTTTCAAACTGAGCAAACCCAACTTATGTTGCAGTGTTCTACCTACCCTAGCAAGGGGGTCAGGTTTTTTTTAAACACCCTGTGTAACGTATTCCTGCCATACCAAATTCTTCGATCGTTACTTCGTTTTCCATTTTCAAATAATTTGTTCTACATGAGAAGATCCTACAACTACTCGGGTTGTGAGCAGTTGAAGCACAGAGTGAACAAAAAAAGTTTGTATATCCTGTGGCTGGTGGATGAATTATTGTAAATACCGTAAAGGGTAAATAATACACGAAGAGACGTTTCGTCGCTAACGCTAATCGTCATTTCGATCTTCTTCACCATTCGAATATCAGCTGGAGTCTTCTAAAAGGGCATTGAAAGGTGAAGTGGGCCGCTATTGTCGAGATGTCTGCTTCGAAGAACCGTTTTCGTCTCGGGTTCTCACAAAATAAATACGTACGAGTGGAAAATGAATCACGAATATCACGATTCTTCTTATAGTCGATGCGGTCACCTGACCTCGGCCCTCTCGGCTGAACTCGTCAGCCATATCATGTAGTGACTATTTCCTTTGATCTACGGTGATGCAAGTTTTAAACGGAAAATAATCCAATTAAAAAGATAGGTCATAAGGATGTTGGCCGAATTTCCGCTTTGGCCGGAACGAGAAACTTCTGAGGCTTTTCACAGTTTTTGTCAATCAGGAAAAAGAAAACTTCTCACTGCGATTGGTTGTAGTAGATTCTAAACTCCTCTATTCACTCGTGTGTGATATCATCACGCTTTTATTATCATTACATAGCTTGGTATGTATGTTTGTAATATTTGTATGCAACGGAATCTTCGAACGTTATTTTGACCCCCTTCAAAACGTTGAATTGAATTAAAACTTCGCAAACTTATCAAGGACCGATGGCAATGGCATCATTTAATAGTTTTGTTCCTGATGATCTTCATGATGAGCGATTTTTTTTCAAATGTATGTTTGTATTCCTTCGAATAACTTTTTACAATGCTTTTTGTCCACAGACACGGCTGTGATGTCTTTCACCAAGTACTCGTACCAACGACCGATGACATTAGCATAATTCAATAATTTTGTTTTATTATTCAGATCAGCATCTTCATGATGATCGATTTGATTTTTAAATCCAAAGACACGGCAGTGTCTTGCACTTGTTACAAAAAATAGAAGAAGACTATAAAACACGCTTTCGTTGTTGACCGAAATAAAAAATGAAAATAAATCTATTATATAAAATTCTCTTGTATCGGTGTTCGTTTGTTTGTTGCATATAAAATTCACTTGTCACGGTGTTTGTTAGTTTGTTGCCAAAGTCCTCCGAAAAGGCTTGACCGATCCTTATGAAAATATTTGTGCATATTTGGTAGGTCTGAGAATGAGTCGTAAGCTATTTTTCAAATTGGAAATTCAAGATGATGGATCCAACATGGCAGACAAGTTTTGTAATTATCACGGTCCGATTCAATTCAAAATTGGGGCTATTCGGGGTCGGAGATTATGATATTTTGGTCAACATTTTGTTTTGTAATCAGATTTTATTAAAAATTGGTATCTGGGGGTTCTCGGGGTCGGGGATTATGATTCGTTCGTCAAAATTTGGAAATTAAAGATGGCGGATCCAATATGGCGGACGAATTTTGTAATTATGGTCCGATTCTATTCAAAATTGGTACCTATCTGGGGGATTTCTGGGTCGGAGATTATGATTCCTTCGTCAAAATGAGGAAATCAGAAATGGCGGATACAATATGGCGGACGAGTTTTCAAATTATGATCCGATTCTATTCAAAATTGATATCTCTGGGGGTTTTCGGAATCGGAGATTATGATTTTTTCAAAATTGGGAAACTCAAAACTCAAGATAGCGCATCCAATATGGCGAACGAACTTTGTAATAAATATATAGTAGTTTGAAAAACTATAGATATAGATAGCCAAACTAAATAGATGTAGAAAATAGATAGTATATAGTTTGAAAAAATAAAGAGATAGATTGTCGAACTAAAAAGATGTAAAAATAAATAGTAGTTTGGACTATATCGAAGACTGGAACTTTTGGCACGATAATACACTACACTGAAGATGCTAACATAAAAAGAAATAATAAAAGTGTGTTGATGAAAATTCAACTAAGAGAATATTTTCTGGAAATAATGTATATGGCAAAACTACGTTTGCCGGGTCAGCTAGTAGTAGTTTAAAACACTAGAGAAACACGGTTTTATAGATAGCCAAACTAAAAAAGTTGAAAATAAAATAATGAAAGTGTGTTGATAAAAAATTTTCAATGTTGTGTACTTACCACAACCTTTTTTTTATTTTCTACTTTTATTAGTAGGTATATAAAAGCGTGTTGTTTAGTTTTTCGAACTGATATTTATTTCACAATGTTTTTGCAATTTGAGAGTGGAAATATACTAAAGTAAATCTGGTCGAATAGAAGTTAACTGAAATCACCGGAAAGGTGACCTTGATGTTGGAATATCACAAAGAAAAACCACCTCTTTGAACCTCAAGTACCTATATGCAATGCCCGAGATATGGGCCTAATAATAGAACAGATAGGAAGCTGTCAATTGTAAGTTAATGTAAATTGCTTTCGAGTATATTCTACTATCTACTCTTTGAATCAAAGTTTTCTATATGCGCACGTAAGAGCTCCTCAGATAATGATAACAAAAAGGAAGAAGGAAATTATCTTCAGTAGAAGGATATGAACAATTACGAAAAAACAAGAAAACACCAATAGAGGTACAAAAACATTTGATTCATTTGGATACAAGAGGATTATTTTCCATTGGGAGAGCAAAGACGAAGAATATTTCGCCTTGAAAATAGTAATAAATGTTGACGAAATAAGCCAACACAGACCGAGAATTTCTGGTGATTAGTTGGAGACTTGGAGAGTTTCGTGTTTCGCACCAAACGCCATAAATGCACGGGATATTTATTAGTCTGCAAAGGTTACCGACCCAGATAATGTAAACAGAAATGGTACAAAAGAACGCCTTGTTAGGATGAGAACAAACGAAAAGGAACGATGGAAATACCAGATAACGATAAACTCGAAAGGTTCTGCTGAATAGGCAAATGCATAGATGCACATACAGTATACAGTCAGTCAGTTCGTATCCCTTTAAAACTGTTACAACAATGTAATATGCAATCATAAATCAAACATTTTCTGTTTTTCCTATAGCTATATTAGTTCTCAGAGGAAATACTCGATTCAAAAAAGAATGTCTTTGGTAGCAACATTGGTTGCTGAATCAAATCAGTTGAAATAACTAGTATCCATCAGAAGGCAGTTTACAAAAAAAATTATTCAAAACATTTTCATTTGCTTCCTAAGAAAGAATTAAAAATCTAAAACATGAAATCAAAGCCAAAAGGAAAGAAAGCGCCGGTTTCTGTTCAAAATCGTGCAGCAGGAATATATTATAGAGAAACAGGAAAGGAAATGGAGTAAGTCTGTAAGTCAGTGAGACCGGAGTTCTAGTTGCGTTTCGTCTCGTGACCACGTGACGCCACCGCCGCCGTTCTTTCCGGGCGGACTCACCGGATCCGATCCCGATCACCACTTCCCTGGTCTAGCGACGTTGCCACGTCGTTCGCGGTTCCGCCAAATCTCCGATAAGATTCGGATTAAGAAACGAGAAAGCAGCAGCATTATGTTACAAAAACTCAGGTACCGAATCAAAATCAGTTCCTTCATTCATGTAAATAAAATGTTCGGTGACTAAGGCAAAGGGCCTTATTCCTTACCCAAACCAAAGAAGATGAATCATATAACAATTTACGTAACAAGCCAGGAAAATACTGTTTTTTGGTCGTCTTTCGTACACTTTTTTTTCCCGCAACACTGTAGGTGTAGGACATAACAAATCAATGAAGAAAGTGAGTATATGTTTACATTTTTATTTACTAAAATGGTACTGTTCAACATAGAGTACACAGGGTAGAGGATTTGACAGTTTTCAGATTTCTGTGCCAAATTATGTTTTCCTTACACGATGTAACTCTTCGTGCTGAAGTAATGTACCTATTTTGAGATTAATATCTCATTAAATACGCGAGTAATTAGGAAAAAACAGTTTTTAATTTCCAACTTTGACACCCTGTATAACGAATATGAAGGGCTAAAATGAAAAATTGGATTTAGAAGCTCATATTGTTTTCGTTCAAGGGATATATGGTTAATGGATTGACCTCCTTTTAGCGGACACCCTGTATTTTTCAGAAAATATTATATTGACCATTGTCGTCCGTTTTCAATAATCATATTAGTTTTTTTTTCACAGATAGACCAACTTCAAATATTCAGTAGCATATGATGACCAACACTGTAAGAACATTTTTTTGTCTGTGAAAAAAATCTAAATATGATTTTTTTCATAGAATTACATTATTTTAAACAATGTCCTGCATTTTCATTGCATTAAAATATGATCCAAATTTGGTCGTGGACAGGTACCGATCATCTTCCGACATGGGAATACAGGGTGTCCCGAAATCAGCCTGCCAAACTTCACCAGCGGCTTCAAAGACCAAAAATAGGAAGAAAAGTTTCAATAAACATGAGTCGAAAATGGGTCCCAAGGGAGTACTTCTGAAGATGATGTTTTTTGAATATTTCCGAAACGCCATGTGGTAAAATTATGCACTAAACTTTCCATGTCCAATGCAGTGAAAATAAAATCATTCAAAATTTCATTCAGGAGTGTATAATACAGGGTGGGACTACATTAAATATTGCTCAAACTTTTTTGTATGCATATTTTTCGAAAATATAATCTCGGATTATGAAAATCCACACCGTTTAAAACGATGTTCTTGTTCCGTATCGATCAGGATGTATCATTTTTGAGAGAAATTGATTTGAAAATATTGTTACACTCACATCTTATCTAAAACGTTTTAAATCATAGTGGCTATAAAAAAATCAAACAAACCAAACAATTTTATAGAGGCGCGTGAAATAGGAAAATGTAAATAAAAACTACTTCAATTTTTGTGACTGTTTTCCATATCCACTACGATTTATTGTAATGTTATGCATAATATCTGAGAGGTAACAATATTTTTAAAATGATTTTACAAGACCACCTTTTTTCTGTAAAGAGATGTGAATTTACGTAGCTCCCTTAGGAGACATTTCTCGACTAATCTTCATCGAAACTTTTCTTCCTATTTTTGGTCGTAGAAGCAGCTGGTACAGTTTGGCATACACCCTTATATTTTTTTGAGACATATTTGGTGCAAGTATCGGCAACGATGCGGGAAAAGTAGAACCGGCGAAACGCACGGAGTTTTATCCCGCCATTAGTTTAGCAGTTGGTCGCGGTCGATGCAGTTGGCAGCCGTGAATTTAAATCGATACACATTCTCTACATGACATAAAGGAAAAAATATATACACATACAACATACACGCATCCAGACCCCTCAATATTTAGCTGTTAGTGTTTGTGTTGTTTGTTCGAATAAATATTTTCGTAGTTCTAGTAATTGAAAGACGTAATTTAGTGCGACTTGGGTTTTAAATCTCCCCTACGAATGACATTATTATATAGTTACCTACACAGTGTTTAGTGGATTATTTTTGGAGTACCAGTGCAAAAAAGGTAGGAGACTCTTTTTTCAACACAATAAAAAAACGACCAACATTATTTATTTCACTAGGTAAGTACATGAAAATCCATCAATTTGTCCAAATTGAATATAATGTGTCTGCTCTATTTTTAAGGCTGACGACGATAATACAAATTGTTTATGACAATATTATGGTAGTTTGCGAATTGAATTCATCAACCACTCAAGGAAAAACTGCGGAACTGTCAATGCTCAAAAATTCATGATGAATGTGACCTCAAAGTAGGTATCATTACATATTACATAAATCACTCTACCGTAGAGAAATCATCAGAAATGAGTTATTATTTCTCTCAAATTATCACTTGTCATTTTGCGTCATATACATATAGAGAGCGAGATCTGCGAGATTATGCAGTTTCCCGACAACGCATTAATTTTCTATGCAAATCTTCTCTGATTAGCTCTCATTTGCTTTATCGGCACCGCAATATCAAAAGGTGGACAACTTACAAAATAATGAGTAGGTATATGAGTATTATAATATGAGATTAAAACGTATTTTTTGCCGAAGTATCCCACGTAATTTCATTATTTGAACATTTTAGGTCATTTGGATTTTTGTAACCTCCTTTGCGTAAAACTTTTGAAATTAGAGTCCAGATAGAATAAGGTATGGTATGGGTAATTATCTTTCATGATTGGGTACTAGATCTAGCCTTATAATACTAGTCAATAAACGTCCGCTCTGAATTCTAAAATTACGCCATTACTAGTTTCAAATGACATGTTCTGGAAAACCTAGCTCTGAAATATTGGGTTTTTGTTTTTTGCAGCATGTGAAATGTTCAAATAAAATATTAGAACGGAAGTTTTAGGTCTACTTCGACAAGGAAACATTTTGAATTATTTGGGAAACACACATGTCGAAAAGCTTTGAGTAGATTTTATTCGAAGATACGAAGAAGCGAAAAGGAAAGTACATCTGTTAGTATCATGCTGGAATAACCCTTTTTCTAATTACGAGAAATGAACGCAACACACACAGATCTTACCAGTTGATATAAAGCTTTAATTTCAGCTAATTAACAAATAATAAGTTGTTCCATGCAGCGTGACGGATAGTATACTGCAACGGCAAATGGAACGTCCACCATATAAAATATTCCAGATTAAAGATCCGTTTGTTGCACTTGCATCGAATCGAATTGAAACCCAATGCCATTATTGAATCCAAGAATGCGGTGAACAGTTATCTAGATTTTGTTATGAAATTCATTCCTATTATTCCTGAGACGTTGAAATATAAGGTTTTCGAAATTTCAAACAGCCTTTATGATGGAGGATTTCCAATTTAGCTTTCGAAAAGTAAGTAGATACCTTGGAAACGTTTTATTTTACTGTTAAAACGGTTGAAACCTTGCCCCTGAACGTGAACCATTGTAGCAAAAGATCACCACACTTGGTTTATTTCAGGCTAATTGCTTTCCATTAAAGGTCATTAGAATCGATTGGAATCAGACATTTCATTTAGATCTTATAAGGAAATAAGTATAGACCGAATTATGACATCCGAGATGAGTTAAATAATTCTTGTGTAATATTGAAAATCTGCTGGTTTCAGTTGGCAGTATTTTATTTTCCAGTGATAGCAGAACCAACAATTATTGGCTGTTTTTCATTGTATGTTTGTTAAATAGTGAATTATGTTAATAATGAGAATTTAGAATGCGAGACCTTGGCCTCAATATAACCATATATAACATATTGAATAATTTTTTTCGATTTTGCTCATATTGTCGTAGTATCATAATATACATAATATATTGAGGAAAGGATTTTAACTTCAGATCTTTCAAAATAAAACAGGATCACGTGAAAATGTAGGAATATGCAACGACCACGAAAGGGAATTTATTCATTAGAAATTATACAGGGTGAGTCATAACTATTGGGATATAGGGTGAGGGCGGATTGTTTGTACCAAAATATGGGGATGTATTGATAAAATATTGCTGTGGAAAGAGATACAGTGCGTTAAAGTTTTTTTTTGTTTTTTGCTAATATATAACTTCACTGTATATTCATCAATTGTTATCAAAATCGGCACAGAGGCATAATTTTATACAGGGAATATTATTTTACAGTTGGTTACAGCGGGCGCCACGAGCATGATTCCAGATGACGAAATCGACTGATAACTTCTTTGACGAAACTTTCTAGTGACACTGATAAGAAAATATGACATTAACATAATTTTTGCGTAATATTGGTACTCTTGTTTATAAACGATATTTTCATCCGTTTTCGAGAAACACGTAATTGAACTGTCAGATAATAATTGCATTTCTTGTCAGTGAATGAATTTTGGTGCGAGTTTATAGTCAATACTTTTTCGATTGAAACGCCTTGTATCTTTTTCCACAGCAATATTTTATCACGTCATATTTGGTCCTATCGCCATATTTTGGTCCAAACAATCAGCCCTTAGCCTATGTCCCAATAGTTATGACTCACCCTGTATATATATATATATCATATTCTTCGAGATATTCGTGTTCCCATTCCAACAATGTATAATTCGGTCACAATTCTATTAAAATTGCTGTCATCTTGTGATGCACATCATTGTGGATTAAATTCCATCTTCCCACAATATTCGACAGTTAAGTGCCTCATCAAAAAGTGCGACCGGCTTGATTTTATAATATTTTTTTAATGCGGCATCCCGAGTCCTCGCTCCGTTTAAGCGACTAAATCAAAATGACATTGGATGTGCTTATGAACCACTAAAAATAACGAGAAATTTTTAATGCAGGCAATTTTCCGCCCCAAACAACGTTTTGGTCCTCCGTATATTTTTATAAAATCATTATCAAAGATGATTGCTGAGAGTGGTCAATTTCATAGTTTTCATCAGCAGGGCCATATAAAAACCATACCTCACTAGAAAAAATAAGGGATTAAATCTTAATCTGAATCTGATCTCATTCAATCAAAACACACCCATGACTGTTCAGAGAAAGATATTGACTTGGCTTGAATAATTATTTTGTTTCGATCCAAAATGATTGACAAATTGTTTCGTTGAAACAAATTCAGTGACGGTTCGCAAGTTTATAAAAGTTGTCGCAAGATAGGACGAGGAAACTAAGATAACTAGTGAAAATTTGGTCAATTAAACTGGAATAATCCAAAATCAAGTACTTTGTTGATGCAAAAAACCTTTGTTTTTTTCGTGTAGAATGAATTAAGAAGATTGATCTTCTGTTGTAATTACTCATTGGCAAGACGGCCAAACTTGATCCTATTCAGATAGGAGCAAAATGAAAGTTTGATACGAGAAAAGTTGCTTCATAGTATGCATCTTGCGGTGAAGCAAAGGGAGATTGAGATAAGCCCAGAATTTCGACATCTCTATCCTGTATAAGCCTATCTTATGGTCGTCACCATATCGAGAATGACTGTTAACCATAATGGAATTATAATGAAATCCTTACCGCGAAGATTAATTGGTGTATGATGATTTATTTATGATAGCTTCGGAGCACTGGTCGAAGAAAAATATTGGTTTTGTTTATTTATGTCTTTGCCATTCCAGGCGAGAATATTGACATCTCGTTCATGTTTATTGTTTGGAGTCTTTGAATCTCATGAAAACATATCGAGATCATTATTTTGATAATGTCGATGGAACAGACGTCTTTGTCTTCAATCTTTATTTGACGTGTATGTTTCAGATCTGCAACGAACACTTCATACTCTAAAAAACTAACCTACATCTTAGAAACCTCTTATTTCAATATCGACGAACTGAAAATAATGTAATGAGAAAGCTAATAAAACTGCTCTCTCCCCCCCGTTCGCTTGCCAAATTATTTGAAAAAAAAAGTAATATCCGAGGGTCTGAAGTCGTGTTTGAACAAACTTAAATCATCCAGCCCAAAGCCCAACTCTTATGGTATGCGGACTGGTCTGGTCGAATTTTTGTGTTGTTTTTTTTTGGCGCATCCAATTCCGATGAAGGTCATGAACGCCATGCAAAAATGCGGCGCCCATCCGAATTGGCAAACGATGCATTTCGACTGATGAATATAACATTTCTCTTCGCGAACGTTTAAGGTTTTTTGAAGTTTTGTTCGTATAAGCGAGGAATGGAATTCCCTAGATTTCCTTGGAATTCCTTGGAATTCCTTGAATATCCTTAGATTTCTTTAGAATTATTTGGATGAAGTGCGGTATAATTCTGGTGTACAAACAACTGGAATTCCTTGGATTTCCTTGAATTTCCTTGAAATTCCTTGGATTTCCTTGAAATTTCTTGAAATTCCATGAAATTCCTGGTATTTCCTTGGAATTCCTTGGATTTCCTTGGATTTCCTTGAAATTCTTTGGGTGAAGTACGGTATAATTTTGGTGTACAAACAACTGGATTTCCTTGGAATTCCCTAGATTTCCTTGGAATTCCCTAGATTTCCTTGGATTTCCTCAGAATTTCTTGGATTTCCTTGGAATTTTCTAGAATTCCCTGGGTGAAGTACGGTATATTCCTGGCCTAAAAACAACTGTAATTCCTTGGATATCCTTGGATTCCCTTGGAATGCCTTGGATTTCCTTGGAAATCCATGAATTTCCTTGGAATTTCTTGGATTTCCTTGGAATTTAGTGGAATCCCTTGGAGTTTCTTGGAATTCCTTGCTTGAAATGAGGTATAATTCTGGTGTACAGACAGCTGGAATTCCTTGAAATTCCTTGGAATTCCTCGTAAAATTGAAGTTTGATGTACACAATTTTGACCGCGGTTTATGCCTCGGTTATAAGTGTTTGGGAATACTTTCCCTATAGCAAAGAATTCCAAAGATTCACCGTTCGACATGTCTAAAGGCTGACGACAAAAATTTGTGTTGTCTGAGCTTGTATCCAAGATTTCTGATGAAGAAAAGTTTACACGGGGGTATCAATGAAAAAGAGCAAAGTCGCCTACTGTCCTACGGTGTTGCAGAGATGTCGAGGAACCAGTAAGTGTGGCATCACCACCCAGGCGAATGGGTCATCTCTGAATGGAATCTTAGATCATCAGCGTATGCTTGGGTGCTGAACACCATTATGCGGAAACAATACATTGTTGGGTTGTAGAAAAGCTTTTTGCATGAAAATAAGAAGCCAGGTGGATGATGAAACCGTAGATATCAGATTGAATTCACTATGAAACAACAACCTGTTGACACCTATAGTGTACCAACTAGCTTATTGATTTGTGATCTGACTGATATATGAGCCAAACGAAGATAACGAAATTATGATTTGGATTGCTAGCACGCCATTGGTCTCGGAATGTCCAGGCAGGGAGGAAAGTGTGTATTTAGTTCGAATTGTCTGGTATCGATCTGAAATTTCAGGTAGTCCGCACTTTTACTATCCCTTATTATAAGGGGATCGAAGGGCATGTAGTGTTAGATTCTTCTATAAATTTGATAAATGCCAAGGAACCCTCAGACGGTCAGTTGGTATACTGTATACCTGGCCACCAAAAATTACATAGAAACTGCTGAGCCTCGATAAACACGGATTATTCTCAATAATTGATACTTATAGTGTAGAGATTCTAGAGTGCAGTTATGTCAGACCGATTGTTCGGATTGTGAGTTCTCGATAGATAGTCCTGAAGCGTTCCGGGTTAAGTTACCGGTTTTTGTACGCCTACACCAGATTGTTCGATTCATAACTTTTGCTTACATATCATACACCGAAACTAATGAAATGAGCTCTTTGTATTGCCCAATACACAATGAAAGTGCTCAAAAATACATGAAGACCACAGAAAAAACACAATCGAAGGCACATTCTCAAGTTCGAAGATTTGGAAATTTGATAGTTCGAACCCATCTAGTGAAACAAGTAGTTATTCATTCAAGCGAATACTTCAATTCTAGAACGTAGATTAGAAAACTTTTTTTATTTATTTATTTATTTATTGAGCAAAAACTAATATACAAGTCAATGTATTTAATATAAAAACAGTCATAAGATCAAGAAGAACAAGGAACATCTAGACACTTGATTCACAAACTTAAGATCAACACAAAAGATACAATAAAAATACAGGACATTGAATAAACGATTTGAAAATCTTCAAAAGTTTGAGTTGGTTCGTTTCAATAAATGCATTTTTAACTTGGTCTTGAATGTATTGATGGAAAATGCATTCTTCACGTCAGATGGCAAGTCATTATATTGTTTCAATCCTTAAAAAAAACGGAATTTTCTGCCAATCTTTTACTCCTGGGTAAAATAAAAAAGTGTTCTTTTTGTCTGGTGTTATGATGATGCATTTCTTTATTATAAGTCAGCTTATTTACCATATAGCTTCATATAGATCAATTTATTTACCGTAGATCAGAGATTCCAATTATCAATGCACAAAAAGTCGTGGTTATATAATTTTTCACATGATAATTCATTTAGGTACAATCGTTTATACATTGTTGAATGGACTAATATCCTAATGTCACCTTTTCAGACGATTCTTCTATATTTCTCAAACTCCATGTGTATACCTACAACTGACCTGGTGGTCGATGTACAGGTATAAAATTTAAAAATCAACGCACGTGTATCGTGATAAATCGTTATAAAATTGAATCGGCTTTTACTACTTGATGAAATGTCATGAAAAAATTATTACTCAAATCAGTTTCTATCTTTTTTATTTCATTTCACAGAAAAAAGTTTCGGAAAATAATTCACTATTTCATCGTCATAGTTCACAAATCAATATAGTTTTGTATCGGAAGTTATATATTTTCCACATCAGGTGCATGTTTTTTCGACATTTCAGACCATATTTTTAAAGGCAGCCAAACGAGTCCGTACAGCGGTAAAATGCCAAGAAAATTGCTTTGAGCAGCAGTTTCGAAACCTGTATATAATAATTCTCGTCCTCATATACCTAGTTTCTACAATATCAAGAAGAAAAAGTCGAATGCTACTTGGTACTGTACGATAAATTAATCACCGACATACATGAATAACGTAATCAATTCATTGCCTTACCTATATCTATCCTATACCTGATTGAACGAAGAAGCTATAAATTTGATAGAAGTTGTATGCTAGTCAAAGTTCAATTGAAAGGGATCTAATAGTGCTTCTGGCTGTGAACTGAAATTGGAATCAAATTAGTTTACATCCTATGAGTGGATTTATAAAGACGAGAGTCTCGTTTGCATGAACACGATAGTAGTATGATGGATTTATGGAAAAATAATATATATATAAAGCAAAATGACAAAAATTAGATAACATCAAAGGAAATGAAGATACAGTAAGTCTTAGGAAGAAAGATTATAAATAAACACCTGAACAAAATTCCAAGGAAACGTAATCGACACAACTTTTTCTTTCGATCAAAAATGCCAACGGATGAATCAACATCTCAACAACCTTCAAGACTAAGCCTAAAAATATTCTTCGTAAGACCTGTGGTAAGACGATGGTTGGATTGTATAGCTAGGCTATAAGATGAACGGATGTGAAAAAAGTTTTACTACTATGATTTTGTGTAATTGATACCGTTATGTCATTATGTGATTTCGTGGAATGACGACCGAAATTCAACCTTCCAACCTGTTCTCTATTCCTTTTACTTCGGCTCTACGACAAAGAAATTGTCATGCAAGAACAATTTATTCTCGAGTCGACAAAACTATAACGGTCCTCCGGTTTGGTAATTTCCTTCAGCTGATGGAACAAAGACGTTTTTGTCTCGATACAATCTTACAACTCTGTATAAACGAGGTTTGCGATAAAACAAGCCAAACTATATACATGCAGTGTCATCCGAATTATACGATAACTTGCTAGGGATACGGTTACACCCCACCAGATTTTATCAGAATTGAGTTTTGAACATAAGCATATTAGTGTTTCAACCACTAGCCCTATAGAACCAACCACTACTTATTCCTTTTGAAATCGCAACCAAAACTCGGAAAAAGTTGATAGATATATAATCTTGAAAACCTAAATCACCATAATATATATCTTGGTATTTGGTTTGATGACAGGTTGAAGTGGGACAAACATATTGGTGTTTTGACAAAGAAAATATATCCAATTATTGGTGCATTTGAGAAGATGTCCCAAACTTGATATTAAAATTGCAAACATTATTCTCTACTTTCATATACTGAGTCGTATCAACTATTGGGGATGTTTGGGGATCTTGTTCAAAAAATAATTTCAATAAAATATCAACATTATATAGAAAATCGTTAAAAGTATTGTATCGTCTCCCATTTGAAACACCAACCAATCAATTGTATGAAATAACGAATACGTATTTTATAGATGAACTATATAGAATTGAAACACTTAAAATATCATATTTCATATCATAAATAAAAAATTGAAGTCGAATATTATTTTGATACGGAATTCTGAAATTCATAATCATGAAACTAGACAATATAACTTGTTTCATCTTGACGCCGCTAGCTCCATAGTCGGACAAAAAGATTCACCCAGTCAGCCTCAACTGAATTCAATAAACTACATGGCAATATCAAAAACTGCAGAAATATAGGTACATTCAAAAATGAAGTAAAAAAACTGATTATATCTGAGCGAACTGGATAAAATTGATCATGCCATCACTATTTTTTTTTCTAAAAATATTATTCTTTGCCAATTTATAGTTGTTGATATATTTTGAATGATGAATGTACTTCCTTATACCAGAGCCTATTCTGTCTGGAAGTTTGCGAAAAATAATCATCAAAAAAACACGAATCTCAACATATCACGTGATAGGAATGGTTCGAAAGATTTAGGCACTTCTTAAACGGTTCAGTGCAGAACATGTATTTAGCTAAAGCCTCGGGATATATGATTGGTCCCTGGATAATATTTTTTCATCACATGGAGCGCAAGAAAGGGAATCCCTATAATGCTGGAAGAACATCGCGTGCGTACCGTGGTGTATAGATATTAGAGAAACATTTTAGCAAACCTTTTAACAGCTTTTCTCTATTAGAAAATTTGCATTGATGAATCTTATTCAATATTTCCAATATGTTTATTCAACCTTTATCGTTATCATGATTTTTATTTGGAATATCAAAGGCGTGGAAGGTCAATGTTTCCAATGCAAATAATATCTCACAGACATAACTATATATACAGTGTGTGCGATTTCAACCCGCAACACCCTTCTAATTTGGAACCCGTCGACTGATTTACAAAAACAAAAATTCCATAATATAGTACTCAACGAGCTCTATCAGAGAATGTGAACAAATTTGAAATATTAAAATTTTCAAGGCCTACTTTTGTTTGTTGAAGGGGTCAAAATTTCAAAATCGTTGTAACTTCTACAGAAAGATCTTCCTTGGTCAACCAAAAATTAATGAAATTGAAGTTGACAAATTCTTCATTATGATCCATATCTTTTTTCCTGGAAATATAAATAATAGTAGCTTTTTCAAGGAAATATTCTCTATACATAACAATTTTCATTGTCATCTCAGTTTTTTCCTTCTATTTAACTTTTCTGAACTGAAAATTTTCTAGGAAAACTATGAATAGTTAGTGAATACGGCGTCCTGATTCCGAATCCGTAGTGATTTTCAGCCTATTTTGACTCCTAATATCATTTTCTGGAAATTGGGGTGGTTCCATGGCTGTTGGCGAGCAGTGTATATCACTGAAGATGACACCACTCGGTCATAGAGTGCATTTTTGGTATATCTCTCGCTCCAGCAAATTTCTGGATCCTTACCCAACGATTACGTATGATACAGGGGTGTTTCCATTAGAAGGGGTCACACTGTATAACCGGTGAAATCCTATATTATGCCACATTAGGTGTATCCAATCCAATCAGTGTGTAAACCGCGTAACCATATACCTCAAACACTGAGAATCTAATCGATATTTAATAATCAAATTGTTTCCAGATAATTTAGCAAACAACCATTCCATGTCATGTTCCATAATACCAATCAACGCTTCATTAAAAAAAACCTGCCGCATGATGAAATCGCTTTGATATAATTTGCATACGGGAATCAAATGCCATTAGGTGAACATGTCAGACGAGTTGGGTAATTCAAGGAATCATTTAGGTGCGAAGATGTTTATTCATTAGTGAAATGTTTACACACTATCAAGGGAGAGTTATACAGGAAATGTATGAACAAATGGACATCCCGGATGCCATAGAGAAGCTTTGAAAGTGCGTCACTTAATTAAATAAGACACTGAGACACTCCATGAACTTCACCTTGCTTGGTTCTTGACCCTCGACTTCTAGGTCACATTATCTATGAAAATATGTACACTACAAAATCTATTTTTCACCTGCAAACCACTTAAAACTTCATTATATACTATGTACTTTCTAAAAGACTAGTATATAAAAAAACAAAGATCTAAGCGTATTATTTTCTGATCGTTTTCAACTGCCATACCGATATTTAGTGGGATACAATCTTTGAATTGAAAAGAGAAAGTATATAATTATCCTATAATGTTCACATGTATTATGATTTTTATGCTGAAAACACTCGAACGTTCAACAGAATAATATGCTATACTAGGTGTTAGATATTTCTTACGACAACACTTTTCAAGAAAAGAAAAAAATGAATGCGTTCTGTGGTTGGCTACTGAACGGGTGCATATTATTATTCCGAACAAAGGATTCCTTTGCATTTATGGGAAATGCATACCGCCTCCCACAACAAATGACAATCATCGAGAGATCTTTTTCGTTACATAATGGCCCATACAGACTGCGCGATTACCATGTCTGATTCGTTTTTATTGTTTTGTGATAGGTATGTGTTGTATGCTAATTTGTAATTATACGTTCCCCCTACATGATTACAAGGTGCTCGGATATTGTATACGTGCATGTGTGTGTGCATTCATAATTTTTGTACCGATGAATAATAATAATTGCAATCCCGAAACAAATCGATCGTATAATTAACGGTTTCTATTCCGTCAACTTCTTCGTTCACATTGTTATTTATACACCAGGGTAATAAAAGAATATCATTATTATAAGGTCCCGTGGTAATATCATTTACTGCCAAGCAGGGTTGGCATGAATTAATTCATATGAATTAAATCAGTGATTTAATTCGTGAATTAATTCCATTGACTTTTTTCGAAAAAGTCATGAATTCATTCAAATTTTTAAGAATGAGACAAATTGCACTATTACCTTTGATTTTAACTAGTTTGAACTGGAAAATTCGATCGTATTTTGGCAAGACTTTGTTATTTCAAGCATGATTTTCACTAACAGATATATACAGTATCAAGTATCATCCATAAAGTCCATAACATATGAGAACAGGTTTATTATCATATCGAATTTTTTTCTCTCGGCGATCCATTAAATGCATATCCGATAACTTGAAAATCGATCTTGACACATGTCACGTGATCACTGGTATGGTGATAAATAAAAATAATACCATAAAGCGAGGAAAAGTGGGGTTAGATAACAAAATATCCATAAACATTTCTTATTAAGTTGCTATTCCCCATTCAGTTTCGAGCAATTTTTGGAGGAGAATTGGAAATAGCTATATTTTTTCGAATATTCTTCAATTTTGTTACAATTCTCTTTTTTTTCTGACAGTAGTGATGTTGATGATGTACAAGTTGAATAGAATTCAATTTCATGCTCACATATGGAGTTTCCAGCCATTATTTGAGAAAACTGAAAATAGCTATTTTTATTTTTTTTAAATAACTTCATCTTCCCATTTAACCCCATTTTTTGCCATCGTAATTTTTTGAATTTACCGCCATACCAGTGATCAAGTGACATGTGTCAAAATCGACTTTTAAGTAGTCAGACATGCATAATAGATCCCCAAGAAAAAATGTTTCGATATTCTACTAATAAACTTTTTCTCCATGTGTTACGAACTTTATGGATGATACTGGATCTATACTTCATCATCACTTTTGATTTTGTTTTGAAAAATTACATGTTATATTATGATGTTAGTCTACAAGATTTCTGAAGGGAATAAAAACATAGTTTTTTTGTTTCTTTTTTTCTATTTCGCTTTGGGTAAATGCATTTTTTTTCCAAATGAATTAATTCAAAAAAGTCTGACTTAATTCAAAAAGTCGGACTTCGATGACTTTTTTATAAAAGTCATGACTTATTCCAACCCTGCTACCAAGGCGTATATTCAATTTTCATCACCACTAGCAATATCTTTAAATAATTATAGTTCTGTAAAACTGAAATTTGGACCTATATTGTCGCAATGAAAAAAATCTAGTAGTCATTACCATCAAAGTCGTTATTAAATAAATACCTTCCAGATTCGAGCGCCATTCCTGCGAATCTCGCATCAGAACAGTGAATTCGGGTTTATTATTAGCTATGTCTTTATTGACTAGTACCTATAGTTCTACGTCTTGAAAAGGAGTCGATAATGTTGGGTTCTAAAGCTATTAATGGTGAAAACAAGATTTTTATTGAACTGCATCTTATAATAATTGAATAAGATGAATAGAGTTGTCCAAATTGTTCATGCACCAGGCAAAGATTTATAATTTTGAAAACTTTCTTTGCCATATACGTGAACGTCAACTTGAAGAAAATTCGAGAAAATTCATAATTTTCAGAATTTATAATTTTTGATCACCTGTAAACAAGATTAATCATTTCTCAATGTATTATTGAATAGGTGGTTCATGCATGTACGTTCAACTCCATGTAGTTTTTGTATATCGTTCAATTTAATAAACCTGTAATAATTCATAGTAATCTGACATATTATCAAGATATTACAATATATTTTGCCTTTATAGTTTATATACCCACTTCCCACTTCCTATATGTGTTTCTTTCGTTACACCTGGACACGAAATCAGTGGAAGGTGGAAGGCCTCTCATGATATAATTGACTCATTATTTGCATCAATAACCACCGACGAATTTTTGTTTTTATCCATTTCATTTACAGAAATTTTAAACCAGAGCCACAGTGTTTCATGATGGGCATAAATAAATGATGGAATAATACGGAAATAAGTCTTTTTGCTTTGGCGTTTCAATTCATTTTCATATAGGTACGAATTGTTTTTAAAATAAGTACATTTCTTGGTACATATTATATTCAGCACATCCATATGATATAGTCCAACGAATATTCTCATGATATCAAAGTATTTCTAATTCTTCTATTTAAGGAGAAATGTCATCCGGAAAATTAAACAAAAAACGAGAAAAAAATCAGTAAGTACGCCACTTTAAAACAATTTGAATGATTGAACTCCGCCTGATTGTTTCTTCTGTATGAAAATTTGAACAGTGCTGACGTCAGAATTTCTACAGTGTTGAACTTTGGGTGGACAAAGGGGTCTGACCCCAAATTTTATTTTGATCCCTATATATTTTTATTGGTGCCATTCACTAGTATATACATTGAGCTTTCTGATGGTTTCAAATATTTGCACTTATTTCAATGCCACCCTGTATATTTCAGTATTTTTCCAAGTATTATTCGATAGCTGTGCCACTACTTTGGGAAAATATCAAAGATAGTTCCCCAGAAGTAATGTAGAAATTGAAAAAAAAAGATCATAAGCCACCTGAAGTAAGGGGAGGCAAAAAAATAAATATTGTGCACCAACTCAACGAATATGTCCTAGGACTCCCCCAATTTTTCCTCATTTCCGCGAACATCATGTCCACCCCTCTATTTTCTCCCTAATTCTGCCCCGGGGAATAATTTCCCATTCTCGACAAACATGCAGAAACCGTTCAGAAACCGACCGGACCAGCAAGATGTGGCCATTGTGATTTTACTACCTACAAGGAAGGTGAAATTGTGTGTGCTCCCCGTATATGATGATACCCTCCTCGCAATCCCTACACCAAAGTCAATCTACGAGATGATTTGAATCCAGGAGCGCACTCCAAAGCAACACCGAACATCACAAATGAAGATACTCTATAAATACGACATGGCATGCACTGATGAGGGCCAACAGCGCGAAACAGGTCTGCAGGTGGATAAGTATGCAGATATTTCAAAATAACTGAAAAACTAGGGCACCTGTATACCAGTTTTCAACCCGAAATCTGTTTCTTTTTCGGGCAAAAAATTCTAAATCGTCGTTGATCCTTCAAATTTGACAAGTAGGACTCTAATGCAATTGTCTACCTCCCACCAGCCACCACCATTCTTCTTAGTAGGAAGAAAGTTGGGAATTTATGAGGGAATATATTTCTAGTATGGGAATCTCAGATATCTCAGTGATCGAGCAGTAGCCAGAATATTCAGAATGACTCAACAACTAGAACGGATAGAGGAAAATTGAATTCATATTCATGTTCAGCACATCGAGAACCCCATGTATACAAGTTTCCAGTCCATTCTTATTTTTATCCAAAGCCAAATTTGGCAATGCAATAATTGTCTACCTCTCACCAGAGATAAATAAAATACTAGCGATCGATATTAGTTTTTTCCTGTGACGGAAAAAAAGTTTGAAATTTCATCTATGTTGACAGGTTATGAAATGTCACTTTACATAAATAATTTTTCTCCCATGGGAAAAAAGTGAGTACTTTTTTCCCGGATATATATATATATATATCACATATATAGACACTGTTGATTGCTTTTGTTGTGCTATAGTTCCGAAAAATAAGCCAACACCGTCTTCGAGTTCGCACATGCAGGTCCTTTTATCTTCCATTCGATTTCGCGGTTACGTAAATTACTAAATTCGCAATTTTTGAAAATCAAATCACAGAATTATACTGACAGATATTGGATTACTTCAAACGAATGATGACGAATCTTGCAATGCAGGTGTCTTTCCTGTTAAAAACTTCGAATTTCACGTCGATAATTTTCTGATTTCAATATTACGTGATATCTTCTCAATATTAATACGTACTTTTTCTTGTTTCAGAAAAAAATTGTGTATTACACACGGGAAAAATATTAGATTTTAGCTCACATCACAATCTGGAGCTAAAATCTACAACTTTTTTTTCTTGTATAATAAATAACTATACAGGGTGTTCCTTAATGATATTCAAGGGGGCGATTCTTATTCGACTCATTTCAAGAATAAAACTTCATATGAACATATGTCGTGAACGTCCTAACTTTTGAGATACAGGGTGTCAATGTTGAAAATATGCATAGATTATTTTTTTGTCCACCCTGTATAGCTTTTCGTGATGGCAAAATTCAGTCTGCTATGTGACTGAATCGATACAAGAATTTCGAATTGTTACATACGGTGGTTATCCATACATGTCCTGAATGGAGTACTCAAACATCAAAGTTTGAAGTCTGGTCTCGTTTTTCCGTTTTTTCTCGAAAACGAAGCGTTCTATCGAGTATCAACAAGAGGATCATTTTTGTACATAATTAAATAGCCTTTTAAAGCATTGTATGAAATTTGAAAATTTTTCGTCGTTGCTCACTTTAAAGTAAAATATAAACAATAATTTTTCCGTAACGGTGCCACTGGTAGAGAAAATGAAAATTTTCGTACATCAAAAAATGCACCTTGATGCATAAGAGACGTGTACGGAATCTCATACAGATGTATACAATATTGTCTTAGTTATCATGAAAAAAAAACTGAATATTTTTCAAATCTTCATCACCCTTTATCTCAAAAGTTAAGACTTTTAGAATATACGTTCATATGAAGTTTTCTTCTTGAAATGAGTCAGAGTCAAATATTAGCGTGTATAAGGAACATTCTGTATATACGGAATTATACTTCAGAGTTTTTTTTTCTTTGTAAATAACATTTTATGTATCGAGGTTTCGAAATCCATGACCATGGTCTAGAAAATTTTCGTTATCTTCTCGGTGATATGAACGTCACTGGTACTCTTCAAGTCTTCATGAACTTTGGAATTGAAAAAAATAAGGAGACCTACAGATTTGAGCCATTGGTCGCTTTCTCATACAGGCACTCCTGCAAATAGCGACAAGTGCTGCATTTATTTATAATTTTCACACCCATGTTATACTGACATTTTCAATTGAATTCAATAGTCCTTATAGACATGAGGTACTAAGTAATAAGTGTATATGTTTGAAACTTTCTACTTCGACTAAGGTCCTGATAATTATTGTAATTTCATCAAATCTATATTCTGTATTTTACATAATTACCTAGATTTTCAAGCTCATTAGTACGGTGTTTAGTCATTTTGGTCTGATATTTATATGGAGATTTCAGTTACTTTGTAAAATGAAAACATGAAATTTAGAAAAAAGTTGATTCACTTCAAATGACACTTTTCTAAATACTGTCTGTAGGTTAATCGAGGAGGTGGTACATTCATTTCAGTTGTCCATTCGGGATTTTCTCCCTCGTTTTATAAAATAAAAAATGAGTATTTTTGCATTTTCATGTTGAGACCGGGAACAGATTTGTTCCCGAAATGTCCAAAGATAGAAAACAACTCGATATTTTTTCGATTTATCTATATTTCTTTTCTTCAAACATGTTTCCAAACAGAGTGTCACTGACAAGCTCTTGAATTTTTCTTTTATGCTCCCTGAGAGAAAAATTCGTTAAACACATTGACATTTTGGGGCAAATCATCTGATGCATCACATGCATTATATTGAAATAACACTCATATTTTTATTTTATAGAAACGAGGTGAGAAAATCCCAAATAATCAAGTAAAATGGACACTTTTCTAAACAAGAAAATTTTCCGCTTCATCACTCGAAAGTAGGAAATACTCATGCCAAAACCAAACTTGCGAGCACTTACTCCAAATTTCTCGACACTTTCTAACTACCTACTCTCAACTCTTACCTATTTAGCAATGTATTATAAAATTAACCGATATATTTCGTTATCAGATACGCCATTGGCAGTGGCATTTCGTCGTCATGCCAACCCCCTACACCCCGAGTGTGTCTTAAGGTCTATTTGAACTGTCTCGATTTGAGTGTGCAATGTGCTCCCGCCAAATGCTACCCAGTACCCACTCATGAAAAATTTACGATTACCAATTCGGCTCTCTATACTTCCTGTTTTTCACGAATCATGAAATCGGCAATATGACGAAGAGAAATAACCGCATACAGGGCTTTCATTTCGAAACTTACCACCCTGCATATCTTTTGATCGAAAAAAAAAACAGGTCGATTTAGAAGTGAAATGCCAGTATCAATTGAATTCTATGTTCATCCCCTTTACCCCCAGGCACCCCTACTTTGAAATCTCAAATGGCACCCCCTACTTTGAGATACATAAAATTGAAGGTCTATCAATAATCAAACCAACCAGGTGAAAAATAAATTATTTTCAACAAGATCCCAGTTTTCTTAAGCACATCTGTTCCTGTTGAACGGCTTTGTTGATAAACATAATTGTAGATTCTGGGACAATGAAAATCCACACATATTTCGACAGGACCATATACTCAGTTTCCTGAGAAAATCAATGTGTGGGCTGGTATTCTAGGAAATGAGATAATTGGACCACTTTTCATTGAAGACAATTTAAATGGACAATTGTACCTGGATTTATTGGAAAATACAATTGATCTCCTCATTAGGTACACGATCTTTAGAGAGGCAAATCGATGATCATGGAAATATGTTGCTGGACGAAAATAACCTGTTCTTTCAGCAGGTTGGAGATCAACCACGTTTTTTTCTAGAGAATCAACGATTTCCTAGGCAGTGGATTGGCAGAAGAGGTGCCATAGAATGGCCAGCAAGGTCTCCAGATTTGACACCTCTTGACTATTTTCTGTGGGGTCACTTGACTCCACCAGAAGATATTGATGAACTCAAAAAAAGAATCATTTCAGGATGCAGACAAATCAATCGGGAAACGTTTCAAGAAGTTCGTGAAGAATCCGAAAATAGGCTGTACTATTGTCAAGAGAATAATGGAGCACATTTTGAGCAATTGCTTTGAATTCCACTCTGAAAAATTGCATTTCTTCTTAGACACGATTCGTCAAAATAAATCATTCTAGTTGGTTTTGAAAGAAACTAGTAGGGTATACCATTCCCAGCTGGAAGAAGTATCAACACATTTTGTTCAGATTGACAGAAAATATGTTATTGTTCACTGAAACCATATACAGAGTGAACTCTTTGATAGCTGGCAACAGTTCACAATCCTGGATTTTTTTCAATTCTGTATATGTTAGTCTATTGGTGTTCGAGTGCATAATGTTCCATTAAAATATGAAATGAATCAAAGAAGCTGTTGGAAAGTTGTGACTATTTTATTCTCAATTTTCTCCAGTGATTCGCGTAAAACAATTCGCTAAAATCAGAACGCTCAAAACTACATAGATTTTCCAGTTTCCTATGGGATTATAAAGCTGTTATTTCTTCAATATCTCTTAGTAGAGTTTGTGTATTTGGTCACATATGATTTCCAGACAATAAAACCAAAGTTCTTGAAAAATCAATTCAGAAACCCATTTAATGGGTGTGATCCATAAGGTTGCCAAATATCGATAGAAAAAGTGGTTGTGGTGTAAATCAAATTTATTTCAACATGTTTTTTAATTACCTATTCTGCTGGTAGGCACAGATTAAATGATGATGTGGTCCCGATTATTATCAATATTGGCTCGGAACAGGAGGGTCATGAATGATTATCGTTAATGTTAATGAATACAAACGAAAACAGGTGACAGTGGCTGCCTTATATTTCTAAATATAGCAATTCATCAGTGACTCAACGATTAATCAATCTCTCACCGTTATGCAAATAAGGCGCAAATTTATAAATTCTGAAACATATCGGTGATGTCATTCTCGTCATGAACTTACCCATATCTCGCAATATATAGCCGTCTTATTATCAAATCGAAAATGGCACGACTTATTTTTGACCTGATAGTCATGAGCGCAGAGAAAGGCAGGCCAAACCACCACACCTATACGGAAAAAAAGGATTTGTTGCATCAAAAAATTATTTCTGTTGGACTGAGCAATTTTTTGTTGAATCAAACAGATACATGATCATTTCATGGAAGCAGCTTGTTCAAATCAAGAATGTAGTCTAATTGATTCAACACTATAATATCAATTCCATCAACTAAATATAATATGGTTATCTTAAAAACAAATTATGTCGATCCAAAATAATGTCGATGTCGATTTAACTATAAACATTTTGTTGATTTGATGAAATAATGATCATTTTGAAAAGACTATATCTTTGAAACAACATACAATTTTTTTCATGAAATATTTCGTTCATTCAACATCAACTTGAATTTTCGCCACTAGATGGTGATCTTTTCGCCTCGTCTATGCCTGCCTCGAATTCATTATATACGTGAAGAGAGAAGTAAACACTAGACTCACTAGAGATCTATGCTACAAACTAGAAGTCGACTGGTTTCCTAGTTTAGTTTATTCTATTGATGTGAAATTTCAGAAAATTCGCGAATCAATACTGAATTTAATAGAAATACAATTTCTCTTGAAACAACAAAATATTTCATTAGATCAACAAATCATTTCATTGAATCAACCAAATATTTCATTGATTCAACCATATAATTCATTGAATCAACCAAATATTTCATTGATTCAACTAAATATTTGATTGAATCAAGATCTAGTTATTTTGAATCTAACGGAATGATTGTTTGAGCCAATTAAATTTCTCTTCATAAACAATTCATGGATGTGCTTGATTGAATGAGATCCAGAGTTCATGCAAGACATATTTACTTGATTCAAACTTATAATTCGTTCTGAAACAAGATATAGATTTACTCATTTCAAGATTATATTTTGTCGTGCATATATGACACTTATATTTGCTTCATTCAATTCAATTTTGCATGATTCAACAATTCCTTTTTTATTCGTGTATAACCCCATCCTCACGAAATACCAAACTCTCAAGGAGATTTACCAAATAATTTTGTGAATGTTGTAAAAAAAATAGAATGAAGTATTGAAAGAAAGTTAGTATGGTTCCTATTTTCTAACGTATATACATATTCAATCAGACCTTCTGATTTTTTTTATGACGACGTCTATGTCTATATAAACACTTCTGCCACAGCTTGTGCTCTTGCTGTGGAGATGAAACTAGTTCACTGGTCATAACATTTCAATTATTCCAATATTTGCATATTCTGCCGTTGTTGTTATATTCGTTGAAATCCTTTATTATGAGTAATAAAGCTCTGCCCCAGTTTGCCATATTCAATTATTTTCTACATGACATTTTGATTGAACATCAATAGAACAATAAGACGTACAAGAATAAATGGCAGCAACCTATATTTAAAACGGTCGCCACACAGCCTAGACACCGTTAGATTTCTTTTATTTTCTACCCTTGCATTATAAGCAGAAACACATAATTTATTTACAAACAATGATATACTATCTGTCGTTTCTGATGTGATTATCCTTATTCGTATGGTCACCAAGAGCAATCATTGGGAAATAGTAATAGTATAAGGCGAACAAAGCTACAAGGCGAGTCAAAAAAAACACTGTACTGTGTATAGATATCGCGTTCTAGATCGCGTTCAAAAATTTAATGAGATGATTTTTTCCACGAGTTTTCTATCAAAGGTAAATCGAGCGTAACTCATCCATCATTTTTTATTTACCGTTAGAAGAACATAGATAATATAGGCATTCAAGAGCAAATGCAATGTATCTAAAAAATAGATCAAGACATATCGACGTCTTTTATAATAACGAAGTAATTGACCATTAGTCGGCATCCGAGGATGTAATTAATGAAATGTGATGATCTTATTATCGATTTGGGTGCAAGTTCTTCAAATGAATGTGCATCATTAGTTATTTGGTATTCGTAAATGACAAAAGTTCACGCACGACAGAAAACTAATTTCCGAGATTGAAACAGCCAGTGAATAAGTTACATTTTTTCAGCGATCACGAAATCGTTCCACACCGTTCGACGTCCAATCTTTCATTTTTACCAAGGCTAAGAGACTAATACACATGTCAATCCGTCGTTAATAAAACGAATTTTCGAAAAATCGCCTGCATATAACGCTAATTGCTGCATGTCTGTCAATCAGTCTGTCAGAGGCGAATATACACTTGACACGCCCTCACGTTGAGTGATTTTGAAAGCAGCAATCGCCATGCCAGAAAATGCAATTAATTTTATTCACCCCATCGACCTCACATCCACACTCACATATTTGCATATCCGTGCTAAAGTGGGCAGAAATTCGGTTAAACGATGCAGGAACTTTAACAAAACGTCAACATAAGGTATAGCCCTTTGGGAATTCAAAAAATTCAAAATTCAAAATTTCTTTAATTCCTTTCAGATCAAGACATATCCATATAAAAGGTTTTTAAACAGACATGTATGATATAGGAAGCGTCAGCAAATGTAGGAAAAAAATGTTCTATCAATAGATAATAAACGACCCTAAGTAAAAAATAAAACATTGAGATATAAAATCACAATGAATAATAAACGACACTAAATAAAAATAAAACATTAAGATATAAAATTACAATTAAAATCGAAATTTCTTGTAACGTCACACCGAAACACTGTTGAAAAGAACATGAATATTTCCATCCCTATTACAGTTTTGGTTTACTGGCAAAAAACTGACTTACTGAGTAATAAACTTTGGGTAACAGATAGTTTTTCAATTCTACCTTAAACTTGTTTATGCTTAAGATGTCCTTAATTCCAGATGGTAAATTATTGAATATTTTGATTGACATTGCATGGGGGCCATCCATGGCACTGCTCAGGCGATAATGAGGAGTGCATATTCTAGTTTTTCCACGAGTATCGTAACTGTGAACATCTTGGAGGGTTTTATATTGATTTAGCCTACTTTTCACATACACTGAGCATGCAAATATATATACTGAGATAACGGTGAGTATGTCATATTTAATAAATAGCTCTTTGCATGAGTGCCTCCGAGGTACCCTCGCAATTTGCCGGATTAAGTTTTTTTGCGATATCAAAACTGCTTCAATATTCTGTGAATTACCCCAACAGATCACGCCATACGATAGCTTCGAGTAGCATTGGCCATAGTAGAGCATGAGTAAAGTGGAATCACTGACATGCGGTCTGAGTTTTCGAAACAAAAAAGAAAGAGAATTCAAGGCCTTACATAGTGCCTCAGTATGTGACAGCCAGCTCAGTTTGGAATCGAGGTGAATGCCCAAAAACTTTGTACTATTCAATTGTTGTACAGTACTCCCATCATCTGATCTCACTAATATACTATAGTCAAATGGTTTATTTTTGTTTTCGAAATGAATGATATGAGATTTTTCATTATTTATGCTTAGACAATTCTGCTTTGACCATTCATTCAATGTTGATTAGCACGACACTGGCCAATAGATTTCTTCCTAAAAATTGCAATATACACGGTGTCGCTCAAAGGTCTGTACAAAATGTCAGCATATAATCCTACCTCTGTCCAAAATTGCTCCATCTCCGAGAAACAGGATGGTGAATTTGAAAAATAAAAATCGAATTTATCAAAATGTATGAACATGTTTGTACGTAGGTATCACCAACTGCACTTCTTATTGTTTAGAATGGCTATAACTTTGTTCTGACTGTAGTTTTTCACTTGTTTCGTTGAGAAAATTATTTTCTGAATATTTGCAAGCAAGAAAGTATACTTGTGAAAATTCGCTAAAGTGAAGTAAGGAATATTCAAATTATTCTGAATAAGAAATGTTTGCTGTTTTTTTTCAAATACGGTCCTGATTTTTTTCACTCTGAAGTCAACCATGTATTTTATACAAGGTGGTTTGAATGTTTTTCGACCTAGTTTCAGCCATCATCAATGTTTTTTCGAAATTTCAACGAGGAAATACCATCAGTTCAACTTATTTCTGATCATTCGGTGTTAAATATTGATGTAGTAGTAGAAAATTATTCAATGTAGCGCTTCAAATATAGTTTCCTACACGAATTACCTTGATAGGTAAACTTTAACATGAACAATTGAAAAAGAATACATTCATAACAAATCTTCAATATTATAACCATCATTTTCCTCATAAAAATATCCTCTTTTTCTAAGCATTTCGATAACACTGTCCTTTCGTTCTTCTTCGTTAACAAAGTTTTCAACGTATATAACTACTTCATCAATGTTTAACACTGAATGATCAGAAATGAGTGAATCTGATGCTATTTCCTCTTTGGCATTTCGAACAAACTTTGAAGATGGCTAAAACTAGTTCGAAACGCATTCAAATCACCTTGTATAATACATGGGTGGATTCAGAATCTGTGAATACAGCATCAGTACCGTATTTGAAAAAAATTAAGTTGATGGTTCTACGAATACGAAACGTCGCGTAGAGAAATCAATCACCTCGTTAAATCTCACTCATCAAAAGTTGCTATGGAACAGTATTTTTACGTTATCTCAATATCTGAATATAACGTAGGAAAAAATAAAATGAATTTTCCAAAAATTAACTTTTTTCGATATAACTAAATTTTTGACCATTTTCGAAGGCCGTTTGTATTAACCTCAGGATGCGCAACTTTTTTCCATTTAACCGAATTCGTATCTACTCCCGTTTCCAAGATATCTTGATCACACTGTATATAGTACTTATATCAAATTCTGCTGTTAGAAGTTATGGAAACACCTTGTATATTGAATTAATTATATACAAATATTCTTGTTGGTATTTGCTTAACCATATTGTGCCACATAAGGAGATTTAATATGGCGCCATAAACACTACCATTGGAAAACTGTGTAGGACTGAAATAAGAGCTCCGTCGTAACTTAGTATGAGTAGGCTATCAAATTAATAGTAACGTATATATAAGTATAATTGCTAACAGATTCTAGAACTGCTAACTAGTTTGGTAATTTATGTTACGTTCAAATTAATCAAAAAGTCGATTAAAATAATCATTGCTATACAAGTATACACCTTCACAAAATATCTGTGTAGGAACATGTCAGATATTATTATGATATGGTGTCACAGCTACAGATTATCAACAACATTTTTTGTATTCCCAAATAAAATTATTTGGTTGGGTTATCTACCCAAAAAATATAAATTTCACGTGAGAAAATCTCTAACTACATAAGTACACCTTGTGATGTCTTACTATAAATAATAATAATAATAACTATAGTTTGTTCTTCTGTTTCAGTGCTAAGTATGAAGAGACTCTATTGGACGATATTACTGGTGCACATGGTGACGGTGTTGGTACGTGCAGAACCGTCTGTGCACATTTTGGCCGAAAATTTGGAACAGATCATCACCTCAAGCACATTAGAATGGGTGGCGACTAATGGCGAAGACAAAGAAGTTCTCAAAAATGCCGTCGTAGCGGCATATCAAACTGTCGAAGGTCGGTATATATGCATTTTTTCTTTAAAAAAAAACTCTAAGAACCTCTAAAGAAACTTATTGTATAGATCTTGAAAGAATTACAATTTTCATCTTTCATTTCGGAATGTATCTAGAAAAATCTACTTGAGAGGGGAGATTGTAAATGTAACCTACTAAAAAAAAAAAAACTCAAAAGTGTTGAATTGCTGAGGCCTAGTGGATCGTTAATTAAAAAATTATAAGTTTGGCGTTTGTTGCTTTCTAAGGATCCTATAAATGATTTGCTACTTGTAAAATTACGACCTATGTGGTTAGCGTATGTTGAATTTCAAAAAACTCATTTGAAGTTCGTGAATGCAGTGGTTAAATGTTCTACCCGTCTGACCAATATACAGGGTGTCCCGAAACTACAAAGAAATATTTCAACCACAGATTTTGAGAATAAAAATAGTTAAAAAAAAATTATATAAATATGAGCATGAAAAGTGATATGAGTACATGCTGTACATACAAAATTTCGTTATCACAACACAGAGGATGAACTTTGTTTACTATTTTTGTTCCTAGAATCTGTGTTTGACATTTTTCTATGTAATTTCGGGACATCCTGTATAACTCCACCGAATTTAGAAGTTTTGTCTTTATCGTTCCCAACTTGTCATTAATTTTACAAGCAATGAATCTAATTTTTCTGCTTGATCTTCCGAAACAGGTTATAATTTTGATTATGGTTTTTGATGACAATAATAATTCAATGATTGTAATAAGAGTCACGATCTTGATGTTAATTATGGCGACTAATTAACACAGACCTATATGCCGGAGCACAAATCTCACCATGTTATCTGAACAAAGAATTGTCGTCCAATCAGAAGGTTTAACGATGTTATTAATAATATTTCTTGCTCCGCGTACGGAATACATCATTAAACGCAGAATTCTTGGCTCCAAATAGACCGACTGAAAAAATTCTAGCTACATTACAAAGGAATCGTGATTCGGTTCGGTGAACCCGAAACCCGATCGAATCGCCCTGTATTATCGAGGATGCGGATGGACGGTCATCAGAATTCAGAATTTTGTAATAATAATAATGGATAACCGTGCGAACGCCCAAGGTTAATAAATTCGAGATGAGGCTATTGTTGCTCTTTTTTTTTCTCGTATGAATTACTGTTTACAACTCACGTGTAGGTGTAAATGTCACCAAACAGGAAATTATTCAACATCAGTTATCCGATATTTTACCATTCACGGTACGGACCATAAATTTGGACCACGTTACATTTTCTGTGAAACTTCATATACAGGGTGTATCTAAATAACGCCGAAAAAATTTTAAGGGGTGATAACTTGTGTGTCCTAACTTACTCCGTTTTTGAGATACAGGATGTTGAAGTTGGAAGTATCAATTGTTTTCATTTCTAACCCCCCTATATACGCTTTCATGGTGCCAAAATTCAGTGTGGTTGGAGACTGAGAAAGCCCTAAAAAATTCAAAATGATTGTAATTGGCGTTATTGAGTAATCTCAAAGGAAGTCTTGAAAATATCTACATTAAATTTGGAGTCAGATCGAATTTTTATTGTTTCCTCAAAAACTAAGCTAGATACAAAAATCACACAGGGGATAAAAAAGTTGTTATTTCAATAGTTCAATATAATAAAAATATCTCAGAAAAACCGGTTCACCATGAACATCGATAAATTTACCCACTGTGACGCCACTGGAAATATTATTTCAAATTTAGTTGCACCAGAAGAAGCTCCATATTACTATCAACAAAACCACAACGTTTTATTGAAATTGAAGAGAAGACAATGGAATGATGAATAAAAAACGATCTTCCATGGAAATACCCTGTATCTCGAAAACGAAGCAAGTTAGGACACATGTTCATATGAACTTCTTTCCTAAAATATCACAAGGAATCCCTCCTTGAATTTTTTCGGTGTTATTTAGATACACCCTGTATACTCATTCCTACATAATATATCTTCCATTCCATTCTTTCAATATCGTTTTCTCCTGAATTTTCTGTTTTTCATTGTAATAAAAAAAACAGTAGATTATCAACTACTTACTACAACTAGGTAGTATTATTGTTGTGTAGTAGTGTAGTGAAATTAAAATGAAAATAATAAACAATATAATAAATCAACATCGAAACTTCATTTTCTGGTCATTCAGTTGTAGTTTTTCATAAATAGGATAAGAGAAGGGACTAAAACGTAAAAAATCGGCATCGAAATTATTGCCTTGGTGGCAACTGAATACCCATATGAGATCTTCAAATATGTAATTTGTAGCAAAAATTCGAACAAATAAATTGAAAGTAAAAAAAACATAGAAAGAAATCTTTTATTCAAAGCTCTGGAAAAAAGAAGAAAAAAGTTCCTTTCAAATTTTAACAATCAACTTATAACCTCATTATACGCAATTTATATGATCATGAGAGCTTGTCGCGATGATCAATATTTAATTAAATTAAAATTTTGACAGTTTAAACGTAGCAGCTTTTAAATAATTGAACTAGTACTATTTACTTATTTACAAGTAAATCTAATCTCTTCCAGCTAGGTAACATTTAATGTACAGTGCTGCTCAATAAATACGTAAAGACTATTGAATCATCAGTGCAGTCCTCAACACCTTCAACAACGATAATTAGATATGCCACGTGACAGGTTCCTATGCAACCAAAAACACATTTGTATCTCTTCAACAGATATTATCCTTCAATCCATGGGCAAGAATAAATAATGAAACTGCTTTTCTTTTCATGCAGATCCGAAAGATAACGAGGCAGATTCGGACTCGTCCGGCGAGAGTACGAACGAGACGAACAGCGCCGGCCTGGCCCGTCGGCCCGTCTTCGTGTGCCGGGCCAAATTCAACGGCGTTCTGGTGGCCGGCCAGCTGAGGCCGAGCCGGCAACGTCGCTGCATCGTCTCGATGTACAGGTAACACCGAGGAAAATACCTATAGCCCCAAATTGCCGAAAGTAGCACTGATGTATTTCGTTCACTTTCACGCCCAGTAAAAATTCTAAATTTTGTTTATCTCAAAATTTGTTCATTCGTTCTTTTTATTGTCCAATTCGAAAATATATTTCTATGATCGTGAAGTTTCGAAACTTTCCTAATAGGCAAGAACACAAACATTCATGACTTCAATATCATCGTCATTATCTTGATTATTTCCAAGGAGCAATTTACAAATATTATTTCGAAAAACACCATTTGAATATCCTACAATTTCAGGAACGTTCAAGCATAGCGTTCGATGGCAAACTCGTGTATCCAGTACTAACGTCATAATCCCTTTTCCTGTGTTGCCAGCTGTTTTATTTTAAGGAAATATCCAGTAAATATTTATCAATTTTCGAATCGATCCAACTGTGAACCGTCGAGATGATTTGATAATCATTGATGTTGTAAATGCTACTAATTTACTACTAATCGAGTATGTTGTAGCACATTGTAGATACAATCAGCAGCAACAAAATTCGGTAGTTTTTTGAACACCCTATATCTCTGTAATCATTCTTGCTAGACCCCAAGTGTGATACATTGATGAAATCAGCTCTTCAGGGAGAATCTAAAAATACAATGAAATACAGGGTGTTCCATATCAATAAATCAAGTAGTACTCTGTAGATCGTTTGTTCCGTTCACCCTGTATTTTCTGATGCAACGGGAAAAAAACTTTCATTTCAGATGATTTTTCAAATTTTTAAATCGGTTCAAAAATAAGTGAGCTAGAGGGGGGGACATTCATGGTGAATCACCCTGTATAACGGGGGCATTTCTTTAGGAATTTATTTTGGGAAATCTAGGAATAAGAGAAATCAAAAAAATTATAGTATGATTCATGAAAATTAGGGTTCTTGCCTATTATATCAAATTCACCAAATTGTAATTATAATGTTTGTACAGGAGCGTCACAGAAACCGAGAATTTCGACGTGCTGGTCAGCATAGAGGGTAGCGCTAGGTTAAGCTGGGTGCACAAGAGCAAGTACACGCTGATATCGCAGGGGGCTGTGACCAGCGGCGAAAATATACAGAGGACGTTCGTAGCAAGAAGGCCGACCAACGGACACGATCAGGAAGGTAACAATCGCGATTTTAGAAAAAAACAAAATAAATACCTATATACTTTCTGTAGGTTAATCGAGGAAGTGGTACATTCATTATTCCAGATTTTTTGGGATTTTCTCTCCTCGTTTCTATAAAATAAAAATATGAATATTATTTCAATAAACGTGTAGTAAGGATAAATCATATATGATTTGCCCAAAAATATCACTACGTTTAAAGAATTTTCCTATCAGAGAGCATAAAAGAAAAATTCACTAGCTTTTCAGTGACAATTTGTATTGAAAAAGGTTTGGAGAAGGGAAATAAAGGTATTCGGGAACGAATCTGCTCCCGTTCACAACATAAAAAATGGATATTTGAATAGCAAATTAGTATTTGTCTTGACACCTTTCAGTTTTTAGCACAGTGACAATTGGTGACGTTGGCAATCAAATGAAAACATCATTCTACTCATTTGATTGCCAACGTCACCAATTGTCACTGAGAACTGAAAAGTGTCGAGACAAATACGAATTTGTTATTCAAATATCCATTTTTTATGTTGAAAACGGGAGCAGATTCGTTCCCGAAACGTCCAAAGCTAAGTGAAAATTTGATATTTTTTCTATAAACCTTTATTTCTCTCCTCCAAACCTTTTTCAATACAAATTGTCACTGACAAGCTAGTGAATTTTTCTTTTAGGCTCTCTGATAGGAACATTCTTTAAACGCAGTGACATTTTTGGGCAAATCATCTGATTTGTCCTTACTACACGTATATTGAAATAATATTCATATTTTCATTTTATTGAAACAAGGAGAAAATTCCAAAAACATCTGGAATAATGAATATAAATACTTATATTTTTTTAAATATATTTCGGTTTTTCCGATATGACGAAGATTGAACCACTGTATATAGTTGCTGTGTAAACAAACATGCAATTTGTTTATTATTTACTATATGGGTCACGACAAATATTACAATGTCACCGATAACGACCCTGATTCATCACTGAAATTATTTAGAAATAAACAAACGTGAGCTGTTTTTTCGGTAACAGTATAAACCATTACATAATTCCTATTTTTGTAGAAAAAAAGTATTTCAAATGAAACCAGAAACCCTTGTTTATGCGACCTTCTGCCTACACTAGAGAAATGCACATGGACTCATTCAATGCAAATTCTGACTACACAATTTAAAACAACAATGCCTCGTCAAGATAGTTCCTGAATAATTACCATTCAGAATTGTTAAAAATAAAGGTCTCACGTTGGGACAACAACAACAACATTCTTATGATTGACAAGCTCACTGAAAATCATGAAAAAATATGTGTGATGAAAAAAAAACGCGTATGATGTTTCGGGGTCCATTAGAAAATCTCACACCGTTTGCTGTTTGGTCTATTCCTCAAAATCAATAGCGTGTAATTTCCAATTTCAGGGTCTTTGTCCCACTATGTCGGCAAATTCAATTCGAACGACAACTTGGGCATGTTCTATGTTGTGGACCAAAACAACATCGAAATCCAGTACGAAGAAGGGGAAATCCTAGTGGAAACAGAACCAGTCCGATACGAACTGAAATCCATCAGGTGAGAGATAAATTAAACACAAACTTCAATATCTACTATAAATGGTGTTTCAATGGTGAGGCATGCAAAACAATAGCCAGTGCTGTAACTTCTGAATCATTCGAGATAGGATTCTGAGATTATGGGTAGGCAAGTACCTATACTAAATGCATTCATTGATAACATGATAATTTTTGTTTCATTCAGGTTCAATCGGAAGCAACCCAATTTTTTCATTTATAAATGGGACACTCTGTATATTTTTTTATATTCGAATTCAGGGAATTGTTTTACACACACCAGACACTTTTTTTGATCAAAATATCGAAATACACCGGGTAGCCCAGAGCTTTTAGGCCCTCAGATATCTGGGTCATTGAAAAAAACTCAAAAAATTGATGAATATATGGGAGCGAAATTCCTCCAAGGAAATGAAATCGAATCACCCCCATGACAAACAATCTACTAGTAGAAACCACCCCTAATTTCGGTTTTTTTAGATTGCACTCCTGTTTTTCTCGGCTTAGCTTATAAAACTTTTCATTCGCAATACATATAACCGACAAGATATTTCTTTAGCAAGAAAATCCTTCTCTGAAATTTCAAATAATTTCAATAGTTTTCTTGAAAAAATATCGATTTTTCCTTGAATGATTGTTGAAATGACTGTTTTCACTTGCTACGCTCACCCCATGTCGCCTATTCAGACTTCAGACGCTATACAGATCGTGATGTATATTCGAATTGATACATAAATTCCACATTTTTTTATTTATTTATTTTTTACGTTAGATAATCGCCTAAACGCTCTGGGACCCCTGTATAGGGTGTCCAATTTAAAAACTGGAAATTGGGGATGCCTCTCGTTGAACTGGAAGTGATAAAATGAATATGTTCTGTCGATAAACGGTAACGCACTGTGGAAAAGATGAGTGGTTAAACCATATTAAACTTGGCGTCATTGTGTTTTGGATTGAAATGTGATCTCTTCTCAACACTATGGTTTTTTATTCATAGGTTTATATAGGTTCTGATTATTGTTAATAAAAACTGGAAAATCCCATATTTTCTTAAAACACTCGTATCTTCTCTTAAAAATAAGATATTGACGTGAATCAAAAACTATTGTGTTAAGAAGGGATCACACTTCAATCCAACGCATAATGCCGACAAGTTCAACCACTCAATTTCGTCAGTGTGTGAAATAGCAACTTGGTTTTTCCCTAGATAATGATCCAGTCATCAGGTTTTTACGGAAACTAATATTTAGGCTAACATTCCGGAACATGAATCTACGATTTAATCGAAATTTCACAAAAATCAGACAAGGATTAAAAAAGTCGAATGGCACTAATAACAAATATTTTGGTATCAAAATAAAATTTGAGGTTAGACCCCTTTTTCCACCCAAAGTTCTACACTGTAGCAAATCTGACGTCACCTCTGTTGACATTTCCATGCGGCAGGCACAATCACGCAGAGTTCAATCATTTAAATTGTTTTGAAGTGGCGAATTTGTTTTTTTTCTCGTATTTTGTTCAATTTTTGGGATGAAATTTCTCGTTAATTAGAAGAATGAGAAAAAATCTGATATTCCTTAGACTGTATCATATTAATGTGCTGAATATGTGCACTTATTTCAAAAACACCTTGTATATGCTATTGTTATTAATAGTCTTCACCCTGTAAACGAATATTATATCAATTTTCTTCCTTACATTCTCATTATTCACTACAAGTTTCTTCAACTCTTCATGCAAATAGTAAGTTACGCAATCAATAACTATGGAACCAGTCATGATACGAAATTGAATTTTTCTACAAGCGTGCGTGATTCACCCTATACCCGCACGCAATTTAGTTCGGGAAGTATCATTTTCCCGCAACATTGCGGGAAAATCTTTCCCACACTAGCGTCTGAAACATAGAAACCAAACACCTTATGGGCTTGCTGGCTGCCACAATGAACATCAGTAGATAGAGAATATATTTATTTCTCCTGTTAGTTGTTCCTATATGAATGAATAATTAATTGAACAAATCAAACAATTTCCTACGCTTGTAGAAAAAATATTGTTCCTAACTCATGCGGAAAGTGTCTTTCCCGCACGCGACTGCCGTTGACACGCACTTGTTAGGAAAGAGACAGTGTTGAGGAGGGAATGATAAATAAATAATAAAATAATTGAAGAATTTCACCGAGTTATTCATGAATAACAGGGTAATTTTGCACCTTCAGTCAGTTCATCATACTAAAAATTCAGAAAATTTCATCGAGAACCATTTTACCTACAAAAAGTACAAGGACCTTTCCGAATCTTTTAATTTTTTTTTCTTGTTAGATACGAGCACACTCGCAAACGCCAACCGAAAAAATCCAAAATCCTCGGACACGCCACGCTGAAGAACGAAGAGGGCTCGCTGCAAAGGGTGGACAGCGTCATCAGCTTCGCGTACGACTACTCCTTGTTCTGGGGCAAAGGGCACGGTCTATCTACCGGCCTGCCATTGAAAGTTTACCTGGCCAACGGCACGCAAATCGAGGGCTCCTGGGCCATTCCCATCGTCAGGCAACAAGTGGAAGTGGCTCCCATTGAAAGGTGAGGAATTGCATTTGGTCGGTAGACATTTTCATTTACCATCGCCCTGGCTAGATTGAGAAGATCAACTGAAAATCTTTCGAAAACTTCGAACATTATAAGGATTCCCTTTCGTGCGTTCCAAGCAATAAAAAAACTCCAGTTTGAACTTTTCATGCCCTATTCATTCAAACTTGACGATGCAATAATGTCGTGAGATCGTTTAGTGAGTAACAGACTTGAACTACGTTGAATTTCAGATGAAAAAAAAAAACAGAAATTCAATTCAATGACTTCCAATTTTTTGAATTGACTCGCCGATAGTTGATGGAAATCCATAGTAAATGTAAAATACTTCAGATGAAATACTAGTACAGTAAACTAAACTTACATTGGATTGCCTAACTTTTATATGGTACTACCTGAGGGATTAGAATTACCTGTTGAAAGGTTCGATAAACCTTCATTTTCGGAAAAAAGGCACAATATCTACATCAAAATATGATGACCTACTAAGAAATCAAATTTAACAGCCGTGAATTTTTCGAGATCTAGTGGATGGTTAAGTTGAATGTTAAAATTTTTGCGTTCATTGATTTCTAATGATTCCAAATGATGAGTATTATTTCTTCATTTTCTACGTGTAGAATTTCGAGATCATCAAAACTATATTATTTTCTATTTTAAAAAATAACTTTCCATCTTCCGACGAATTTCAACTATTTTCAGAGATTGTATGTCTTCCTGATTAAGCCAACTCCACATTTATGACTGACTATTCGCCAATCTACTAAATGTTTTCAATTCTTGAGATTCTTGGATTTCTTTATGTTTCCAAACAAAAAAACTTCCAACGACTCCCAATGGATTCCTGAGGCATCCAATGACTGCCTATGTCTTCGAAAAACTTGTCTAGTTCCTAGTTTACTTCCCAAGATTTCCAATGACGTCCGAAGACTTGCAGATTCATAATAATTACTAACTGAGACCTACAATGATTACCAATGAATTCCTAAATTTTCTAATTACATACTTCCAAAACAGTTGAAAGATTTCTAATAATTTCCAACGAATTCCTAAGACCTGCAAATATTTTGGATGAAAAACTCAGGCATCTCTTCACATCGAGAATGGATTATTATAACTTCCAAAAGACTTCCTATTTCCATTAATTTCCTTTGACTTCCACCGACTTTCCAAAATTTATACAGTTTTTCAATGAGTTCCTTCTCAAAACTACCAATGACTTTCAACGAACCTATAAGATTTCCAATGATTTCAAAAACAGTTCAGATTTTTATCAACCTCCAACGACTTCCAACGGATTTCTAAAACCCGCAAAGATTTAGGATAAAAATCAGTCATCTCCACAGTTTAAAGACTTTTGACGATAATTTGAGTTTTTATTCCTAATAAACCAATGTCTCCACAAGACTGGACTATTTTGAAGATTTTCTTTGACTTCCTAAGACATTCAACCGATTCCTAAGATTTTCTATGCATTTAAAAGAAGCCTTTTCAAAACTACCAATGACTTTCAACACACTCCTAAGACTTTCGATGACTCCAAAAGCAGTTCAAAGGTTACTTTCTATCAAATTCCTAAAACCCCCAAGATTTAGGGAAAAAAATCAGAGTAATCTTCACAGTCTCAAGCCTTGTGGCGATGATTTCGAATTTTTCCTTTCCAAAAATCAACTTCACATCAAGACTGGACTTATTTTAAAGGTTTCTAATCAATTCCTGACTGTCCAAAACTTTTTGCAATATTTTCCTCAAGAAATTCAAGACAACCAACGAGTTCCTAAGACTTCTTATGACTCTCAAAGAAGCCTTCCCGAGACTCCTAATGACTTCAAATAAATACCTAACACTTCCAATGATTTCCTACAATTTTCGAGCTCGCTGCAGACTCAACCCTGCGCTGTTGCCACATCATCTGAGATGGTAGGGGTTCACCAATTTTTTTTCGAACAAACATTATAATCAAATTTTTTTTTGCAGATACCTGGAGTCAGGCACTGCCGTAAACGTCACCCTTATGGGCAACTACACGGAATCGGAGATCGCCTACGTCGCCACCATAGTGTGCGTGTACGCGGACAACGAACGCAGAGAAATCACCATACGAGATACGAAGAGGGAAAACAAAATGGTGGACGTCGTGGCTGTCTACGATCCCGTTTATTTCGTCCACAACAACAGTCACGTGCCGACGACCACTACCACCACGACTACTACGACTACCACTACGACCACCACCACGAAAAGCACTTCGACCACCCAAGAAGTGGTGCCGATAGGTAAATTTAGGATAAGTCACAAAATAGCTATATACCGGGTGTTTGAACGAAATGAGTTGGGGTTTGCTCAATAAAAAAATGTCGTAACAGCATCTGTTTTCAAGATATTAGGTGTTGAAAACTAGTTATTTTATTATACAAGGGGAAAAAGTATTAGAGAGACAAAAAACCGTGAGCTAAAATCTAATATTTTCCCGTGTATAATACACTATTTTTTTCTGTAAGAAGAAAGGACGAATCAATATCGAGAAGATATTACATTATTTTGAAATCTGAAAATTATCAACGTGAAATTTAAAGTTTTTAGCAGTAGGGACACCTGCGTTGTAGGCATCTTTATCATTCTTTCGAAGTAATCAGATATCTGATGTCATTTCTGTCAGTCTAATTCTGTGATTTGATTTCAAAAAATTGCGAATTTAGTGGTTCTTTAGTAATATACGTAACCGCAAAGTCGAATGGAAGATAAAAGGACCTGCAGTTCTTTCTCGGAGACGGTATTATTGACTCATTTTTCGGAACTATAGCACAACAAAAGCCATCAACAGTGTGAATATATGTGATATATATCCGGGAAAAAAGTACCCACTTTTTTCCCACGGGAAAAAATTAATTTATGAAAAGTGACATTTTATAACCTGTCAACAGAGATGAAATGCCAAACTTTTTTCCCGTCACAGAAAAAAAGATATTTTACACATTTTTTACGATTACATCGAATGCATTTATCTTTTTCCCATAGAGGGCGCTATTTACACGGTTAAACCGAGTAGTTTTACATAACTTTTTAGATGATAGATTTTTCAATCCAAATTCAATGTGAACTTGAACATCATTCAATTTTACATCAAAATTCCGTTTTCGGAATATTTTGATTTGAAAATGATGAAGTAATAATTGTTGCTAGTATAAAGTTATGTATTAGAGTATTATGGAAAACTATTACCGAAAACAAACATATATTTCCAATGCTGAACTTATTAGTTTACCAATGAATCACAAGAATACAGAATAACACAGTTTGGTTGTATCTTAAGGCAATAGCCCATGCTACAGAGTTAAATTCACGTCAAGAGTTGCAAAAAATTGATTGAACATCACTAAAATGACCTACAAGCTGATATGTATAGATTCGTAATCTTCGAAATTCGCAATTTTTTAATTTTTGCAGAAAAAGTTATCACTTATCATCATTAAATTTGTTGATACAGTCATGCTAACACTAAATTAATTTACAAGCATTTCTGATCACTCAATTCCCCATTAATAATTATAATTATTGATAGTGTCCCCGGAGACAGTTGACAAGGGAATAGCAGATTCATTTTCGATAGAGAACAGGAACGTCCTCTCTGACGGGCAAACCTCGAAGCGGGACAACTCGTCTCTGAAGAAGGAGGAAGCCGAAACTGGGGAGAGCAAGAGCCGATCTAGCCGAAGCGGAGCGCTAGGACTTGTCACCATAATGACGATAATCGTCTTATTGAGAGTCACGTAAATGACGTAAGAACCGCTAGTGATTGAAGCGAGGGTATGTGGTGTTTCTTTTGGAACCCAAAAAACAGACCATTTCTGATATGAAGATTTTGATTTTATCTCGAGAGTCGATTTCACATTTACGTCTGATTGTATTTACTTTCTGTATTTTCTGTATTTACTATCATTATTCATTCATTGGCCATATTCAACTTGATATGAAATGCAACAAAACCAATCAATACACAATCTTTCAAAGAAAAGGTCATTAAATTAAGAATGTATTATCTAGCAGGTAATAATGAAAGATAAGGAATTAGAAATTCAAAATTCTCACACCTTTTCAACGTTTTCTGAGGTTACTGACCTCCCTAATGGGATATCAAATTGTGGAAAAATTTAAATTGAGATATAATCTGAGATATGGTCAAGTTTATTGGGTCCCAGGCAAACACTTTCAATGGCAGCTTTTATCAAATCTAATCAACCGTCTCATTACAGTGTAGACCAGCTGTTGTTTTGCTATTTTTTCTTTGTGGATTATTTTTTCAAAGAGTTGTATATAAACTTTGTAAATAAGTGAGGGATTGGTGGAGTGATGTATGACATCGTCCAATTGAGGAGGCCTTTTTATTTATTCCAGTGTCTGGCGTGGAAACATGATGTACATTGTTGTTCATGAAAATGAAAGTTACCTAATTTACTTTCAAAATTTGCAACTTGTCCATTTGTTCATTCAGATATATGCTCACAAAACTATGTGTTCATATTTTATGGACAACAGTGGACATTCACCACTAGAAAAAAAGCTTTGATGATGCATTGAACTAAAAAATATCATGATGTTACAGGTACAATGTTTTTTTTTTCATGAATACCTTCAGTGCTCTCTACTGTGACTTGTACTAGATACGTAAATTGTATTCCATTTATGTCATGTACCTATGATGATTAATTTGTTTTTTTGTAAAAATTCATTTTCACAAAATTGAAATCAAAGTGAATTGTATTGTATAAACATATCCATTTCATTATTTGCAACTTGAACATGTTTATTAGCCAGTTAGAAGCAATCAAAAACACATAATTCTAAAACAAGTTGTCTGAAAAAATTAGACATCTATAAATAATAATGAGTTTTTTCATACATACTGTGAAACGGGCAGAACTGAAATCAGTCCAAAGCAAGATGAAAATATATTTTGCAAGAAAAGTGGTAGATTTGTAATGTGTGGTATATATTTTTGCTATACATGATGCTGTTACTTTTTTTCAGTATTTAGTAGAATGTAAACTGTTTGGCACAAGCCTCAAGTTTGAAAAAGTGTAATGTCTGATTGATGTTTAAATGTATCAAAATGTTTGAATTTCTTCTTTACTAAGTACAAAATTGTGCACAACATTTCCTATACATTTTACACATACAAAAATTGAAGCAACAAGAAAAATATTCAATGAGCTTGAATAATAATATATAGATTGTGTAAATTGTATGAGAAGAACTATTGTACATCCTAAGTCTAGTAAACATTTTTTTAAACTTGTATATATATGTTCAAATATTGATTCAGTTCAAATGAAACTTTCTATTCCTGTCCTTGAAAAGTAAAACTATACCATATCTTTTCTTCATAACCCATAATAAAAAGTTCAAAAAATTTGAATGCTAACTGCATAAAATTTCATATGTGTTCAAAACTCCTCATAGAGTTGTTTTGCTTGATAGGGAAAATATAATGAAAAATTATGCTATTCTGCTATTATTCATTGTGATTCAATATTGGACTGAAAAACATTTGTGTAAAGATTATTATATGTTTTCATTATTATTGTACATTCCTGTATTATGTAGATATTCATTATGAAATATACTCAATATACATCAAGTAGTTGACATTTTTTCCATTTTGATGATCATTGCCTTCAATAATTTCAACTTAGAGAATTGATGTTCATTCTGTCAAAAATAACCTCCTTTATATGGCTGCACTTGCAGTACTAGAAGGGCCAAGTCAAAATCACAGCAGTATTCTCATAATAAATGAAATCTATTAGGTATAATGCACTCACCCATAACTCCTAGTTGTTGTGGAGTCAAATTGGATGTGTTGAGGCCCTCTGGTATGGGCAATCCACTGCTTACCAGGCTCCCAGATGCTATTGACCCCTTCCCACTGGCAATGGACCCTTGTTTATTGAATTTATCACTGTATGCAGCACTCCTTCTTCCACTACTGGCAATACTACCCACTTCTAAAATATGAATATAGATTAATATACTAATTGGATTATTTGTCTTCAATATTACCCCCATTTGGACTACGGATACCAGATGTCCTGGACCTTTTACCACTGACAGTACTAAAAACTGCTCTTCGATATTGTGAAGTGTCTTTGAGCTTTGAAGGGTCTATAACTCTTTTTTTTCGTCGTAGGTAATTGGATAAAACTCCAAAAACCACTACTGAAGTTGAAACAGATACAATTACTAACTACAAAAAAAGAAAATTCAGTTATGAGAGGGTATGAGATGATTTATATTTACCTTTTGACTAGTTGACAATAACGGCCTTTCAGGTATCAGTTGTCGTAAAAAGCTTAGGTGTTCTTTAAAATATCCTAAATTTATGGATAAAATCATTGCTAGAGTATAATAATAATTGATAAATAAACTTTGTAGGTAATCTGTAGGTTAGAATTTCGAAATCACTAAAGATACACTTGAAATTATAGGCCCCCTACAGAAGAATCACAACCAAACAACATTGCTGCTATAAATTCTAAATCATCACGATTATTTCATTTTAGAAAATTGTTTCATTAAAAATTCTCAATTCAAAAAATTAAAACTCTTTAGTCCTTAACCCGATAATTTCTTCTTCCTGTTTTTAGTATAAGACGATACCACGACTCACCCACAACCATACTATGACATCAAATCTATGGGCGATTATATCTAGAGGAACATAATACAAACGATCACTCTGAAAAAAGAAGATATTGATAAACGTCGAACTAGCCTAAAATAATTCGTCATATCTCTAAAATGCCAAAAATGTTTATTTACCCAACAATTCCGTCAAAAGCTTTCATTGCAATAATAGTATACAATTAAATATTGTAATTTATCTGTCTCTGAATTCATTTCCATTTATCACCATGTTACTACTTTCAATCACCTTACTTTTGAGTGAATTTATTTTCACACATACATGGAACGCCCCCAAGACCATTCTAGATGATCCAAACTGTAATGAGGCTCGCGATTTATGTCACGATTTGATTGATAACGATGATCTGCTCATCCTCGAATGTTTATTATCTTCAAACCCTGATCGACTGAACAGTATTGACAAAAAATGCCAAAACACTATATGGGACCACACAACAAATCTCCTCAAAGACGATAATGTTAAGAAGTATTTGTCATCGATTTGCGGCAAAGAATTGGATCGCTTTGACACCTTTGATTGCAAACAAGAAGGAAACTATTTCAAATGCATTCTGAACTACATAAATGATATTCAGAACCCTAAATGTAGCCTTGCACTGTCTAGGCTGGAAAGTGTTGCCTTTACAGACCACCGGTGGATAAAAGACTTCTTGGCCCAATGCACAGATGATATAGACAAGCTGAAATGTGGTATTATTGATGCTCACAATTTTTCTCAAATGAAAACCATAGCTTGCCTCCAGACCAATATCCTGAGTGTCAAAGACTCATGTAAAAAAGAAGTTTTCCACCTTTCAGAGCTACAATCTACAAACATAAAGCTGGACTCCCAATTGTATTTAGATTGTTCAGATGACCATCGGCGCTACTGCTCCAATTTTGCTGCTGGAAGTGGCAGGGTTTTTCCTTGTCTCCTCAGGCAGCTCAATGAGGACCACTTGAGGATAAGCACAAAGTGTAGGCAGCACTTGCAGCGCAGAGAACGGCTCATAGCTCAGGATTTTAAAGTTAGCAAAGGCCTGCTGAGGGCCTGCAAGGAAGACATAAAGAACACACATTGCCGCAAGCAAACTTCCAGTGACAAAACTGTCAGGCTGGCTCAGATTCTGCTGTGTTTGGAGGATTACATGAGGAATGGAACTAAAATCAACTCAGAGTGTGAGTCTGAGATCACTGAGCATAGAAGAATGTTGATGGAGGATTACAGATTGTCTCCTGAGATTGTGAATAACTGTAAGAATGAAACTGCCTTATTGTGTGATGGATTCGGTGGTAAGACTATTCATTGTCTGATGAACCGGGCTATAAAAAACAGAGATAGGAAGCCATCTAGTAGTGTACAAGGTGGACTAGGGGATAGATGTCTAAGAGCAGTAAGTTTTTTCATCTTTCCCTGTTGATGTTATTACACACAATTCAATATGAAGCACTCAGTTGAGAGAGGTCCAGAACTAAGTTTTTCATCTTTCCCTCCAGGTTATTTTCATTTTCAAATATAAAAAACAATTATTATATACCTACTCACCTTCTATGTTTATAGGGGGTAGGGGGTTACACTTTGATTTTCATTGAGTACAATTTATTTTCACCCACCCACTAAACAGACCATATTTATGGAACACACAATTTATCATTAGTTTCCCTCCAAAACTAGAAGAGTAGACTTCCACAATCTGCTGCTGTGCTTGCACACTCCACAGCATACAACCGTCAGTGAATTCGGTGGATCCCACAAGATCCTGGCGCGAAATTCAAATTGTATTGGGATTAATATTGGTACAGAATACACTACATCTAGTCATACATTCTTAGGACAAACTACTTAAGAGGGAGCATGTTTTCATGAAATGTAATCCACTGAATACTGATTGTTTCTAAATAGATATTTACATGATTGGTTTATAACATTGTCTGCTGAATATGGAGAAAAAATCTAGTGAGCTGTAGCATCTGGTCTGCTCAAACAAGGAAAATCACCTACAGGTTTCTGTGGCCGATACAGTAGTGCCGCCTTACGGTCAACTCGAAGAAACACTTATTCCAATTGTTTTCCTGTCAAACCTACATGACCTTGGAGAATCGTGAACGAGTTGAGCAGCTCCCTCAGCGGTGCTCTCGGCAGTCGGCGCAGTTTGTTCAGTGTCAGTGAGTTTGAGTTCAGTATCATGACATACTCTCTCAGCAACTCAAAAATTCAAAAAATCATTCCTTCTCAAAATGGTTGACCCTAGACACAGACACTACAATAGTCCCCAATTTCATAACATTCAACACCTAAATTAAATGATAAGTAGAATCAGTAGTATCGATTATTAGATTATGATCGGAGGGATCTGATTTTCTTACTTGTAATGAGCCTTTAACACTCATTGAATGTATCCACTTATGTCGTAAAGAAATATCACTTGGAAATCCATGAATGGAGACGGTTTCACACTTTCTGGTAGGCACAGAGAGACAGAGTTTATAACAAATTATCAATCAGAATAAACTACTTTAATACTAGGAGCGCAACACAACATCATATCTATAAACGAAAGGAATATCAGAACAATGAGAATTGAAGAAGATAATTAATTAGGAATAAATACAATACAAGTCACGATGGCAAGACAGCTCTTGACACTTGCTTGACACTGACAACTTACATAACCACAAATTTCGAAAATGTTCTAGAAGAAAGTGAAGAACATTTCGTCAGATACGGTAACATCCTCTGGTGGTCATACACTCAAATGGGCTATAGACCAGACCAGTAGTTACAGCTCACTAGATTTTTTTTCTCCATATTTAGCAGACAATGGTTCATAATATCTATAATAAATTTTTCATCTACAATATTTCTTTATCACTATGAATAAACTATTCAATTACCAATATGCAGCTTGAGGACCTAGTAAAAGAAACGGACGCAGGGGAAAATTGGAACATAGACCCTGTGTTACAGCAGGCCTGCGACCCAGTGGTAAAAGTCAGCTGTCGCCATATAAAAGGCGGCGATGCTCGCATCATGTCTTGTCTCATGGATAACCTCAGGTTCGTTTATGATCCATAGATACTTTGGATAATCTTTTTTTGTTGTTTATGGTTATGACTTCTCATTCAAGGTCCGATACGATGACTGAAGATTGCGAAAACGCTCTGCTGGAAATCCAGTACTTTGTGGCGAGGGATTTCAAGTTGGATCCACAATTATACAGGGCGTGCAGACAGGACGGCATAAGGTACTGTCATATGGGCGATAGCAAGGAGAACGAACAGGGGCCTAGTTATTCAAGAGAAATCCTACCATGTCTTTATAGGTTAGTTGAAAATGAAATATCCTCCTTGCAACCACGTTGCAACAGCTAACAGAAATGTGTTCCAAACCTGCTAGGTGCCGCAAAACAGAAAAAATTCACATTCCTTCAACATACAGGACGAAATAGAAAATTGCCATTTTTTGCGCATATCCTGGTTACTACTTCTGAACCTATTTATACAATGAGAACGGTTTTTTTCTGTGACGGGAAAAAAATTTGGCATTTCATCTCTGTTGGCAGGTTATAAAATGCCACTTTTCATAAATTACTGTTTTCCCGTGGGAAAAAAGTGAGTACTTAACTAACTATTTTTCTTCTGTTCTATAGACATGCCTATCAGTCCGACGAATCCCTCCAAATCCAAAAGCAGTGCCTGGAACAAATCCAACGAGTGATGCGCCAAAGGGCGATCAGCGTGGATCTGCAACCGGAAATCGCAGAGTACTGTCTCAAAGATCTCGGCTTCTATTGCCGCGACAAGGTCAACAAGGGCGAGGAGATGCAATGTCTGCAAGACAACTTGGAAGAGTTGGAAGACAAGTGCCACGACGTCGTGGCCTCCTACACGGAAATCGAGGCTCAACGGGTCGATTTGAATCCGTTCATATCCAAGTATTGCAACATGATCATCGAGAGTTTATGTGGCAACGATGCGGATGTCATGGAGTGTTTGATCGAAAACAAAAACCACGCACAAGTACGTATCATTACTTAGTACTTAATTGATTTGTTTTGTAATACAACTAATACATACATTTCAATGATCCCCACATGAAACTTCACTATTGAGTCAATAAAAAAGTCAATAATTATTTTCGAATAATGATTGATTGCAACATTACCCTTTTTCCTGAATGAATATTTATATTCAATCACGTTTACTCTTAAATAAAAGCAAAAAACGAGAAAATATTTCAAATAATGCGAGCGAGATAGAAACCACTGCGAGTTGCCTGAACAATCTTTTTGCCTCACTCGTCATCCACAGAGGATCCCTTCCAGGTGTTTACATTGAGTTCATTGTTGAATGTTCGATTAACCTTGAAATTGAGGAATAAACTATCATTCTATTTCTAACCTACAGGTCAAGGCGAGACCTGCCTGTAGAGCGAGCATCGAGCACTTCCAGCTCATCTCGCTCAAAGACTACAAGTTCAACAACAAATTCAAGATGGCGTGCAAGTCGCACGCGATGCGCCTGTGCAACAGGGCGCAGTCGAAAAGCGAGGTTATATCGTGCCTGAGCGAGCACATCCTCAATGCGACGGTGCACGGCATCAAGCCTACTATTCCTAAAGATTGCAAGCAGCAGCTGAAGGCGCAAATCTTCCAGCAGCGCGAGAAGATCGAGTTCGATCCGGTGCTGAAGGCCGCTTGCGGCATGGATATCAAGAAGTTTTGCAGAAATGTGCAGCCCGGTAACGCTCAAGTAAGAAATAATGATTTTTCAATAGTATTAGTGCTCACCAAGGCATCTTATACTCGTAACAATTTCCCGGAAATCCTAATCTAAGATGCCTGACCGAGAAATATCACATATAGAAGGCAAAAAGATACTTTTTTACGCCGGCGAGAGTAGAAGTTAGTTTCTGGTAACGAAAGAGGGGCAGAAGTCTCGTATTATTCCCTAGGGAGATAATGTGACATATTTTCTCCCTAGGGAGTTTATACCTGTGCTTTCTTTTCGGTACACCCTTCTCTGAAGCGAGTATAAGCTGCATCATACATATTTCTAGATCTCACTGGTAGCAATTTGAGAATCACTGTAGAAGCAGTATCAATAGTTTCTTGAGGTTTTCCCTCGATTTCTTGTTTCATAACCGTTAACCATTTTCAAAGCTGTTTTCATAAATTGCTGTCACCATGTTGTCAAGATACGAATTCCACAAACTATAATACTACTAATTATTGACACTTTGACAACATTTTTATTCTTTCTTAATTTTTGTGTTTTCGCCAGCGTAAAAAATAGTATATACACCCCAGGACAGAGTGCTATTTTTCCCTCAGTGCTTTTCTGTCCCTTGATGTATAATGTACTATTATTTACTCAATGCATCGTAGGCGTAGGCGTTTGTTCCCTCATTCAAGGACACAAACCTGTTAATTTACTCCCAAAAGAGGGAAAAAATAATACTTCCCGTGGTTTCAGCTTGCTTCCTTGGTAGACTGGTAGAGATACACCTAAAAGATCTGTGCTTTCCAAGTACCTAATCAGTTTCAAACTGAATTAACTTCCAAATGCTATCACATAATAAACAATTTCAATATGCCAGAAGTGCCAAATTGACTTTTGTTCAGTTTTGATTGTCAATTGTTTATGGCATACTACACCTTTGTAACACATTGATTTCGATCGGGACTCAAAATAGATCGCCTAAAGCATAATTCTACATGATTCTACAAACAACGCTTTCAAATATATGCGTTAGTGGATAAAATCATGTATATATCTTGGCGTCTACGCTCCTTTGATATATAAATAGCTATTAACACCAGTCTCTTCATTCATTATCATTTCCCTTCTATGATTAGACCAGTGTTCCATCATATAATTTTTTTCTTCCTGAGCTCAATTCAAAGCCCCACTATCTTGTCATGTCTTTGTACTTTTGTACAAAAGCATTTCTGCCTTAGTTGTGAACTCTTTGATTGTCCTGAAATGAAAACTATTTAGGATATGTAAGTGTTCATTAGAAACAGCTTCCACTGCTTCCAAATGTTCTTGTGTTTCCGAATTCTGAGATATTTCCCATATTTTCCACATAATCTCCTAACCAGAAGGGGAGTTTTGAGAGAGCACTGTCTTGAGTTAACAATACTACATGTATCGTGTTTTACTATCTTTGGCATGAAAACATCAATAACGAGCTCATAATAACAAAGCCCGAAGACTGGCAAATTAGAAACAGAATCTTGGAATATGTAGTATCTACTGGACACGAGTTGCCAGGTTGCCACGCAGCCGTGGTCGATTGAGTATCCCGTGTTTGTTTACAAAACCTTCATCGGAACGGGCCTATTCTGCGATTCAAACAAAGACGATTCCACAATCATTTTAACGTTGGCCGCCACGGTTGAGTTTAAAATTATTGCGAAATCGTCTCTGTGTTGGAATCACAGAATGGCACGTTTCAATGAAGGTGTTGGGTGTTGTCAACAAACACGCGATGCTCAATCGACCACGCCTGTATAGCAACTAAAATGGCAACTAGTGTCCAGTAGATACTATCTATTCCAAGAACATAAGGTTCATATCCACCATACTTGGCGCCACTTTCAAATCTTCCATACCTCCCTGACGAACCCTGTATTTACTTAGCTCCAAAAAATTTCTGTTAAAGATTTTGGAATGTCTTCAAACGGTCCCGAATGATCAACTGAGCAACAAGTGTGGCAAAGAAATTTTCAAAGTTCAAAAGATGGAAATATACGACAACAGCGTAGACTATGCCCTGATAACAATGTGCGCAGATACCATAGATCAGTTTTGTCCGCACAACGAAAAGGAAGAAGTGTTCAAGTGCTTGAAGGTATAGTATAGAGAATTCATTTTACGAAATACTATATTATGTTGTTTTTGCAGCTGAATAAAGACGAGAAAGGTTTCAGTAAAAAATGTCGTACTATAGTTACTCACCGACTAATCGAACAAAATTCCAACAACCTCCTGAATCCGGCATTGCAAGAAAAGTGTCAGTTAGACATTACCAAGTTTTGCAAGAAGGAACTGCTCACCATCGAAGAAAAACAAGTCGACGATGCTGTCATCAAATGTCTCAAGAACCAGTTCAAGGTCTGATTTTCAATCAATCCTAATTATACTCATTTTCCTGAACAATAATATTATTCATCTTGAATTCCTTCAAGACGACTTAATGGGCCTTTCCAGTATAAAATTCCAGTAAAATTTGACCCTTCTTCGATATAATGTCATGAAGGGAAGTCAAAATCCACATATTCATCAAGATAATCGAACAACTAAATGAATTATTCAATATTGTAAATGCTATTACAATACCTTTGAATTCTAACACTACTGAGCTGTGATGTTAGTGTCTCCTTGCAATTTGATTGGTTGGAGTTTGTGACGGCTGGGGAAAGCACGCCGCTGCTGCCACTAACAGCATCTGTATTATTTGATGAAATGAAAAAAAAAAAATCGAGAAACGAATATCCGATTAGTAATAGCTTTCTGTTCAACTTGAAATCATTGTCACGTCATAGATGTATAGAAAGTCAAATGGTGTTATCACTTCCTATCGAAAGGAGTTTCGATATCTCTCCATATCGCCTACTTTGTAAAAGTAGGCGTGGGAGAATCTTGCTATATTTCCGAAGTGTCAAACCAAATTTACAGGCATCATGACACGTTCATTTGAGTTCACATTTTCATTTTCACATTGTTTTGTGTAAATGGAAATGGTGCATAATATTTTCGACTTTCAGTGGTGAATTCATCAACGACACGAAGTCCTAACTCGAGAAAGTTCTCTGAGAATTATTTTCTTATTTACTCACTTTTGGTACATAAAATAAAACGAATATTCGTCCATGATGAAAGCACAAAGCACAATACACTCACTACCTGATATACTATATCAATACCTGCTCAATAACCTACAGTAATTTTGCACTTATCATGCGATGGGTTTTTTTTCAAAAATTTTTTTTGGTACTTACGTATTTTTGTCTGAAAAACACGAATTTGATATTGAAAATGTGAACAAACCACTATTTATCGAGATATTTCAAGAAAAAGTTCGAAATTTTGCCTTATTTTCCCCCTTGTGTTGGATGCATTTACAGGTACTTGCTCTTTTTATTTTGTCATTGGACACTTCATGTACTCATGATGTACTTCAATGACACATTTTAAGCTAGAAAATTCAACAGGAAATATGATTTTTATGGTGAGTTTTTCCTATTTAGTGAGCAAGCATGCCAGATGACCGCCATTTAATCAATGGGTAATCCAAATAGGAGATGTCAAATTAATGTCAATAGATTGCTTTGGAATGACATCACACACGCCATTATTTCAAATGATATTCTTCCTTCTTTTCACTAAACATGGATAAATCACAAGAAAATCATATTTCTAGTTGACTCATATAATAAAAAATATGTGTCCAACATTGTGTGATATATATAAATTGTCCAATGATGGAAAAAGAAGGGCAAATTGTTCTAAATGCGCCCCAAAGACAGGCGGAAAAGAAGGTGAAATTTGTAACTTTATAGTGAAATATCTCAATAAATAATGGTTTGTTCACATTTTCATTATCAAATTCGTGTTTTTCAGACAAAAATACATAAGTACCAAAAAAAATTTTCGAAAAAAAACCCATCGCATGATAAGTGCAAAATTACCTAACCTACTAATGTCCTTATAAATTATCATTTATAAGAATTTAAAATATTTCCATTTGAAATATGAACAAAATCATGAATATGCCGAAAACGTGACATTCGTGACAGATATATGTCGAATTACGATCAACGGATCAAGAATCAAGATCACGATCAAGTAGTTTCCGCACGGACTATTATTTGTTGCGCCCTGTCTCTTTTGTGTCCTGTCTCTAGATGCTTCAATTCAGCTATAACTGAATTCGTGCATCATCAACGGGACTCTTCCCTCCCCCGAAAGAAGGAAAACACATCCTTGACAGTCTAGTTCAACTTCATAATAAAATTCGAAACCCTTGCCATTTATCATCGGATATTAAACTCCCACGTTCCGAACTCGCATTCATTTATTCATATCGAGAGTTAGTCTGAGAGTGGGCACACTAGCGGAATTATAAAAATCTCAGTCAAGTTCATTGTGTATTTTATTGGCACCCGCGAGAAAGTGAGACTGAGGGCATTACCAATCCAAATTGCTCGCCCAGTGACGTCACACGTTTCGTGAATTCTCCGTTGATTTTGGCATTTTGAATAATTTTTTATGTGAGGAGTTGATGGTAAAAAATTTCAAAAAATTATTTTAAGGTATTCCAGAGCCACATAGTTTTCGATATATTTTCCAAAAATGACAGGAGAGGCTCATCGCACTTGTGTAATTGCAAATTCTCGCAAACCTAACCTGACAAAAATATCCGATATCATTCCAGATGTCTACGTTGTCGGAGACTTGCGAGAAAGAAATGGCCGACATTTTGAGACAGCGGGCGTTGGACATCAACCTGAACCCCCTCATAAGGGTGTTTTGCAGAAACGAACTGGAGACCATCTGCAAATTGGAGGGGGAGGATTCCGGCAAAGTGGAGGAGTGCCTAAAGAGTGCTCTGATGAGCAAGAATATCCCGACGGCCGAATGCAGAGTGGAAGTGGCCAATATGATAGAGGAATCGCAGGCGGACATCCAAGTGGATCCCCTGTTGCAGAGGGTGTGCGCCCTGGATTTGTTGACCAATTGCAAAAACATTGAACAGGGAAACGGACGACGTAAGTACAAGCCAGTTCCGGATAATCTTGCACTTATCATGCGATGTTATTTTCTCGAAATTAGGTTTGTCATCTACGTATTTTTGCCTCAAAAACACGAATTTGATAATGAAAATGTGAACAAACCACTACCTATCTGAATATTTCACGAAAAAGTTCTGAAATTCTCCTCCTTTTTCCGCCTGTCTTGGATATGCATTGACAGCTACTTCTAATTTTGTCATTGGACACTTTTAATACTCATGATGTACTTCAACGACACATTTTATGTAGAAAAATCAACAAGAAATATAATTTTTTTGGCGATTTTTTCATGTTTATTGAACAATCAAACCAGATGGCGCCCATTTCATTTCAGTTATATGATAAATGAAGGTCAAAAGTCAACAGATTTTGCAAAAACACTTTTTCTCATTTTTGGTAATGGAAATTCTTGGTCACAAGCCAATGCTGAAAAAGCTATAGCAATAGTGAGAAAATCTCTTTTTTGACTTGTTAACTCTAAATTTGAATGAAACTAAATTCATGATCAGAATTGCTCTGAAATTGTATACAAAATACCAATAATTTGTTCATGTACTAATAAAATATATAAAGTGAATTCAATCAAATATCTTGGTATATACACTGATCAAAACTTGAAGAATCATCATGTTTCAGAACTAATAAAGCAACAGAAGTACTCTTCCAAAGTTTAGACTCTCACGAAATATTTTCAAATTTAATTCAACTAGGAAAAAGCCAAATACTCAAAGTGGAATGCAATGGGCGTGTACACCTTAGTAGAACTTTCAACTCAAACCATGTTTATAATGACCCTTTTATACATAAATAATGATTGACGACATTAACCAATCGAAAAATTAACTGGAATGTTTTATTTTTGGATATAAATAATAGTACCTTCTGAAAACGGGCCCTCTTATGACGTAGAAACCTCATCTCGCCATAGTTGAAAAAAAATACCAAACGCCCGACGAAGACTGAGGCAACTGATATATTAATTCTTTCAACTGTGATCTCGCGCTAATTTACTCTGTCAGAAATCATGTATCATTCATCTCTGTCTAGAATACTCTTGTTTCAGTATTAGGGTTTTGACGTCACATCATCGCCTCGTTTTCAGAGGTCCGAAAAATCGGGGATTTCAATGATTTTTTATTAAACGTAGGGAGCTCACAGCGATGAACGGTTTGCGGTGGTGAGCTAGTTTGGGTGAGTTCTATCGAATTATGAAATCATTTTTTTTGTGATATAAGCCCATTGTCACGAATAGAGAGAAACTCAAAGTTATTACCACAATAGTTCATAAGATGAACGAAAGTGGTTGAAAACAAGAGAAAAACAACTACTTTCCTGGCTATATGCCACGCAGACCATTGGATTACATCCTCCCGAAATCTATGCAATAATTTGTATAGACGAATAAAATCGCAAGTGTTTCCTTCGTTAACGCCGAGCTGCGCCTAAGTTGTTCAGGAACGCGTGACTACCTGCAGACCGGTTTCGAGCTGTTGGCTCTCATCAGTACAAGGCTGTTCCAGATAGCTTCTTGATCGCTATCTGGTGCGAACCTGACCCAACGTAAAAGCATCTTAGCATTTATACCCCACTAAAAGCCCTAAAATCATTCGTTTTCACATCAAAGATTACATGGTACTGCTTTGAAATCGGTATTGACTTAGGATATAGATGGGAACTGGGAAAGGGCAACAAAGTCACACTTATGTGGGTTCCAGGGCATGAAGGAATCAAAGGAAATGAGGGCTGATCGCCTTGCAAAAAAAGGTGCAGCATCTGCACCATCTGTGCCTGGTCCTGAGCCTTTTTGTGGGATAAGCAAATGTCACCTAAAGGGAGAACTCGGGAAATGGGAAGAAATTGAAAAGTCCTCCTACTGGAGAGCAACTCCAGGTCAACGACAAGCGAAAAGGTTCATCAACCATTCGCAGAACCGAGCCAAAGAGCTACTCAGCCTCAGCAAACCAGAGCTGAAGCTTATCACAGGCTTTCTCACAGGACACGACCCTCTGAGATACCACCTCAAAAAGATGGGCCTGGCGGAGACTGACACTTGCCGCTTTTGTAACAATGCGACCGAAACCGCGGAACACATATTTTGCTCATGTGAAGTATTAGTCCGCCAAAGGCTGAACCACCTAGAACAGGACTATCTCACCCCTGCTGAGGTGGAAAAGTCAACTGTCAGGAAAATCGTAGGCTTCATCAGAAGTCTAGGGTTAGAGGACCAAAACTAGATAGGGGTAATCACTTCTAGGTCGCAGAGATCGAGAGGTATCTCAGCCTATACGACCTATCTACAATCTACAATCTATACCCCACGAGGCGTTCAACGTCCGCGAAATGAAAACGCAAACACCGAACGCCACCTGGCAAGGAAAGAAACACTCCAAAACAAGATCCCATTTCAGGTGGAATGGGAGTGGCTGGTTGCCCGACTAGCGTATTTTCAACTAGGAAAAAGCCATAATGACAGAATGGCCATCAGCTGGTGTGATTGTTCACTGAATATGGAAAACTCGCAAGAAAATCATCTTTCTAGTCGATTTTCATATTCAAAATGTGTCCTTGAAATACATCATAATACTTATCCGATGATAGGAAAAAAGAAGAAATAGTTTTAAGTTTATCCAAGACAGGCAAAAAAAGAAGGTGACATTTCGAACTTTTTCGTGAAGTATCTTGATAAATAGTGGTTGTTCACATATTCATTATCAAATTCACGTTTTTAAGCCAAAAATACGTAGACAAATAAAATCGAAAAATAAATCCATTGCAGGATAATTGGAAAATTACCTGGTTCAGATTTATCAAGGAACATTTCAACAAAAAGGTTGATTTATGATGTTGTTTCAGATATAAATTGCCTGAAAACTATTTTGGAAAAATCTCCACATGATCTGACACCTGAATGCAAAAGCAAGTTGAAAGAGAGACTAGAAATGTACAAAAATGCCGCACAAGTGGTAAGAATGGAAACTGACGTGAGATAATTGAGAAAAACATCCAGTTAAATTGTTTTAGGTAGCCCTACCAGAAAACTTTCAGGAACTCTATCAACAAGTGAGATTATCACCCTCCAAGAATTATTTTGTTATAATCTCGTTTACTATAATCGGAGCTATATTTCTAACGGGAATATACTGCGGCAGATTTTTCAATAAAAAATACAGACTATTAAAAAATAAGTGATGATAATTATACATGTAGTTAGGTTTTAAAAATTAGACGAAACTTTCACAAAGTGTAATATAAATATACATTTTTATCAAATAATCACCCTTTCATTTTCATTCAGGAACATAAATTTCGCAGTCAACAAGTGCTCAAAGAACCAGAGAACATTTTTCAAGTTGACATATTGGGCGATGTTTTCGAAAATAAGCGCCGTTGTGTCATAAAAAATTATTTATTTGATCCGTTAAATATTTTAAAACGCAACAAAAAATTAACTCACAGCAAAATAACAAAAAAAAAAACAAGAAATCAACACAATCTACAGAAACTACTACACAATATGTTTGGCAGATAACAAATGAAACTTTAATGTCCTTTCAATCATGATAATCTATCTCATAATGTTACATGATCATAAAATCTCTTATAAAATATACAAATTTTAAATAACATTCATTTGATTGAAACTATAATAGACATGAAAGTATTTATGATCTGAAGTATCATCATTTTTCTTTACCCTAAAATGTTTGTCTTTAACAAGGACAATAGTAATTATATTTTAGGATCATGTATCCAGAATAAAATATCGAAATTGAGAAACAGTGACAAACTATAAGGATTTATTCAGTTAGGAAATTGTGTTACATACACCATAGTTTATAGCAGCTTTTTGAAGAGAATTATAATATTCTCAATGCCACAGCTACAATTATATAATATTAGAATGTGAATATTCATCATGTTAAATGTTAAGAAAATTCACTATGCAGAATATTTGCCTCGGCAAACTGAGTAAGTGAATGAAAAACACACTAGAACGAGTTTCCGGCAAAAATATCACAAATAATAAAACTCGAGTATTCAACTCTAAATCATAAGTGAGTATAGATAATATATTCGAGAAGTCAGTCGAGTTACTTTTTTAAACTAAAGAATAGTCTATTGAAGTGGTATTCAAGATAAGCGTCTAGTAGAACAAAATGAAGCTCATTTTTCATGAAGAGTCAAGTCGTTTAATATTCCTATGTGAATATTAACTCACCGGAAGATGTACCTCAAAAGTTGTGAGGTACATTCGACACATTAGTTAAACCTCTAGAGAATACAAACCTACATGCTGCTGCTGCTGCTGCATACCTTATTTGTAATGATACAAAAAACATCTTTTTTGAGCTTATCATTTTATGGAAGAAGGCCACTGAGTAGAGTATTTCTGATGCTTATGTCAACCTTCACTGGCATCGATATCGTCAGCACTTCGCAAACCGGATGGCTCAGTATCACGTGCTGACAAATAATTTTTCGCGTCGAAATATTCAACAACCTAAAAATAAATGAACGTTACATTTTCCCCACAAAGGCAATCTGAAATTCCTGGTTATTGAGAAAGCCAAACGGCTACATTATTTTTGCTTTTCGGTAGTAAATGAGTTATTGAGAAAATTATTAGTGCTGAAACAAGCATTCCATTCCAGATAATCTATTGTGATGAGATTAATCTCCTAGAAACAGCAACACAAATTGACCAAATTTCACCTCAGAAGGGTGAGGAATTTTGTGTTATTATGTTGGTAGCAACAGCTGTCATATACAGTGTCACTAGGTCTGTTCTCAAAACCTTACACATCTTACACTTTTACTATCAAAACCTCCTTAGTCCGAATTCTAGAAAATTTTAGGTTTAAACATTTTCACCATCTATGCAATTCGGCGCACCTATTACCAAATCATCGTAAATCTATGTTTATGGTAGGGACATCTATTAGATATAATCTAAATCTAAAAAACTCGTAGTCTGCAAGAGAGGATAGGGTTAAGCTGTGCTTGTTGAGAAAGTATAAATCTATATTGTTTGAATCATTATATTTGAAATGAAATCCATGTCAGACACCAAAGTAAGTTCATGATGAACTATTTGGTCAATCTTCTCGAATATTTCTGCGGTGATGCGAAGGACAATCTTGTTCTTCATGTGGACAGACTTACGAGGTTGTGATCTGTATATTATCTATTTGGTAGAGGACTTAGGAGCTTTTGATGAGATGCATTCCATTAACATCGTTATGGATATTTGTATAATTTTATTCTGTTCATTCCAAATGAAGACATTGATTGAAATATTTCGGTTCATAATTGATCAAAACCAATTCAGTTTGAATAATTTTCATTTAATTTTTGTAAATACTTCGTATATCGATTATTTGAACGTTGTGAATATAAATCTTCTCAGAATGTTGATTTCATTCATCTAGCAGGTACCTTTACAAAGGAGGAAGAGCCTTAAATAAATGGAACTGAATCGTTCAGAGTACCTAGTGGAAACCGTTTTTTCCCCTCCTGGTTTTGACAGTAAGCCGACGATACTCTGTTTACTCTGCACTATAATACACTGATGTTTTCGAACAGCATGATTTGACGTGATTCTCAGTGTAAAAGTGTATGCAGTGTGAGGGTTTACGAACAGACCTATGAAGTGGATATAACCTTGTCCTCATTTTGAATTAAACAATTCAAATATACTGAGAAGATTGTAGTGTGTTCTCACCGATCGTCACAACACCAAGAAAAGAAGAAAAGAAAAAAAAGCACTCGTGTACGAATCTACTTACATTCCTCTTCAACAGGGGATACTCTAGCGAGATTCTCTCCCATTCGTCGGGCGTGGTCAAGCACAAGGGCGACATGGCGAGGTGCGCCAAAAATTCGATCGAGTACGAGAGGTGGGATTTTTTAGGCGGCGCCGGCGGCGTCTTTTCCCTATCCTCGTACGCCCTGGCCATCTCCTCGACGGACAGCCGAGGCTTGCGCAATGTTATCTTGTCTGACGGGGAGAACAGAAAGGCATTAGCTGGCGATGGCAGCGACCGGACGTTCCATGTTTTTAGTTACCACAATGAAAAGCAATTTTTTCTACGACTACAACACAAAATCACTGTGTGTCGCTACGCTCGGCTATGAACTGTCAACCACGGCAGTCAATCTACTACTTTCCTGCCTAGTAAAACAAATAATTATTGTTTTACTAGGCAGAAAAGTACAAGATTTAATGCCGCGGCGTTTCATAGCCAAGGCGTAGCGGAGGCTAGGAAACCAGCTAATTTTTCAATTTCACGCAAAGTCCAAATTGATTCAAATCACTTGGAACGTTGGAAGTAAAAGTATACTCATTCTGCCTGGGCAGTGAAAGTACACCTTTCCTGCCTGTTAAGTGTCATTAAAAATCCAATTTTAATGTCATTTGGAGAAAAATACATTTTTTCCAACGACCATCTATGAAAACAGCTTTTCATGCCACCGTCTTATGAATAATAGAATAAACACTAAAATTGAACAATTTTTACAGAAAAGTCGCTACGCGAACCTTTCATCAACGCCAGTGTAATTTTTGCGATTTTAGTCAATTTCAATCGAAGATATCCAAGAATGAAAGATATGGTCAACATTTTTTAATCATACAGAGTGGATACTTTGCCTGTAATACATTCGCTACCGGGGAGGTGAATGATTTTTATAAAAATTTGCGGGACACAACGTTTCAACAGAGATTAGTATAATCTCTGGGGTAGCTGAAACTAGAGTTCCTAAATGTACATGACACTGCTGTTTTGACGTTTTTTTGTATATTAGAGTACGGACACTAGACAAGCAGTGACAATCAAACATAACCAAAAACGATTTTGAAGCGAATCATATGTTTTGCCAGACAAGGACAAGAATATGTTTTTTGCTTAGATAAAAGATCCTCGCATCTTCCTTCCTCCACAAGTCCTGGGATGAGTACATCCATATATCTCTCTCTGTCTTTGATTTTTGTATGTTGGTACCCAAGAAGTGGTTCAAAATCCCCTAGGAGCTTTGTAGTTGTCTAGCACTTCTCAACTACGCATGAACATGCACATTCAGACTTGGGATTTCAACTTTGAAGAAGCGATACACGAACAATATATTCAACTCTTTGATATAGATACATCAATATCTGGTACATCAGAGTTCCACAAAGTGACTATATGTTTTCACAAAATTATTATAAGAGTTCGTATACGAAGATGATCTGAAGAATTCTTGGTTGAACAGAGATGTGAAATCTGTTTGAGTCATTCAATTCAGGAAGTTGCTGCTATTTCATCATCAGATGATCTCCATTATTCCATCACAAGCAATAATCAGAGTCTAAATTGGAAAAATAGTATATTATTCAACGAGCGCATAATGATGGCTATTACTCACGAAGATGAAAGTTGCAGTACGAGCCGAAGGCGAGTGCTGTAATCATCTGAGTGGGTAATAGTCATTATGCGCAAGTAGAATACTATACTTTATCTACAACTATTCAAATATCAAAGCAACTCTGAGAGTTCAGAAATATATCTTTGAAAAAATGAAGGTTATTATATTGCAAAATCACTAAATCTGATTTTAAATACTCATTAATTCCATCGAAAATTTATTGACAAAGATTCCATTCAACGAACAGCTTATAACTTATTTCAATAATTTTGATTGTGAAAATTTGATAAACAATGTTGGATATAACTTTTATTAGCAGGAAAAAAGTCGTGCAATCACATATCAGCCAATCTTACCAGGTATTATATGATATTTCACTTTTCAGTTGTAAAATGAATCATATACTATTGCAGATTATTCATTTTTTGCTTCCGCTGTAGCGTTCCCCCACCGCGATGATTGATTGTAGTACCCTGTCTCTAGAAGCTAGTTATCAACAATGAAATTCCATGGTTCTGATTGGTCTGTACTAATCTATTCCAATAGCCTGTAGCCATATTAGTGTTAGTGTGTGCCTTAGATCATACAGGATCTAAGGTGTGAGCAAATCTGCAAGTGTCAAGTCCTATTTTATGGTTATGGTTACTCATGATGGTTACTCATGATGATAGTCACTGTTGAGGATGGAAAACAGTGAATTCTTATTTTTCCGTGTATTTGTAGAATTAAGATGTTTAAAACTACGAGAACAATGGTACGGTGGATTTGCGAACTAATAGAACGAATACCTACCTAGTTGAATTTGACAAGACGATGGGATGTCAAATTATTACGCCACCCTACTGTCATTATTACTCTTATTACTCGATTCATCACAATAATGACTGTCATTAAATGTCGAAAATCGAGTTAGCAATGTATGAATGACTCCATAGTTGTAGATAAAGGTTCTTTTCGATACTCGCTCAGTTTATAAATTGTGGGTTCGGCTCTTTCTCTCAATACGATCCTATTCTTCAACATCAAATCTTCCGTTCTGAAGTGTACCTGATAAAAATGCGTTGAAAAATGTTCTATATCCTACCAAGAAATTAAAATACCTCGCAAATTTTGTGGCATGAACCCATATTCCATGCCGGCTGCATTATATTCTGTTTCCATTTTTGTAGAATTACGTTATCCGATGGAAATTCGAAGAGAGTAAATTGATTTCCCGTGTTCTCATAGTTGGAAACTGCACAAACTCGCATCTTTCTCCTAATTCTCCCAATTTGATAAACCTTTGAAATTTATATCATGCACGTCCGTGTACTGTCAGTTCCCGCTTTTTCCATCAATTTATTTGTGGTTATGTCTGATTGTCAGTGCTTGTTATAGTGTCCGTACTCTGATATACAAAAAACGTCAAAACAGCAGTGTCAAGTACATTTAGGAACTCTAGCTGAAACCAGTGCCAACATTGTGTTTTTCAAACGCAACCTTATGGCTTGTGACCCCTCATTGGTAAGCTGATTAGAAGAGGAATCCAATGTACTGATCAAATTTTGGTTTCTAGTACGTTTGAGGGTTGCATGACATATTTACCTCCCCGCTAGCAAATTTATTCCAATCAAAGTCTCTACCTTCTACTTACTTATACTTACCAATATGAAATCGTGATAGTGATACAACTTTATAGACTCAATATACCCTCCAGTTCCTTAACACATGTGATCTTTTTTTAAATCAAAATTAATCGAATCAAGTAATACAAAAAATACTAACGAAACTGTGAGCACATTTCTATTTCTAGGAGAAATTATTGGAATGACGATGTTAGAAGTTAAATGAGCCAAGCACACACAAAAAATCAGCAAAATCATAGAATTAATTAAAATAAGTTATAACTAAATGTCAATAATTATAATTACTTCATTAACATTTGAAAAATTTGTTTTCAGTAGTTCTTACCAGGCTCTTCGTTATCTCCGTTCGTCACTATTTCCGGAGAGGGAAGCGACTCCGGCGGTGACAAAGGGCCAGTCGTATTAAATTCGTCGGAAACAATCGGTTGGGGTAAGCTGTCGAAGCTGAAGAATTGCGTGACGTCATGTATGGGTTCACCAGAGAAGTATTCGTCTAGGACCAGTTTGCTAGTCTAAAAAAATGTTCAGATGAAGGTCTCCGTTCCCGGTTGGAAGTTTCAAGTTTGCATTTGAAAAAAACCGAGTGAACCTTTAGCTGGTCCCTGGAATTGACATTTACGTAAAATACAGCCTTTTAGTCACAGTTACTGGTTTGACCTTTGTTTGACATAATTTCTCGGGGGTTCTAGTATTTTTCACCAAAGGGAGCATAAAGAAACCAAGTTCAACCACTCTAATTCGCCACAGGGCCTTAAAAAGTAATGGGTGAAGAAGTAACTTAGGGTTTTCCCTGTATAATAATCAATTCATCAGCTGTTAACGGAAACTAATATTTAGGCTAATATTCCGGAAGATGAATCTACGATTTGATAGAAATTTCACAAAAATCGGACAAGGCTTAAAAAAGTTACAGAGGGAACAATTTGGGCAAATTTTTTGGTGGCTAGTTTTTTTGTCGGTGAGTGTATTTATTTATCGGGCAAAGATTGAGTAATAATCCCTATTATATCGTTCTTCCTCGCATTTCGGGATGAGAGCCGTTATACAACTTTCGTAGTTGAACTCCTATCTTATCATATACAAAGAAGTGCACAAAGACGGCAAGTGATGTAACTTCTGAATCATTCGAGATCGATTTTTGAAAACTGATGGGTAGCAAGTATCCCAAATTACTCATTTATTGACAAAACAATGTTTGTTCTATCGCTGCCGGTTTCACCGGGAAACGACCCCAACTTTTTATTTTCAAATGAGATTATTTTATTCCATAATCGGTTAGGAATCATCATAACGAATTCACTGATCAAATGATTACGAAGATATTCGCGTTCGAAGTTTCCATATGCTCAATAAGACAGAGAAAGATGTTTCGATATTGCACCGTCACAACACCTGAGAGATAATTTATTAATGCACACAAACATTAGTAGAAATCCCGATTTATTACACATATGAAATATATCTAGGTTCTAGGTTCAAAGAATATCAAGTCTCTGGCAATGATTCCACAGAGCTATCCCCACCATTCGTGATTCCATTCATTTATCCTTCTTCAGCGTTTCGGATTGTTGGCTCAAACTTCTCAATAATTTATGAATGTATCGCGATGTCTATCTTTTACTCACCCTGACCATATCCAAATTGTCCCCCGTAATCCTCACGGTACACCCCTTCGCAATGACGGTGTACTTGTACTCGCCGATGTGCGCGTCGTTGGTGCTCAGACTGTGCAGGAGCGCCCGGGAAGCCCTAGCGGAGCCCCCCGCGCCCCCTGGCAGAGCGTTATCGTCCGACGCCGAGGAGTTGACGCTGGAGCTGGAGCCGGTGAGGGGGCCCCCGCTGGACGACAATAAAGAGGGCTCTCGGACGGGAGACGCGTTGCGCCTGATCGTCTCTTCGATCAGCTGTTTTGCGTGACTGGACACAAGTTTTCTTGTTTATTATTCGATACTCGTATGTATACAAGTTTTTTTCTTTTTTTTTTAAACATTTATTTCTGACCTCTAATCAGATTATAATAAATCTGGCACCGGGGCCTTAGCTTTAAATGTATACTAACAGATTCAATAGTAGATTGTTCTATTAGGATCAAAGGTGAATTTTGCATTTGCGAGGCGGAGCGATCAGCGAAGCCGAGCGAATTAAAGGAATTGGCTTAATTTTTTTTTATTTTCAGCCAAGAAAAAATAGTGAATTGATGATATTAACTGCAAATTTTGGAACGTTCAATAGCTCTGGTAGATAGGAAATAATGATTTGAAAGAAAAATCAAGATATACTATTTCAAGTTGAACTCCGAGTTTCCTTCATTATATACTTCAAATTACTTACATAGCAAAAAGAACATTGAACATTTCAAATAGAACACTATCCTTCAATAATAAACTCATCAAATATACAGATGTTACAAAATTTTTAGGTCGTTATATTGATGAACGACTATTGTGGAATAAACATATAGATCATTTGAGGAACAAACTCAATCCTATTACAGGCATTTTTTTCAAAATACGAAATTTCATTTCTACCAGATACTTGAAGAGTATTTATTTCTCTCTTATTTACTCAAAATTTCAATACCTAATATCTATATGGGGAAGTACCAATATTTCATGTTTGAGTCCACTAATGAAATTACAAAATAAAACATTGAAGTGTATTTTCAATTTAAATTTTCTCGAACCAACCATGAATTTATACAAACCTAGAGATTTATTAGATCTGACATCACTATATAAACTTAAAATATGTTGTTTTATTCAATTTGTTCTATATAAATTGAAAATTTCGAATTTAAATTTCAATGAAATCAATTCATTAAATAATCATGGAACAAGACAATCAAATTTACTAATAGCAAATACGTTCAAGTCAAATATCGGCAAACAATCAATTTTTCACACAGGAATCGTTCTATACAACTCATTACCAAGTCAATTGAGGAATATACAGGAAGCAACTAGATTCAAAATTAACTTCAAAAAATATCTGCTTCAGAGACTTTGATAATTCCATTTCCAATTTGAATATCTACTTATAAAAGACTAGGTTGATATTGCATGATTATTTGCATTTTTTTTACTTGTTATATCTTATTATAATTTCATAATTGTATGTATAACACTATGTATATTGTTTATGTATCCCTATTATAAACAACTATGTTTCTTGGGGTAATAAAGACAATCAATCAATAATATCATTAGATTCTTTTCAATTCCATTCAAAGTATCTTGAATCTTAAGTATTCTGATTAATTCTCAAATCCTTTTTAATTACTCTTCAGTACTTCTTAATTACATTAATTACTTTGAAATATTTTCTAAATATTTTCATTATTTACAAATATCACATACTTTAAATATGGTGTACACTTTTATGGAGATAATTACTAAATTGAATGCATTTTCAATTAACATTTTCATGTACTAGAAACATCTGTAGGTACACTCAAACGAAAAATATTCTTCTTTCTTTCTTTCCTCTATCACTTCACAACACATTAGGTGACAGTATAATTTGGCAGATTTTAGAATACTTACTTGATACTTTCTTCATTGGCACCTGTAATCTGGACAAGTCTCTCTTTGGCACCGGGATTGACTACAAGAGTATTTCAATGTCAAAAATTTGGGAAATACTTTTTACAAAACTTTGGAGAAAATATGGCCAATTGACAAATTTTCTCCATTCTGATTTTGTGAGTTCCTAATCAATGATGAAACAAAAATGCTTGATCCTAAATCTAGAAAGTTATTTGAAAAACTTGTCCTGAGATTCAATAGAATGAACTTAGGATCAAGTACCTTATGAAGAGAAATAGAGGATGAATCTAATGTCACAATTCACATGATGCAATTCTCATTCTTGTGAATGCTGTTGAAGCACACAGTATGTCCAGAGTATATAATACAATAAAAGTAGAGATAAAAGTACTAGATCTATAATAGATATCAATACTATTTTTTTTTCTAAATAAAAACGGTTTTAAAGAATTCTCAGCTTAGCCAGTAATAATTAATTGAGGGACCTTTAATAGTGAAATTGAAACACAAAACATATTATTGATATTGCCATAAAAACCTATTGACAAATAAACTGTATTACACAGTGACCAATTTCAAATTCATAATTATATATTATATTCCTGAGTTTGCAATTCAGAACTGACAAAAAATTTGCAATTCTAGATTTCACACTGCTCTAATTGACTCACATTTACATTAACTTTCACAATAAAAAAAATAATAATTCATCTTTATTGTATTATCAGGTCAACTGACATGATGGGAAAGTGAGTGATGCATAAAATATTACAGTGCAACCATATTTAGTAATTTTTAGGCAGAACATTAAACATACAGTCACAAATCAATGCACACATTTCACAAAGAAAATAAAGTTATTATTCTGATTAGAAAAGCAATTGTTAGGTGTAAGAGAGAGTTCAAACTTGAGTTCCATGACATTTTACCTCTCTGAAATGATATAATTGTCTCACTCAGCTCCTCAATCATATGTACCCTCCTTCCTTTGATACCCATAACTATAAACGCAAAAAAATGATAACAGAATGCTAAGATCTATTCAACCTTAGAGAAAATTTACATCAAACATTATTATTGAGAAGGAATTTCAATAATAATATACAGAGATCTTCCACAATAGCATTTGAGATTTAAAGAAATCCTGTTCATTGGAAACATGAATGCTTTGTTTGTAAAATTCTTCAAAGTCTCACCTTTTCCAGAATCTGCATTCCTGATGACAACTTCATCTTTGCAGTACTTTTTACCTGGTATTCTGGTAGGCTTGTTAAATTTACCAGATGGTTTGATAACCTCACCTGGCCCCAAAGATGGTGGTGGTGATGAAAGGGTAACAGAGTTTATAGAATCACTCAAGCTGGATATGGATTCTGTCATATCCATCTGAAAAATCAGTGAAGCCATTGATAAAACAGAAAAATCTGAATTGAGATTTCAGATGAATTTCAAGTCAGTCAAAACTGGATTAAAATACAATTATTTTCAGTGGTCAGGTTTTCACATTACTTGTGTGTTTCCAAATTGGTTGATTTTCTTTTTGTAGTACATGTTCATTCCATCAGTTCCCTTCCAACCTTTTGCTCTTAATTCGATCAGTTCAAGTAAATGTAATCTTGATAGCATGTCCACTTGAATATCATCCTGTGCTTTGTCCCTGAATATTTTGAATGAATGATCCAATTGTTCCTTGAACAGGATCTCCAGATACACACCATATACCTGATAAGAGACAATAATGTTGAAGAGTGTGGTGATAAAATTGAAATTCATATTTTATATGCAATTTACCTTCAAATGTTGGCATAAGTTTATCACACTGTCCTTGTAGGAGAGTTTATTGTCAGCAATATTTGATGATAATAGTGCTGCAACTTGTTCAACTGCTTGAATAACGTCTTCCACTACAAAAAAATTGGATTGTCGAATATAGGCGCAAAATTGTGATTATTTTATGCTTGCCTGTTGACATCAAGCCATCCTGTTTCAATTTATTAGCCAATATTTGGGCCTGACTGTGCGATTTTACCAATTCATGCTTTTTTGGATGCTTCAAGCGCGAGGAGATACTAGAGGACATTTTCGTTTGGAGTAGTCCCTAAAATGCTTACGCGTGAACATTTTTCATTATGAATTTGGTGTAGGTATTTTCAAAACATTGTAAAAGGATTTTTGCGTGAGTCACATCAAAAAAATTGACAGGATGCATATTTAACCTGAATAAAAAATGATTGGAGAGAGAAAGTACGAGTTGATCATCAATATTTACGAGATAACGAAATGATAAGGATTAATCAAGTACTTACTTCAAATCTAAACAGATTTTAGGCAGAGATCGATTTTTCCGCGAACAGGAAAAATTCACAACTCTTCACAATAGCGGATACACAGAAACCATCTGCGAATCGTCCCGAATGCGCGCGCATATATCAATACAGATCTGCAGGTCCCAGGTTCGATTCGCTATGAACTTAATCTTTTTTTAACAACTTTTTTTCACCAATGTATCTTTACTTCATTCTGGTTTAGCTTCCTCAAAAAATATCGAATGTCGAATAGGTTAGTGCGTTTAGGATAAACAGTCTCATTTTATTCAATTTTGTTGAAAAACTTGACTCATCATTGATCAATGTGTATTTACTTCATTCTGGTTTTCCTTCCTCAAAAAATATTGCAATCAGGAATAAGTTAGTTTGTTAAGGATAAATAGACTCAATCCATTTAATTTTGTTGAATACTATATTTTTATATGACTGAAATTTCCCTCTTCATCCTATTTTCTTTTCTCGAAGAGATTCGGATTCAATCACGATTCATTTTGAATGCACCGCCATAGCTAGAATCGTTCTGATTGGTTCATACACTCGGGACGATTTGCAGATAGTTTCTGTGTATCCGCTAGTTTCACTACTTTCGTTTTTCGTTTAAATTCGATTTCGACTATTCACATTTCGGGAGAAATCGTTTATGGATTATGGCTGACAGTACAGTGTCATTACTGCCATTTGCCAATTGTCAATTGTCACTCAACATATTTCCGAAACATTTTGGATTGAAATAATTAGCTGTTTTACCAACCTTGGAAAATTATACCTTAACTGCCACCTGTTAACAAGTGCGTGAACTATAAAATACACGTACATTTCCAATCGTATCTCTTTGATTGGCCGTTGATTTTAGGGTGGGGGCGGATAGAAAATGGTGAAATGTGAAATTGAAAATATAGTGAGGTTATGTAGGTGTCAGTGACTGGAAAAATATGAATTTGCTTTATTCTCAAATTCAAAAGCAAAAACGTTCACGATTAATGTCTGATATGATAAGATGAACATAAATAAAATAGCGAAATATTTTGCTATTGGTATATTATTTATTCTATATTTGTAAGTAGTAGTATTTGCCCCTTCACTATTCCATGTCATCTGATTTATTTATTCGAATTCCAGTAATATTTTAGTAGCTTGTCTTGAAGATGATGAAGACGATGAAGAAAGCATTTGGAAATCTAGTGAAACAAACATAAGACCCAATATATCAGAAAGTCATTTGGATATTCAAAATGCCATTCCTGATAGTTCAATGGAGGTGGGTGGTGTTCTGGAGCCCAGCCTTGAAGAAAATTTCGTTGGTGCCAATGAGAAATCTGTATGGATAGAACTGACTGTGCCTGATAATTCGACTGAAGAATATAGCTTACCAAATAGGTATAACTATATATACACAGTTTTACAGAATTTTTAAGAGAATCTACTTACTATATCTCTTCTAGAATCTTACTTAATGATACTCCTGTACTGTTGTCAACTGGTAGTTCAACTGTAGATGTAGAAAAAATTCCTGAAGTTTCCTTATTATTTACTAGTCATGATGAAATACCATCACCAAAGCACACTGCTCAAACTGAAAACATTCCAACAAACATTTCCACACAATTTTTTGCTGGTGATGAGAAAAATGACACGGCAATAGTGCCAGATATTGAAAGTATTGAAAAGAATGATACAGCAGAAAAATCAGAGGATATACCCTCATTCTCAGAATGGGCACAAAAAAGACTGGAAGAGGTTCAGAAAAGTGAGCAGAACAATATAACTTTCAAAGCACCATCTCAAAATGGCAAGTATAAGGTCCATAGAGTTTGAATTCAACAGAAAACTCATTTCTCAAATCATTTCAGGAAAAGGCAACAACTCAAAGCTGAGATGGAAAAACTATGCCTCATTGGACTGTGGGGCAAAAGTAGTGGGATCAAACCCAGAAACAATTAGCCCTGGGTCCATTTTGTCACCGGCAGTGGATGAATATAAACTCAGCCCTTGCACCAGTAGAATATGGTTTGTTGTAGAACTGTGTGAGGCAATTCAGGTCAGAAAAATAATTTTATTTCTTTAGAGGTCACAATCATGAATTCTATATATATGATATTATGAACAGAACCAGCATAGTAATATCAATTATGAATATGTTCTTCTGTTATGTTCAACTCTGAATAGGAAATACAAGAAGACATGAGTGTTGTATTAATGAATTGAATGAATTTCTGTGAGCAATACCATCCTCCACAGAAAAATTTATTTATTATTTTATAGTGATGTGAGTGTATTTTTTGCCACTAAAGAGTTTTCCATTTTTTACCAAAAAACTGTTTTTCCAATGAAATATTTTGTTATTAAGTCTAAAACTCAATAAATTAGAGGTAATAACAGAAAGTTCCTAAATATAGAATATGGATTATTTTCAGCATACCTATGCATAATAGAATGTGAAATATTTTTTTACCAACGTTTAGGGGAGTTTCAGCCTGCTAAAATTCGGATTGAAAATATTTCTACAATAAAATCATATTGCACATTCTAATTTCCCAACAAAAAAAAGGAATCCTTGTCTGCAGCCACTAATTTTTTGTCCACAGCAAACACTTTCCGTCCGCTACAGTGTTGCCAGTTCTATTGAATTTTCAGTAGATCTCCTGATTTGCATATGGATCTACTGAAACATTTAATTACCTACTGAAAAATATTTTGACACTCATTCATTATTATAATTACCTATATTATTATTATGTATTATTAGTTAATCACATACACTTAGAAATTGCATGATATTTCGGCAGGCTTTTTTTAAATTAACTTCACAAAATAAGTAATAAATGTACATACATATAGGTACTAATGATATGTATGAACCAAAAAAGGATAATACTTTATCTGATTCAGATCAAATTCAATGTTTTATATACCTCTGTTATAACAGTTTGTTCCTTATGTTTAATTTTTTATTTGTTTTCTATTTTTGTTGTTCACTTTTACTATTTGTTCCTGTTTTGTATACTCAAATCTTACCTATGTAACTGTAATTTGTGATTTTTGGGATTATTTTCAAAATGAGAATTAGGAATATAATGATTATTTTTATAAGAGAATGTTTGTGTTATTTGTTTCTATTATGTTGGAAATAGGTTAGTTTTCAGTTTACTGAAAGTACATATTGTTTTGACGTCATAGGTGTATTTCATTATCCTTTGCTGGAATTCCTATAGCATAAACTAGATCTGAATTTTTGACAAGGTATTTACTGATGAAGAATCGAACTGGCAACCCTGGTCCGCGCGGAGAGTGTGTTGGCAACAACTGTCATTTAGGCCTCAGTATCAATCTGCAAACTGGACTATAATCAACAGTGTTTCGTATTTTCGCCGTTTTCTGGCACTTTCGACCGTCCGAAGATGGCTCGGTGACGATATCGTACTGAAGTCTTAGGTGGGAAAATGAAAATTTTTATTTGGCCTATTAAAAATCTGAAAAAATTCACAAAGACTAATTCAATGTCGAAATGAACGAATCTGTGGTAGAAATCGGGAAATTTAGAAAATGGAGACGTAGTAGCCTACCGGAGTGCTTCTATTGGCAATAAAAGCGAAAAACTGTTTTTGAGCACAGATATCTCAAAAACTATCTGTCCTATGGAGCTGATTATGGTCTCATTCGATTCAGCGTGTCATTTTCTACTATGAAAGCGATAATTCGCGTGGATTTTCGCCGTTTTCTGGCACTTTCGACCGTCCGAAGATGGCTCGGTGACGATATCGTACTGAAGTCTTAGGTGGGAAAATGAAAATTTTTATTTGGCCTATTAAAAATCTGAAAAAATTCACAAAGACTAATTCAATGTCGAAATGAACGAATCTGTGGTAGAAATCGGGAAATTTAGAAAATGGAGACGTAGTAGCCTACCGGAGTGCTTCTATTGGCAATAAAAGCGAAAAACTGTTTTTGAGCACAGATATCTCAAAAACTATCTGTCCTATGGAGCTGATTATGGTCTCATTCGATTCAGCGTGTCATTTTCTACTATGAAAGCGATAATTCGCGTGGATTTTCGCCGTTTTCTGGCACTTTCGGCCGTCCGAAGATGGCTCGGTGACGATATCGTACTGAAGTCTTAGGTGGGAAAATGAAAATTTTTATTTGGCCTATTAAAAATCTGAAAAAATTCACATAGACTAATTCAATGTCGAAATGAACGAATCTGTGGTAGAAATCGGGAAATTTTGAAAATGGAGACGTAGTAGCCTACCGGAGTGCTTCTATTGGCAATAAAAGCGAAAAACTGTTTTTGAGCGCAAATATCTCAAAAACTATCTGTCCTATGGAGCTGATTATGGTCTCATTCGATTCAGCGTGTCATTTTCTAATAGATAAGCGATAATTCGCGTGGATTTTCGCCGTTTTTTGGCACTTTCGGCCGTCCGAAGATGGCTCGGTGACGATATCGTACTGAAGTCTTAGGTGGGAAAATGAAAATTTTTATTTGGCCTATTAAAAATCTGAAAAAAATCACATAGACTAATTCAATGTCGAAATGAACGAATCTGTGGTAGAAATCGGGAAATTTTGAAAAATGGAGACGTAGTAGCCTACCGGAGTGCTTCTATTGGCAATAAAAGCGAAAAACTGTTTTTGAGCGCAGATATCTCAAAAACTATCTGTCCTATGGAGCTGATTATGGTCTCATTCGATTCAGCGTGTCATTTTCTAATAGAAAAGCGATAATTCGCGTGGATTTTTGCCGTTTTCTGGCACTTTCGGCCGTCCGAAGATGGCTCGGTGACGATATCGTACTGAAAGTCTTAGGTTGAAAAATTAAAATTTTTATTTGGCCTATTAAAAATCTGAAAAAATTCACATAGACTAATTCAATGTCGAAATGAACGAATCTGTGGTAGAAATCGGGAAATTTTGGAAAATGGAGACGTAGTAGCCTACCGGAGTGCTTCTATTGGCAATAAAAGCGAAAAACTGTTTTTGAGCGCAGATATCTCAAAAACTATCTGTCCTATGGAGCTGATTATGGTCTCATTCGATTCAGCGTGTCATTTTCTACTAGAAAAGCGATAATTCGCGTGGATTTTCGCCGTTTTCTGGCACTTTCGGCCGTCCGAAGATGGCTCGGTGACGATATCGTACTGAAGTCTTAGGTGGGAAAATGAAAATTTTTATTTGGCCTATTAAAAATCTGAAAAAAATCACATAGACTAATTCAATGTCGAAATGACGAATCTGTGGTAGAAATCAAGAAATTTTAGAAAATGGAAACGTAGTAGCCTACCGGAGTGCTTCTATTGGCAATAAAAGCGAAAAACTGTTTTTGAGCGCAGATATCTCAAAAACTATCTGTCCTATGGAGCTGATTATGGTCTCATTCGATTCAGCGTGTCATTTTCTACTAGGAAAGCGATAATTCGCGTGGATTTTCGTCGTTTTCTGGCACTTTCGGCCGTCCGAAGATGGCTCGGTGACGAAATCGTACTGAAGTCTTCGGTCGGAAAATGAAAATTTTTATTTGGCCTATTAAAAATCTGAAAAAAATCACATAGACTAATTCAATGTCGAAATGAACGAATCTGTGGTAGAAATCGGGAAATTTTGGAAAATGGAGACGTAGTAGCCTACCGGAGTGCTTCTATTGGCAATAAAAGCGAAAAACTGTTTTTGAGCGCAGATATCTCAAAAACTATCTGTCCTATGGAGCTGATTATGGTCTCATTCGATTCAGCGTGTCATTTTCTACTAGAAAAGCGATAATTCGCGTGGATTTTCGCCGTTTTCTGGCACTTTCGGCCGTCCGAAGATGGCTCGGTGACGATATCGTACTGAAGTCTTAGGTGGGAAAATGAAAATTTTCATTTGGCCTATTAAAAATCTGAAAAAATTCACATAGACTAATTCAATGTCGAAATGAACGAATCTGTGGTAGAAATCGGGAAATTTTGGAAAATGGAGACGTAGTAGCCTACCGGAGTGCTTCTATTGGCAATAAAAGCGAATAACTGTTTTTGAGCGCAGATATCTCAAAAACTATCTGTCCTATGGAGCTGATTATGGTCTCATTCGATTCAGCGTGTCATTTTCTAATAGATAAGCGATAATTCGCGTGAATTTTTGCCGTTTTCTGGCACTTTCGGCCGTCCGAAGATGGCTCGGTGACGATATCGAACTGAAATCTTAGGTGAGAAAATGAAAATTTTTATTTGGCCTATTAAAAATCTGAAAAAAATCACATAGACTAATTCAATGTCGAAATGAACGAATCTGTGGTAGAAATCGGGAAATTTTGGAAAATGGAGACGTAGTAGCCTACCGGAGTGCTTCTATTGGCAATAAAAGCGAAAAACTGTTTTGAGCGCAGATATCTCAAAAACTGTCTGTCCTATGGAGCTAATTATGGTCTCATTCGATTCAGCGTGTCATTTTCTAATAGATAAGCGATAATTCGCGTGGATTTTCGCCGTTTTCTGGCACTTTCGGCCGTCCGAAGATGGCTCGGTGACGATATCGTACTGAAGTCTTAGGTGGTAAAATGAAAATTTTCATTTGGCCTATTAAAAATCTGAAAAAATTCACATAGACTAATTCAATGTCGAAATGAACGAATCTGTGGTAGAAATCAAGAAATTTTGGAAAATGGAGACGTAGTAGCCTACCGGAGTGCTTCTATTGGCAATAAAAGCGAATAACTGTTTTTGAGCGCAGATATCTCAAAAACTATCTGTCCTATGGAGCTGGTTATGGTCTCATTCGATTCAGCGTGTCATTTTCTACTAGAAAAGCGATAATTCGCGTGGATTTTCGCCGTTTTCTGGCACTTTCGGCCGTCCGAAGATGGCTCGGTGACGATATCGTACTGAAGTCTTAGGTGGTAAAATGAAAATTTTCATTTGGCCTATTAAAAATCTGGAAAAACTCACATAGACTAATTCAATGTCGAAATGAACGAATCTGTGGTAGAAATCGGGAAATTTTGGAAAATGGAAACGTAGTAGCCTACCGGAGTGCTTCTATTGGCAATAAAAGCGAAAAACTGTTTTGAGCGCAGATATCTCAAAAACTATCTGTCCTATGGAGCTGATTATGGTCTCAATCGATTCAGCGTGTCATTTTCTAATAGATAAGCGATAATTCGCGTGAATTTTTGCCGTTTTCTGGCACTTTCGGCCGTCCGAAGATGGCTCGGTGACGATATCGAACTGAAATCTTAGGTGAGAAAATGAAAATTTTTATTTGGCCTATTAAAAATCTGAAAAAAATCACATAGACTAATTCAATGTCGAAATGAACGAATCTGTGGTAGAAATCGGGAAATTTTGGAAAATGGAGACGTAGTAGCCTACCGGAGTGCTTCTATTGGCAATAAAAGCGAAAAACTGTTTTGAGCGCAGATATCTCAAAAACTGTCTGTCCTATGGAGCTAATTATGGTCTCATTCGATTCAGCGTGTCATTTTCTAATAGATAAGCGATAATTCGCGTGGATTTTCGCCGTTTTCTGGCACTTTCGGCCGTCCGAAGATGGCTCGGTGACGATATCGTACTGAAGTCTTAGGTGGGAAAATGAAAATTTTTATTTGGCCTATTAAAAATCTGAAAAAATTCACATTGACTAATTCAATGTCGAAATAAATGAATCTGTGGTAGAAATCGGGAAATTTTGGAAAATGGAGACGTAGTAGTCTACCGGAGTGCTTCTATTGGCAATAAAAGCGAAAAACTGACTTCGAGCGCAGATATCTCAAAAACTATCTGTCCTATGGAGCTGATTATGGTCCCATTCGATTCAGCGTGTCATTTTCCACTCGAAAAGCGATAACTCGCGTGGATTTTCGTTTCGTCCTTGATACATAAATAACTATTTCAGAATCATGATCACATCCCTATTATTTCAAAAGGTAGTTATACTATTTCTAAATCATTCGTGGCTTTATAGGCCCAACGGATAGACATTGCCAATTATGAACTATTCTCTTCGTCCCCGAAAGAATTCACGGTATTAGTCAGCGAACGGTACCCCACCAGGGACTGGACATTGGTGGGGAAGTTTGAGGCCAAAGACGAGCGGAACATCCAGAGTTTCGACATCGAGACGCAAATCTTCGGGAAATATATCAAAGTAGAGATCAAATCGCATTATGGGTCTGAACACTATTGCCCCATCTCTTTGTTCAAGGCGTATGGGATGTCCGTCTATGAAGGTAATTCTGTGCATACACCTGTCTCCTGTCGATTAATAGATTACTTTTTCACATGAGAGGAATTGAAAGTAAATATCCAAACCATCTGAATATTCATGTTGCTGCAGGTATATTTTCACTCAGATTCAGATTCTTTCAGTAACTACCTACATCTCCAAAATTTATACCAATTTGTATTTTGTGAATATTTTGAATAAACATTATTATCATTATTATTATCGCATTTAGAATTTAAGAAATTCCTTTTTACTACAAATTTACTTTCAATATTGCAACTTGAACCGAAGTCTTATGAATATGGAGATATTTTTCGTCGACCCCTGAAAAATAGTTATTTATTATACAAGGGAAAAAAGTAGTAGATTTTAGCTCCAGGTTGTGTTGTCTCCCGACGCGTAGCGGAGGGAGACAAAAAACCGTGACAGAAGAAAGGACGAATCAATATTGAGAAGATATTACATTATTTCGAAATCTGAAAATTATCGACGTGAAATTTCAAGTTTTTAACAGTAGGGACACCTGCGTTTTATAGACATCTTTATCATTCTTTTGAAGTAACCAAATATCTGATGTCACTTCTGTCAGTTCAATTCTGTGATTTTATTTTAAAAAATTGCGAATTCAGTAGTTGTTTAGTAATAAACGAAACCGCGAAGTCGAATGGAAGATAAAAGGACTTGCAGTTCTTTCTCGGAGACGGTATTATTGACTCATTTTTCGGAACTATAGCACAACAAAAGCCATTAACAGAGTATATATATATATGTGATATATATCCGGGAAAGAAGTACTCACTTTTTTCCCACGGGAAAAAAGTAATTTATGAAAAGTGACATTTTATAACCTGCCAACAGAGATGAAATGCCAAACTTTTTTCCCGTCACAGAAAAAACACATTTCACGTTCTAATTCTCGAACGAAAAACCGATTATTTCCGAAGGCATTTCGTCCTCTGCAGGGTTGCCAGTTCTACTGAATTTTCAGTAGATCTCCTGAAAAATAATTTGACACTTATTTATCATATATCTTTATTTAATCACATACACTTATGTATTGCATGATATTTCGGCATGCTCTGTTTAAATTAAATTTACTTAGAGGTACTAATGATATGTATTAATCAACAAAGGACAATACTTCATCTGATTCAGATCAAATTCAATTTTTTATATACCTCTATTATAACAGTTTGTTTCTTAGTTTTAATTATTTTATTTGTTTTGTATTTTTGTTCTTCATTTTTACTATTTGTTTCATTTTTTTGTGTACTCAAATCTTAAAAGTATCTATTTTTTGTGATATTTGTGAGTATTTTTAAATTGCGAATTAGGAATATGATTATTTTTTATGAGAATGTGTGTTTTGTTTCTATTTTGTTGTAAATAGGTTACTTTTCTGCCTGCTAAATGTACATAATGTAATGGAATTTGTATGGCATAAAATAGATCTTTAATAGATCTATTGAAATCTACTGAATTTTTGACAAGGTATTCACTGATGGAATAAAAAACGAACTGGCAACCCTGAAATGCGCGGAGAGTGAGTTGACAACAAAACTGTCATTTGCAGTTTTCAAATTAATAATTGAGGAAATCTGATAGATTCCACATGTGAATAGTATAGTCCTATTACAGTGTTTCCTCTTTGCTACATGAACTATTTGGTATGTTCATGGAACCCATTACTTGTTATTGTCCTAGATACTGTTAAGTGATCCAGTTAATGTTAAATTGGGAACTGCTCTATTTATAACAAGAAAACTCTATCCAATTGGTGAAACTGAGTATTGATTTATTGTTATATGCTACAAACAGAATATTTTAAATTACATATAGAGTGGTCCAACGAAAACTCTGCACCCTGAAAAAAGCTCTGACCCGTCGATTTCTGATTCAAGGGGACACGACCCGAAGAAAGCAGTCAATTGGTTCCCCATCGAATCAGAAATTGATGGGTCCGAGCGTTTTCCCGGATTTTCATTTCAATGCCCGAAAATCGGGGTATGAAGTTTTCGTTGGACCACCCTGTACGTATATCTTGTGAACAATTGAAAGGATTATTTGTCATTAATCTGAAGGCAAACAAATTCAATCCTTATCTTATTCATCCAATAATGAATCAATCAACTACTACTGTAAATTTCTATGTTGTAATCACTATAAAAAACTAAATCACAAAACTTTTTTTTCATCTCTGATAACATAATATGATACTGTAATCTTTACTGCTATTTCAGTATTGAAAAAGTAAGCACCTGTAACAAGGTCAAGATAATCATTCGGAATTGGGAAGTTATATAAAGTTAATTTGTATGCAATATGAATTTATGTTATCAGAACTGTTCTGTTATCTAAAATAAATGTCATCGGCATATTCAGTTCATCAAGCGCCAATTATTTTTCTTATCAACTAACTGTGTGGTGCATTGTTGAAAAAATGCTTAACGTATCACAGGTTAGGTTACTAGATCTGGTAACATATCATAGGTTAGGTTACTAGATCTGGTAACATATCCTAGGTTAGGTTACTAGATCTGGTAACATATCCTAGGTTAGGTTACTAGATCTGGTAACATATCCTAGGTTAGGTTACTAGATCTGGTAACATATCCTAGGTTAGGTTACTAAATCTGGTAACATATCTTAGGTTAGGTTACTAGATCTGGTAACATATCCTAGGTTAGGTTACTAGATCTGGTAACATATCCTAGGTCAGGTTACTAGATCTGGTAACATATCCTAGGTTAGGTTACTAAATCTGGTAACATATCTTAGGTTGGGTTACTAGATCTGGTAACATATCCTAGGTTAGGTTACTAGATCTGGTAATATATCTTGGGTTAGGTTACTAGATTTGGTAACATATCTTAGATTCATTATTCAATTTTTTTTTGGATTTTTTTTCTTGGATATTTTTTTTTTCATTTTTTTTTTATTTTCTCTCCTCGTTTCTATATAATAAAAATATGAACATTATTTCATTATACGTGTAGTATGGACAAATCAGATGATTTGCCCCAAAATGTCACTGCGTTTAAAGAAAAGCTTAATGACATCACTCTTGATATAAATGATACTCTTGTTAGTTTTGATGTAGTAAGTTTATTCACAAATGTTCCAATAGATAAAACTTTACAAATAGTGAAACATAAATTAGAAGACGATGAAAATCTCACTGAATGAACTAATCTAAGTATTTCCAAAACACACAATAGTTCAGTTACTCCAAAACAAAAATTTTTCCAGTAAATTCTACACTTATTTTTGTTATTCCCACATAATATCAGCAAATAATAGTATATTATTCAACAAGCATATAAGGAGGGCTATTATTCACGAAGGTTGAGTTTATGTCACGAGTGTAATAAAAACTGTCTCTTGTCTCGCCTGATTGTTTGCCTCGGTTAATGCCTCGGCTATGAATTCGCAGACCCGACTATAATATACAGTATTTTGTGGTTGGTACATAAATAACTATTTCAAGAATGCATTGATATCTTCAATCCCTTCCTTAGTACTCCAAAAAGAAGACTCTGGAAACGCTAACCACGTAGAAGACGACGACGACGATGACGAAGAAGACAACCTATTCTCCGCCAAAAACGGCGTTGAAAAAAACATCTTCAGCTCCGCCACTGACGCCGTCATCTCGATGGTCAAAAGGGCTGCCCAAGTACTCGGCAACAAGGTGACCATGCAATTATTTTAAACTAGCAGACCTCGCAATCGTTGTTTTGCTATGTACATTATTTCTATAATATATTTTTTCAGTTCAATATTCATCACTATCACACTATTATCATTTTATTTTCGACTTCTCTTTAGTTTTTCTATCTATAAAAGCGTGTTTCTTTAGTTTTTCAAACTACTATTTACTTCAACTTCTTTATAGTTCACGTGAATTTCCCAATTTTGACGAAAGAACCATAATATACGACTCCTAAAACCCCAGATGAAAATTTTTAATAGAATTGGAACATAATCACAAAACTCGTCCGCGAAATTGGATCTACCATCTTGAATTCCCTAATTTTGACGAAGGAATCATAATTTTTGATCCCAAAACTTACAAATTTTGAATAGAATCGGTATATAATTACAAAACTCGTCCGGTATGTTGGTTCCACCGTCTTTCCAATTCCCGCCCTTTCCAAATTTTGACAAAAGAATCATAATCTCCCAGATAACAATTTTGAAGAGAGTCGGATCATAATTACAATACTCGTTTGCCATATTGGGTCCGCCATATTGAAGTTCCTAATTTTGACGAAAGAATCATAATCTCCGACCCCGAGAACCACCAGACACCAAATTTGAATAAAATCCTTAATACAAAATCCGCCATTTTGGATCCGCCATCTTGAATTTCTTAATTTTGACGAAGGAATCATAATCCCCGATCACGAAAACCTCTAGGTACCAATTTTGAAAAGAATCGGATAATAATTACAAAACTCGTCCGCCATATTGGTTCCGCCATCTTGAATCTCCAAATTCCGCCCGAATTTTCAAATGCTGACGAAAGAATCATAATCTCCGACCCCGAAAACCCCCAGATACCAATTTCGAATAGAATCGGACCATAATTACAAAACTCGTCCGATATATTAGATCCGCCATCTTGAATTTCCTAATGGTACCGAGATAAAAAGTATCCTTTAACCTTCTCCTGGTTCTAAGCTACCTCCCCACCAATTTTCAGCCAAATCGATCCAGTAGTTTCGGAGCGTATTCAATACATACAATCAAACATACGAACAAACAAACAATCTAAACCTTTATTCTTTATAATATTTGCATAGATAATAATTGTTACTTTTAAAATATGATATACATTTGATAACAATATTTACTAAGAAATGTGTAGCGCAATTTAGTAAATGTAACAATGATGGAATTACAAATAAATGTTATTATTATTATTATTAAGGTGGACAATCAAACAACCAACACCAACAAGTCATTGTCCAGTGCCCTAGTAAATACCTGCAGCTGCCCCAGACACCTGATCATCTGCAACAATTGCACCGAAACGCTTTTCGGGCAAATCTACGAGCTGCTCAGCTGCAAATCGAATACGATCAGAAAGCTGATCGGCCTGCCGCCGATATACAGGGCGTTGGCCGGATCTGCCAGCTGCTCGAAGTTCGGCTACCGGAACAGTAACGGGCGCGATGACAGTCGCTTGGAGAGTTTTTTTCCGGAGAAGTATGTGGGGGCGATGTGCAACGAGATGGCGATTTCGGAGCAGCAGGGCGTACTGAACGTTAGCCAGCATTTTCCGAATATTACTAGTGACCTGACCAATGATAAGATCATCAGCATGGATGTGAAGGAAGTTGTGGATCTTCAAGGAAAACCGAACAAAACTGGCATCGACGTTACCGAACAGCCAGGTTAGAAATGAATCTTTTAATTTGATTCATTTTAGTTGATTTATCCCTGGAAGAAGAATCTGTCATTAGATTTCACTGTCACCTAGATTCGTTTGTTTTTTTTTGAAATCCTTAAAAGCTTTGGAAACTTCATCGCATCTCATTATCGATGATAGTTGCGTTTTTCTAAACCTCATCAATCTGTTTTTCAGGATAAAAACTACCTAATTGGACCCCAGAAATTAATTAGAAGATTGTATACAAACGTAGATTTAAATCTCGAATCACAGGAAAGAATAAAATTTCTCCTATGATTTTCTAACATTTCTTAAAAAAAAAATCATTCGTTCTGATTCGGACCCGTTAAAAAAGTATTTCAGAATCCTTACAAAATCGATTGTTTTATCTTGACATGTTCAATCTCAGACCAAATCTTGCTGTAACAGTGTTGATCCGTCAAATTTCCATGTTCTGTTTTTTCAAAACTGGTGAACGATTTTTCTCAAACTTTAAAATACTAATCAAGAGAGGAACACCATGTTTCCCTCAGAGCACCTAGATCGGACTAGAACAGTCACAATATATTCACATATTTTACAAAAACAAATCACAATTTTTTTTTACGGGTACTCCTATTCAATAATCAGAACTGAAGATTTATATTTAGAAATAGTGACTGAAATAAACTTCCAGACAATTTCAAAGAATCGTCTCTTCCAAAACTGGTGGACAAATTATCTCAAATAAAAAAACTACTCAAGAGAGGAACCATTTTTCCTCACATATTTTCCATAGCTTCCTAAGATATTTTGTTCATCACAACAATGTAATGACGTTATCACTGACGTTTCAAAAGTTTGAAACTGACGTATGACCTACTTTTACTCACCAGCTACAGGTGGAAAATGGACAAGCAGTGAGAATGCATAACCCTAAAAAAATTGAAATGACATGACAGTTCATGAACGTACATGACATTAAATTATTTGAAAATCCAGTTTTTCATAAATTAGAATGACTAATAATTGTATTAATTATATTAATATTATATTTATCAAACATATCTTCCGTCAGAACAAGTTCTGATATCTGATTGGATAATAGTTGATGATTTTCTAGGTTATAAATGGTAAAATAGGTACCATTTGGGACCACAAATGATTCTTTTTAATTTTGTGCCCCCTCTTTATTGAAACCTCTAGATTTAACTCAAGTTAATAGGTAAAAAACTTGTATGCGGAAACACCAAATACATTCAGTCTTACTTATTATTTCCTGGTCTTCTCAAATTTGTAAATGGGATTTTAAAATATTGATATATAGGGTGTTGTTTCTCGAAACCAACTTATTAATTTTTTGTAAGGCCGATTCTGGAATAAGATTTTTTTCATTATGTCAATTGTCACTACTGTCGACAAAGAACATAACAAACAAATATCAAAATAATGTATAGGGTGGTTCATAAGTTATAATTAATTGAAAAAATGAGGGAAGTCAATGAATCACCCAAAATCTTGACTATAAAGAATGATAGACGCATGAAATATAGATTATTTAGAAGTACCTCGGTGTCCTCCATCTACCCTTACTGTATGCGCATTTCCCAATGAATCACCCTGTATAACACTTAAAAACTGAAAATCTCCACACAGGCAACACAACCATCCACTCGGCCACCGTAGACACCTCGCAAATAAGACCGACGAAAACCCTCACCGTCGACCCAAACACCACTACGACCCCTGTCCCCGAGGATCTCGTGCCCGCCAACCCGGAAACGGCGCCCCCAAATCCGGAAACGGCGCCCTTCTTCGACGCCGACCCGACGCCGGACGTCGACCTCTCCAACGAGACCATGGAGACGGCGCTGGACGAGCAGATGGAGAGCGTCGACAGTAGCACGGTGGTGGTGACCGCTTCGCCGCAAGCGCCCAAGGAGTCCATCTTTTTGAGGTTATCCAACAGGATAAAGGTGAGACAATGAACTCAATATTCGCGGGAATCAATGTTACCAGGTGGCGCTCGGTTTTCATCGTTCCATGTCAAAGCCACGTCAAAACTGGGGGAAAACAAACTCAATCCTCACTCAATTGACTCAATCCCATTAGTGCCATTAGCTTGTGTACTGTGTACTGACAAGAGTGATAAGTTTTTGAATTTCTAGACATTAATTGTCAGTATTCGATCGAAAACGCCTGTTGTAGATGTTCTTTTGGCAGATATTTTGCTCTATTTAGATGGAAAAAGCCGACCAGTGGAAGGAGAAGCAGTTCTCCGTGCGAATCATGTGATTTTGTGTGAGGCAGAAGACTTCAACAAAAGGCACATTTTTGCACTTTGTCTACAAACTTCGGCGATGAAATCTTCCCCACATGAAGTAATATTGGAGTTCCAGAGGGACTCCTGTAGAACAATGGATTTGTATTTGTTCCTGCAAAGCAGTACAATCTGGGTATTGTAAACATGGTGTAGTGTTCTTTTATATCAATTGATTTGCTCGTCATAATTAGTTTCAATTGTTTGAACTATTATCTCCAATTCTTCACCCGTTCACTGTTCACTAAACTAAGGAAAATGTAATAATGTATGAAAATTTACCAACTCAACCATCATCACTACCAACAGTGCCAACACTTTATGTCATGTTTGTTTTCCCCCAGTTTGAAGTTCGTATTATGTAACCTAGATGTCGCCCCATAAACACCTGGAAGGGAAAACTATGAAAATCATTCATTCTCAAAGTGGCCCCACAGTATTCATAAATAAAAGAGAATACTTTAAGTCGGTCGACCACACTTTATATTGTCACGAGTAGAATATACGGTATATTAGTAATTTCGAACCATGGGGGTTTTATAAACATAAAGTTAATCAAATCATCCGTTGACATTGAATTATGAAAACTGACCAAGGAACTCTCATGAGAGCTATATTTTTGTATATTATATTTATCGTTTATATTCAGGATACTGATAAGACTATGTCGTGTGACTTCGGCCGCTATGTAAACTTACTCATGTGATTAGTACCTAGTTCTCAAACGGTTTGTCAATAAGAATTTATATTCTTCAGGCAATAAAGTATATTTTGATTTGATTTGATTTGAGAAACGTGCATATCTAATAAGACGATGTATATAAATATTGGATGTGAGGGTTCCGAAGTTAGTCTGGGGCTACTCATGACTTGACAAGAGCTCGTCGTGATGGTCGTTATAATTTAAGGTGTTATTAGGTCTTTATATTCATTGGTGGTTATTCATATTTGTCATTGCTACCCATAATGTTACATGTTATAATACAAATTGTTATGTTCGAATATAGTCTCGTACTTTCAGTTATCCCTAAACTATTAGTACCTCTCGCAAACTATTAAGCCAGCATAACCACCTATTATATCGTGACATGGTGGAGGCACATGTTCAGCAAATTCTTTCAATTAACGAGAAATTTCATCCCGCAAAAATTGAACAAAATACCAGAAAAAAATCAAGTACACCACTTTAAAACAATTTGAATGATTGAACTTTGTGTGATTGTGCCTACCGCATGGAAATTTCAGCAGAGGTGACGTCAGATTTGCTCCAGTGTAGAACTTTGGGTGGAAAAAGGGTTCTAACTTCAAATTTCATTTAGATTCCTAATTTTTTTATATAAGTGCCATTCGATAGTACACGCCGAGCTTTCTTAGTCTTCGAAATATTTGCACTTATTTCAATGCTACCCTGTATATTAGATAGTGACCGGTTTCGGCACAACGGCCATCATCAAACTAAAAAGACCTGTTATGGGTCAGGAAAACAAAAAGACATTGAAATTAAAAACCATAATAAGTTTCGTGATGAGATGGATTCAGATTTAACACACTTAATGTTGAAAACTATGCATTTCCGGACCCACGTACATATAATATGAATTTCTTATTTTGTAATGTAGAATCACCCCCTTGATTTTTTGCGCATAATTTCCGGACACCCTGTATTATAACCCCTCACCTACTAAGTTACTAAATTACTGTCATAAAAGACGATAGACACCGCCACTCATTAACAAGTCTGCAGAATCATAGGCAGAGGATTAAAGCATGCCATCGATATATCATTCAGTCAATTTGTCTAAACAAATAATTCAATGAAGAATCATCATAGAAATATGCGTTTTCAGGCATTGGAACGGAACGTGTCCCTCTCGAGCCAGTACTTAGAGGAGCTCAGCAAGCGCTACAAAAAGCAAGTGGAAGAAATGCAAAACCTATCGGAAAAAACGATCGCCGTCCTCCGCGAGGAATCCCAAGAGCGACTGGAAAGCAAACAAAAACTGGAAGAACGTCTCGACCAACTCGCGGCCGCAGTGGACACCCTGGTGGCGGAACGAAGAAGCTTCTTCCTTCTCGTCTATTTCTTCGTGTTTGTCGGCATCGTCGGCAGCGTTTATTATTTTTTTTGCGGATCGACAGAAGGCGCTGATCAGATTTCTCGTCGCCTTTCTGACGAGGACACGCTGAGGAGGCCCAAGGAGAGGAAGAAACGCAGACCGAGCGATCAGGTGCTGAAGATTGTGCGGTACTCTTCGGTGAACGAGGATGAGAGGAGCAGGAGGTAATGACATCCTTCTAATTTTCATAAATAATTATTGATCATTGTGTTGTGTGTAAGGTGCTTATTAATATTGCTTTTCAGGGCAGAAATATTCCGAATTCGGGTTTGATGTTTTCCTGAAAGCAAGACAGTTCACTGAGTTGTTGATAATGAATCATAGCTATGCTCAAACAACCATGAATCCCTCTTTTCTCGAAATTCAAATACTTGAATTGATTTCAAGAAGGCGTAAACCAAATTTTTTTTTCAACTCAGACTGTTTTCTAAAGTTGAACTTTATTCTTTGAATGAGCTTGTTTCAGTGAAAAATGTTATTTCATTATTTTGAAGTACTATCCCTAACAAGTTCACTGTCACAAACCGATTTTCCCCAGTGCTCAGTAAATATTTTAAATATTCATTGAAATTCAAGATATTTCGTAACATGAAAAACGCGGGAAAAGCGTGACGTCATCATCCGAAAAAATTCGACATACGTATCTATTCTCCTTGTCTGTTAGACAAGTGTAAGTATATTTCTGATTGTCATTTCAATCAAAATAATATGGAAAAGTCCGCCTCCTCTGAAGGTGCTCGCCCTAGACTCTAGTGAAGTTTTTGGACTGAATACTTACTGCAGATAACAGAGAACACAACACACAACTGAAGAATCAGATTATCAAGAGGAATATCTTTGAATATTCGCATCTTGACTAGATGAAACTAGAGTACCTGTATGTATTTGCTTTAATAAGAGTACGGACACTATGACAAGCAGTGACCGAAGGCAGAACCCTAAAAAATTTTAAATGACCTGACCGATTTGGCGGGCACTGACAGTTCATGAACGTACATGACATTGAATTATTTGTAGTTATGCCTTTTGTCACTGCTTGTCCGTACTCTTATTACAGCAAAACTGTCAAATACATACAGGGACTCTAGTTTCATCTTGTCAAGATACGAATATTCAAAGATATTCCTCTTGATAATCTGATTCTTCAGTTGTCTGTTGTGTTCATGACGTCATCGAAGCTGGCGTTTTTTGAAGGTGCCTAATTTCATTATTGAAAAAAATATATAGAAGATTTTAATTAACGAATGACTGTATCAAATACTATTTATACGCGGAATGATCGATATGAAATAGGTTTGTGACGAAAATTCGACTAGTGTGTACACCCCCATTGAGCCTTTTTCTCTGAATTCAAACATTTTTCTTCGAATTCAGACTTTTTCTCTGAAGTCACTGCTTAGAATTCTGTTTGCATCAAAGTTTCCTCAGAATCTGAACATTTCTTCAAGTTTCGACTTTCCCTTGGTAGAATTCAGAATTTGTTCTCCGAATTCATATATTTTTCTGAATACGAGCTCTCTTTGAATTCAAACCTATTTCTTTGAATTTAGATTTGTTTTTTCAAATTCCGGCATCTTTCTGACTTCAGACAGTTCCCTGCAAATTCAGACTTTCTTCTTTGAATTTAGACTTCCCTCTTTGAATGCAGACTTTTTTTTTTATAAATCCAGACTTCTCTCTGAATTCAGACTTCCCTCTTTAAAATTAAACTTGTTCATTGAATTTAGATCTTTCATTTGATTTCCAGTCAGTCCTCTCTGAAATCAAAATTTCTTCATTCTGAATTTGGACTCTTCTCTCTGAATTTAGAATTATCTATCTGAATTCAGACATCCCTCTTTGAAATTAGACTTCTTCATTCAATTAAGATCTTTCATTTGATTTCCAATCTTTCCTCTCTGAAATAAAAATTTCTTCTTTCTGAATTCGGACTTTTCTCTCTGAATTTAGATTTGCCTTCCTGAATTCAGACTTCCCTCTTTAAATAAGACTTGTTCATTGAATTTATCTCATTTGATTTCCAGTTTTTCCTCTTTGAAATTCAAATTCCTTCTTTCTGAATTTAAACTTTTCTCTCTGAATTCAGACTTCCCTCTTTAAACTTAAACTTGTTCATTGAATTTAGATCTTTTCTTTGATTTTCAGTCTTTCCTCTCTGAAATTGAAATTTCTTCTTTCTGAATTTAGACTTTCCTCTATGAATTCAGACTTTCCTCTTTAAATTTAAACTTGTTCATTGAATTTAGATCTTTCATTTGATTTCCAGTCTTTCCTCTCTGAAATTAAAATTTCTTCTTTCTGAATTTAGACTCTTCTCTCTGAATTTAGACTTGTCTCTCTGAATTCAGACTTTCCTCTTCAAAATTGAATTCGTTCATTGAATTTAGATCTTTCATTTGATTTCCAGTCTTTCCTCTCTGCATCTCTTTGAAATTGCCATTTTTTTCTGCTTTCGTAAATATTTTAGTTGATGTGCACTGTTCAGATCCACTTTATCTAATGCCAAATCTCCACAATAAGGGAAAGGAATTCCGAAACATCTCGGGATTACAGTCTTATTGATATTATTGAGATTTGCCATTACATTAAAAATAATGAGAGACACCTACCCTTGCAGATCGAAGAAAAGAAAGAAGAAAGTGTCGAAACGTTCGCATTCAGCGGGCAGTTTGAAACTGAAAAACGACGACGATTGGGTGACGGGCACGCAACAGGTGATCGAAGACCACGCGCCGTTCGTATTGGACGAGAGCGATCACGTGATCAGCGAGCCGCTGAATCTGCCTGAGCAGGAGGAGCAGGAGGAGGACCGCGATTCTGCGCAGAGGGTGCAGATTGTCATCGAGGAGAATCGCCATGGAGAGGTGGAAACGAACTCGACTTGTAGGAGTCCCTCCAATGGGATGGAGGGGGTCAAGAAGGAGAAGCGCGGGTTGAAGAGGTTTTTGAAGAAAGTGTTCTGAGAGCTGTGTATTATTTAGATTTTAGGTAACTATTTATATGTTGTAATATATTCGAATAAATAATTAATTTGACTATTATCTGTGAGACAGTGATGCTTCGAGATTTCTTTTGATGGATACTGTTATAGTGAATTGTTATTCGATTGAATGAAATATTTACTGTGATAATATAGATTCTTTTATTTGAACTGCCCCTTCTCTATTTTATTTTCAGTTCCCGAAAAAATGAGGTTTTGAAGTTAAAGGATTACTGTTATCAAAAAGTTTCAGCAATTTTTCGAAGATGCATATTCTGAAAAGAAACCGAAAAGATGCAATTTTTTATACTTGGTTTGTCATAAAAATTGACCCTCAGACTCCGATATCAGTTTCCGTCTATCTAAGTAGTTTGAAGATATGAATTCCTTCTTGAAATTGACTAACTTGGTCCTCCCAGTATTTCTAGAACTTATAATAATAGGTGCCCATACACCAAGACATTTTCCCTCGGGATTGGAGTGACAGGAAAGTATGCGGGCAAGCTCGTGAGATTGGAACGTAGAGGATTTGGCCACTAACGTAAAGTGATTCATAGCGCACCAATCGCGCAGGTACGGATGTGAAAGGAAAAGTATTTAAGTTAGTGGAAGAAAAACGTCAGTTTTCGCGCGGGATAGTGTGGCGTGTAGGATTTTAGGAATTCTAAAATTTCTCTGAGGAGCGGGAGTTTTCAGTGTGAAAACGTATACATAAACTGCAAATCTGGAATATGTGGAATAACAAAAAACAAAAAACTGTACTTGCATGTTCTATGGTTTATGTTTACTCAGCAAGCTTGGTTGAAAAAAAAAGACGTAAGAGACGGGATTGGACAAAGACTTATTGGTTACTTGAGAAACATAAATATATATATAGTCACGTTAGTCTCCTAAAAGAACTGAGAGAGAATTATCCAGAGGATTTCAAAAACTATTTGAGAATGAATATTGAAACATTTGATTTTTTGTATCAGTCCAAGCGCACCAGACGCCACAAACGATAAAGAATTGCAAACACCGAGCACGTGGTTTTACGCGTCAACACAACCGCCGCACGACTGAACGGCTCGTGGAATGGCGCGTTGCACCCATATACGTATTAATAATCAATACGGATAATCTCTATCTGTTTCCATAGCGAAACATGAAGCCGATTTTTGAAGACAAATGACTATCCATAAGGAAAAGTTTTGAAACGATCAGACACATACTGCTTTGATTGAAAGGCTAGTAAACGTCATTGTCCACCGAAACGCGCATGTCTTTGATGACTACTATAATAGCGCATGGCGCATGCGTATCATGCCACCAAATCCTTATGGATATTCATTTGTTTCATATTTTTGGCTTCATCCTGGCACCCGTTATGATCCGTATTGTTTATTAATACGTATATGGTTGCACCACACACACGAGCGCTCTTTCGGGCAGGATTGGCGCGTCACGTTCCAACCTCGTAGGAAAATGTTTCCGTGTATGGCCGGCTAATGGAATCGACGAGATGAAACTGTTAAGGTTTTCGCAAACAGTGTAATAGAGGCTATTTTCCATAATGAATAAAGAACAGTTTTGAAGATGCCTAGTGCAACTGATGAGACTTGGCAATCTGAAACAGCCTGTTTTGCATTATTGGTATGGAAAGTCTAGATTTTTCATTCTTTACAATTATGAAGAGATTATTAATTATTATTTTTTTAATATACCGACAAAGAATTATCACACAGAGAATGCGAATTTTCAATGTATTTCTTTATGTATGGATCTTTTTTTTTCAAATCTGAGAATATTCCTTTTCAATAAGTGTTATTATTCCAATTTTTTGGGATTTTGTCTCCTCGTTCAAATCAGATGATTTGCCCCAAAATGTCAGTGCGTTTAACAAAGGACCCCGCACCGTAATAGGGGGGAAATTGGCTTTCGGTGAATTTTCTCGAATTTTGGATATATCGTAGAACTCGTGATGCTGATCAGATGTCCCAATTATCAACGCTCTAAATTCAATAGTACGTATTATACAGGGTGCTGAAGTAGACTTTTTCAAAATTGCGAATGGCCATTGTGAAATTTCCTTTTTGAAAACCAAAATCAAATTGACTACGTTTTGTTTGTCCATGTGGCCAGTGAAAATCCACTATAGAGTTCAATGATATCTGCACGTACTCACGATATACAGAGTTGGTCCACAATTAAATAGTAAATGTTCCATAATTACTTCCGAAAAAATGAGCGGTTGAAATCAATTCATTTTTGGGCATTTCGCATAATACTAATTTTTTCATTTTACTTGATTTTTTGGGTTTTTTCTCCTCGTTTCTATAAAATAAAAATATGCATAATATTTCAATATATATATATATATATGATGTTGGCAACATCAGTATGACACTGTAAAGTGTCAAACTATAAACAGCACAACTTCCAAAGAGAATTATTTCGCATTTTCATGTTGAGAACGCGGGAGCAGATTCGGTCCCGAAACGTCCAAAAATAAGTAAAAATTCGATATTTTTTCAATATACCTATCTATATTTCTTTCCTTCAAAAAGGACCCCGCACCGCAATAGGGGAGAAGCTTTCGGTGAATTTTCTCGAATTTTGGATATATCGTAGAACTCGTGATGCTGATCAGATGTCCCAATTGTCCAATAATTTTCGATAAAACAGGCCATAGCTTTCAGGGCTATCTGGCGAAATTTTGGGATTTTTGAGATTGACACTGACCTCACGTTTTAGTGGCGCCAATTGGTGATAGTGAAAATATTAGCCCTCATTTACTTTGAAATAATATTAGGGTGTCCAGATCGATTATAGAGGCATATAATATGACGATCTTCTGATAAATTAGTGGCAAATTCTTGGGAGGATCGAGTCCAAATAACTCTATGGTGTACCAGAGGGCGATAAATCAAATTCACGTCGCATGCAGGGTATCAACGGTGACTTTCCACCCTGTCATCAGAGAGAGAATATGAGAGAATAATTGCTGATGAAGGCAGCACGAGCGTAGATAGACGAGACGCGGCGAGGGGGGTGATTATAAGAAAAATGTACGTGGTTCGCTTATTGAAACAAAAAAGATTAACATCAGGTGAATAATGCCAATTTCCGAAGAGAAATGGTTACCAATTCTAAGATGGCCGAAAATGGAGACAAATTCCAGAGACGAACTTGGAAAATTCATTTTCTTCATAAATGTCATAATTTTGACTTTCTGGATCGTGTTTTTCGAAAACTCTCAACAGAATCAGAAAGATCAGGAACAATACTACAAGTACCAGCTTTTCAATTAGTACGGCACACTTCGACCGATAGGGTAAAACAAATTCAAACAAAATACTGATGAATATTTCTTCGATTTCGTCCGGGCACATTACTCTCTACATTCGACTTGAGGTATACCAGCAAAGTTGATAATGTTTTTTTTTAATTCAGGACCAGACTTGATTTTTGAGAAAAACTACAAAACAATTATAATTTTTGAAAAAGCTTTGTCTATACCTCAACAATCTTCAACGAAGATTCTCGAAATGTCCTCTAATTTCTTCACATTTTCTGCATCTCTTCCGAGATCTCTCATGGTTTTTAGAATAATTTGCCTATTATTTCTAATCATATCTGAATCTGTAACTATCCTCTCCCTCAGCTTCTCATCTCTGGTTTGACTTCAGTTTGATATACCAATCGTTTCATATGTCTCCATAGATAATAGTCTAATACTGTTAGGAGACCTAGAAGGCCAAGAATGAGGGCCGCCAATGCTTTCTGAATCGTGAGAACACCAAACTCACAATTTAATTCGCTGGTTGAGAGACTCTACATATGCAATGAGATCATATTCAATAGTTCTTCAAAAGTTCCTCTATGTAGTATGAGTAGGCACGTATATCTGATTCGGATAGAAATCTTCCACCTAAGCGATAATTCCTCATATTGAGTACAATGTTTCCACATTTCCACATGTATAAGCAGATTTCAATTGGAAATTATTTATGTTCATATCTCAAAGGTCTCTTCCAGAAAATCAAGTCCGGTCCTGGATTTTTTTATCGAATAAATAAGCCTCTTTCCAACTCTAATGATACACCAATATGCAAGAAATGAATTTAAATGAATTTGTCGAACGATTCGACTACAATATGCCCGTGCCAAATCATGAAAACGTTCATCGGTATTTTGTTTGATATTTTTTCAACGATTTGGTCGAAGTGTGCCGTACAAAATGAAAAACTATTTGTAGTGTTTCTCCTGATCTTTCTGATTCTGATGAGAGTTTTTCAAAAATACGATCCAGAAAGTCGAAATTATGGCATTTATAAAGAAAATGAATTTCCCAAGTCCGGCTCTGGAATTTTTTTTTCATAGTAGGCCATCTTATGGAGTGTCTGTAGAGTTAGGTTGCTGATGAATTTCAGGCGATAACATGGAGACGTTGCTGAAATATCGTTCATCAAAATTTCAGCCCGAATTTTTTTTCTGATGGTTCTGGTTCTCACGAAAAAGGATATCCTGTAATGTTCAGAAGACATCGTGAGAACCAAGGGAAATAAGGTAGGAATTGGTGTTCTTCTAAGATTTCTTGAGGTTATATGGCTCGGGCCCTCGGGGAATATCTCCCTTGGCAATGTGTTGAATGTTTGGAGTCTTTGGAAAGATATGTTCTGCAGGTCTCCAAAGTGACCACGAAGGGGTGCGAAGCCTCTCAACTCGACGGGTTAATATCGCGGGGACTGCCAAGGGAGGAACAATTGTTGTTATTTCAGAAGAGCATCGTCCATGAAAATATCTATAAAATAGAGCCAGATCGCCAACTTTTCTACAGTGTTCCAGAGAAGTGAGGGAGTTTGTGAGCGAGGCATCACCCACTAGACGACTTGCCCTTTTGTGGACAGATTCCAACAGTTTCAGGGTATGTTTGGGTGCTGCACTCCAAAAATGGGAACAGTATTTCAGGGCAGGTCGGATCTGTGACTTATAGATAATAAGCAGCTGACTGGAAGTGAAATAGCTCCTGGCCCGAAAGAGAAAACCAAGTTTTTGGGATTCCCTTTTAGCAATTGATCTCACGACGTGATTTTTCCAAGAAAGGTTATTGCAGATAGTAATACCAAGCATCGAAATGGATGTCTCCAAAGGTATGGAGACTCCTGAAAAGCTTCAGGAAATAATGCCCTGCATTTCTGTTCCGAATAGGCAAAACATATTCTTTCACATATATGTTAACTCATCTCGACTTCCTCTATCTGCCGTTATGCTATGGCTGGTTAGTCATGACTCACCCAGTATACAGGTGCATGATGGCAGAAAGTACGCCTATGCACGTGCATCTCGGAAACTAGCGACTAGCGACTGCCGACGGATTATTCCGGGTAATTAGCGCGGGAAACTTTCGACTTGCTTTCAACTTCTCGCTCGCAATTAGGAGTTTTGCTTGTGCCTTGGAAGTCACTTCGCGACTTCGCAATCGAGAATGTGTGCGGAAGGGAGGAAGGGGGGGGCAAAAGGGGGAAAGAGGGGGTCGTTTCGTTTGCTCGCGGCGGAGCCCCATTGTTTCCCCCGAGATTTATGGGCCCCAGACGCTACAGGGCGTCGAAACCGACAAAAAACTTGCTCGACCAACAGAAGTCTATAGTTTTTCAACAGTGGAAAATCCTATGGTGGTTTTAGAATATTGATTTTATTTCGATAGAGTATGGGGGAGCCCACCGATTTTTAAAGAAGAATGATAATTTATTTTGAAGTTCGACTTGGGCGTTAAACTTTGCTTCAAAAAATATGAAAAATGGCCTACTCGGTCGGGCTGAAAATATTCTTCACAAATGTGTCTTGATATTTTTTCTTTTCTTCTGACTGTAACTATAACAAACTCTCGTTATCCACTATAAAATATGCCAGCAATAGTTAGGAATTAATGTTATTATGTTTAAAAATCTTGTAATTCAATATTTATATCTTATAAATATTATAATTAATTGATATAATTGAACATCCTCCACGGGTACAGAACAGGGCGGGGGAGTGTGCTGTGAACAGCGCAGCAGTCAGCTCAGTCAGTAGCCAGGCAAACGTTGTTCACAAGAATATTGCTACTCTTCTACTTGATCTTATAACGGAGTTTGAAGGTCGTTTCGCAGATTTTCGCGAACTGAACTCCTGTGAATTTCCTCTGTTCAGTAATCCATTCACCTTTGAAGTAGCCAAGACGCCAACAAATATGCAAATGGAACTAATAGACTTGCAATGTGACACTGTTTTGAAAGACTCAAGGAAGTTGATATTTTGACTTTCTACTCAAAATATTCTGAAAGTCATGACAACTATCCCAACATGAGCAAACACGCTGCTCGTATTTTATGTATGTTTGAAAGTTCATATACAGTATGATGCAAATGTATGGAATAAATTCATTTCAAAACAAGACGACTTCCGAAAAAAATCCAAAAACTAGAGTTCAGAACTTTTTTATCGATGTATTTTTTCAACTAGACGACCCTTCGATGTTCAATTCTCAGTAGAAGATCTCTGCAAGATTCAGTTAACCAAATGATAATCCATTTTAATTTCAATCTTTTTTTTTAAATTTTGACTATTGGATAGACGATCAGTAGACCTTTCAAACGAGGTGTCACATGACCCGTTTTTTAAAAATAAAAACCGTCCATTACGTCATTACTCCAACACCGGTGACGTAACATCTCTCATATGAATGTCATGGGATGAGGTTTCAAAAATTAAAACTCACGTGTTTTTGGAATTTCTTCAAATGTCGCTCATTTCTAAAATAATGAATTTATTCCATACATTTGCATCATACTGTATATGTGAACAGATGTTTTCAATAATGAAAATCAACAAGTCTAAACACCGTTCGACAATGACAGATGAACATCTTCAAGCTGTTTTGAAAATTAGTACATCTGATTTGACACCAGACCTCGACGACATAATGAAGCTGAAACGATGTCAAGTATCTGGGTCATCGAAATAGTTACTATACCAAACTTTTATTTATCTATTATATAGATATAACTTTTTTTTATTTATATGTTATTTCATAAATTTTGTTGAATAAAGATTTCCGTTATGATATAAAAACAAACTTTTTTAAGCCGGCCCGCTAAGCATGCCCCGAAGAAAAAATGGCACTCATTTAAATTGAGTTTGACACCCCTGTTCTAGCAAATAAACACGTAATTATTGTGTGTTAAAGTGCGGCAAAATTTAATTTTCCAGAACTGAAAATTTTCCAGGAAAAATATGAATAGTTCTGAATGAATCTGTGATTTTCGACCTATTTTAACTCCTAATATCATTTTCCGGAAATTGGGGTGGGTTCCATGGCTGTTGGCGAGCAGTGTATATCACTGAAGATGACCCCACTTGGTCATGAAGGGCATTTTTGGTATATTTCTCGCTCCAGCAAATTTCAGGATCCTCACCCAACGATGACGTAAGATACAGAGGTTTTTCCATTAGAAGTGGGTCACACTGTAGGTGTATATAATTATTCAATATTCAATAGACAAAAATTGGTTTCCTGAACTTTTTCAATAAAAAATGAATCATGAATGTATACCTAGCAAGTGAACAATTCAGAGACATTCGTATTCAAATTAATTAATGTATGGTCTTGAAATGAGGACAATTGTAGAATGGTATTTATCATATTTATTATCTCGTCTGATGTTGAGTACCCAAAATATGCATAGTTGAATTAACGATGAATTTCCTAATTTTCATATTGATACATCATTTCTTTTGAAAAAAATGAACTGCCATTTGTATCCGATTTACAACAATGAAAAACTAATCCAATTGTTTCAAAAGCATCACAACCAGTGAATCTTCTCACAATTAATCGAAAATAAAAAAGATTATATAATCCCTACTTAGGTATATTTTTCATCATCTTTATGAGATATTGAAAGTATAGAATTTTAATTCCCATTGCGCAAGGAAAGGAAATGAAATTATTGGGATCCATTATTCATTCATTATATTGCAAAATATGTATAAGTATTATACAAAATGGAAAAATACTTTCAACTGCAAGAAAACAAGATTCAAAAAGTCACAGCTTACGAGCTACATTGTTTATATATGGTATTTTACCATTGAAAGTCAGTCAGTACATGATCACACAGAATAAAAAATATGGACGATTTGATCTAGTTATTAGTACATACACATTTTAAAATCACACAAGTTCATGCAAATTTGTCATTCGTACCCATAAAGTACAGATCAGGATCACATATTTTTACTTAAGTTAAACCAGCCCATGCTAAAATATAAAAATATCTAAAACAATACATTTTTGTTCCATAAAAATACAATAATACTAAATAATAATAATAAGGATGGTGTGTCCCTTGATCAAAATACTTAATAGTTAGTATTGGAAATGCCTTTGTCAAAATATCACAATAATAATATATTAATAACGTCAAATAAATATTTAATCAATTATCAGATTCATTCAGGGACACAAATGAGGTCTACATTATTGCTTTTAGAAAAATAAAATTCAAGTTTAACCTCAAAATGTACAATCCATTACATTTTTTATGTATCAACAAATACTGTTTATACGTTTGCGATGAGTACCTATAGTCAATTTTGTCGTTTCCTCAAATCTCAAATTTGAACGTCATTATTTCGCCTTCACTGATCTCCACCAATTTCGTGTTTTTAACCGAAATCAGCAAAAAGATAATTAAACATCTAGTAAAATTTCCTTCAAAATCCTATAAAATTCGATTGTCATTAAAGCCTAAAGAAACATCATTTTGGCAGTTCACCCCAACCCCCGTGAAATTCGACAAATAATCATCAATAATACTTCGGCTCCTGAAAACCGCAATCGTCATTTTGGCACGGCACCATCTTGTGGGGCGGTATTTCCGCCCCCCCGATCCTCGAAAGCTGGGATCGATTTTCGAAAAACTCGTTGACGCCATTTTGCAAAACGGCGTGCTGGAACGTCCATTCCGATTTCAAATTTCCCGCCAAATCCAATAAGTTTCTTTCGTCGTACATGATTTTCGTATCGGTCGTCTCGTACACGTAATTCGGGCATTCGAATAAAATCTAGAAAAAATATTAAAATTATTTTTGGATGTATGATCACGAATCTGCGATTGAGGTATAAAAATAACAAATTCTCTGATATAATTATGAACTTAAAAAAATGGTTATATACAGGGTGTTTCAGAAAAACCTAACCTCATTGCTAGGGTAGGTAGAACATCGCAAAATAAGTTGGGTTTCCTCAGTAAGAAAATGTCGTAACGCCATCCGTTTTCAAGATACAAGGTGTTGAAACAATATTTTGTTTACACATTTTTTACGATTATCTTGAAAACTACTGGCAACATTGTGATGAAATTTTGTATGGATATTTCTTGGAATCTGACACATCGCATGCATTTGTTTTTATATCTGACTCTCATAAAGGGCGCTAGTTACACGGTTCGTACCGAGTAGTTTTGTACATAACTTTTTTGAGGTTAGATTTTTCAATCCAAATTTGATGTGAACTTGAACATTTCAATTTCACACCAAAAAGGTACTATTGGTAAAACTCGATACTGTGTTCCGTTTTCGGAATACTTCGTTTTGAAAATGATGAAGTGGTAACTGTTGCTGGTATAAAGCTAAGTATTATAGATTGAGTATTATGAAAAATTATCACCTATTTATTGAAAACCAAAAACAACAATACATTTCTGCTGCAGAACTCATTGATTTAACAATGAATCACAAGAATAACATCGAAACAGATTTGACTATGAACATGGATTACACAGTTTTGTTGTATCTTGAGCAGAAAGTCTATGCTACATAGGTAAATTCACGTCAAGAGTTGTGAGACATAATTGAACATCACCCAAATGACCTAACAGCTGATCCTCAACTGTTCAGATGAATAATTCATTCTTACTAAAAGAATATAGAATCGTGTATTCCTCGAAACGTAGGACATTTTGAACACTTACTCTAACTGATTCAATATTTCATGTTTCAAGTCAAATATCTCTTAATTTTCTACTTATGATTCTTTGTTCCATCAATAACTTCAGCACAAGAATAATTTTATTGTTTTTTAACCTGAATAAATAGGTAATTGAACTCAATAAAATTCATTTTATACCAGCATCATTACTACTCCATTATTTTCAAATCGAAATATTCCGAAAACGGAACATAGTATCAAGTTTCACCAAGAGTAACTTTTTGGTGTAAAATTGAATGATGTTTAAGTTCGTATCATATTTGGATTGGAAAATCTAACCTCAATAAGTTATGTTCAAAACTACTCGGTATAAACCGTGTAACTAGCGCCCTCTATGAGAGTCAGATATGAAAACAAATTCATGCGATGTGTCAGATTTTGAAGAAAGATCCATACAAAATTTCATTACAATGGTGCCAGTAGTTTCGGAATAATCGTGAAAAATGTGTGAAAAAATAATTTTTTCAACACCTTGTATCATGAAAACGGATGCCGTTACGACATTTTTTCACTGAACAAACCCAACTTATATTGCAATGTTCTACCAACCCTAGCAAGGGGGTTAGGTTTTTTTGAAACACCCTGTACATTGAGAATTCGTATTCTCCATGTGATGAAAATATCAACTCTTGCTCGGTCTTTTCAACAGGAAACAACTACTTTCCTGGCTATTTGGCACGTCGAACATTGAATTATATCTGTTGAACATCCAAAAAGAGAGCACGAAAAAAGAAAATCCTTCGAAATTGAGTATTGACATCATCTCTCAAATCGGATAAAATAATATGATGTGGGTATTATGTTATGAAAATATAGGTAAGTTATTGCATTAGTGTTATTTAGATACACCCTGTATACTATGCATATTCTTTGGAATATTCTAAAAGAGGTATGTTGTGAACGTTGTGGGAACATTCATGAAATATTCTGTGCTGTCTTTGTATATGAGACATAACTTTGAAATTTTGTTTGACAGTATTTCAGCTATTCCTGAATGGAATAGCAGGCTATTCACTTTTTCGAAAAAAATTGCCTTTTGAAATTATGGCTCCTTCAACTAACAATAGTAGGCCTTTGAGATCCAGAAAACTTCAGATTATAATAATGATAACTTTCTCATGATTAATTTGCATTGGTGAAAATTATCTTTATTTTCTTTTTTTCTGTATCTTACTTGGAATCTCTGTTCGAGTTTGGCGATGACATCCAGATAATAGTCGAGACTTCTTTCTGTTTCGGTGGATAGAGAGGAAAACCCGCTTTCTGATGGACAAGAGGAACTCGAAGCAGAAGAAGAAATCGAAGAAGAACTAGGGCTCTTCAGGAGTACTGTACCATGGTTGAAAACGATCTGTAGGTTGCCGGTGAATTGTTCTTGTGGTAGACCAGAAAGAACCATGGCTGCGGGTAGAGCCATTTAGAATGTTCTAAAAAATATATTTTACAAATTTTCGACAACTCTAATGAGTAAAGACACCGAATTCAGAATCAAGTCTTACTTATTTCGTGTTCAGTTTATTTTTTCGGTACTTAATACCATAAATATTGTTCATTACAAAATTCTAGACTGATTAGAGGAAATTCAAAGTTCATATTCCATCACATCTATAATATTTCCTGAACATCTCATAAAAATATGATTTTTCATAATGGTTCTTGTTGTTTTAAAATTTAATTGCGTAGTTGTCTGTTATCGGAAGACAATCTGATGTGAGATAATAAATATTTGCAACGAATCTGCAATTTTATATATGAATAAATCGAGAATATATCTACACTCCTATGGCATGGATTGATAACCTTTAAATTAAAATTATCACATTTTATAAATAAACTAGTCACCTATTTCATAAGCATCAAACACGAATGAATTTATATTTGAACGCTATAGATAAGGAATTGAACACAATCAATATTATAGAAACACCGAAAATTATATTTGTTAACCCTTGATTCTATATATATATATATATGAAATTCCAAGTACTGTACTAACGAAATCTTAAATAAACAATATAATCTTACCTTTTTTGCGCCGAATCAAGCAAGTGAAGCAAGCACTCACTTAAAAGTGTCTTTTTGTTGTAAGGAAAAAAATTCCACAACAAAAAACACTCCTTATTGAACCACTGTATTATTTCATTTTAATTTCGTCAGAACTGGACGGAGACCGTATCAAGACTATTTATTTTTGTGAATCCCAAAAACTCTCGCCTAAATTATCTGAATAATATTGCGATTCGTATCTGGTTTTGATAAGATAATTGTTTGAAAATTGTACAATGTACCATGCTTCTGAATACCTCGCGCCATCTCTTGGTACGTCGAGAAAGTGCAAAGGATAATATAGAATAGGTTCGAGTTTTGGAAGAATTCTACACGGTAGGGTAAAGCGGTTAGGACATTGCCTCATAGATGGCCATAGCTAGTCACAAAAATATCACGAGAATTCAGATGCACACAAATAAATTCAATTATTTCAGGACCTCAATTTCAGTAATATCTGGCACTAAGTATAGAGTGAAAATTCACATATTTTAAACTCGGATAAGAATATCTCTTATTATGATAGATGATGAAATTTTTTGTTAAATGTTGTCATTCCTACACCATAGATGCAGATTTTGGGTACCTAATCAAACATCCTGCTATTACCTCCTGTTTAACCGAAAGCATTATGAAATTCGATGTTTCAAATAGAAAACTGTTTATTTCCCTGAATTTGGAAGCAACGCAAATGTCAAGATTGAAATAATATATGTCACCCCCATTCCTCCTGCACATGCAATTTTGTATTCTCAAGTTTTCTGACATGAGAAATACAAATTTGTAACTTATTTTGTGATTGCTCATAAACGGTGCTATATAGCGGCACTCTGTTACTCATGTGGATTACATCATAATTATCTTCTTTGTCCATCAAATGATGGTTGAAATAAGTCGAAAATCTGAAAGCCTGTGCGATTTTAAATAAAAAATGAACTTTTTTTTTCAAATTGTCTAGTTTTTGCGTCATTCGCTCTTGAACAGGCTTGTGTATCACTTATAACATTTTGATTATTTTAAATTATAAGGTTAGCGAAGTAAGGAAGCGAAGGAAGTTCATACCCTGTATAGCTTTTCCTGATGGCAAAATTTATTCTGCTATGTGACAGAAACGGTGCAAAAATTTCAAAATGTTACATACTGTGGTTATCCAGTAATAGCTGTCTTGAATGGAGTACTCAAGCTTAGCATTTACATCAAAATTTGAAGTTTGATCTCGTTTTTTCGTTTCTTCTCGAAAACGGAGCATCCTGTCGGTATCAAACAAGCGGATCTTTTTTGTTCAAAATTGAATGACTTTTTATAGCATTTTATTAAGTTTGTAAATATTCCTTCGTTGCCGACTTTCAAGTATAATATAATTAATCATATCTTCCTAACGGCGCCACTGGTAGAGAAAAGAAAAAGAAAAAAATGCACCATGATGCATAAAAGATATGTACCAAATTTCATAAGGATGACTACAATATTATTCCAGTTATTATTAAAAAACTGATTTTTTTTCGCAACTTTATCACACTGTATCCAAAAAGTTAAGACTTTTAGGACATACGTTAGTAGAAAGTTTTTTTCTTGAAATGAATATTAGCATGTCTTTAAGGAACATCCTGTATAAAACTGGAATCGAAAAAAGTAGCAATGTTACTCTTCCTTAATTCTCGAATTGATAAATCTTCTTCATGAGAAAATCGCAGATATGGTATATAATACCTACCTATAGCCTGGTGGTCATTACCCAAAGAAGGATTGAAGTGAGTTGTGAAATAATTGTTTAGAAAATTTTGTTTGTCAAGATCATTTTTCAGATTTATGCATTACTTACAGTATACCTAGTTAACGTCGTATTTACATACCTAATATCCAGAGGATACACTGATGAAAGTAGTTATTTGAATTGAGAATAAATGGGTTCATTTGAATTAAATTCATTTGATCCCAATTATATTTGTTTGGGTAAAACATCGTTACTGCAAATCAAATGCATCAGCTGTCAGAGGTCAAACGTAAGTAATGAAACAACACAATGACATCAGAGCTGCACAAAATAACAATACCAGAAGCTGTATAAAACTACACCAGTGGCAGTTCGCAAAATAGCCTATGATTCACACTGTATACAGGGCTTTTCACGATGAGCGTTAATTAGACGTTTCTGGCAAACCAGATAACGGATCATTTTGAAAATTCAATAGAGGGCATATTCGGACATTCTCTAGCCAACTAAAATATTTTCGACAATGTGGTGTTGCCGCTTCTATTAGAAAGCAGTAGCAACTTTGATTTTTCAAATAGAACACTCTGTATTTTATTGCATTTTTAGATCCTTCCTGAAGAGCTGATTTCATCGATGTATCACACTTGGGGTCTAGCGGAAATGATTACAGAGATATAGGGTGTGAAAAATCGACATTTTTCAACTTTAGGAATTTTTTTTGTCGAAACTATTCATTATTGGTCAAAACGGCTCACATGTCCCTATCTCAACTTTTGATCAACTATCTACTAACATTTAATTGGAACAAATACAGGGTGGTGCAGAATTCAGAATCTTGATCACCCGGTATATGTCCCAATTAAATATCAGTAGATAGTTAATCAAAAGTTGAGATAGGGACATGTGAGCCGTTTTGACCAATGATGAATAGTTTCGACAAAAAAAACTACTGAAGTTGAAAAATGACGATTTTTCACACCCTATATCTCTGTAATCATTTCCGCTAGACCCCAAGTGTGATACATCGATGAAATCAGCTCTTCAGGGAGGATCTAAAAATGCAATAAAATACAGAGTGTTCTATTTGAAAAATCAAAGTTGCTACTGCTTTCTAATAGAAGCGGCAACACCACATTGTCGAAAATATTTTAGTTGGCTAGAGAATGTCCGAATATGCCCTCTATTGGATTTTCAAAATGATCCGTTGTCTGGTTTGCCAGAAACGTCTAATTAACGCTCATCGTGAAAAGCCCTGTATAATTCTTTGCTTCAAGTGAATACATTTCACTAGTGAGTAAACTATATTCTTCATTTAAGGAAATTTTTACATTCTATGAAACTTAATTTATTTGAATTAAATTGATATCTTCATTGTCTATCAAATAATTCGATGTTTTCAATCAAATACAATAGGTTCAATTCGCCATATATTTAGAAATAATGGATTTATTTAATACGGATATATTTCATTAGATCAAAGAATATTTTTTTCTCTGTGTTGGTATCTATTTTTATTTCAATCGCGACGATTCAAAATTCCACTCATTTTCCACAAAACACCACCATAAGGCTGGGCCATCTAAAATCGACATCATCATATTTTATATTGACCCCCATTTGCCTGGGTCGACGACATATTTATGAACGAGTTTCCGTCGGCCGTACACAGATAGATACAGAAGGAAAAAAAGCACAATGCAAATCTCCTTTACGACTTCCCATCGTCGCCAGTCAATTCCGTGGAAATTCGACCATCGGTCAGCCCATCCAGGATGCACACACATGCCGAAATGGTCGGCGATCGGAAGCGATTAGCCCCAAATATCCTCCTATATATTCGCTATAGGCACCCTCGGACGAACGATACGGGGTGGCCTAGCCATCATCATTATAGAAAAAAACACACACATGGAAACTGTTGTCCAAATGGTCCATTCTGACAAATGATATTCTATTGAAACGAATGAGCTCTCGATGTTCTCAGTAAGCTAGCGCAATTGACAGGCAGTAAATGGACAGACAATCTCGCCTACTTAGGTTCTCATTTGAACGACAAATAATACGAGAAACGAAAATTTTAAAATATGGCGAAGGCGCATCTATTATTTCGATGGAGAATCAGCGTATTCACCATAATTTTAAATATGGTCTAGAATTTTTTTTGTTATTACAACTATTTGATTGATCATCTGTTGATTTATTTATTACCTATTGATTGTTTTTTTTTCAGTGTCACTAATTTACAAGTGCACATGTTTGTTTTTCATTACTAATTGGAAATATTTCACCAATAGAATCTTGAGCTCTAAACATGAGGACTTAACCCAGATCACCTATTGATTTTATTTCAAAATTTGAAAAATATGAGGAGTAAGACAGGTTAATCCATCTCAAAATTAGCAACGGAGATCCGTAGGAAGAAAAAAGTACTTACATTATTCGCATGTCGTCACTTACCTCTGAAACAAAAATGAGATCATCAGAAAAAGTAAGAAAAAATTGGATTTGATACGCATAATGCCTATATATATTTCGGATTCAACTGACACTACTAAATCAGCTGATTTTTTATTCCGAAATCAAAAAATTCACTGAGAGTGACAGATACTTGGGAGCAGATCCACTATTAATTCCAAATATTCCGATTCAACATTCTGCTGAAATTGCTTACTTCCAAAAGATAGTGTGGCTTCAGTGAACTGGCATTATTTTAGAGGGGAAAGGAATGTGCTTGTTTTTTAAATATTATGTCTTTTATTTATTTATTTATTTATTTATTTACCAATTCGGGTTTTCAACAGGTTGAACTAACAACCCAATAACAGAAAACCGCATATTACATTTTTCCATAAATTCATGAAATATCGGTACGATATATCGTAGAGTAATGAACTTAATAGATATCAATGTTCAGAAAAAGCATTCTGAAATTAAAAATAATAATAATAACGTAATAATGATAATAGTAACAAAAATAATCATAACAATAACAACAATAATGATAATATAATAATAATAATAATAATAATAATGATTAATAATAATAATAATAATAATAATAATAATAATAATAATGATGATTAATAATAATAATAAAAATAATAATAATAATAATAATAATAATGATAATAACATACTAATGACATGCTTATAATTTGAGTCTTGATATGTGGATATGAATATCACCTGAATACTGAATAAGCAGCATGTTTAACTACTGAAAGTGATCCATGAAATATATCAATATGACAAAAAAACAGATCATACAACCTCTGTATAGCAGTTATTGGAGAGTTCTCTGACGCATTCGTTCTATATCTTTGAGGATAAAACAGATTCGGAGATCGTAAGGAACGTCTTCCAACATTGAAATTCAATTTACCCAAGATACTTGGACAGTTAATGAAACCAGACACCAGTTTTTGCAAGAAAATTATGAAGCTAACAGTTCTTCTAGAAGATAGTTTGAACATATTATATTCTACAATATTGTAGTCGTACGAATTGTAATGATTCATTCTGTTGAATCTAAAATTTAAGTACTTAGTAAATTTGATTTGAACTCTCTCAACTCTCTCAATATATTTTACATAATGTGGATTCCAAATTATTGATGCATATTCGAGATGAGAGCGAACAAGACAGTTGTACAGTAATATCAAACATTTTTGAGATCGAAATTGCCTAGTTACCCTCATTATAAAACCCAAATTCCGCAAAGCTTTCTTAACGATATGTTCAATGTGTATGTCAAAACAGAGTTTTTTGTCCAAGTGTACCCCTAGATCCTTAATATTTGGAACATTTTTCAGATTCTGGTTTCCAATGCAATAATTGTAGTCCAATTCACTATGCAGTCTAGAGAAGGATATTTTCATACACTTGCTTACATTTAATGAAAGGTAATTTGTTGTACAATAGTCAGTCAATCTAGTAATATCCTCCTGTAGTTTTTGACAATCAGATATGGATTGAACTGGTTTATATATTTTGAGATCGTCAGCATATAGACTAAAATTGGAATTTTCAAAGCATGTGGTAATGTCATTGATGAAAATTAGGAATAATAGTGGACCCAGATGTGACCCTTGTGGAACACCTGAAGTAACTTCAACAAATGGTGATCTGGAGTTCCCAACTTGGACACATTGCTTTCGATAATTGAGATATGAAATGATTATTTTGAGCAGATTACCATGTACACCGATCTTTCTCAGCTTAACAATGAGTGTTTCATGATGAACTTTATCGAATGCTTTAGATAGATCGGTATAGACAGCATCAATTTGCTCATGTCGATCCATGCAATCATAAACATCTTGAATGAAAGGAGCTAAATTAGTTACAGTAGACCGTCCGGAGAAGAAGCCATGTTGTTGTTCAATTATCACATGCTTTATACCGTGAAAAAGAATGTCTTGTCATATCAATAATAAATTGATAATATCATATATAATATCAGAAAATGCCTGTTATTAAAATAATTGACGCTTATATAGAATAATATTCAAATTGCACCAGCTGATCAGCTGCTGCTGATTACTGATGAAAACCATGAAAAGTTGTTCCGAATTACAGCACTATATTTTTGATTTTATATTTCGGTACACAGATTTTCAGCAGTCAGTTGATTTTCTGACAGTACTGACCAGTTGAATTCGGAATAAAGCCAATAAATGCTATATAAGTAGTGTCACTGTTTAAGTATGGGTTGATATGGAAACAAAAGTAAATGGGAGAAATCGAATTTTACAATTTTTATCTCTGATGAGATGATTGATATATTCGGACATATCGTGAAAAAGAGAAAACTGGTTCAAAATTATTGAAAAAAAAATGTATATGCATAATTATTTTTGGGAGCTCTTGAGGGTTTGGTCACTCTGCAGTGGGCCACCCAGTATATATCCGTACAAACAAACTGCATAGGGCCTGATGGGATTCATGGGTATCTCCGATCGACCATAAAAATATTAGCGGCCGAGATTCCGGGGCGTTTGTGACCGTTGTTAATGTCATCAATAAGGGCCAAGGGCGATCTCCGCACTATATTCCCACATTACGGGAGAACGGTCTATATGCGATGTCGGATTGATCGACTGCCCTGTGTGTTTTCCGGTGAGATGAGATGATGTGTGATGTGTATATGTGTGTGTGTGTGTGTGTGTTCAAGAAGAGAGAAATATCTGCAGAGGGAGGATGATTTATATTTATGACCGTGTCGTCCATATAGATCGCGAATGCGAAGTATGATAGATATCGTTGATGGACCGATGATGGGCGATACAGAATGACCCATGGCAGGGTATATCTGATGGGCCTTCAAGAAATGTTGACATTCCGGTGTACAAATGAATGAACTGTTCCTTTTACATATTATGTGACTTTTTTCCTTGATGGTGGAGGTACCTACAGTATATTGGAGATTTTTAAACTGTTATATAGTTCCTATTTTTGAAGAGTGTTAAATTATTAACGAAACTTGAAGGTGTCTCTTCCCGCTTTATATATTTTACCACACTTTTATCTGCTTCTTATGCATATTATGTTTGTATGAACGAAATCTTAGAACGTGATTTTGACAAACAAAACCTCGAATTGAATTGAAACTTCGTACACTTATCAATGACCGATGACAATAGAATAATTCAATAGTCATGTTCCATTTTCCTGATCAAGATCTTCAGAAGAAGTGACTTAAGGTATCTTCATGCTTGTATACGAATCCTGCAAAATTTATGCGAATAAAATGGCGACTGTGAATATTGCAATGAAGTTGAAATATTTCAACTTTTTAACGAATTCGGATGGAATCATAACCACACATCATTTCTTCATTTTATCAATTTTCTACGCAGGATGGATTGTCTGGACGAATTAATTTTAAGGTATCATTTATATCGTCTCTATAGAGCTGAAATGATGTATGCAGACGCAAAAAAGGAGCTGTAGTGTTCGAAGCATTTTTAAATGCCAAAAATTGATGGAGAATATCACAACTTCGTTCGATAAATACGACTGAATAACATAATAAATATTTCAATTACTGGTGTAACGTATGCCTTCAATTTGATGAACTTATATCAATGGTGGGACCAGAAACGAATAAGTTATATATGACAACGGAACCCTTATCTCCTGCAAATTTTATAGTAAACTGTGAATCTTCTTGGGTTTTTTTTATTTGATGTATTTATTCCGATATCACCCTGAGCATTATATCAAATCAATTGACATCAGTATTTTCTTTCTTTTTGCAGAAAAATAACAGTTGAACCTGAATCCTATATATACGTGCATCGGAATCGAGATTCGAAAAGATTAATACTATATGTTACGGAAGATGAACAATGTGTTATCTTAAAATAAATAGGAACAGGAATATTATAGAAGTAATATACGGATTTAGTGCAAAGTGGCCAGAAGAGAACTAGAAGACTAAGAGCAGGAGATGTCGTCTACGTTGCTTCAGACAATTTGAAGCGTATCAGTTGACCGTTGGGGAAAATAATTGAAATCATTCCTGGAAAGGACGGAGTAGCAAGAGTAACACGAATAAAGCTCCAGAACTCGGAAATTGTTCGTCCATTCCAGAAAATTCATCCCATGGAAATATTGACAGATGAAGAATCGGAGAAGATTTCATGTTATGAAAATAGACTAAGAAAAGAAAAAAGAAATAGAAAGTGCGAGGAAAAGGCTGAGGAAGATGGAACAGCAAAAGCAGTACAAAAAGATTCTTTAAATTCACATCGAATATCTTGAGTTCTAATTGTTGTAATTTGAACTTCCTCTTGTTTTTATTGTTAGCTGAGCTCAGTTCAATGTTTATCTGCTCTTCTCGTCTTTAGTTGGAAATTCGCATTTTCATCTCTTCAAACTCTTGATCGATTTCTTTGGAGGTTGGATTTGTTGTTGAAAATATTCCCGTCATGTTGTCGTCGAGATGAAAAAAATTCCTATTAGATTTGTCTTCTTTTTGTCTTAACTGCACAACCACTTCGTTCTTATCAATGTCCTTTTCAGTTAGTAATCCTTCGATTCTAGAGTACGTCTTCTTGAAAGATTTTCGAAGGTTTACTCTCTTTCTCTCTTTAACATTTCCATCGTGCTTTTGGGATCTCTGTCATTTCACGGTCGCCAAAATTGTTACTGAAGATGGACAATGTATAATTATAGAGTAAATACATATTACTGCTAATATTTCTTCTTCTGTTTCTGTTATTCTCATGAAATATATACAAGACGTTCAAATCCTACTTGGTCTATCACAATTCCCAACATCATACTATAGTACTATCTACTACTATTATTATTATTATTTTTTCGATGATGTAATAGAGAATAGAGGCAACTCGGAAGTGCGCATCGGTGTGGCATAATTCTAGAAAATCCTCTTATCGCCGCATCCCAACGAGTGAACGCGAACTCTCGTCTCGTCGAAAAAATCACGGATCACCGCCTAATAGAGGAAACGACCAATTTTTTCGATTCATACGCGTCGACATTTTCCCGGCTTGCCATCATCTGTTGCCAGAGGTACAATAAATACATAATGTTGTAGGTAGAAGGTACATTCCGTACAATAATTGTGACGTTCTGAGTGAATATAAACTCACTACTTTTTTGATGGTTAATAATTCATTCTTCCAAAAGTATAAGTAAAGTCGGCTTCATATGGGAAAAACTCGGGAAAACGTTTAATAATATTTTACTACTTGGTCGGGGTCACGTGACTTTCTCTACACGTAATAAGTTCCATTTTTTCAAATTAATCGCAAAAAATAGGCTTAATTGTTCATTTCAAGATATTTTACCAAAGAACGTTGTTTCTATTACAATTTTACATATTATGGGTCTGGAATTTGAACATTTTATAACAACTTTGAATTTTTGATATTTTCTGTGATATCGAACAACATTGACTAACTTTCAATAACTCATTATCGACAGATTTTTTTTAAATAATAATCCTTGCCAATAATTTCTTTATTGATTTTTTCAGTATCTGAATGATGCAAGAATCATCTATCAAAATATCATATATCAATCTACTTTACATTTATCAACAAACTTATACTATTCAATTTTCTACTTTTTTTTAGTTTGGCTATCTATGAAAGCGTGTTTATTTATTTTTTTCTATTTTTTATTTTTTGTAATTACCGCCCCGCGGTGAAAGTGGGTATTGGGTACTTTGCCCGTCTGATGTTGCCTTCTTTGGATGTTGTAACAGTTTATCAGACTTCCTTTGCGGGAACTTTTTTCATACGAGTATACTTATGCAACTCATATATACCACTCGTCTTTCTGATCAGGATAATGGAACAAAACAATCGAATTATCGAAGTATGCATCGGTCCTTGGATAAGTATGCGAAGTTTCAATTTACTTACCTACACGTTTTCGAGTGGGTCCAAATCATCCGTCCCCCTGGATTCATACGGTTATATACTTAGGGCAAAACATTGTCTCTAAACAAATCACCGTTATTCGAAGTTATTCGAAGAAATAAAAACGTACATTTGAAATTTATGTGACGGCACATTTGAAATTTTGGTGGCGGAACATAATTCACCATTTTCTTCGAGGAAAAAATCATAATGGAACAAAACTATTAAATTATGCTATTGTCATCGGTCCTTGATAAGTGTGCGATTCAATTCGACTTTCAGAAGTCGAAGAGTCAGTTACATATTATACAAACATACCATTACGTATATCTATCAAGCTAGTAAAAGCGTTATTGTAAAAACATCAGGCTTCATAGAGTAAGTATAACAACAACAACAAAAAGTGCAGAAAAATAAGTAATCAAAGTGCGGAACGGAATTTACAAGGGATCTTCCAATAAAAACCTTCAGCCTAATATCAGGTATTCCACTTTTTCAACAGTGAGTTTATGCTGCTCAATATTCCTGATAGTATGACATTTTTTGTACTGCGATCAATTTCATAAGAAAATAATACTGAATTCATTTCCCAAACGAGATATGTATCTATATGGCACATTTCTTCTACAGTTATTTGTTTTACTAGGCAGAAAAGTAGTAGATTGACTGCCACGGCTGACAGTTCATAGCCGACCTAGGAATTCAGCCAAGGCAGTCAATCTACATTTGCTGCCGTGTGAAACATATAATTTTTTCTATTAATGTTATGAAACCCATATTTTGTGCGGATTTTTTGTTGCAAACTCCATCATTTTTTGTTCACCCAATGTCAGTGTCAATTTTGATTACCAATTTCATTAGAATTTCTTCGAACGTTGCATAGCAACAAACTTTTCCTGCCTGAACATTAAAAGTAGGTACACCTTCAATGCCTTTTAAGTGTCAGAGAAAAGCCACTTCCCCTGCCGCTTGGAGAAAAAATGAGTTATTTATACACCAAGGTATTAAAGAATATCAGTATTATACCCAGGGACCAAGATTATATGCCGAGGCTTCAACCAATGGGTATGAGGTCACGTGGTAATAATATTCTTCACTATCAACATAGCTACCAAGGCGTATTTTACATTTTTTTCACCACTAGCAATACATTTCAATCATTTCAGTTCTGTGAAACTGATACATCAAACTATTGTCACAATGAAAGAACTTCTTTTCTATTCTAATCAAAATCTAGCAGCCATGACCATGACAGTTATATATGCCAAGTCGTTATTGATGAATTCCTACCAGATTCCAGTGCCATATCCCTACGAATATCGCATCAGAACAGTGATTTCGGTTCATAAAATGACGAAAATTACCTTCATAGTAAAAACACACTCAACGCATCGAAAAGGAGTAGGTAGGTATAGCTAGTGGTGGAAAAATTTTTCATCAGGCAACACTGGTTGCCGCTGCCGCCACCAGGGGCGCTTTCCGCTGCGAGGCGGTGCGCCTGTCACGACGCCCCTAGAGCGGAGGCGGTGCCCGAATCCCCCCTACGGGAAGTCGATCGCCGATCGCGGTAGGCTTGGTTGTCTCTTCTCTTTCTGTCACCGACCGCTCCGTGTAGAGGATTTCTTCTCTGCACCAAGTAAGTTGGACTCAAACATGCTGAAACGTTTGCTACCTCCAGAGGAATGTATTTGAATTTTGTGTGTTCGAATTGGATACACGGTTATTGGGGTAGGTTGTAAAATTGACTCACGTATACCTTGAGAGGAAAGAAATTGGGAAAAAAAAATTGAAAAACCTTGAGAAATCCAACCCAACGGATTCTTCACTTCGATATTCTCATAGATAATAGAATGAACTGAAAGAAAAAGAATGACTACTCATAGATTATAAGAATTGGCTTACAAACCATAAGAGGAGAGCCATTGGGAAAAAACTGTTAAATTGAAAACCCCAAAAAATCGAAACAAATCAATTCTTCACCTTGATTTTCACTCAGAAAATTTGTGAAAATATGATTGGGAAGAACCCCAAATAATCAAGACCAATCAATTATTTAGCTTTTTTGAAAATCGTTTACAACATTTTAGTTTAGCAATCGATAAAAGCCTGTTTTTTTTCAGTTTTTCTGAACTACTATTCATTTTCTATTTTTCAGTTCGGCTAACTACAGAAAAACGTTAATTCTTTTTATAATATTTTTTTCGCAACTACCGCCCCGACATCAGCAAAAGTGTGTAATTTGCGCGCCTGTTACCTTCCTTGGATGTTTAACCTTCTCCCGAAATTTTATTTCACGAGTACTTGGTGCAAGGCACTGCCGTGTCTGGATGTAAAAAAATCGCTCATCCTGAAGATGATGATCAGGAAAATGGAACAAAAATAAGAAATTATGCTCCTGTCATCGGTCCCTGGTGCACTTGGTGCATGACACTGCCGTGTCTCTGGATGTAAACAGTTATTCGAAGGAATAACAACGAACAATTGAAATTTTGGTGGCGAAACATTTGAAATTATGGTGGCGGAACATCAGCCACCATTTTATTCGAGGAAAAGAATCACTCATCCTGAAGATCCCAATCAGGATATTGAAACAAAACTATCGAATTATGATGCTATTGTCAACGGTCCTTGATTGGTGTGCGAATGTTCAATTCAATTTGAGGTTCTTTTAATAATCACGTTCGATGATTCCTTTACAAAACATTTCCACTAAGCTATAATAAAATCGTGGTGAAAAGAGGAATTTGTGAGATAGTAATATGAAAAACCATGCAACCTTCCTAATATATTTAGAACTCATAACATAACATTTCGTCTGTACCGAGAATCTGGAAACACTGAAATCATCCAATCAAAACAATAATTATTACTCCGTACGCATCAACATCGGAAAACAAATCTGAATTCTGCGTATCATTACGAGCTATTGTCATTCGCCCTGTCTGACGTGTATACGTCCTAATTTCCAGAACTTATCATCGTTGTATATCTTGGGCTTCCCAGAAAAAAAATTCCCACGCGATCGTCATCCGACGTTCACATTCCCTATCTCAGGAGCCGTCGTAGTCGTAGTCGTCTCGTAGCCACCGTAGTCGGAGAACAAAGCATCGAATAAGGTGTTCCTCACCCCGAATATCATATTTCACTTATCAACAATCCGACGAACAATCCTTGTGTCACTCAAATTGAGAGCTGCGACTGCTGCGAGGAAACAAGACGACATTCGCCGATATGCGTACTCCATTTACCTATACAGAGTGATGCGTGTTAGCGTACGAGGTTTCTTGATGTTTTACCGGGTGCGATCCACTTGAAGCTAAATCCTTATGGTTCCCAAAAATACTCACGTCTACAAATACTTTCTGCGTTCATACGTTGTGGCATATTTGAAGTACCACAAATAAATGACGATGAAAGGCAATATTTATGACTAAACAATTTGTTTCTTTGTGTGATCATATGCTAATATTATGCACTATTGTTATTTCAAAGATCATGGAGAAAGCTATCAACATCGAGCTCATGAAATACCTGGAACATTCAGGTATTATCAACGATAGGATAGGCAATATGGCTTCCGTCAACTGATGGTGACCTGCTCGCTTACGTCTCACACATATGGCAGCAATCTATTGAAAAATATGGTGAAAACTAAGCTGTGGTACTTGATATCTCTAAGGTATTCGATCGAGTCTGGCACCACGGACTCCTCGCCAAGCTTCCATCTTATGGCTTGCCTCCCCAGCTATGTTCTCTGCTAGCTAGTTTTCAGTAGTAATAACCCAAGGACATTGATAATTGTTCGAAAAAATTTTATAACAGATTTCGAAAGCTTGTTGCTTGGAAACAGACCGACGCCGTAGGCGGAGGTCTATTGCCTATAAGCAACAAGCTTGAGAAAGTTGTTAAAAATTTTTTTGAGCATTTATCAATGTTCGAGGGTTATTCGGATAGAAAATTTTTTGCTGACAATGCGGAAAAAATAGGAACAGAAACAAAAACAATTTATTTGAATGTGCAATTAACAAAAGAACAATTAGAAAAATGTGATGAAGATCCAGCCGTGTTAGTTTCTATAATTGATGAAGATGCATTTCCACTACGCATTCTGTTAATAATTTTATTGTGATGTTCTTCGTCAATATTCAAGTAGGGTTTTATTGAGTTGGGATTGTTATGCCCAGTAATTTTTATAAGCTCTTGCTCTTGTACACCACTTTTGGCCAATCGACTGACCGCGGTTGATCTATTGGAGTGATTTGTGATTTTTTTCTCCTTGGTTTTCAAGCCAATCGCTTCTGCAGACGTTCTTGTCCAATTCTGAATCATATTTTTTCCAATGGGCATATTATCATACCAATGATCACTTTCGGCTTTCCAGTACCGATTTGTTCTTAGAAATAATCTATTCGTTTTGATATTTGGGCCCCTTTTTGATAACAATTTTTTAAATAACCTGACGGGACATACGTTGCTGTCGTTGTTTTCGACTAAAAATTTGCTGTCAGCACACATTTTCGAACCACCTTGGCAAGTCTTGCTGAATACAGGGTTATATTCAACTCGATTTGATACAGAACCATCGTTATTTGATTCGATACGAAAGAAGTCAGTCAAACAAACAGCAGCTTCTCCACCTCTCCAAGCTAATTCAACGGCGACTATGTGATAAAATTTCCGTTGCAGCCCTTCAGGGGTATTCTCATCCCACAAATTTATCATTTTTGTTATTTCTTCTGCACTTAACGCCGCTGAACTTTGTTTCCTTTTACAGGGATCCGATTGTAGTTTTCTTCGTATAGTATCGCGGGCAGCTCGCGCTTGTTGAAATACAACACTTTTGAATGGGTCTATAATAACATGCATTTCTTTATAATATTTTTCTTGTAGTAGCTTACTTGTTAGGTTCCACATGGTTTTAACAGTAGCTTCTTTGAACTCTGTACCATCTTTTTTTCTCATGTTCACAGCCCAATCCTTTAAAATCGACGCCAATTCTTCCACTGTCCGATTTCCATCTAATTCATATTTTCTAACATTGCAGAAGTCCATAAAGGCTTTCCATACAAATTTTTTACTGTAAACAGTATTCTTTGGGATATTTGATTCGATAATTTCATCGATATTCTCATCAGTATTACAGCCAAATCGTGACATTTTGAGATATTAATTATTTGATATGTCAAAATCGAAATGAAACATAATGTATCCATAGCAACATAATATAGTGAAAACAGACCATGGGATCTGTTTTCAGTTCAATGTTGATTTGATTGGTTGTGTTCAATCAGATGTTCACAAATTAACTGATTTTATTGGATTTCTACTTGAGCAAAAAATTTTCTCTCAAACAGGTCTCTCCATGTAGAGGTCAACGAAGTTTCATCTGACTCTCTTATCATAAATGCTGGTGTTCCGCAAGGATCAATTCTAGCACCAACACTATTTCTACTCCATATCAACGATTTTTTGGAAGCAACTTCATGTCCAGTACACAGCTTCGCGGATGATATAGTACCCTCCATGCTGCCTGCTCTTCCAGGGCTCCAATACCAGCCAGGCAAATCAGAAACGAACGAGGGAGAAATGTTGACAACATAAATATGAACTTGGCAACAATTCTCGAATGGAGATCCAATAACTTGGTAGATTTCAATGCAAACAAAACACAAGCATGCCTTTTCTCTAGAAAAGCCGATCTCACTGTGCCCAACATGAGCTTGTCAGGAGTAACCATACCTTTGAAGACATCCATTTCAATGCTTGGTATTAATAACAGCAATAACCTTTCTTGGGGAAATCACGTGAGGTCAATTGCTGAAAGTGCACCCCAAAGACTTGGTTTTCTGTTTCAAGCCAGGAGCTATTTCACTTCCAGTCAGCTGCTTATGGTCTATAAGGCACATATCCGACCTGTCCTGGATTACTGTTCCCATATTTGGAGTGCAGCACCCAAACATACCCTGAAACTGTTGGATTCTGTCCAAAAAAGGGCAATACGTCTCGTGGGTGATGCCTCGCTCACAAACTCACTCACTTCTCAGGAACACCGTAGAAAAGTTGGCGATTTTGCTCTATCTTATAGATATTTTCATGGACAATGCTCTTCTGAAATATGAACAATTGTTCCTCCCTTGGCAGTCCCCGCGAGATTAACCCGTCGAGTTGAGGCTTCGCACCCCTTCGGGGTCACTCTGGAGACCTGCAGAACATCTCTTTCCAAAGACTCGTTCATCCAACGAACAGTGAGGCTCTGGAACACATTGCCAAGGGAGGTGTTCCCCGAGGCATATAACCTCCAGAAATTTAAGAAAAACACCAATTCCTACCTTATTCCTCTTGGTTCTCACGATGTTCTTTGAACATTACAGGATATCCCTTTTCGTGGGAACCAAAACATAAAAAAATATACTTGCCATTATTTCTGGTTTTATTAGACTAAAAAGATTTTTTTCATTGAAGTAAACATTGTAAGTGATGTTTTGATTCACCATCATATCAAGGAGATCGAAAACTATCGAAAAATGAAATAAAAAATTTAGGTCCGTATTCGCAAAGTTGATGGTCGCTCTTAAAAAAACCGTCGGATTTCCAATTTAACAATACCATTTTGTAGAGGGAGAAAAGTGGCAATGATGAAGTGACATCAATTTTGAAATATCTCTTAAAATATACTGAGTAATGAATGAAAACGATTTCGCATATTTTCCTTTTTTTCCGGATATCTCCGAAAATAATTGAAATTTTCAAAGCCGAGAATGAAATGGTGCAACTTTACCCTAATTCAACCTACTCTGGACGTATAAAGAGTTTGATGCCCCAAATCTATAATAATTATCCATGCGTATTTTAATTTTTTGAAGATGCCAAACGAACAAATGATAAAAGGCATTTTCATCAATTCCACCCTATACACGCTGTTAGTAATTTCATTCTAATGTGTGAGTGAAGGCGAAGAAGAAGGGTAGTAGCTTTCGCTTCATCGGCCTATAGAGAGGAAGAATCTACTTCCCGAAAATAGTGATTAAAATGGAATTCGCTCGACGAGAGCCCCGAGAGCCGGAAAGAGAAAACCAGCGAGAGAAAGAGAGGAGAACAAATAAGGAGCGAATAAGGAGGAGGAAGAAAAAAGAGGAACGTATATATATTTGTAAAAGCGTCAGCGTTCCCGCGTGCCTGGTGGTGGCGTGTTCGGGATCGAGATTGGGATATTTAATATTTCAGCGCCGTAAGCTGGAAACAGAAGTAATACGACATCGGAGTGGCTGGAAAACGTGGAAACTGCAGAAAGAAAAACGGATTGGCAAAGCGCTCACGTACAAGACCGACGCCAATATCCATCCGACTCCGATTCTCTCTCTTATTCCTTCGACCGTTCCCATCGAATAAGGAAACGAAAGGAAGGACCGTTCTACTATCTGAGCTGACAATAATATATATATTTTTTAATTGACTCGGCCGTTCTTTGATAGAAATCCATGGCAAATGTAAAAATCTCATTGTATTCCTTATACGGTGACAAGCAATTTTCAATGACAATAGAAAGTGGGGGTTAGCTGTCAGAGAACTGTCAAATGTATTATTTTTTTCACCCAAATTCGGTTCATAACGTATCATCGACCCTGGCGTTTCTCGAAGTCGCCGAATTTAATTATTGAAAAATAATATATTTGCCATGATTTTACACGCAATATAAAATAGGTATATATGTGGCGTAAATTCGACTAGTGAGTACAACCCCATTCTTGAATTTTTTCATGACCCACAAGATCATGCTATTCAAAGGTAGAGTTTCTCTTTTTGAACATGGGGTCAATAAAAGTATGGACCATCCCCAAAAACTGGGTTCACATCATTTTTGAAGCAATTAGAATATAAACTATTTCCATTTACAAAACTCGTCTTGAACAATAATAGTTCTCAAATGTGAAAACTTCACAAACGATCAGATTTTCACAAAATTCTTAAACACACACCATGTTTCGCTAACACAGTAGTTTCGTCAGATGATATACTGGTAAAATGATCTAAACCAACCAACCATCTTATGTTTTTTTCAAAGAAAAGAAATTCAACATACGCCAACCATATATTAGAAAAAAACAATAGTTTTGATGATAATTTCGGAATTGTACACGTAGAAAATAAAGAAATGAAACTAAATCATTTTGAATCATTATAAATCAACAAATTCAAAAATTTTTACATTTTACTTAACGATCAATTAGATCTCAATAGTTCACCACTATTGAATTTGTTTTCTCTGTAGGTAATAATATTTTTTTACAAACGCTTAACAAAGTAGCCTTTGACGCTTTCAAATTCCAGCACAAAGTTGAGGTTGTCCCAGAAATGTCATTCTTTGACAGCATTTGCGCTCGTGAGCAGAAATATTGAACAAAACGCTCGCACATCTCTGTAACCTATACTTATCTATTCTTGAAAACCCCCAATTCTTTCATGATGGAAAATAGTGACAGTGAATCATCAAACACACCTCCCGATACAGCAGAAAGCGCGAGAGATGGAATCTCTTATCGGAGAAATCAAGGAAGAAATATGAATTACAATATGATAACATTCATAAATTGGTGCCACTCCGAGATGATGAATATGTATCCAGAATTCGTTTTACTGGCTTATTTTGGTAAAAAATCAAAGACTTTGAAGTCATCAACTCATTATTGGTCTATATATTCGATGGTACGTATAAGTATATGCTTGAATGTTAAAGATAATATCGGAATCAATAAGTATCTGAAACTAATTGCATTTCTAAAGAAACAATCTATTGGATATAAAGCGAGAAAAATCCAAAACATTCACCGCTGAAGATATATACCAACAAATTTCTACAAGAAGCTCCCGATGAAGCATATCTGTTGAAAACGATGAATTATACTTTATATTTAAACTCTTTGTTGTCATCAGAAAGACAGTGTATCTTTATTTATTGCATCAATGAGTAATGTTCAATTTGATTGCAGAGTTTATCGTACTTTTTTCTGGCTTGTCAATTATTTAAATTTTTCTTTTATTGTTTCTTTTAGACATATGGGATAATATGGATGAGAACTTTTTCAACTATTTCAATCGCTCATACTTTCAGGGCAGTTATTTCCAAAAGCTGCGTTAGTAGAAAAAATCTTGTGTGTATTTCGAGCACAAAGTGTTATTGCCGCTCTCCAAAGAGACTTTCTTTGTCGAGCGGCAATCTATCACTTTGCGCTCTAAATACACAAATAGCTATTATTTGCTATCAACCCTTTCAAGTTAATCCGGTACACCGTATTTTAATGTAGATATTGTGCCTAATTTCCGAAAATGAAGGTTTATCGAACCTGTCCCCACGTAACTACACCTTCAAGTTGGGAAAGTAGGATATATAAAAGCAAGCCAAGGTTGGTTCAGTTCATTGTATACCAGTATATCACCTACTGTGGATTTCCATCAAGTAACGGCCGAATCAATGAAGAAAAAAAGTTCTCGACCGATACCTACGACCGCTCCTTCCTCCGCTCTCCTAATTCGATGGCCGTTCCCCGATTTCGTTGCGCGGGTTGCTGGGTGGCCGTGGCCGGTCGAGGACACGGCCATCCGGGCGGAATACAGAGTGGACCCTGCCGAAATCCCACAAATTACCAGCTGGGAGGGAGGAAGAGGAAGGAAGGAAGACGTTCTTTACTCTAATTACTTAGCGAGGACAGCATCCGCCAGAGGTTTTTTGCGCGCAGACAAAATATATCGGGAAATAAGATCCGATATATACAGTCAGGTCGATAAACTTTCTTCGCCAGCTATGCCAGAAAATGAGAACAGCATATGGTTATTTCCATAAACAAGACACACTTACACTTAGTCATCTCCGCAAATTTAACTGAATAATCAGTGTCTGCACATGTTCGGACTATCAATAGTCCATCATCAGCAGAAGCATATTTTGAATGACAATTTGTGGAAGTGAAAAAAGGAGAAGGCAACAATAATATTACATGGTACAATTTACATTATTACAAATAATGAAGGGCAAATTGCCCATAGCCCAAAGGGGGCTTTATGGAGGATCCCAACACTTCTAACTTTAATTACTGCCGCTCGTGCATAATAGTAGATTGTTTTATTAGGATCAAAAGTGACACTTTGTTTGACAAGCGAATTTTGCATTTGCGAGGCGGAGCGTTTAGCGAAGCCGAGCGAAAGCAAAATTTGCGAGTCGAACAAAGTCACTTTTGATACGAATGAAACATGCTATTTTTTCTGCAACCAAAACAATTAACTCAAATAAATATGTGAAGTTACCACCAATGCCGTGCCATATGTATGTAATGCAACAAATATTGACAAATAATCCGTGTAGTGAGAACATTATTCTACCTGCATTAACAGCAGGTTCATTCAATTTTCAAGGATGTTCGAATTGTAGTTTCAATATAAGTACAATCACAGAGTGACATATTTGTGTATGGACCAGGTGATGCTCTAATAGCAAATACCGTGCCAGTGCCAGCTATAGGAACAAGACGTGGAAAATGTTAGGTTAATGAGCAATAATGGCGAATATTTACTCCTCCCTATAATACAATGTTTTTCGCTTAATAATCAAATGAAGCTAAACAATATCGTTGTTTGAGACAAAAAACTATTGCTTGCCGTGATTATTCAAATATAAGTTATCCATCCCGAGAATAACGAATGAAATACAGATCAAGCAAGTATTTGAATCTTGAAGGCTTCCCTGATCAAACCAAAATACTTAGCTGAGATGTTTATAATTCCAATACTAAACTATAATAAGGTGTATTTATATCTTCAGCATAGGTATGAAATTCCAAATCTGCTGAAATCGGAAACAAATCAGGTATGCGTCTCAACCCAAATAACCAACCGTCACAATATTGTTTATTCTTGAGTCTAGTATACATCCTTTTTAGTTCCTAGGAGCTAAAGTTCAACTTTAGCTCCTAGGAACTAAAATTCAACTTTAGCTCCTAGGAACTAAAATTCAACTTTAGCTCCTAGGAACTAAAATTCAACTTTAGCTCCTAGGAACTAAATATGTTGCCTAGCAACATACCTATTTTTGTGTCAGTAATAGAAACGTCAATTTAAGAGCTGATTTTGGTATCAAAATGGACGACTTTTGTGTCGGTTGCAGAAAAAATAACTTATATCATGCACAATAGTTCTCGAATAAGAAATTCATTTTTACCTTTATGCGAAAATCTTGTCCCAGAATAGTGTATGTATGTGTTGAATAATAATTGTATAAACGAAGAAATGATGTATGACATGTTCCGAATGACATCTGATCCAGCAGGCCAAATTATTCCAAAATATGCCGTTCGCCATCCGGTCACGGTCATCGTTTGATATATACCATCGCTCTTCTAATGGGTTTCTGATTGCCAAGCAGCGGGACTCCGCCTCAGACGATCAAATCCGCTAAATACCAGCGATATTATAGTATATCCTTCAATATGGAATTTGATGGCAGAGAACGGACTATCGACGAAAATTGATTTTTGCTCTAGCGAAAATATTTGGAACGGGAATGTATGACTGATGATTCATACATTATTCCTAAATCAGAGAAATACTTGAATACCACGAATGAGAAATTTTATATCTAGAGCGATATACAGTCTCTTCAAGATTTTCATATGTCTTGTTAGGCACGAATTGAGATCTGTCAAGTAAAATGAAAGCCTTGCATTGGAACATGATATTTTTATTCAAATTAAGTTGTTCATATTGTCAGTACAAAATATTTCATTCCTTACTTCGAAGTGGTAGCACGTTACGAAATGAAAATCATCGATCTTGTTGTAAATGATCAAGAAAATATATTCCTCGATTTAAGAGATTTGGCCCCTTCAATTGAATATAGAGTTTTTGACTTGATGAAGTCAATTCTCCACCAAAGATAATATTTTCAAACAAGAGCACATTTACTTTTACTGTGAGCTATTTTGATAGTATAACTCAAACGCAACTGAGCTATATAGTAGATACGAGTGACCTGTATCGGTATGCAGCAACTTAGAAAGGCTAAAGTTGTTGTGAAGTGACAGAAAGGTACTTTTTTGAAGCAATGATATATCGGCTTCGAAAAGTTTGTCAAAATATTCTGTTAAAACAATATTTTTTCTGATTCTGCCGTGAAGTTGCCAGTTGGGTTGTGTCGCGCCTATATAAGGGGTAACTCACCCCTTCACTGAAATATGGTGGTCCTACCATACTATACTTCGCCATAACCATAACTCTTCATGAAATATTCGTATTGAAAGTTTTGAAATTGACACCCTGTATATACTGTATAGCAATTGCATAGCAATGACTGCGCGTTCTTGAAGTTTTTCTAGTTTCTAGGACACGTAGTTTGCAACTGGCAAATCATCCAATTTATCGTCTTAAATGGTACCACTTGAATTGATGACGATAAGGATGGACAGAAGTTGTTCCGTTCGCGTCGTATCTTCAACGAATAGATTTCAACCAGTAGTTTTTCTTAGAAAACTTGCATATCCTATCTTATTCACTCTTCATTCTATATAGGGAGGGGGATTTTTATCTGGTTGAGTTTTTCAAATTTGCTGTCAATTTGAAATCTTCCCAAATTCTTGATTCATTATTTGTTTGCGAAACTAATGGTTCAAGTACGGCATTTTCATTGATCGAATAAACCAGGTGAATTTGAGGGCCGTCAATTTCATGTTCTCTACCAGCTCATAGAAGGGGAAAAATAATGTTGCTTGTATCCCAAATAATGAGAATAGGTCATCATGTTAGTCAAAGGTGTCATAAGTCATAACTATTTCTTCAACTAAGTTAATTGTTCAATGATTAGATATATTCAAATTGTTTCTTTTGCTCAACCTTCGACTATCACTATGATGTTATGAAATAATCACTGAGACCCGGTTGCAAAAGTTGGAATTCCGAGATCTATTAGGTCGAAATTCCGAGATCTAAGTCGGAATTCGAGATCTAAGTCGGACTTCCGAGATCTAAGTCGGAATTCCGAGATCTAAGTCGAAATTTTGTTCGAAATTAAAATTATTATTATTGTGGCCCTTCTACGCTTTTGTAGGATACCTTTATTTGGCAGAAAATTCACTTTCAGCAAAATCGTTAATGCTATCATAGGATTTCAATGTGCTGTTTCTATTTGAAAATGTGTATCGGTTATAGGATTTCTTGTAATGGTATATAGCAAGAGATATCTCAGCAAAAACTCTATAGTAGCTGAATTTTCCTCAGTGAATATGTAGTATTTTCTGAATGAGAATATGACGTTCTTTCGTCAACAACTTTGCTGTCGAAAATCTATGTTACTATATATGTTCTGTTGGAGGGCAGCGACGGCAGTCGATTAAACAAATCCTCGGTCTGGCCGCGCTACTAGCCAATATATTGAATTAGATAATTTGATTTGGGGGTCGACGAGCGTCTTTTGTTCGCCTGGGAATCGTGACGGCTGTGCCACCGGAAACACTTGAGTTGAGGGCAGAGACGAGCGACATTCCGCGATATATTGTAGGTATATGTGCTTTCTCGGATGTCGCGGTTGATCTCTAGTCGTCTGAGAGTTTGTTGGAAAATTGAGAAAAAATAGGCGAGTGGCCAATTTTTTTTATTTTTTCAAATCTAATCATCACTCAAATACCTTTCACTTTCATATTTTTTTAGAATTTTTCGGTCGATTTCAAGGAGCTGAAATCATCAATACTGCTACAGTAAGTTTTAAAACTTCAACTGCCATATGGCTTCCGTCATCAGAGATCAACTGGTGACCTGCTCGCTTACGTCTCACATATATGACAGCAATCTATTGAAAAATATGTTGAAACCTTATAGCTGTGGTACTTGATATTTCCAAGGCATTCGATCGAGTCTGGCACCACGGACTCCTCGCCAAGCTTCCATCTTATGGCTTGCCTCCCCAGCTATGTTCTCTGCTAGCTAGTTTTCTCTCAAACAGGTCTCTTTATGTAGTGGTCGACGGAGTTTCATCTGACTCTCTTATCATAAATGCTAGTATTCCGCAAGTATCAATTCTAGCACCAACACTATTTCTACTCCGCATATCAACGATTTGTTGAAAGCAACTTCATGTCCAGTACACAGCTTCGCGGATGACAGTACCCTCCATACCGCCGTCTCTTCCAGGTCTCCAATACCAGCCAGGCAAATCAGAAACGAACGAGGGAGAAACGTTGACAACATGAATATGGACTTGGCAACAATTCTAGAATGGGGATCCCATAACTTGGTAGATTTCAATGCAAACAAAACACAAACATGCCTTTTCTCTAGGAAAGCCGGTCTCACTGTGCCCAACATAAGCCTGTCAGGAGTAACCATACCTTTGAAGACATCCATTTCAATTCTTGGTATCACTATCAGCAATAACCTCTCTTGGGAAAATCACGTGAGATCAATTGCCAAAAGTGCATCCCAAAAACTTGGTTTTCTGTTTCGGGCCAAGAGCTATTTCACTTCCAGTCACCTGCTTATGATCTATAAGGCACAGATCCGACCTGTCCTGGTATACTGTTCCCATATTTGGAGTGCAGCACCCAAACATACCCTGATTCTGTCTAAAAAAGGGCAATTCGTCTCGTGATGGGTGATGCCACGCTTACAAACTCACTCACTTCTCTGGAACGTCGAAGAAAAGTTGGCGATCTGGCTCTATTTTATGGATATTTTCATGGACGATGCTCTTCTGAAATATCAACAATTGTTCCTCCCTTGGCAGTCCCCGCGAGATTAACCCGTCTAGTTGAGGCTTCGCACTTCTTCGTGGTCACTTTGGAGACCTGCAGAACATCTCTTTCCAAAGACACGTTCATTCATCGAACAGCGAGGCTCTGGAATACATTGCCAAAGGAGGTGTTCCCCGAGGCATATAACCTCCAGAAATGTTAGAAGAACACCAATTCGTACCTTTCTTCCCTTGGTTCTCACGATGTTCTCTGAACATATCCCTATTATGTTTTATTCAACAACAGGACTCTTTTTGATGAATTGATTATACTTAATTGGTGACTTGACAACCTTACTTCATGAGTGGAAATGGCAGATTATCGGACCAATAACGAAACAGCATAAAAACTGACGCCACCATTTATTCGACGAATCGCCAAATAACGGTAAGTTTGAAATGAGCTCTGAAATTCAACAATTTCGAACAAGGCATAGGATCAACATTTACATGAACAAAGCGTGTAGAAGTGTTGTGAAAATTAATATAGGTCCCTATAACGATACAGTGCAGTAATTGAATGTCAATAATTAATTATCAGTACATTCGGGAAAGAAACTCCTCATTGATACTCAAGCCATGATAATCTCGAAAGAATAATCTGGAATCTTCTGCTGAGTATCTGAGAATTCAATGAAATAGAATATGTTTCTTCAGCCAATAAATGTCGAGAAATCTAGTACTTGGGGCAAGTAAATTGTATTAGGTACCTGATAAAGATTCTATTCCTGAGACAAATACTTATTTCTTTTTAGTAAGGAGAACTTCGATGGTTTTTTTGGTGAACATTCACTTGGCCTCATCCAAGATCACAATTTCTTCGAGTGATTTCGTATTTCTTTGAATTAAAGAAAAAAAATTTTTCAGTGATGTTTTGTTCAGAAATTTGATATGAAACCATAGGATAGCGCGTTCTAGTCGTAAGATATATAGGTTATGAGTTCTGTGGTCTCGACCTGTGGTCTCGACGCATTCAAAATAGAATCCGTTTTCTAAGTTGTCGTCGAAAGACCCTGTATATACTGTCTCTAGATAGAAATGTCGTCTTCGTCGTCGTATCTAGTTCCTGCTCTTCCTGGAACGTCGTCTGGCTATATATACGAATCACGACGCCCATTGTTCCAGAGCTGTCAGTGGCACGCACATGACACATGACGTAATCAGCGGGGCGGGCCGGGCAATCAAATCTCTGATTTAATATTCACCTCTCGGCTGCGGCGGTCGAACACACACACCCAACTGCATCATGTCGGTGCGTGCACCATATAATATACAGGGTGTTTTGAAAATTCAGTATCAAGATTTTGGGGACTTATTTTTTCTATAGTATATTTTAATTTTAATTGTGATGATTGGTTCCTCGATCCCTTTGAAGGAAGAGTAAATCTCAAAATCATCTCCACGACATTTAATAGTTGAATATAGTTATGTTGCAAATGGGAGGGACACGTTTCGGGCTTATAATAAGCCCATTATCAGCCAAGGTTCATAACGTCATGAGGATGAAAAAATGTTCTTGAAAGTTGTGAAATCTTATTAAATCAAATGGTAAACATGGTAAATCATCATAATATAAAACAGGTTTTTTTTATTTTGAGAGTTGCCTGTACCCTCCAAGATACCCTCAGGAGGTTTTCATGAAGATTCTTCTCTTTTGTTAAAACTATTAAGTATTTGATCTAGCAGATTACAAAACATGATTTTTGTTCTCGATTACGGTCGCAGATACGCAAAAATCACAAGAGACAAGAAAGTTCACAACCAAAACACGGAAATTATTTCGTATTTTAATATCTACCAGTGGCACACCACAAGGAAAAAGGGCTTGACCCCTGAAAAAATATCTCCTTGTAGATTCTTATACAATCATTCGACATAGCGTATATATAATGTGAACCCCAAAACTAAGCCTATATGTAGTATGTAGATCAGTGGGTAGATAAAAAGTCTTATTCTGATCTGAGAAATAAGCCCCTGATGAAATCTTGATAATACAAGGAAAAAAATAAATTGTTGAATCAAGCAAAATTTAATTATGCACGACAAAATATAATCTTGAAAAGAATAAATCAATATTTTGTTTCAGAGCGAATTTGGAGTTTGAATTAAGCAAATATGTCTTGCATGAACTCTGGATCTTATTCAATCGAGGACATCCATGAATTGTTCATAAAGAGATATTGAATTGGCTCAAACAATCATTTCGTTTGATTCAAAATAGCAAGATATTGATTCAATAGCATATTTAGTTGATTCAATGAAATATTTGGTTGATTCAAAGAAGTATTTGATTGATTCAATGAATTATTTGGTTGATTCAATGAGATATTTGGTTAATTCAATAAAATATTAGGTTGATTTAATGAAATATTTCGTTGATTTAAGTGAAACTGTATTTCCATTCGACAAATTGTTTTGTTGAACCAAATTCAGTATTAATTCGAGAATTCTCTAGAATTTCACATCAATAGAATTAACTAAGCTAGGAAACTAGTCGACTTCTAGCATGGATCGCCAGTCTTAACTTCTCTTCAGCTGATGCAAAACTATTTCGGATTGCTAATCATCCTAAGTTCGATATATCCAGCTGATATTTCAAACTATTCAAACACGAAGAATCAGGCTTCACGAATATAATGAATTCGAGGCAGGCATAGACGAGGCGAAATGATTGCCATCTAGATGCGATAATTCAACTTGATGTAGCATGAACAAAATATTTCATAGATATTACATAATTATTTAACGAGTTCATTGCTACATCGGAATAAGAAAACTTGTATGTTGTTTCAAAGATATATTCTCATCAAAATGATCATCATTTCATCAAATCAACATAATTTGTTTTGGAGAAAAACCATATATTTTGTTGATGGAAATGATATTATACTGATGATTCAATTAGCCTACATTCTCGATTTGAACGAGCTGCTTCCATGAAATATTCATGTATCTGGTTGATTCAACAAAAAACTGCTCAGTCCAACAAAAATAATTTGAGCATAAATAATTTGTTGATGCAACTAATTCTTTTTTTCCGTGTAAGTTTTGAAACACCCTGTATATCGCAGGAGGCCTATGCCAAGTCTCGACTAACCCCTTATTCTCCCCATGATCATGCTATATGATGCAGCTGTGATGCTGATTCTGTCGGTGACATGTTCTCATTGCAGCACACAATCCCGCGTTATGGATGTGAGTTCACTCCCAGTCGCGATGTTTGCGGCCTTATAGTCATTATTCGTACGTTAAACTGTTTTTAGGGTGCCTCAGGGAGGTGTTCTTGGGACCCTTATGTGTGGAATTCACCGTTTGAGCTGTCATAATTGTGCGGTTTTTACATTGAATCCAAGGTGGATAGAATATGGTGTTAATCACAGACAGTGTTTTGTTTCTCCCAAAACGCTTGACCTCAGATTCCGCAATAATTGCATATTAGTTCTCAGTTGTCCGCCAGATGGCGACACTTTTCATAGATTCCTTTCATGACGGAAAACAGAAAACGGCGCTTACACACTGCTTGCACCAGAAATAATAATATCATGACATTCACAACATATAACCTCAAATCGAATGAGATTCAATTTGAAAGTAGGAAACTGTTATTTTGGGGAATTTTAATTATCATCAGTTCTGCCAACCTTGAATTTTGTTGAGATTTCGCTATCTAACGGGTAAAATGCGACCTATTTTCTGCGATATTGAAAAGAATGCTTCTGTCAAGTAGGTCGTATAGGTCAAGAACTTTGACCGAAAAATATTACATGGGATTTGATAGGAGGTTCTACACCAACTTCTGTTCATCCTGATTGAATCGTTCCTTACACTCCATCTATGTACGAGTAACTATATACAAGGTGTTTTTGAAATAAGTACACATATTTAGCACATTAATATGATACAGGCTAAGGAATATTTCCATGATATCAGATTTTTTTAAATTCTTCTGATCAACGAGAAATTTCATCCCAAAAATTGAACAAAATACAATACAAATTCAAGTACACCTCTTTGAAACAATCTATAAATGATTGAACTCTGCGTGATTGTGCCTAACGCATGGAAATTTGAACTGAGGTGACGTCAGATTTGCTACAGTGTAGAGCTTTGGATGGAAAAGGGGTCTAACCTAAATTTTTTTTTTTGATCCCTAATTTTTTTTATAAGTCCCATTCGATAGTACACGTCGAGCTTCCTCAGTGTTTGAAATATTTGCACTTATTTCAATGCCACCCTGTTTAGTATACCAAACCTTGAATCTCCTTATACAGGGTGTCCTGCAATTAGCCTGCGAAACATGAACAGCGGCTTCTACGATCAAAAATAGGGAAAAAAGTTTCAATGAACATGAGACGAGAGGAGCTACGGCCCCCTGAAAAGGAGCCCCTGAAGATATTTCTGATATTTCTTGAGTATTTCAGAAACTCCAAATGATAAAAAGATGCAATTTGGTACAAGAACTAAACTTGCAGTGAAAATAAAATAAAATTCTCTCATACTTTGTATATTACTTTGAATATTACTACTGGAACAATCCATCTGAACATTTATTTCAGTAATAAATCAAACATTCATATTGTCCCGTTTTCTTTGTGGACATCCCGTATCTGTATATATAGAAGCGCACGTCCACAATCGAACCGAAATATTTATTCTTTTGTCGATATTCCATTGATAAATCCTTTCGGCGCCATTTATTTCTCTCTCTGTCGCTCTCTCCCAAATTTATACGGTAAACATACATAAGAATGACAATATTATTATGGTAATTCTATTAAGTATTGCATAGAATGGTGCCACCTGTTGGCTTCAATTGAGAACATTTCACGGACAACAACTTTATTTGTGTGATGCTGACAATACATATTATGCACACAAAAGATGTATGTACCTTGATCGCAAAAAGATATACAGGGTGGTGAGGTTTGTAATACAAAATATTCAACAGTGAGTTTTACTCGTTGAAATAATGAAAAAAGTTCATATAAACATATACTTTTGAACGCGTCGTGTTCGAGATATAGGATGTTGAAAATACGAGTCTGAAAATTGGTTTTTGATGAAAAGTTCGAGACAGTTTGAGATGGATCAACAAAATTTCTCACCAGATGTTCAACTTTTTACGCTCTATAGTGGCAGCTCTGAATCTAGGGGTGGTGAAGGAAAAATTCACCGCAGTTTTTATATGTGCATGTCTTTCTCAATTTGTGGTTCAAAATCTGCGTGAAAAAGCTCACCTGTAAATTCTTGATGAGTTTGGCCTTTTTCGAGTTAAATCTGTTCGGAAATATCGTAACATTTTCAGTTTTATAATAATATTCCAATGTATTTAGAACAAAAGTGTTATGCTCACTGTTTAGATGTGCTGTCACTTTCACAGATATGTCAGTGAAATAACAAACTTTTCATCAAAGAACAATATTCAGACTTGTATTTTCAACACCCTATATCTCGAAAACGACGCGTTTAAAAGTATATGTTTATATGAACTTTTATTAGTATTTCAATGAGTACAACACACTGTTGAATTTTTTGTATTACAAACCAGACCACCTACTTTTCCATTGGTTGAACATTTTCTGGTTGTTGATTCATTTTACCTCATCAGGCAAATTAATATACAATTTTCTGCCACAATATTGTAAATGAAAGAGTTAATTATTAATGTAAAGCCCGTCTTATAGCACAGTTTAGGGAATATTGTATATGTAATATTCCCTAAACTGTGATGATAGTGAGTAATATTATGATTTTAATTTTTATATTTTCGGTGCATGAGACATACGGTTTCCAGAATGAACATACATGGAAGAGGTAATATTTTGTGATTTATGGAATTCAGTTGTACCTCACGGCTCTCTTTTGTAAGACAAAAATCCTATCAAACAAAGTTTTACTACCCCAGAAACAAATTCCATATCTCAAATGTGAATCAATGGGACCCACTTTTGGTCATATCGATACCATCAAGTTCCCTTGATGTTGTTCTGACTGCATAACAGCCAGATGACAACTTTTTCCTCAATTTGACAATATGCGGTCACTAAACTTCAAGTTATTATCAATGTGTGAACCTAGAAACTTCGTATCGTAATTAAAAGTTAGGACACTTGTTTTAGAGATGTTAATTATAAAGGACAACATATTGGAATCACGATCAACGCTCAACTTTAGCACCTAGGCAATATCGTTGCTGATTGTTAGATAGGGAGAGATCTCCAATAAAATGCTGTGCAGTGATTGAAAATCTGTAGCCTCCCAAACTATTATTATCAACTGAATTTTCTGGGGAGACAATCTTCCTCCTGGAAAGTCTGGATAAGGCTGAATCTCGCCATACCCTCGTATCTAATGAATACAAACTATATGGCTCTTTCTTCTTTTTTTGTAAGGTGTCAGCATTGGGTGTCAGTCAAGTTCACTTCTCAACATACCGCAAAGTTAAAGCAGCATCAGCCAGAATATCACGAAGGAAAGACAGGTAAGTCGCGGGGTATATATATATATGAAATAGCTGCTGCTGACACCGGTTACCAAGGCAACCTACAAACTGTCCAGTCATGGCGGCCGAATGAAACCTAACAATTAATTACTTGCTTTTGCTGTTGGCTGGCACGCTGCTGACGTGTACCTAATACGTATACACGTATACATGTATACAGGGTGGACTATATGATAGTGATAGTTCAAGTGCTATACATTTTTATTTACGACAAAGAATTTGTAACTGTCAATAAGGCGCCATTTTAGAAGATTTTTCAAATTGAATGCGGAATCGAGTGAAACCTCATCTGGAACGTCTTTCGATTCTCTATACGATACCAGAATTTTAGACAAAAATATTAATCCTAAACAAAATGGCGAATTATATTGTTTGGAGTCTCATATATCAAGATTCATTTGGTGCAACAAAAATTGAAAAAATCCAGCCGTTCAGGAGATAACTAAAAGGTGTAACTTCATGAACACAGTGTATATAAAAACTGAATGTACCACGATGCATGTACAAATGATGGGAAGAACACTACTTAACCTCTGAAATACAAATATACAAATATTTATCGTTTGAACCACAACAAAGTATTTAACGAAGTTTTTTTTTTCATCTGTATCATTCTTTCGTTCTTCGAGTTTTCTTCACCTCAATTTCTTTGCTAATCAATAATAATCAATTCCATATGCATGTTTCGAAACACGAGTAGATTTTGTTACTGTATATAATTAGGTATCAAAAATATCAAGAATCTAAATTATGTTGTATTTAGGAATCCTATTCGGAGTAATCAATATATTATTATATGCATGTTGGTTTGTGTTTGACCACTCTGTACACACCGTGCACAGCGCTAATGATTTCGGAATCGACGAAAAAGAACCAACAAGAATTTTGTAATTTTCGTGAAAGCGCGGAGGTAGATTATTCAACGCGTGGATTTCAGTCGCAGAAAGGTGAAATGGTCCGTAATCACGACCCAAAGTTAATTTGATGGAGTTTTCTGAAAGGGTTATTGCGTAATTATATCTAAATTTTCAGAAATTCAATGAAAATATCATTTCAAATATTATGGAATCAAACCTATTGTAACGGAGTGTTCAGTTGACACCCGTAGTTTTGTAAGGTATAATGTTTTTCACAGGAATATGATGGGTAGGGATATTAGCCAATACCTTGTAACACGCCACTGGTCATAAAAGTTCAATTTATCACGATTCGAGCGACGAGTCGTTTTTGCGTTTTTTCCGGGCCATGCTTTTTTCAAAGAATCTTTTTTGCTTTCGAGTTTTGCGTCCAGCGGAACCATTCTGCTGCTGAAAAGTCGTCACAAGAGAAACATTTTGTTTTCAATCAACAATCAAATAATTTATCCAACTGCGATAAGTAACAGCCTGGTGGTTGCTAAATCTGATTGAGAATATTATACATATTATCTTATTCGCAGAAGCGACTGGTGTTATTCTAGGTAAGCTATCAAGAGTGGGTTCTTGAATGATGTGTTTTGAACCGTTTTTTGTGTTATTCTAGCGGTTGTTTAAATAAACCTATCCATCTAGTGTACGATTCGCTATTTTCCTGCCAAACCACGAACACCCTGAGCACGTTCCGTCTCATCTTGGCGCCCAACGTGGGGCAGGAAAATAGGAAAATCACTTTCCACACGAAGAAAATTTTAACAAAGGATAAGGAACATGCCAGGAAACAATGAAGAACAGCAGCACCAAACACCTATTCAAGGGCATGAACACTTTTTAAGAAGGAGAAATACACGAATGACGGAACCACAAGTTGTACAGGGTGATACAAGAGCAGGAAATATACCTGGAAACACTCAAGGTGGTATATCTGGAAACACTCAAGGTGGTATACCGGAAAACTTCCAAGGTAGGAGCATTCCATTACATTTTTCTGCTCAAAATCGGCCAAACTTCACGCAACCCCCGCCATTTGCTGATTACTCAAGAAATTTTCCCAGTAATGGTCAACAAACGCCAGTAGTTTTGACAATGGAGGGAATCTCGCACCTGGTGACCCAAATTATGGGTCAAATGCAACAACTAAATATAAGTAGTCCTCAAAATCTTAGCAATAGCAATCCGGGCGAAATGAATAATAATAGTAACATTTGTAACAATTTGGCAACTACTGGAAAACTTCCTGTTTTTGATGACGAATCAATTCACCCCGTAGATTTCATCAATCAGCTGCAGGATGGTTTCAATGTGCAAAATATGCAGTATAGAGATTTCAAATTCATGGCTACTAATTTATTCACAAAATCAGCAAAGGTGTGGGCTGATGCTTTCTTAGACCAATTCACAAGTTATGATCAGTTCAAAAGAGAATTCTTAAATAATTTTTGGAATGATTATAATCAGTGGCAAACAAGAACAGCTTTAGAAACAAAATTTTATAGGGAAGGGGAATCATTCGTAGACTTTTTCAATAAATGCGTTATTTTATCGAAACATCTCATACCTCCATACCCAGATAATATGTTACTAGCAACGATAGCCCGTACTTTACCTCCCCAAATTTCACTTTTGTTAATGCAGTGTAATACTTTATCAGAGGCACTGACACAGCTTAGAAAAGCAGATACTTTTTATTTAAATAACAAAAACAAGGTACAGGCTACTCACTCACATTTTCAGCCTAAAAATTTTGTTTCGACCAACAGATATGAGGGGAGAAGTAATAATAGTAGTTTGCCTGATAATAGGAAATCTTTCAAGCCGGACAAATTCAATTCTCGCAATGTGTGTTCTGTCAATACGGTTCATGATGACGATGATATACAGTCGGAATCGGGAAACGGCATTTCCAGTCAGGAGGACGACCGCCACTGACTGGTAACTTACGTAAGGTCACCCATGTGGACAATGATCCGCGTGATAGTTTGTTAAAAGATAATGATTGTGACTTAGATCATTCGTATATGGACAATGATTTGCCTATTGTTCCGATTGACATATATAATTTCAGTTTTCCCGCGCTGGTAGACACCGGAAGTCAAATTTGTTGCCTCTCAGAAACAGTCTGGAATCAGTTAGCAAGCTGTCATGAGGTCATACCAACTATTCCCTGTAGCGGCGTCCGAATCACCGGTGCTTTTAAAACCAAACAGATGCGCGCCAGCTTACAAGTTAATTTAACCTTTTCTATAGGGCAAGAACAATTTGTTCATGAATTCTTAGTTATTAATAGTTTGGTGTATCCCGTCATAATAGGGATTGATTTCCTGCGCTTTTTTGGCGCTAAAATTCACTTAGAAAAATCAAATGAAAAATCAAAATTAGTCATTCAAACCGGCGATAAAACAATTTCAATACCGGAAATACGATATACTCATGAATTTGCAGCCCCCGAGGTCTGTCGTCTCAGTGCATCGTGTACAAAAAAAATTTACGCTATTGGAAATTTTTCGGATAGTAACGATATCCCCGATTTCGACGCCATTATTCCATCGACGAAAATTAGTGAGTCTGACAAGTTGAAAGTAAAAAATATTCTGTCGAAATATTCGGAAATTTTTTCTGAGAAACCCGGGTTGAATAATCTTTATCAACATCAAATAAAAGTAACAGATGAAAGTGGCTTCTATGTAAAACCTTACCCTGTCCCCGTAGCCCACCGGGAAATAGTACAAAAAACCATAGACCAGATGGAGGACTGGGGGGTAATTTCGCGCGGCGCCACCCCATTCGTGTCACCCTTAATGACCACTCTCAAGAAAGATGGCAGTGTGAGAGTATGCCTTGACGCCAGGAGGTTAAACTCAATTACCGAAAAAGACCACGAATTACCTCGTCCCATTGAGGAAATAATGCATACATTGTCGGGCTTCAAATTTAAAACTATTTTAGATTTGAATAATTCATACTGGCAAATTAGTCTCGCGCCAGAAAGCAGAAAATATACAGGGTTCATTTTTGGAACGAAAAGCTATTATTTCAATGTTCTTCCATTCGGAATCGCGAATGCTGTTTCTTCATTTACGAGGTGCATCGATAATGTTTTTGGACCAGAATATAATGATTTTCTAATCCCGTACGTGGACGACCTTTTGATCGTGAGTGCCTCCTTGGAGCAGCACTTACAACATTTAGAACGTGTTTTTACTCGGTTGAGAGATGTTGGTTTCACCTTGAAATTTAAAAAATGTAGTTTTTTATGCGATTCGGTGAAGTTTTTAGGATACGTTCTCGAGGAAGATGCATTCAAGCCCGATCCCGAACGAATTCAGGCTATACGCGATTATCAGGCTCCACGAAATGCTTCGCAGCTGCAAAAATTTCTTGGTATGTGTCAATATGACAGGTCATTCTGCCCGGAATTTTCCACGTTGGCAGAACCGCTCACACTATTACTTCGTAAAAAGGAACCGTGGCGTTGGGGTGAAAAGCAAGTTGCTGCTTTTGAGGCCATAAAAGACAAATTACAAGCCTCCACTATGTTATATTTTCCCAATCCCAATAACACCTTTCATGTAGAGGTTGACGCCAGCGACGTCGGAGTTGCAGCGCAGCTGTACCAGTTAGATGGCGCCGAACGGAAACCAGTGGCGTGGGCCAGCCGTTTGTTGCTAGACAGGGAGCGAAGGTACACGAGTACCGAAAAAGAAATTCTAGCAATAGTATTTGCACTCAATAGGTGGCGCATCTACCTTTTGGGAAGGACTTTTGTTGTTTACACCGATAGCAAGGCCGCGACTTATATGAACACCTGTCGTTTGTTGTCCCCACGTATCACGCGTTGGGTCCTCGCCTTACAGGAATTCGACTTTTTGGTTAGACACATACCCGGACGCGAAAATATTATCGCAGATTCGCTCTCGCGGCATGCTTGCGTAAGGCCCCCAGTACCGCGCGACAAAACCTTCCAAATCTTTCAGTTACTTCAGTTACCTGATGAATTCCGAAAAAATCTCCGAAACATTAAAAAATTGCAATTAGAGGACGTAAAATTATCCCGGATACGAGCAGACCTAGGCTCCAATGAAGCACTCGCTCTCAAGTTTGTGGTCCACAAGGAAATTTTGTACCACGTGCGTAGCGCAGATGAACCTCCTCTCCTGTGTGTGCCGTCATCTCTGAAAACCGGTTTTGTCACTGCTTTCCACCAAACTCTTGGTCATTTTGGAGCCTACAAGGTTTGGTCGGCTCTCAAGCGCGAAGTTTGGTGGAGCAACATGTTTCGAGACGTGAAAAGCGTATTAAGATCGTGTGATGTTTGTCAGAGGTCGAAAGTTGCTATTTTGCCCAAGCCGGCTCAGCACCCCATAGTAGCGACGGGTAAAGGGGAAATAGTCGCCCTCGATTTATTTGGTCCTCTCCCTGTCAGTCGGGGCGGAGCGCGCTATATATTGGTGGTAGTCGACCTTTTTTCAAAATATGTGGCATTGTACGCGTTAAAGACTGCAACCACGCGGTCATGTTTAAATCGATTAACTGTGGATTATTTTCCTACAGTGGGCCGCCCCAAAAGGATCCTCTCCGATAGGGGCACCCAGTTTTCTTCACCTCGTTGGATTGAGGCACTGAAATCTTACGACATAGGAGTCTCTTTCACCTCGGTCAGGCACCCTGAAGCAAATCCTTCGGAAAGGATCATGAAGGAATTGGGTCGATTGTTCAGGGCCTACTGTCACCGCCAACATAAAAAATGGGCTTTTGAAGTTAAACGTTTCGCGATTTTTCTCAACAATATTGTTCATGAATCAACAGGGTTCACTCCACATGAGATCCACTTTGGTAATATGCCAATAAAATTATTACCAGAGCGCCTACGTTTCCCGGGGCTATTTGTAGTCGACCATCCACAGAAATTAATTCTAGCCAAGGAAAACCTACTTGGTAGGGCGGCACGTCGGGCGGCGAGGAACCCGGGCAAACCTTACTACGAATTCAAGGTAGATGATCTAGTTCTCCTTAGAGCTAACAATAAATCCTCGGCGTTAGATTCTGAGGTTAAGAAATTCTTATTATTGTTTGAGGGACCGTACCGCGTCAAGAAATCGGTCAGTTATGCTACCTTCGTACTTTGTGACCCTGATACCGGTAAGGAACGTGGCACCTTTCATGCCAGTCACCTAAAAAAATATCATTTGCCAGAAGCCGTCAATCCCCTCTAGTGCTAGCACTGATGGTCTCGCCTGCTTCGGGGGGGTAGTTGTAACGGAGTGTTCAGTTGACACCCGTAGTTTTGTAAGGTATAATGTTTTTCACAGGAATATGATGGGTAGGGATATTAGCCAATACCTTGTAACACGCCACTGGTCATAAAAGTTCAATTTATCACGATTCGAGCGACGAGTCGTTTTTGCGTTTTTTCCGGGCCATGCTTTTTTCAAAGAATCTTTTTTGCTTTCGAGTTTTGCGTCCAGCGGAACCATTCTGCTGCTGAAAAGTCGTCACAAGAGAAACATTTTGTTTTCAATCAACAATCAAATAATTTATCCAACTGCGATAAGTAACAGCCTGGTGGTTGCTAAATCTGATTGAGAATATTATACATATTATCTTATTCGCAGAAGCGACTGGTGTTATTCTAGGTAAGCTATCAAGAGTGGGTTCTTGAATGATGTGTTTTGAACCGTTTTTTGTGTTATTCTAGCGGTTGTTTAAATAAACCTATCCATCTAGTGTACGATTCGCTATTTTCCTGCCAAACCACGAACACCCTGAGCACGTTCCGTCTCACTATCAAACAACGTCTGTATGTAGGTATCGTAAAAAGACTCATTTTTATAACAGATATACTCACAGATACCTCAACTTTCAATCAAATCATCAAACAACTATCAGGAAAGGAATAATCAAATCATTCCATGATATAGAGCCTTTAGTCTTTATCATCACTGGTGTTGATCATTTTCAATAATGATATCGACCAAATTGAAAATGAACAAAATACACCACAACAAGTGAAAACTATGTTCAAGACTGGAAATATAATGAAATCTATTATTTCTCAAAGCCGGAATATGGAGACAAATCATCAAAAAGTTATATTTGCATGACAGTAACATAATAATGGCTAAATCTCATACCACCAGATTACAAATATCTCAAAACAAAATTGCGAGAATGGAGACAGGATCTCCCTGCATGGTATGTTCGGAATAATCAAATCGCCAGGAATATCAAAGTCCCTTCAATCGTGTTATAATAATTAGAGAACGAAACATCAAGACTTTCGAAAAAGCTGAGGTTCATGAGAATCAGCTTTTTCGAAATGCGGTTGATTATGTCCCAGGCGTGATCAAAGTTCAAAAGAGCGATATTGTCCATAAACTAGGGACTATATCAACATTATGATCAAATTTACTCTTCTCTCTCAAGTTTTTGATATTTATTTATTTAGATACTGAATGATACACAAAGTCATCTCCACGACATTCAATGTGATTATCACATCAAAAATTGGTACATGTTTCGGACATATATATGTCCATCATCAGCCTTATATCAGAAATTTCATAGTTGTCCTAAAATTAAAATGAATATTAGTACAATCAACAAGAGTTATGAAAATAAGAGTGCTTACATGGGAATAAAAATGTCACCAACTTTCACAATTCAAGATGGCGGATCCAAAATGGCGGATTTTGTAATTAGGATCCGATTTTATTCAAATTTGGTAGATGGTGGTTCTCGGGGTCGGAGAATATGATTCTTTCGTCAAAATTGGGAAATTCATTATAGGGGACCCAATATGGCGGACGAGTATTGTAATTATCATCCGACTCTCTTCAAAATAGTTATCTGGGTGTTTTCGGGATCGGAGATTATAATTCTTTTGTCAAAATTTGGAAAGGCCGGGATTTGGTATACTATACCGTTTTTATATGTGTATTTATGTAAACGCTTTGTCAATGAGATTTATCTTTTGGCAATAAAGTATATTTTGATTGATTGATTGATTTGTTCCACTCGACCTTTTTCATCAGCTCATTTCCAATAATTATTACTGATAAGATATCATCTTAGAATGTATTTCTGAGACTTATTTGGAGCAGAAGAGCTGTTCGCAAGAAATGTCAATACTCACCGTTTTTTCCATGATGGATATGAGGATGAGATGGACTCTTCTCTGGTCTGAATAAAATAAAAGAAATATGAAAAAAATGTTGATGACTTCATCGAGATGTTTTCAACAATGAATAAACTTGTTGAAAGTGACAATCAATTCCCCTGTGAACTGTGAAACTTTCTCTTTTTGATCAATCATAATACCAAATTCGATCTCTGATTGCATAGAATTTTTGATACAGGCATCAGGCGACAGCTCACACAATCCGTATCCCATCACTAATCAGATAATTCGCATATCTGAAATTAAACTATAATATAGTCCATCCGACTAGGGCTCAGAGCCGTCATCAATGCCTCTCTATTGGATGTTGGCGATGATCTAACGTTGCACCACCGTCCCAACCGAGATTGCACTTCGTTTTAATGCGATTCGATTTGACAGTAATCCGTTTATCGAATTCGCCACCCCACGCATCATTGTGAATTCAATTATATTAAATAGCATATGCTCGCCTGATCTGCTCTATCTGGTCTGCTATACGAGAATAGCTGGGGGATCTTCCCAATCAATTTGAGAATACTTAACTCCTGTTTTGCCTTCGGTAATTGGTCGGGACGTGCGAGACATTGGAACAGCTATAGTGCCCGCAGAAAGGGTCATTATTCGATTTATGTGTGACTTCAACAAGGACTCAGACGTACGATATGGGTGCTTTATTTTTTAGGATGAATGTGGACTTCTCAACACACTAAGTACACCACTCAGAGTGTTTTTCGACTATCTCTATATTTTCTGATCGCCGATCGATCGATTTATATTTAGTTTTCGGTATCACATCCTGTGATATTTTATGAGAGGAAATGAACAGAACGAAACTTGCACAGGAAATAGAGTGTTTAACCATTACACTAGAAAATGGAATAAAATACGAAAAATATTTATCGCGCTCACATAAGTACAATACAATATAAGGCACAAATGGTGACATTCGTATTAACGTTCTTCCATGCCACCAAAAATAATTTATAATGTACATGTTGAAAAATATAAGTGATTAATTATACATTTGTGTGAAGAGAGAAGACATATACCATTGTCATTCTAGACCTAGTTTCGTAGTTAGTAGGCAGGAGCTATAATATTGTCTGTTCATTGAGAAGAAAAATGAAGAAAATATGTAGTTCAGAGACATCTACGTGAACCAAGTAAACTAAGTTATTTATTCTTTATTCCTAACCGAGAAAATTTTCATGGTCCTATCAAATTTGTAAATAAAAATCTGTCATGTTGAAACCCGAAAATGAAACATTATCACGAAAGATATTATCAAGTATGAAAACCATCTACCTATACTTGAATGGAAGCAGGAAGATCTTTAGGCAATGCTGTATTAGGTTGACTTATAATGCAACTTGAATTCAAGTTGGAACTGTGGTAACTTCGGAAACTCATCAGTGCTTTCACACTTTTTCGACATGCAAGCCAAGCAGAAAGGTAGGGGCTAATTCCGTTGTTTGCAGTGAAAACATATCTTTCGAAATCACTATACTTGAAAATTTCAGGTACCTACCTACAGCGGAGAGTACCTATCGCATGAATAGCTTTTCAGTTGAAAAACGAAAAACTGAGTGATACGAAAAACTGAGTGATACAAACAAATTGATGTGGAAGAATCACATTAGGAATCATTATGTGAGTAATGTTCAGAAGAAATGTACCAGAAGGATGATGATGTTCGAGAACAGAATGGAAAATTTCCCATCTGAAATGAATATATAGAAGCAATAAGGTTAGACTCAATCTGGATATTTCATCAATGTCTAGATTTTATGCATGATATCAGCTGATAAATTGTTCAAAAATTCCATTTCTATTATTTCATCCCTGGAATCATCAATAATTATTTTCAACAACAATCCACAACATACCAAAAATTCAGGAATCTTCAATTACAAGCAGAATGGGTACATGGAAACATTAAAATAGTATGTGTGATGGTCAAAATGACACCAAAAAAATATTAAAAAAGTTATCACAATGAAATGAAAACCTGACAAACTTCAAATATCTTCTCACCTGAGGATGTTCAGGAAAATGTGTTTGAAAATCGAAGCTGCAACATGATTCAATTGACTCATTTTTTTAATAGGTTTACTCATAGATTTCTGAGGATGCCCAATAATGATGAAACATTATTTTTTACTGACTCTCCTGACCTCGAAATTGTACAGAATAATATTCTGAAGGTCAACTACAGTTGTTTGAATACCATTTAGCAGTAAAATTGTCAATTTTTTGAGTTTAAGTCAATGAAATTTTTTCATCAGTTCATTCATATCTACTACAAACCTACTTGATCCAGCCATTTTCATAGATTATTTTTCGGAAAATTAGTTCGTATGGGGACTCCCACCGAGGCACAGGTTCGAATCCCATCTATAGGACATGGATGTTTGTGAATGTATGCTTTCCTGACCCCGCACAAGTTTCGACTTATGGGGCGTTGGATCCAGTGCTGGGTCCAACGGGAAAAAGCAATTGAAAAAAAATGGATTTTTTCATCAGTTCATTCCTATATACAACATGCCGATAATTCAACCATTTTCAGATACTTTTTTTCTCTCGAAAAAAATGACATTTGGATGTCAATATCGGAAAAACTGACCATTTTTTGAGGTTAGTTCAATGGAACATCTGTTGAGTATATCAGAGTCTGCAACATACCAAAAATTTAGCAATTTTCATCGAGTATACCATTTTTTCTATAGTTTAGTGCGGGGTCCTTTGGTTTGAAACTTCGGAAATTTATCAAGATTCTCCCACACCTCGCTATTTCTCCAAAGTAGGCGATATCGAGAGATTTCGAAACTCCTTTCAATAGAAAGTGATAACACCATTTGCTTTTCCATACATACAAAAGCTGCTTCACAAAAACTCGGATTCTTGTTCCGTGCGAAAAGCTACTTTACACCTCATGATCTACAAAGCGCAGATACGGCCTGTTCTAGAATACTGTTCCCACATATGGGGTTCAGCACCAAAACATACGCTGATGCTCTTAGATTCCATCCAGAGAAGAGCCATTCGCCTGGTAGGTGACGCCACACTCACTCACTCTTTGACATCATTGGAACACCGTAGAAAGGTCGGCGACCTTTCACTTTTCTATCGATACTTCCACGGGAAATGTTCTTCGGAAATCTCTGCTATCATCCCTTCACTAGCAATACCAATCAGACGAACTAGACAAGCCCAGTCAGCACATCCTTCCGTTGTCAACATCGAAAGATGTCGAACAGCACTTTATCAAGACTCCTTCATCCATAGAACGGCTAGGCTCTGGAATTCATTGCCTGTGGAAGTATTCCCAACAACATATAATCTCCAAAAGTTCAAAAAAAATTCCAATACCTACCTCCTGTCCCTATCCTCCCTAGGAACGCACGATGTTCTTTGAACATTATAGGGATTCCCTTTCGTGCGCTTCAAGCGATAAAAAAAAATGTATCTGTATAGGCTGTCTAAGGCTATCCACGTATACAATTTATTTTTTCTCGCCATAATTTTGTTTTCCAATCTGGCCTCCGCCGCCCTTATTCCTTCAATCCAACCCTCTACCCTCTCAGCTCCCAAAGGAACGACATTATCAGGCCTGGCATATTTCAGAGTCCACTTTAAACAGCGCGGCCCGCAGTCTAAACTAAAGCACATGCACGCACCGATACATATCAGCGGAGTTCATAAATGGGGAGATCCATCAGAGGCGATAAGAAGAGAGTTAGAGTACGGAGAGGAAAGAACTCCTGAGGGTGCGACCTATGTGCTCTGCCCGCTGCCAGATTACACAGTTTACACTTCGGATTTACAACTTCTATATCGCCAGATTTCCGTCGATCTGTCAGCTTTGCGTGTTTACGTTCGGCATTATAGTTTTTTGTCGATTAATACACGCCTATTCCAAGAACCATTAAGATTTCTTCAATTTCGTAAAACCGACTAATCACCAGGCATTTCTAGTGATAAAAAGCCACCTAGCTTTCTCAATGACTGATAAATGCACCTTGCAAAAACATAATTCGGAAGAGAGCGGGGGCCTCCCAGAATAGTCCTCTGGATGGTCATGAGTTACAGTGGTCTTCACAAGTTAAATACTTAGGTGTGTGCATTGACAAAAAGCTCACCTGGGCCCAACAAATTGAACAGCAAGTTTCAAAAGTTAAACGAGCCATTGGAGCCCTGTATTCATTTCTAAACAGTACATTGGGTTTGAGACAAAAATTGAATATTCACATCATGGCTATCAGGCCAATTTACTGTATGCCTCGGTAGTCTGGGGCCACACAGCTAAATCTCATATCACCAGATTACAAACATTACAAAACAAAATTGCGAGGATGGAGACTGGTCTGCGAATCAAATGAAAGAAAGATCCAATAATACATTTATAATCAACCATGCCGCAAATGCATACGCACTACTTTGACAACTGTAACTGTCAGATTATTTTCGAGTTTTCAATACAAGCGTCGTTTCAAAATGGCAAGATTTGGTCAAGAATCTTTAGAAAACATCGAGAAAACTGTAGAAAGTTATTCCGAGAAGTACAGTGAATAACCAGAAGTTGATATGGAAGCAGTTTGAAATATTTTTAAGAGAGAAACATTATGATCAAATCGAGAGATTGGATTATTCATAAAAGACATGAAAAAAGCTGATGGTAATGATTATAAAGAATGCGTTATAAAGACTATGTAAAATTTTACTGCGAAACTCCTTCAAGAAAAATACTATGAACAGTACACCCGAACATTCAATCCATTTACAAAAATTGAATTCAAAGGAGCAAGGGATGCAAAAAATGCAAAACGAAAGCACCTTCAGTCTATTCCCGAAAGAGGAAGCAAAGTTCAACTGCTTTGAGTTAGGAAGAAATATATGGAATGATGACTTTGTGGAACGAAAAGTGTCCAGAAGGACGTCAAAACAAGCTTTATCATATAATGGCACTCGATCTAGCCTGGAGAGGAGGCAAAGCAGCAAGATGCAGAGTACACTTTTTCAAAGAGGAAAAGAACTCAAATGGCAACATCACCGGAAGAATCAAATACAAGCCGATTTTTCCAAAACATCCCAGGGCGGCGCTCAAAAATTATCAGACAGTAAGTGGTTAGTGCCTAATCCAAACAATCTTATTCGTGCCCGATGTGGTGATTTAAAAAACTTATTTCTAAACGCACTACTAGAATTACGTCAGACCGTCTATTTCTGACTGGAATAAAACCAATTCGGATAACTGACGACATATAGGTACACAAGATGGTCTAAAGAAATTTTGAAGAAACAATATTGAGCCTAAATGGTGCCTTTGAGAACTTATTGATTCACATGCTGTTAGTTCAACCGGATGACGCAAACATTCAGCAACTAAACACAAATTGTAGTAAAACTGCCATCTGTTCGAAGTTCACCCCAACTAAGAACGTCTTCCAGCAAATCTTTCAACAGTCCATGTCCTCCTTTTATTTGTATTTTTTTTTAAATTGGGCGAACCCGCGATACGCACGCGTGGTTTTTCATTTTTTTTTTATTATTATTAATAATAACAAAACAAGCCGCGGCCGCAAAAATCCCCTCATCTTCATCGTACAACATGGCTGACTGTGTTGTGTTGTACTGGTGTATACACGATGTTTATTAGGGTTGCATGTTTGAAAAAATCAAAATCAACATCATACAACATTGTTGTCTTTGTGGAGACATTTTGTTAGTGAAATTTGTTCTAGACATTTTGTATCTCCAACAAAGTTGAACTATGTGGGTCTGTGTGGCTTTGGTGGAAACATCCCTTTACAGTGATGCTGGGTGCTGTGCCGAAGCTCGGCACACTGTACTGTGATTGATGAAGGGATCATCGAATTAGTGCGTATAGTTCGTAGGAGAGCAGAGCGGAAGTGGACGTCTTTGTCTTGGGAGTGTCGGCCACAGTCGGAGCCTCTCATTCGCCACTTCTCTTTTTTCTTCTTCTCCTTTTCCTCTCGGACCACGACATCAACGGGCTCTACACCTTATCCACCATGCTTATGCGTCCGACCACTCTGATATGGCACCGCTAGCACGGAGAGGTTATTTTTCTTGATAATCTTCCACCAGGATGCGGGTGACATTCGGAGATACCTTCGCGCATACGTCTGGGAAATTATTTTTTTCGAATCGTGGATGTTGCAACGCCATTTAACGGTTTAAACATGTAGTAAAAGTCCCGTCGGTTTCGAATTGGCCCACCCACTAGACAATGTAGCGTACTCCTAAACTCCTTTTATTAAATATATCTGTCCGGCTCGGTAGTCAGAACAACAATTTCAGGAGAATCAATGTAGCCATTGATAATTTTATGGAGGAATAATAGTTCAATTTCCATTCTTCTATGTGTCAACGTCAACGTATTCATGTTTAAAATATCTCATATTTGTGGATAGCTATATTCATCCCTATTGAATGATATGCACAACTTCTCAAAAATTTATTTTGAAAACCTTCTAAAAGATCAGAATCAACTTTGTAAATTGGTGACCAGATCAAAGAATTATATTCAAGAATAGACCTCACCTGTTCACAATAAATAATTTCAACAGCATAAACATATCGTTCTTTAGCCTAGCATTTTATGAGCACTAGATGATGTTTCTATTATGAGATGTTTGAAGGTCATTTTCGAGGCGAATATTACTCCTAAGTCTTTGATTGTATTAGTTACTGATAGAGTAGTATCATCAACTCTGTAAATATGATCAATAGCATTATGGCCTCGTGAAAATGTTATCTTTTGACATTTATTCAAATTCAGTTTCAATAAATTGATATGTCACCATCTGGAAAAGTTATTTAGATCGAGCTGCAAACTCTCAGCATCAGAAATGCATTGAACCGTTCTAAACATCTTCAGGTCATCGGCAACATCAAGAAGGAACTGTTGATGGTGCCATCAGAGAGGTCATTAACAAAAAGATTGAATAACAGAGGTCCCATGTGAGATCCCTGTGGTACACCTGATGGTACGTCGATTGGTTGTGAAACTGAGCTCCCATATTTCACATATTGGACTCTACCAGTGAGATAGCTTCTGATCCAACCTAAGATATTCACCTCTATACCCAAAGCTTCAAGTTTTGCAAGTAATAGACTATGGTTAACTCTATCAAAGGCTTTAGAAAAGTCTGTGTAAATAGAGTCTACTTGCAGCTTATTCTCTAATGAATTGATGATATAGTTTTGATGAAGCAACAGGTTTGTTGATGTTGATCGACCCCGACAGAAACCATGTTGTTGGTTAGATATAATATTTTCAAAATCCCATGATAGTTTTCTAGTGATCGAACAATCCAACATTTTCGGTAACTCTGACTGATTGCAAATACCTCTATAATTGCTAACATCCTCCCGTGAACCACTTTTATGAATAGGTTTGACGAAACTGTGTTTAGTGAGATAGCTTCTGATACAACTTAAGATATTCGCCTTTATATCCAAAGCTTCAAGATTTGCAAGAAACATACTATGGTTGACTCTATCAGAGGCTTTAGAAAAGTCTGTGTAGTATAGATCACCGATTTCTTTAATTTCATTCTTTTTGCAGATATATTAATTTTCTTCCAAATATTATTGTGGTATTTTTCAATAAATTCATCAATAAGACAACACATGAAATTTTATTCCTCTTGAAGCTCTTCAATGTTTTTCTTCGTTATCATCAAGTTGTGTGATTAGGACGAGTCCTGAGCTCATGCATTTATTACCTCTGGAGCATTTTCCTCCTAATAAATCTCCTCTTTTCGCGCCTCGTACCCCGAAAATAATCGCACTATTATCCTGGCACAACTATTCCCGAAGGACGAGTAAGAGTTAACAGACTCGTTAACTGGCTCCGGCGATATCCTGACAGGAGCAACTTATGCAGATGGGCACATGATACCCCCCCTACATAAAACCTAATAAGAAGTTCCACTTTTCGAAAAATCTTTGATCAGAAAAGATCATTTTCAGTAGATGGCCCGGTGGATGACTGCCTGTCAATGACGCTTGATGGTTGCCTGGAAAATATCAATAGCTCATTTGTTTCAATTGATTTATTGTGTATTTCTTTTGGTTTTCCATTTCGCGTACTTCGACAAGATATGCGTTGTTCATTTTGTTTTAATAGTTTCAATCATTCTTCTGATGGCATATTCTTCCTCAATGTCACATTCATGTAATATTTCCTTATGATGATTTCTTCTATTGGATCGCTCATGTGATTTTTAGAGAAAGTTTTTAACAATATGAAGGTGAATAAACAGTTCCTAATTATACCTTCCACAATACTGAAGATTTTCTAGTTCCTACTCAATTCCAAATATAAACCGAGCTATCTGATAATTTATGCATAAACAATGGCTCATTTCTTTATGCGTCCTATTTTAATTGAACAATATGTGTGATTATGAATACTGCTCATGCTCAAAATGTTTCAAGGTGAGCCATTTTTGTTTACAAACCTGACAGAAAAGTGGATATTGACAGGAATACCTACTAAAAATTTCTGGGATTAGGATACCAAATTGATAACTTAGTTCGAAATATAGATGTCACTGCATGGCCTGGAATGCATATACCTTACAATGAACATACAATATTATAACTCGTCTCGTTAGGTTTCCGTTTAGAACCATAATGGTTGAACAATAGCGCACCAGGTCCGTAACAGGAAAAATTTCATCGCTGAACATTATAGGATTTGGACACCGGTTAATTTGATGTTATCTGTTCTTGAATGGATAACGGTGAAGAATAGGATTGAATATTTCTCTATGATATTTATCTACGAAGTAGTACATTGTGATTTTCCAACGTACTTGAAAGATTTTATAACTTTCAATCATAAAATTCACAATCATGAAACAAGAGGTAGATATGATTTTCATATCAATCGTACAAGATTGAAGGGGACTATGAATTCATTATTCTACCAAAGTTTAATTGATTATAATAAACTAGTTTGCTTAGTTTGAGAAAATAATATATATCAATGCCTGATATGTCTTCATGCAAAATCTGGATAACATTCTACGAATTTCTGATTACTCAAACCGGATTAGTCCGGGGGCACCGAATCATTGATATGGCTGATACGGCGGTATGTTGATACTTATCCCGAATATAATAATCCAGAGACATTGACACATAAGTGGATAGGTGATTTACTCATCGCCATCTATGCTTTTTCTGTTTCTGTCCAGGGCCGCTTCCAGGAGGGATGGCCGAACGGGGGAGCGTTATCTAATATTGCGTATGTAATCATCGCCGGATTAGCAGGGGTGTTCCTCGCTGTATGTGTGTGTGCGCCACGACTCATCGGCCCCTTATCGGGGCCATCTCCCCCGTAGGGAATATATATACGTCTATTCCCATATTGGCGATGACAGAAATGAGGATTCGCCCCAGAATAAACGCATGGCACTGAACGGTCTAGAGCTCTTGAAGTTTTTGATGGGGTAACGCATTTTCCAGTTTCATTCGAACGTTCTCTTGTGTAGCATTAATTAAATCTTTTGGAATCAGATATCAATAACTCATAAGATTCAGAAATGTATGTATAGATTTCAAAAATATAAAGCGAAATTCAATGGTCGAAGTCACACTTATGTGGGTTCCAAGGCATGATGGAAGGAAGGAAATGAGGCAGCTGATCGCCTTGCAAAGAAGGGTGCAGCATCTGCACTCATTGGTCCTGACCTCAGGAAATGGGAAGAAAATGAAAAGTCCTACTGGAGACCAACTCCAGGTCACCGACAAGCGAAAAGGTTCATCAACCATTCGCAGAACCAAGCCAAAGAGCTACTTAGCCTCAGCAAACCAGAGCTAAAGCTCATCACAGGTTTCCTCATAGGACACGGCCCTCTGAGGTACCACCTCGAAAAGATGGGCCTGTCGGCGAATGACACTTGCCGCTTTTGCAACAATGCGACCGAATCCGCGGAACAGATATTTTGCTCATGTAAGGTATTAGTCCGCCATAGGCTGAATCACCTAGAACAGGTCCATCTCACACCTGCTGAGGTGTAAAATTCAACCGTCAGGAAAATTTTAGGCTTCATCAGAAGTCTAGGGTTAGAGGACCAAAGCTAGATAAGGGTAATCACAATAGGTCTTCTAGGTCGCAGTGATCGAGAGGTCTCCCAGCCTATACGGCCCATCTATAATCTATCTGGTAATTGTTTGTTACTTGTACCATTAGAATGGCATTCCTCTGAACGTGTGGCAACATTGCAAAAGTTATTGATACTTCCAGTGTTTGTGATCACGCCGAATGCAAACGATTGGGTTGGGTAATAATTTACAAAAGTTTCAGACGAAGCTCAGTATCTTCCAGAACATTTTTTTTCGACAAAAATGTATCATTTCAATTCGTTTTGTTTCTTCGTCCCTCATCCATTTCATTTAATGCCGCCAATTTCGGAAATATCCTGTAGATGTTAAGCGTTACCCACGACTTCGTCCTATTCTGTGCTTGGCATTATGATGCGGTCTATACTTCGGGAAGTGAAAATGTGACTGATCTGGATGGTTTACCATGTTAACGGATATTGATATTAACTAGGATAAAGTCTACACGTGCGTAACAAACGAAGTGAATGCGGATCTGGATCTCTGACTCTGATACACTTCCCCATATGCACTTTTGCGAAAATCGTAAATGATAGGGCTTATAGAGTGAACCAAAATAATGTTAGTATAGGTACTTCATTGAAAAATAAGTCTATCGCACTTCTCCAAGCATCATTACCAAACTCATACATGGTGTTACTATAGCTACTATACTATAATTATATACCTATACTAGTTGAGCAGAGAAAAATCCAGTAAATCTCAAAATCCGACTCTGTCTCTGAAAATGATTGTAAACAATTATATATTTCAGGAAAGGCCATACCTACTTGAGCAAAAAAAAAGCGATAAGAATATCTTCCTCGCCGAAAATTTTAAAGATAAATAGGGCATGGAGGGTGTCTGAAAAATGTTACTTCTCAATTCCATCAGCCACCATTTCAAAACCCAAAGGCTAAAAATTCTGCTCATCGATATTTTCTTCGAATTCATTTGTATTTCGCTTTTTCTTCAGGCAATTACTATTTCATCATGTTCTTATAATTATGTAGAATGTTTTGAAAAGAAACATTCTCAGATATATTTATGAACACAAAAAAATGGATATAATTATATATATGAAGAAATACATTGAGAATTTGCATTCTCCATGTGATGAAAATATCAATTCTCTCTGGTTTATTCAAGTTTATTCAACAGAAAACAACTACTTTCCTGGCTATATGCCACGAAAATATTGAATTACATCTATTGAACACACACGATAAGAATTTGAAAACAAAATCTTCTGAAGTAGAGAATTTGCATTCTCCTTCATATAAAAGATATGCATATAATATGATTCTGAATATTCAACAGAAAACAACTACTTTCCTGGCTATTTGCCACGTCGAGCATCGAATTATATCTGTTGAATATAAAAAAAAAAGAGAGCATGATAAATCAAAATCCTTGAACGATGGAAACTTGTTATTTTTATAGACCTCAATCGCAAATTCGTGATAAGGTTTTTCTCAATTCGGAATTTCTTTCCACGTCCTGTATGATGAATGTCAATTAATCATACATTTAAAAAAAAAATGTAGAATGTTATTTTTCTTCGAAATGAAATCATTGATAATCCTGATGTGATAGAATGTTCACTTTGGAAAAATCTAATCTTCTATTTAAAAGAATTTGACCTTCAATCCGAAAAATTTTCGCCTGCGTCGCATTTTCGGCTGTGCAACAAGTTCCTTCTCCCTGGTAAACACTAAAATGACGCTTCTGGCTAAACTATACCACCAACTATACTAATTACTGAATTAATTCGAAAATTTGTCGAATAAGAAGTAGGTAGGTAGGTAGGTAGTCATGAGGACGCCACTTTATATGCAAACATGGCCGTAAATATTTAATTATTTCCTCGGTTAGGTTAATTGCACGTAGGCGCATTTATTTCGGGCCACTGACGACTTGAGCATATTACCTTGCATTATTAAGTCGAGCAGCTTTTCCTCGGAATTTCCTCTTGTTTGTTTTCTTGCGCACTGACTTTCCTTCCGCCTCGAAGGGATACGTATACATTTCCCAAAGTATGAATAATTTGGGTCGCACAAATTATAATATATCCATTCGAAATTCCTTACTCTATGCGGTCCTACATATATAGGTAAATTTAGTCAATCTATGTTCAATATTATGATATGAATATTAATTGAATTATGAATCTCGACGAACAATTTTGTGATAATTTTTCAATTTTTCATAAATTCAGAAATTCTCTATACAGTGCTTATCATCAATGTCCACCTCTTTTATATTTCGAAAGGGTCAACTGAAAGAATTCATACTTGAAGTTATGAAATTGATGCATCAATACTATATTTTGGAGTAAAATTGACAAATAAAAATTCCAATATGGCGACTGGGCGCCATCTGGGAAAAAATTAAATGAAAAGGGGGGTCTTGTAACACATAATTTCGAAGCTCCTGGCGAAAACTTCAGAACCCTAGAATAAATACTAAACAAAATGCCGGAACATTTAATAGTTGATTATTCCAGATTATTCGGGATTTTAAAATATCAATATTATTTCAATAGACGTGTAGTAAGGACAAATCAGATGATTTGCCCCAAAATGTCACTGCGTTTAAATAATTTTCCTATCAGAGAGCCTGAAAGAACAATTCACTACAAGCTTGTCAGTGGCAATTTGTATTGAAAAAGGTTTTGAGAAGAGAAATAAAGGTATATATAGAAAAATATCGACTTTTTACTTATCTTTGGACGTTTCGGGAACGAATCTGCTGTTCAATATAAAAATTGGATTTTTGTATGGCAAATTCGTATTTTTCTTGGCACTTCTCAGTTCTGTGACAATTGGTGACGTTGATGATGCTAAATTCAAGATTGATTAATGAAAACAACCTGTAACTCATTTGATTGCCAACGCCACCAATTATTGTCACTGAAAAGTGAAAACTGAGAAGTGTCAAGAAATATACGAATTTGCCTACAAAAATCAATTTTTTATGTTGAAAACGGGAGAAGATGAGTAACAAGTCGATATTTTTTCTATATACCTTTATTTCTCTTTTCCAAACCTTTTTCAATACAAATTGTCACTGACAAGCTAGTATGAATTTTTATTTAAGGCTCTCTAATAGGAAAATTCTTTAAACGCAGTGACATTTTGAGGCAAATCATCTGGCCGTCGAGGTCCTACAGAATGGCCATCTCGCTCGCCAGATTTGACACCTTTAGACGTTTGTTTATGGGGCTATTTGGAGCAAATTGTGAACGAAACTGCACCTGCTCCAATATTGGATATACGAGAAGAAAGATAAATATTTGTTGAAATATCGACGTAACTGTATTCGAAATTGTTCAACGTGAAATATCGGACAAGCTGTTCTTATGGCAAGAAGTTCAAGGCAACCATTTCGAGCATCTTCTGAACTGAACTCAACTTATTTCCTCAAATTATTTAGTAAACGTCGATGTATTCAGGCAATTATTAAATATTCTGTCACATTTCATAGTAGTTGAAGATATACTGACTTTCCACCTTTCCATAAAAATGTTTGCTCAGATGGCACCCAGTCGCCATCATGAAATTTCAATCTAATAATCAAAATATAAAATTCGTGCATCAATTTCACTAACCGAAGTTTCAATTTTTTCAGATGACCCATTCAAGCTCATGCATTGAACCTTCACTGTATAATAATTATTTTTCTATTCCGAACCGTTACAAACCTTATAAACAAGACTTCAAAAGTAAAATAGCAAATACTAAATAGTAATCAAATTACAAATGGGCATTCACCCACCTAGGTACCTACCTCGCATTAGGTATAACTGCTATAAAGATATTTGATATTAAACTTAGTCGATTCATAATTATTTTATGAAAAAGAATGCGAATAACACAAAAAATAACAAAATAGGAGTAGGTCACAAATCGTCGGTTTAAAATATATAGGTTTGAAACATTTTACTTCAATAACCTATAATACCAACAATTCCCCAATTTCCCAAAAAGAAAATTATATGAATGAATACACAAGTCAACATAGAAACAGTTTATCTATCATGATTGTAATATACGCATATACTGTGTCTATTACAAATGACTCGATTCCATTGTGACAACAAAAATGCCATAATTCAATCGAAAAATGATACCGTATGTTTATTTTGGAGTAACATTAGTGCGATAATGAATGGCCATTTGATGTAATACACTCCCAGAATTAATAACGTAACACAATTCGATTTCACGCAAGGAACGATTACACTCGCATTCAGAAGTTATGAGCTCTGCATGGTTCGACAATCGACCGACGAAACAAAAAGCTTCTTCGTTTGAAAACCAGAATAACTGTAATTATTTCAGCACCCCTGTTCAACTGATCATGCGTGAAGCTGTGAATTTGTGTTAACAATATTTGTCAAATGAAGCCCACAAGCCATACTGAACATATCAGTTCCATACTCTGATGTATATTGATATTTGAATGAATGCCCATAAATGTCATTTACTCGAAGTCAATTCTATCTGTGCTTCTGATAGCAAAGCCAGACATCAAAAGACCGTTTCTTGTCGATTAGAAAGAACCATAATGACAAAGAAACGGTAATATTGTCAGTGTAATTTCTCACATACCACATTATTTGGTGGAGGATCTTTGATGGTCTGGGGCGGTATTTCTTTGACTGGTCGCAGGGAACTTGTGATCGTAAATGGAAGCCTTACAGCTGAAAGGTATATATTGGAGATTTTAGAACCACATGTAATGCCATTTGCGCCTTATATAGGGCAAGACTTGTTGTTGATGCAAGATAATGTCAGGCCTCACGTCGCCCGAGTTGTGAGCAATTATCTAGAGGAAGTCGGTATCGCTACCATGGTATAGCCAGCACGTAGCACGGATTTGAACCCCATTGAGAATCTATGGGATATTCTTGGAAGAAGATTACATGAGGAACCTAACTTGAATACTTTGGAAGACGTTCGGCAGAGACTAATTCAAATATGGGAAGACCTTGACCAAAATGACATAAGGTCTCTTATTTTAAGTAATAGCCGTCTTTGTCAAGAAGATATTCGTGCCAGAGGCGGAAATACTCGCTACTAACACTATTTCACAATTTGTTTCTTTGCATAGTGTTTCGTTTTTTCGTTGTTAGATTTGGATGTTAATTTTCCATATAATCATATGTTATGCTTTGAATTGGTGTTTATGGAGTTATAGGAAAGATAATGGAGTGAATCCAAGGAAGAAATGTTGAAAAAAGATGATACTGAAGTGTAATTGCAATTCTAACTTGATAATGTAACTGTTGCACTCCACAGGGTATTACAAACTTTTTGAAAAAAAAACGCTGTGTATTTGCATAATCCAAACTTCAATTTTGCTCTGAGACAAAATAACATTTAACTCATTTCAAGAATATATTTTGTTGTGCATATCTGATACTATTATCACGCCTAATCCAACATTTTTTTTTATCGATGAACACCCAAAGGGCATGATTTTTGATCACTTCGAATAAATGAATGAATGAAATACATTAATTTGGCTTTTCATCGATTGAGTACACCTCCTACTTTGAGTTACCAGGGACTACTTCCAAATAAATATTTTTTGCCATTTAATACCTAAGACTCCCTATTTTCTTCAGCGAGTGTACAGCATTTGATAGCATTTCGATTAATATGAGAGAGAGACCAGATGATGCTGATGGCAGTTCTTATATATACCTGCTGTTTATCACTGCCAGATTCATTACGGGATGAGAAATTTTATTAAATCGAGCTAGGTAGGTATCACGCTAGATTACGCATCCTGCTTGGTATTACGGCGAGGCGAGCACGGCAGCAGCAGGATGGGATTTTAAATGATATCGATGCAGGAAATGCGATTTATGCAGGGGAGCGGAGAACACACCGCATTATCTAGATCGGGAAACGTTGATTGCCATGTGCATGTTGATGACGTTGTCGATTTTTTTCTTCTCTATCTATATTATTTTTGCTCGAAATGAAATTTTAGGTGTTTTTTTCCTGTTACAAAGAAGACTGTGAAATTAGGTACAATGATGTAGCTTGCAAAACAGTGTCGTCTTAATTGGTCAGTATTGATTGAAAAAATTGAATGATGGGCCAAAGTATATAGTCATGACTGGAGGAAACTTTCCAACTATTAGTTTTTCTTACGATCGTGCGGAAAAGTCACTTTTTCAACGGCTATAACACAAGATTGCTCTTGTTTTACTGTGTTCGAAACATTACTAAGGTACTTTGTATGTCATCAATTTTATTTCCGTATATATTTGATATCACAATCACTCCATTGTGTTATTAGTTGAAAACAAAACTCATCGCCCATGGAATGTCAGATTTCAAGCAATGACAGCTCTGTCTAATAGATGAGCATTACTTGTCAGGAAATCAGATGGCTACAAGACGAAGAAATCGAAAATGCCGCTGTTATCTATTATAGCCGTGGAAAAATTATAGTGTATAACTTGCACATAATGCTAATTTCCTACTCGAATGATTGCAGCATTCGCCTATGGCTCATGCTGCACTATCATTCCGTGCTCGTTAAACAATATACTATATTTCCGCACGATTTTTCGTTTTGAAAGTTGTACTTTTCCGTACGATTTCACTTCTCGCACAATGTTCACTTTTCCACACGATTTTATTGGAGGCATAACACGAGAGCTCAGATCTAGCCGGATATTTTTTGTGGTTATTTTAGAATACTTACTTTCATTAGCAATTCAACGAGAAGTGTTCAGAAAAAAATAACGGGAACCACATTGTTTCCAACGCGTATTTATTCTTTATATAATCTTCCCCATTATGTTTCACTAGAGTGAAAATAGAAACGGTCGCCGTATCAGAAACGAAATGATAGTATATGCGCACAGGTGTAAAATATTATCACATCGATTCTCCCGTTTTAACATTCATATTTGGACTGAGCGATCCAACTGTTTTGCGTCGATATGATGAATATGATGATTATAATGATGAATTGAGGTATACACACTAATAGGGTGCTACTACTCCCATATATAGATGTATATCTTCAAAACAAAATTATTTCATCGTTTTTGAAAATTTATTTTCAGCAGTATATTCAAAATGAACAGAGTAAACATACCTACCCTGTTTCAGAATTTGTATCTCAAAACTCACCATGGAAACCACCCCCGAATAGCTGAACATTATGTAAAAATCATCGTTTATGGAAATTACTTCCTCAAAATACATATATTAAAAAAGAAGAGAGAAAACATACCTATATACACTGTTTCAGAATTTGTATCTCAAACCGAATAGCTGAACATTATGTAAAAATCATCGTTTATGGAAATTTCTTTCTCACAATATAATCAGAACGAGTAATTTGTATCTCAAAACTCACCCTGGAAACCACCCCTTAAGTATTGTTTTTCAATCATTAAGTATTTAATTGAAATGAAAAATGAATGATATACGAATGATAATTTTCGTTCGACTTGTTCCTACAACTACACTATAAAATTGTGGAGGGTCGAAATACAGGGTGTCCCAACTCTTCAACGAGGAACAAATTTTGTTTCGTTCCAACGGAACGGAGGTCATCAGGTAACACTATTGTATAGTCGTCTTCAGAGATCATGTCGTTGGACGGTGTCAGCGCTCTCATTGCAGGAGTTAATGAGAATGTTATCATTGTCCATGTGCGACATGTTTTCTGAAGATGACTGTACATATAGAATATCATACTTTGAGAGCCGGTTGCAAATTTCGACCGTCATCTGATAACAAAATGATATACAGTGTGTCCCAGCTAGAACTTGTCACCCCCCTAATCTCCGATGTAGTAGAAAAATTGAAAATCGCTCGGACAGATCGATTTCAATTTGGCGAGGGACACATTTTCCTGCAATTATCATATTCCAAAGTTGAAACCTTCAACCGTAACGGGCATCAACTTTCGATTTTCAAATAGAACACCCTGTATTTCATTGCATTTTTAGATTAATCCTGAAGAGCTGCTTTCATCAATGTATCACACATGGGGTCTATCGAAAATGATTACAGAGATATAGGGTGTTCAAAATCGAGATTTTCAAACTTTAGGATTTTTTTGTGTCGAAACTATTCATTATCGGTCAAAACGGCTTTCATGTCCCTTTTGATTTACCATCTACTGACATTTAATTGGTACAAATACAGGGTGGTTCAAGATTCATTCCCGCTAGACACCCAGTGTGATATTGATGAAAACAGCTCTTCAGGGAGAATCTAAAAATGCAATGAAATCCAGGGCGTTCTATTTGAAAATCGAAAGTTGATGCCCGTTACGCTTCAAGGTTTCAACTTTGGAATATGCTTATTGTAGGAAAATGTGTCCCTGGCCAAACTGAAATCGATCTGTCCGAGCGATTTTCAATTTTTTTACTACATCGGATATTAGGGGGGTGACAAGTTCTAGCTGGGACACACTGTATATCATTTCGTTATCAGATGAGGGTCGAAATTTGCAGCCGGCTCTTGGAGTATGATATTTTATATGTACAACAATAGTGTTACCTGATGACTTCCGTTGGATCGAAACAAAATTTTTTCCTCGTTGAAGAGTTGGGACACCCTGTATTTCGACCCTCCACAATTTTATAGTGTAGTTGTAGGAACAAGTCGAACGAAAATTATTAGATTCATTCTTCATTTCCATTGGGAAAACAATACTCCCCACACATCACGTTGTATATAAATATAAATGACGTTTTCAATATCCAAGAAACAAGTTCGACAAAATAAATCCTCAATAGCCTTCTGGAGGGCATATTTTATGTTCCTTGAAAAAACCATATTATCCTTTTTTCAAGTTTTACTGATTCTACAAATATTTTATATTGGTACTTGGTCACCATGTTTATTTGTATCGTCCTGAAAACCTTCATACTTTTCTTTTGATACTCTGTTATTTACGTCCGATTGATGGAATGTTTCATGAAAAAAGTGGGTACTGTTTATCGTATCGAGATCGAGAAAAAAATTGTGAATCATTCGATAACAGAACACTGTTCTGAGAACAGTCGAATATATTATCAGTATATCGTTTACTATACGCAAGTGTGTATGTGTGTGAAGTGAAAACTGACTGTTAGATTTTTTAAATTTGAATTTTTGAACATTGAAAAGTGTACTCAAAGTGAGGAAAGGATGCCGGTGAGTTGATATCAATGCTTTTAGATCAAATTCGACACCAATTCTTATGGTTTTCATCTCGGTGTTCATAATTATATTAACAAGAGTTCCGGATCTTATAAAGATTCTGATTTTTAGCTGGAAATTTCAATTTTCTTTCCAAAATTTCAACTTCAGAGTGAAACATTCGCTTTTTATATCGAAATCTCAACTTTTATCTCGAATGTTTCGACTTTTATTAGCAAAATTCCTACTTTTTCCAAATTTCGAAATTTTATTTGAATGTGAATTTCTAGAACACAACATCGAGTTCAAAAATCTATTGGCCAATAATAGTAATTCTACAGTGTGTGATCCTATGATGGGATATTTCAAAAAAAAGTTTCATTCCCTTCACCATTTTTGGTAAAACTGCATTTATCATGCGATATTTTTTTTTTCGAAAATATCTTCTGGTACCTACGTATTCTTGTCTGAAAAACACGATTTTGATAATCAAAATGTGAACAAACCACTATTTATACAGATATTTCAAGAAAAAGTTCGAAATTTCGCCTTCTTTCTCCCCTTTTGTTGGATGCATTTACAGCTACTTGCTCTTCTTATTTTGTCATTGGACACTTTATAAACTCATGATGTACAGGGTGATTCGCCATAAATGCCCCCCCCCCCTCTAGCTCACTTATTTTTGAATCTATCTAAAAATTTGAAAAATCATCTGAAATGATTTTTCAGTAATTTTTTTCCCGTTGCATCAGAAAATACAGGGTGCTCGGATCAAACGATCTACAGAGTACTACTTCTTTTCGAATGGAACACCCTGTATTTCATTGTATTTTTATATTCTCCCTGAAGAGCTGATTTTATCAATGTATCACACTTGGAGTCTAGCGGGAATGATTACAGAGATATGGGGTGTTCAAAATCGAGATTTTTCAACTTTAGGATTTTTTTGTGTCAAAACTATTCATCATTGGTCAAAACGGCTTCAATGTTCCTGTCTCAACTTTTGATTTACTATCTACTGACATTCAATTGGAACATATGATTCAAGATTCAGAATTCTGACCACCCTGTATCTGTTCCAATTAATAAATGTCAGTAGATAGTGAATCAAAAGAGAGATACGGACATGAAAGCCGTTTTGACCAATAATGAATAGTTTCAACACAAAAAAATCCTAAAGTTGAAAAATCTCGATTTTGAACTCCCTATATCTCTGTAATCATTCCCGCTAGACCCCAAATGTGATATATTGATGAAATCAACTCTTCAGGGAGAATATAAAAATACAATGAAATACAGGGTGTTCCATTTGAAAAAATCAAGTAGTACTTGGTCCGAGCACCCTGTATTTTCTGATGCAACGGGAAAAAAATTTCAAATTTTCAAATCGGTTCAATAATAAGTGAGCTAAAGGGGGGGACATTTATGGTGAATCACCCTGTACTTCAATGACACATTTGAAGATAGGAAATTCAACAGGAAATATGATTTTTTTTCTGTAACGGGAAAAAAGTTTTGGCATGGTCATGAACCATGTGTATTTGTATCGTCCTGAAAATCATCAAAGTTTAGTTTTGACACCCTGTTACGTCCGATTGATGGAATGTGGCATAAAAAAAGTGAAGATTGTTTATCGTTTCGAAAAAAGCCGGCATAAAGTTGTGAATCATTCGGTTTGCCTGTTAGGCTGGAATTTGTATATCAGTTGAACGTTTACTACGCCGTTGTTTGTGTGTTTGTGTAAAAACTGATTCTTCCATTGTTTCCAGAAATTTGGTTTTTCGAACATTGAAAAGTGTATCCAATGTGAGGATAGGATGTCGGTGAGTTGATTTCACTGTTTTGAATCAAATTCTATGTTTTTTTGTTTCAAATTCAGACATTATTCAATCACAATCATGATGATTTCAATCACAATAGGGGTCTATTTCAATTCTCTACAAATGAATAGAACTGCCACAGGCCTTTTTTTCTACGGCTATGATATAAAATTGCGGTAATTTTGCACTTATCATGCGATGGGTTTTTTTTCCGAATTTTTTTTTGGTACTTACGAATTTTTGTCTGAAAAACACGAATTTGATAATGAAAATGTGAACAAACCATTATTTATTAAGATATTTCACTATAAAGTTACAAATTTCAAGTTTTTTCCGCCTGTCTTTGGATTGCATTTAAAACAAGACAGACAATTTATACATATCACACAATGTTGGACACATTTTTTTTATCATATGATTTTCTTGTGATTTATCCATGTTTAGTGAAAAGAAGGAAGAATATCATTTGAAATAATGGCGTGTGTAAGGTCATTCCAAAGCAATCTATTGACATTTGACATCTCGTATTTGAAGGCAATCCAAATATGGATTAAATGGGCGTCATCTGGTATGCTTGCTCACTAAATAGGAAAAACTCGCCATGAAAATGATATTTCCTGTTGAATTTTCTATCTTGAAATGTGTCATTGAAGTACATCATGAGTATATAAAGTGTCCAATGACAAAATAAAAAGAACAAGTACCTGTAAATGCATCCAACACAAGGGGGAAAAGAAGGCAAAATTTCGAACTTTTTCTTGAAATATCTCGATAAACAGTGGTTTGTTCACATTTTCATTATCAAATTCGTGTTTTTCAGACAAAAATACTCAAGTACCAAAAAAATTTTCGAAAAAAAAAACCATCGCATGATAAGTGCAAAATTACCAAAATCGCTCCTGTTTTACTGTGTTCGATACATCAATGAGGTACAGGGTGATTCGCCATAAATGTCCCCCCTCTAGCTCAGTTATCTTTGAACCGATTGCAAAATTTCAAATATCATCTAAAATTAATTTCGATAGTTTTTTCCGCTACATCAGAAAATACAAGGTGCTCGAAACAAACGATCTACAGGGTACTATTTGATTTTTTTTAATGGAACACCCTATTTCTCATTGTGTTTTTAGATTCTCCCTGGAGAGCTGATTTCATCATCATCATTCGGGGTCTAGCGAAAATGATTACAGAGATATAGGGTGTTCAAAATCGAGATTTTTCAACTTTAGGATTTTTCTGTGACGAAACTATTCATTATCGGTCAAAACGACTTTCATGTCCGAATCTTAACTTTTGATTTACTATCTACTGACATTTGATAATTGGAACAGATACAGGGTGATCAGAATTTTGAATCTTGAAACACTGTATATGTTCCAATTAAATGTCAGTAGATAGTAAATCCAAAGTTGAGATAGGGACATAGGAGCCGTTTTGACCAATAATGAATAGTTTCGACACAAAAAAATCCTAAAGTTGAAAAATCTCGACTTTGAACACCCTATATCTCTGTAATCATTTCCGCTAGACCCCAAGTGTGAATAATTGATGAAATCAGCTCTTCAGGGAGAATCTGAAAATACAATGAAATACAGGGTGTTCCCTTTGAAAAAAACAAGTAGTACTCTGTCGATCGTTTGTTCCGAGCACCCTGTATTTTCTGATGCAACCTCGGATGCAACGGAAAAAAATTCTAAAAATCATTTTTGATGATTTTTAAAATTTTCAAATCGGTACAATAATAAGTGAGCTAGAAGGGGGAACATTTATGGTGAATCACCCTGTACTTTGTACGTCATCATTATATACAAGGTGATTCATTAAGAATGGGAAATCTCTGAACTACAGGTTTTGAATAACCACATATGTTATACTATTTCGGAATCTGTATTAAATGAGCAACTTTTTCTTATGATTGGTTTTCTTTGTGGGGTAGTTTTTAAATCTGCCAGCTACTGTGTTGAATTTTGTGGAAATCTTATCGTTTTTGAAGTTTTTACATTCGAAAATATACATGATTAACATATCACATTCAGTAGATTACAGCCAACGTATGACGTATGACATATGACATTCGACAGATGACAGCTCACATATGTACAGTGTGACCCACTTACCATGCTCACCATGGGTATCTTTTTAACGGTGAGAGATACGAGGTCGGTTGAATGACACCAAATGTGGAGTTTGTCGAGGCCGACTATAATGTGAAAAAATATTTTGATAAAATCTATTCGTTTTTGTTTTATACGCAAAAAACAGATTTTGATCATTTTCATGTCTCCTCCGTAACTTCTTTATTCATGAAAATATCCAAATAGGAATTTCACATTCTCATGGCAGTTTTTCAAAGTGATTTCGAAAAAAATATGAAATTCATACCAACTCTTCTAGAATTCGAGATATCAGCACCAACTTTAGTTTTTCAAATGTTGGTCATAGCTCACTATGGCTTAGTTACAAATAACTTTTCTTTTCTTATCTTTCAGATGATATGTCGCAGTAATAGTTTTGTGTTGATAACAACGGAGTTATCGTCATTTATACAAAAACAAAAAATTATTCGGAAGCCGCCATCTTGAATTTATGAATTTTAACAAAAAAATCATGATCTCCGACCTCAAAAACCCCCACTTACCAATTTCGAATGGAATCGGACCAAATCTTGTCCGCCATCTTGGAGCAGCAATTTTTTTTAATTTCAACAAAAATTCCATAACTCCGATTTACTTGAAATTTAGCAAATGTCCATAATTTCGGTGACAATACATTATGGAATTTTTGTTGAAATTTAAAAAAATGGCTGCTCCAAGATGGCGGACAAGATTTGGTCCGATTCCATTCAAAATTGGTGAGTGGGGGTTTTTGAGTTCGGAGATCATGATTTCTTTGTTAAAATTCATAATTTCAAGATGGCGGCTTCCGAATAATTTTTTGTTTTTGTATAAATGACGATAACTCCGTTGTTATCAACACAAAACTATTACTGCGACACATCATCTGAAAGAGAAAAAAAAGTTATTTGTAACTAAGTCATAGTGAGCTATGACCTACATTTGAAAAACTGAAGTTGGTGATGATATCTCAAATTCTAGAAGAGTTGGTATAAATTCCATATTTTTTTCGAAATCACTTTGAAAAACTGCCATGAGAATATGAAACTCCTATTTGGATATTTTCATAAATAAAGAAGTTACGGAGGAGACATGAAAATGATCAAAATCTGTTTTTTGCGTATACAACAAAAACGAATAGATTTCATCAAAATATTTCTTCACATTATAGTTGGCCTTGACAAACTCCACATTTGGTGTCATTTAACCGACCTCGTATCTCTCACCGTTAAAAAGATACCCATGGTGAGCATGGTAAGTGGGACACACTGTATAATACAGAATGATATTTTGAAATTTTCCCACCCTCAATATCTTCCTTGCAGTGAATAATATGAGCAATCGAAAAAACAGGTCGATTTTATTTTTGAACGGGACACTTGAAATGATTAGTTTTAGCCCTGTTGGTTCAACCCCCTAGGAGGAGTTGATGTTACCCTTATAATCTCAAATGAGGAGGGGGTCAAGTGGCACATCATTTTGAAGGACGTTCAATTCTATTTCTCTAGTTAATCATTTTCTGTCGAGCAGTTTCCGAAAAAAAAAATGATATCTTCCTATCAGTAAATTTGTTTTTATCGCTTGGAGCGCACGAAAGGAAATCCCAATAATGATCAAAGAACATCGTGCGTTCCTAGGGAGAATAGGGACAGGAGGTAGGTATTGGATTTTTTTTTGAACTTCTGGAGATTATAATATATGTTGTTGGGAATACTTCCTCAGGCAATGATATGATAAATCAAAAAAACACGTCAATTCCATTTCTGAGGAAGACACTTAAAATGCATATTTTTAACTCCTCCTAGTTCAACCCCCTAGGAGGGGTAGATGTTATCCTTAAAACCTAATATGGAAAGGGAGGTCAAGATGCACATCATTTTGAAGGGCGTTCAAGTCTCTTTTCAATAATCATATATACCCTAGTTTTTCAGTTTTTGATGAACAGTTACCAAAAAATGCCGTTCTTAACTTACAGAAGTAATTCGAACATGCCTGCACTGATATCTCGACTGATATGCATGGTTTTCAGATTGGTATTATTGTATTGACCCTTTTAGTCCAAATAGTAGGAAGATTTTGAATGCATTTCAGTGCAGGCATGTTCCAATTACTTCTGTAAGTTTTGAACGGCATTTTTCGGAAACTGCTCATCAAAAAATCATAAACTAGTGTACTGTTGGAAAGGAGATTGAACGCCCTTCAAAATGATGTGCCACTTGCCCTCCCTTTCCATTTGAGATTCTAAGGGTAACATCTACCCCTTCTAGGGAGTTGAACCAAGAGGGCTAAAAATATACATTTGAAGTGTCTCCCTTGACATTGAAATTGATCAATATTTTCGATTTCTATTTTTTTTTACTGGAAGGAAGATATTAAGGGTGGAAAGTTTGCTAAATGACAGGGCAGTTTTCGGAAACTGCTCAACAGAAAATTATGAAAAAGGAAAGCTCAAAGTCATCTCTACTACTTTATTAATGATATAAATCAATCAAAGGGAAATGTTTCGGTGTTATAAAAGTCCATCTTCAGCCGTTTTTAGAAGTTACTATAAGCAAAGGCAAGTGTCCCCCTTGAAAATGGAATTGACCTTTCTACTCGATTTTTCATATTATTTACTGGAAGGAAGATATTGAGAGTGCGAAATTTTTAAAATTTCACCCTGTATATGCCGTTAACGAAACGTCCGGTGCTCATTGGAACTAAACGCTCTGGTTCAACTAACGTTTGACGTATGACATTCATCAACTGACGTATACCACGCGACCTTCCGGTACTCGTCGAAAGCAGGCACTCAAGTCGTCGAAATGGCTAACGGTTCATAATGGCGCTCAAATGACGATACGTATGATGTTTGACAGATGTTGTATACCACTCGACCTTCTGTTGCATGATCGTTGCAAGCAGACACTCAGGGTCGTCATAACCTACGAATTTGAACCAGAATGGCTATCGATTCGAAATGACACTCAACTGACGATACGTATGATGTTTGACAGATGACGTATGCCACGTGACCTTCTGGTGCTTGTCGGAAGAAACACTCAGGGTCGACACAACCTACGAATTTCAATCGAAATGGCTATCGATTCAAAATGGCGCTCAACAGATATCATGTGCGACATTTGGCCTATTATTTATTGCTTAACCGATAGCGAACGCCCATATTCAGCGCAGCCAATGTATACTACATATACTTCTGGTACCATTAACCTCGGCTAAACAGATATCAAGGTTCAAAACATAGCCTACGAATTTCAATCGAAATGGCTACCGATTCGAAATAGCTACCAATTCAAAATTGCGCTTAACTGACGATACATATCATGTTTGACAAATGACGTATGCCACGTAACCTTCCGACTCAGGTCCAACATTACCTATGAATTTCAATAAAATGGCCAGCGATTCAAAATGGCGCTCAAATTAGGTGAAACAGTCGCGATTACGATTTCCTGTATCGACGATATATTTCCGCGGTGTGTGATTAAAGTCCGAATAACAATATTTCTCTCTATAGGAGTATTATTTCAATCTTCGTTTGTGTTATGTGATTCTGTATGTGTTTTCATTGCCAAAAAACCTGTGTGTGTGTGTGTGTGAAAAGTGCATGGAAAAACTAGATACTGGAGCGGCTATTACTGCATAGATGGACGCTACTCGCTCATTTCTGGATATAGCTGTTTTTCAATGAAATTGGTAAGTTGCTTAGTTTTCTACTTTTCAGCCGAAAAAGGCATCAGTCTTGGATAGGTAGATATTATTTGAATGGGCACGAAAAACTATAGTTATTCAAAAGCATTCAGCAGCGATTTCATTTCAGTACATCAAAATTATTGTACTTATAGGTAGAATTACAGAAAATCATTGAACTGAGTTGAGCAATTTCAAAAATGCTCAGCATGAATTTTGGAGAACAAAAACAACAGTGGCCAGTTCACAACATCACCAAAAATAAGCGAAAATTTTCAAGAAATCTGTGTATAATCATAACTTGAAGGCGTTTCGTAAAACATTAGGATTTTTTTTATATTCTTCTAGAGTTCCGCTAACAACAGAAATTTCATTTTATTTACATACAGGGTGTTTCGTGGAACATTTGGATTTCCAGTTTTACATTTAGTCAGATTTCAGCTAGCGAAAAAACCATCCATCCAAAGTAGGATTTTATTCAGATATAGAGTGTTTCGTGAAACTTTAGGATTTCCAGTTTTATATACTTCTTGATTTCAGCTACCAAAAAAGCATACATCATCTGAAATAGTATTTTATTCAAGTACAAAATATTTCTCTAGAGTTCCGCTAACAACAGAAATTGAATTTTATTTAGGTGTTTCGTTAAACATTTGGATTTCCTGTTTTATAATTTCCTTGATTTCAGGTAACGAAAAAAGCATACATCTGAAATAGGGTTTTATTTAGATACATAGTGTTTCGTGAAACATTAGGATTTCCAGTTTTATATTTTGCTAGATTTCAGCTAACGAATAAAGCTACTGAACTAGTATTGCATCCAAATACAAGCTGTTTTTCTAGAGTTCCGCTAATAACAGAAATTGAAGTTTATTCAATACAATTTCGTGAAAAATGTGGGAATTCTTCAGTTTTATATTTTGCTAAATTTCCAGCTACCAAAGGAAGTAGGAATTTTAAGTCCATTCAGAGTTGTCGCTGTCGTAGATACAGAGTGAATAAAAACAAAAGTTTTCAAACGATAGTTCGTTTGTTAAAACTGACATATTTAGTGTTCTTATTTCGCCATGATGTTATGAAAACAAGTCAAAAGTAGGATTTGAGAGTGTTGGACTTTTGTTTCTTTCGGCTTTTGTTTGAAAAGATTTCCAATTCCTAATTATAAAGTATACTGAATATTTCGGCCTAAAAAGATTTTTCAATTAAAAAGTATACAGGATGTTGAGATTTCATTAAAGGTGCTTTAGGAATACCTACTTTTCCACTTTAGAACTTTCGATTGTATGCCTTGATTTCGACCGAAACTGCCAATATATTCAGTAAAGGAATTCAATGGGCGTATAATGGGTCAATGAAAAATATAAATATCTATCGAATATTTAATTGACAGATGAGACATTCACAAGACAATCTATTTTATTTTTTTCTTGAAACAATCTTCACACTATGCTGTGAAAATGTAGGCGCCTATCCCTTTTCTATTGGTGCTGTAGTCTTCGATTACATGATGAACCCCCTCTTTGTGGCAGAAAGAGCAGAAACTAGGTTTGCAGTCACAGCAATTGTATGGTCTACCCCAGACACAGTTTCACATTGCTGAATACGTCTGTACTGTTGGAGAGCTGACGAAATACTGAAGAGCTGTCACACTGACATTACCAGTTGGTATGAATCCTGAAACATAGTATAAAAGGCTTTTTTCTCCACCACCCTCGAGGTAAAACCTTGGTGCGTTTGTTTTTTTTTCCTAGAAAAGCATCCCCCCCCCTATAGGCCTTTACAAAACCACACGCTTTACAAAGTTTAGGTGAATAGTTCAATGAAAAAAGACCCCAACGATCTGGCAAATTAAAGAAGTGTTTCTATTGATTTAGAAATCGATCTTCGTGCAGCTAGAAATAGAACAAACAAAAACTGCCCTGATTTGATATCAACAGTCACCTGTTCTAGAAAGAGGCATCATCTGGCAAATTGATGAAGTGTTTTCTTTTAAATAAGAAATTGATCTTCGTGCAGCTGGAAATAGAACAAACAAAAACTGCTCTGATTTCATATCAACAGTCATCTGTTCTGTAATGAATTATTCCCCTCAAATCTTTCGAGCGTGTGATAGGCCTATTAGGAATGCTTTTCTACGAAAAAAAAAAAGGCGCTAAGGCTTTACCTCGAGGGTGGTGGGGAGAAACAAGCCTTTCATACTATATTTTAGGTCTCATACCAACTGTTAAAGTCAGTGTGACAGCTCTTCAGTATTTCGTCAGCTCTCCAACAGTACAGACGTAATCAGCAATGCCAAACTGTGACTGGGGTAGACCATGCAGTTGCAGTGACTGCAAACCTAGTTTCTGCTCTTTCTGCCACAAAGAGGAGGTTCATCATGTAATCGAAGACTACAGCACCGATAGAAGAGGGGTAGGCGCCTACAGTTTCACAGCATGGTTTGAAGATTATTGTTTCGGGAAAAAAATTAAATAGATTGTTTTGTGATTGTCTCATCTGTCAATTAAATATTTGATAGATATTTACATTTTTCATTGACCCATTACGCCCATTGAATTCCTTTACTAAATATATTGGCAGTTTCGGTCGAAATCAAGGCATACAATCGAAAGTTTCAAAGTGGAAAAGCAGATATTTCTAAAGCACCCTTAGAGAAATCTCAACATTCTGTAAACTTTGTAATTGAAAAACTTTTTTCTAAAGGCCGAAATATTCAGTATACTTTATAATTTGGAATTGAAACTTTTCAAACAAAAGCCGAAACAAACAAAAGTCCAACACTCTCAAATCCTAGTTTTGACTTGTTTTCATAACATTATGGCGAAAGAAGAACACTAAAGATGTCAGTTTTAACAAACGAACCATCGTTTGAAAACTTTTGTTTTTATTCACTCTGTATCTACGACAGCGACAACTCTGAATGGACTTAAAATTCCTACTTCCTTTGGTAGCTGGAAATTTAGCAAAATATAAAACTGAAGAATTCTCACATTTTTCACGAAACACCCTGTATTGAATAAACTTCAATTTCTGTTATTAGCGGTTGGATGCAATACTAGTTCAGTAGCTTTATTCGTTAGCTGAAATCTAGCAAAATATAAAACTGGAAATCCTAATGTTTCACGAAACACTATGTATCTAAATAAAACCCTATTTCAGATGTATGCTTTTTTCGTTAGCTGAAATCAAGGAAATTATAAAACAGGAAATCCAAATGTTTAACGAAACACCTTGTATTTAAATAAAATTCAATTTCTGTTGTTAGCGGAACTCTAGAGAAATATTCTGTACTTGAATAAAATACTATTTCAGATGATGTATGCTTTTTTGGTAGCTGAAATCAAGAAGTATATAAAACTGGAAATCCTAAAGTTTCACGAAACACTCTATATCTGAATAAAATCCTACTTTAGATGGATGGTTTTTTCGCTAGCTGAAATCTGACTAAATGTAAAACTGGAAATCCAAATGTTCCACGAAACACCCTGTATGTAAATAAAATGAAATTTCTGTTGTTAGCGGAACTCTAGAAGAATATAAAAAAAAATCCTAATGTTTTACGAAACGCCTTCAAGTTATGATTATACACAGATTTCTTGAAAATTTTCGCTTATTATTGGTGATGTTGTAAACTGGCCACTGTTGTTTTTGTTCCCCAAAATTCATGCTAAACATTTTTGAAATTGCTCAACTCAGTTCAATGATTTTCTGTAATCCAGACATGTACCTATGAGTACAATAATTTTGATGTACTGAAATGAAATCGCTGCTAAATGCTTTTGAATAACTATAGTTTTTCGTGCCCATTCAAATAATATCTACCTATCCAAGACTGATGCCTTTTTCGGCTGAAAAGCAGAAGACTAAGCAACTCACCAATTTCATTGAAAAACAGCTCTATCCAGAAATGAGCGAGTAGCGTCCATCTATGCAGTAATGGCCGCTCCAGTATCTAGTTTTTCCATGCACTTTCCACACACACAAACAGGTTTTTTGGCAATGAAAACACATACAGAATCACATAACACAAACGAAGATTGAAATAATACTCCTATAGAGAGAAATATTGTTATTCGAACTTTAATCACACACCGCGGAAATATATCGTCGATACAGGAAATCGTAATCGCGACTGTTTCACCTAATTTGAGCGCCATTTTGAATCGCTGGCCATTTTATTGAAATTCATAGGTAATGTTGGACCTGAGTCGGAAGGTTACGTGGCATACGTCATTTGTCAAACATGATATGTATCGTCAGTTAAGCGCAATTTTGAATTGGTAGCTATTTTGAACCGGTAGCCATTTCGATTGAAATTCGTAGGCTATGTTGAACCTTGATATCTGTTTAGCCGAGGTTAATGGTACCAGAAGTATATGTAGTATACATTTGCTGCGCTGAATATGGGCGTTCGCTATCGGTTAAGCAATAAATAATAGGACAAACGTCTCACATGATATCTGTTGAGCGCCATTTTGAATCGATAGCCATTTTGATTAAATTCGTAGGTTGTGTCGTCCCTGAGTGTTTCTTCCGACAAGCACCAGAAGGCCACGTGGCATACGTCATCTGTCAAACATCATACGTATCGTCAGTTGAGTGCCATTTCGAATCGGAAGCCATTTTGGTTCAAATTCGTAGGTTATGGCGACCCTGAGTGTCTCCTTTCAACGATCACCAGAAGGTCGAGTGGTATACAACATCTGTCAAACATCATACGTATCGTCATTTGAGCGCCATTTTGAACCGTTAGCCATTTCGACGGCGTGAGTGCCTGCTTTCGACGAGTACCGGAAGGTCACGTGGTATACGTCAGTTGTTGAATGTCATACGTCAAACGTTAGTTGAACCAGAGCGTTTAGTTTCAATGAGCACCGGAAGCATTATTAACGGCTTATATTATCTATCATATGTGAGCTGTCATCTGTCGAATGTCATATGTCATGCGTCATACGTTTGCTGTAGGTTGAGGTGATGGAGACATAATGGGAGTATACACACTGAATTAAATATCGTGGTAGTGAAGCAACATACCTTGGAAGAGTAGCAATTAAAAAAAAAACGATTGAAGATACCTCAAAAAATTAAATTTCAAACCAATCATTTCTTCACCTTAATTTTCTCACTGAAAAATAGATTGAGGTGATAGAAACATAATGGGAGTATAAGTATACACACTGAATTAGCATATCGTGGTAGTGGAGCAACAAACCTTAGAAGAGTAGCAATTGAAAAAACCTCAAAAAGAAAATTTCAAACCAGTCGATTCTTCACCTTGATTTTCTTACTGAGAAATAGGTTGAGGTGAGAGAAAAATAATAACATCTGACACGCAAATATTTTCAAATCTCTACATACTTACTGATGGAATATCATTTGCTGTTCTGTATTTGACATTTACAATTGTCAAACAGATGCGACGCGCAACACTTGATAAACGAACAGTAAATGCTAGCGTTGCTATGGTAACGTAATTTTTCCGATTTTTTTATATATACCATATGAAACTTCTTTGTTTCACGCATCTGAACAAAATCGATTATCCTCTTTCTGGTTTTGACCAGTTTATAATGCCTATGAATAAACAACCCATTTCAGTAACTTGCCCTTCAAGTGGATGAACTGACTTTTTTGGAGCGTTAATCAGAGATTCTGCCAATTTTGATAAGCTATAGCTGATTGAGAAAGTATTAAGAATCAGTAAAAGCATCACGAGAATGTTCGCCCCATATCACACTCGAAACCAACTTGAAATCAGTCGTTATGAATTCCACACAGCCAATTAAATCGGGCAAATCTCGAATCAGCGTATAATCGGCAAATGTCGCGTAAAAGTATATCGGTGCGAGAATTAGTTGTAATTTGTCATAATAACGAACGGATGAATCCGGCGATTCCGGCGTTGCCCGGACTCGGGAGGTTTGATTATCTCCGGATGATTTGTAGGTCGCAGGAAGAGTGCTAATAATAATTGCTTCCCACCACCGTCGTTGCTGGCGTTTATCAGATCGAATCCCGGAATATTCCGGAGTCTTCGGAATCGCAGGAACGTGGGAACGAGCAACAGCGCGACGATATCAGATCTCCTCAGGACATCCGACCCTTTGTCTTTTCGAAAATAAAGCATCAGTTACTGAAAGAGCTTAGGATTTGGAAATCTTGAATGCTATCAGTTGAAAAATAATCACTGGGTGTATCTAAATGACACTGAAAAATTTCAAGGAGTGATTCCTTGTGATATTTTAGGAAATGAAGTTCATATAAACATGTGTCCTAACTTGCTTTGTTTTCGAGATACAGGGTATTAATATTCCCACGAAAAATCTTTTCTCAATTGTCTTTTCATCAATTCCAATTAAACGTTGTGGCTTTTTTAATAGTAATACGGAGCTTTTTCTAGTGTAATCAGATGCGAAATAATATTGCCAGTGGCGGCACAGTGGGTGAACTTATCGATATTCATGGTGAATGTCATTGTACACCACCGGTTTTTCTGAGTATCATATTTTTATCAGATTGAACTATTGAAATAACAACTTTACTTATTCTCTATGTGATTTTTGTATCTAGCTCAGTTGTTGAGGAAATATTAAGAATTCGATTCAACTCCAAATTTTAATTTAGGTGTTTTCAAGACTTCCATTGAGATTACCCCCAATTAGAAATTTTGGGACTTTCTCAGTCTCCATCCATACTGAATTTTGGCACCATAAAAGCTTATACAGGGGGGTTATGAATAAAAACAATTAATACTTCCAACTTCATCATCCTGTATCTCAAAAACGGAGAAAGTTAGGACACCATGTTGATATCAACTTTATTTGCTATATAATGTCACAAGGAAACACCCCTGGAATTTTTCAGGTGTTATTTAGATACACTGTGTAGATATATGACTGATATCTCGTAGTCTTTAATGAAATCTTCGAAACAAAATCTTGAATCAGATGGTGCCCTCCTGAAAACGTTTTATATTTTTCAATGGAAAAGACCAACCTTTAACGCTTGATTTTTCGTGTTTTCAAGATTATGTCAATATCATTCTAGATTTCGTGGAATAATTCTGGATGAGTCAAACGAATGAGAATTGAAATTTTGAAGTGTTTGTCATGAATCTTCTTATTTAATCCAAGTTTGCTGTGCATGCACTATTTAGATGAAATTCACTGATGTTTTTGACTATTTCAATCCGTACATACAGTGTGACCCACTTCTAATGGAACCACCCCTGTATCTTACGTAATCGTTGGGTAAGGATCCTGAAATTTGTTGGAGCGAGAGATATACCAAAAATGCACTCTATGACCAAGTGGGGTCATCTTCAGTGATATACACTGCTCGCCAACTAACAGCCATGAAACTACCCCAATTTCTGGAAAATTATATTAGGAGTCAAAATAGGTCGAAAATCACTTCAGATTTGGAATCAGGACGCCCAATTTACTAACTATTCAAATTTTTACTGGAAAATTTTCAGTTCGGAAAAATGAAATTTTGTCGCATTTTTTATGGAAGCACCCCCGTATCTCACGTAATTGACTTTATCTTAGGACTTTCTCATCCTCCGGCAAATTTCAGAACCCTACCTCAATAATTACGTGAGATACGGGGGTGCTTCCATGAGAATTTGATTTCTCCGAACTGAAAATTTTCTAGGAAAACTATGAAAAAGTAGTGAATTTGGCGTCCTGATTCCGAATCTGAAGTGATTTCCAACCTATTTTGACTCCTAATATCATTTTTCGAAAATTGGGGTGGTTTCATGGCTGTTGGCGAGCAGTGTATATCACTGAAGATGACCCCACTTGGTCATAGAGTGCATTTTTGGTATATCTCTCGCACCAGCAAATTTCAGGATCCTTACCCAACGATTACGTAAGATACAAGGGTGGTTCCATTAGAAGTGGGTCACACTGTATTGTTAAAATATCCATAATTTCTTACGTGATTATCGATATGAAAACATAGTGAAATGAGATTCTGTATGGATTATTTCTATATTGCTGGGTAATTTTTCGCAGGATGTATTTCATATCTGATCTGAAATAATAATTCATAGGGCTAAAGTTTCATAGCAATAATTTCTATAAAAAATTACCATGATAAAATCGAGCTTCTTACTATAAATTGTGCTTGGATCTATAATCGACGTACTTGATAGTAAAGAGTACAATAATTATAGTGTATTTCACTATAATTTTTTTCTGTGCACCATTAAACAACACCTACATTACTCGTTCGCCGATGTTCTGCAAAAATATTCGCTTCGGCCTACAAAACAGAAGAGTGGAAAATTCCAATAAATCATAAGTGAAACAGGGGGCGGCTTGAGGAGGCGGGGGTCAATTTAGGGGGTGCGAAGGGGTAGAGAGACCATAGTACCGCATCGCGTTCCACCAGTGCCAGCAGCACCGAACCGTAGTAACCGATACAAAGCGCGGGGTAGTAGGCGACCGCCAGTGGCGGCTCGTGCTCCTTCAAACAGGGTAGGCTGAATGGGAAGAGTGTGAAAAATTCTACGAAATAGACTGACGACACTTATAAGGTTCTTGTAAAAACTTCACAAACGATAAGATTTCCACAAAATTCTCAATGAACAATGAACTAGTACCAGTATATCACCTGACGAAGCTACTGTGTTAGCGAAACATGTCGTGTGTTTGAGAATTTTGTGGAAATCTTATCGTTTGTGAAGTTTTCACATTTGCCATGGATTTCCATCAAGTAACGGCCGAGTCAATTCAAAATATAAGGTTCTTGTCCATAGAAAATTCAAAAGAGGCGCTGATATCGTACTAATTTTACCTTATTTTCTATGGCTATCGGACCAAATAACAGCAATCACTTACACTGACGACATAAAAAAATACAGAAATGGTATGAGTAGGTTAATTTTTGATGGTGTTTCATGAAATTCTGATAATGGAGTTTCTATTTCCATTTCAAAGAGAATTCGTACAACGACATCCATCAGAATGAGATGTAAAATATGTAACAAAAACCTTATAGTGCGATTTTCAACTGTTTATATCCATCAAGTTTGGGCAAAACAAAATCACATCAGTGCAACCATCTCAGTAACCTGTCGACAAGCTTCATAAAGGGAGCTAGAGCCCCTTTTTTTATCGCTTGGAGCATATGTTTTCTGTAAAACACCATGTACTTTTATGATTATGCTTTGAATCTCGAAGAAACATGCACAAACAATTTGGGCTAGTTTGAACCCTACTTCTCCCAAATAACCCTAATCTTCTGAGTATGTGCAAAATTTAATCATTTTGTTTATACTGCTTTCGAATATATTGAATGAAAACCATCTTCACGGATTCACCTTCAAGGGACTGAAGCTCCCTTATGAAGTATTTTTCGACGCGTTCATAGAAATTTTTTTCTTATTTTTGATCGAAGAATCTTCTGTTGAAGTACTGCAGGCTCATTACGGGTATATGATTTGAAAATTGGCAACGTTAACTATGAGATGTGGGTGTTACAATATTTTTAAATCGATTCCACTCGAAAATGATACAATCCATACGGAACAGGAGCACTTTTTTTTCGTTAAACGGTATGAATTTTTATAATCCAAGAATGAATTGTCGAAAAATATGCATTCAAAAATATTTGAGAAATATTTAATGTAGTCCCAAACACTCCTGAATGAAATTTTGGATTGATATCTTTTCTATACTGCATTGGGCATAGGAAGTTCAGTTCTTGTACCAGATTGCATCAATTTATCACATGGCGTTTCGGAAATAATCAGGAAATATCATCTTCAGAAGCCCCCTTTAAGCAGACCGTTGCTCCCTTAGGAGACATTTCCCGAATTATGTTAGATTAGATTTAGAATGGGGCCTTCGGGCTATCTGCCTCCACACCTCGACCTTTTCAGATCTATTGTGTCTGCCCTCAAAATCGATTAGAGTTCTTCGGCTAGCCCCGTCTTCTCTATGAGACTCCATAGGCTAGCTTTCAGATCCCCTGTGTATCTCTGGGCTTCTGGTTTTTCCTCACCCAGCGTAAGGAACCTTAGTCTTGACAAGCCCTCACAGTGGCAAAGTATGTGTACTGCTGTTTCCTCCTCTTCCTGACAGAACCTGCACAGCAGTTCTTCAGTCAGACCTATCGTACTCATGTGTTTGTTGAGCCTACAATGCCCTGTGAGAAGTCCCACTAGTATTCTAGTTGAACTTCGTTTCTGGCTTAGTAGATATTCTGTGAATGTTGGCGATGGTTTTTTAATAAACTCTTTTGCCTGTCTCATTCCTGGCGATTTGTTCCACCATTCTTGAGATTTGGTTTGCATCCATGATTTGATACAAGTCTTTTGTATAGCTTTCGCAATACCACAGAAGGGTTCTGGGCCATTCCCGAATTATGTTTATTGGAACTTTCTATTTTTGGTCGAAGAATCTGCTACTGGAGTATGGCAGGCTAATTTCGGGACACCCTGTATATGTAACTGAAACTGCACTGATTAAAAACATCCAATATCTTCTGAATGGTTTTGTACCTGAGATTTAAAATGTTTATTGGAGAAATAGATGCGGAATTTTCATTCAGCTGTAACAAGAAATCACTTCAATCAGTTCGAACTGCTGATGTTGAAGCCACTCTATCATCATCAATGATTTGACCATGCGCACGAAACCATCATAGAGATGGAAACGTAATATATGAAGAAAAGTGGTGTCTTTCTATCGGCATATGGGGGAACATATTGAGTGACACAGGAGACATGACAGGACAGACAGCCTGTAGTTGTTTTATTTGAAAAGATAAAAACTTGAAATTCACAAGGGTTATATGAGATAGGCTACAGAAATATGCAGGGTGCCATTTGAGCAATAAAAGTTGTGTCTACTTCCAATCAAACAGGTGGTTGGAAAAAAATTTCATTGGGTTCAAGGAAAGCACTCTAATATAACCCTTGTGAATTTCAAATTGTTATCTCTTCAAATAAAAAGACTACAGTCTGTTACATATCTCCTGTGTCACCCGGTACTATATGCCCCTTATCCCCCCTCTGGTACGTACGCCACTGGTGGCTGCGACGTGTATGACAGGTGAACGTGGAAGACAAATGATGGGGTGCCCCATCGCCGCTGCCGCCGCCGCCGCCTTCGATGTGAAAAGAACTGGATGATAAATCGTGCCGGAGCCAATCTAGCTACCGGACACCGAGTTTCCCGAAAAACTGCTAGGAAGACCAGCCAGTGCCTGTCTCCACTGTCACCGATTCGCCTTTCGATCGAATTTCGAATATTTCGCGTTATTATTAATATGCTGGAGGTTAATGCATGCGATGATATATTGGCATTCGAGGAATTTGATGTGGCCCGTTATGAGATTGGCATGCTTCAGTCACGTTCCAGGCTTTGAGTTATTGCCCTGCTGCTCTATATGGCTTATTTCTTCGTCCATAATATATCAAACGTGGTTCTACAAGAGCACACAGCAACTGGTTTGTTAATCTCGTTAACTTTTTTTTATCTCTTGGAGTGCACGAATGGGAATCCCTATAATGCCCCTGAAGAGTATAGGAAGAGGAGGTAGGTATTGGAATTTTTTTGAAATTTCAGAGAGTATAAGTTCTTGGGAGTACCTACTTGCTTTGGTAAGGAGTTCCTTAGTTTGCCGTTTCATAGACAAACGCGTTTTGGTAAAGAGTTGTTCGACATATTTCAAGGTTGACGATGAAAGGATGTACTGACTACTGACTGTGCTACTCGAGTACGTCAGAGACTGGTATTGCTAGTGGTGGAATGATGACAGAGATTTCTGAGGAACATTTCCAGTAGAAGTATCTACAGGAAAGTGAAGGGTCGCCGACTTTTCTACGGTGTTCCAATGAAGTCAAAGAATTAGTGAGTGTGGCGTTAACCACCAGGCTTAAAACTGTTTTAATCTTCTGAAGATGCTAACATATTTGGCGAAACACGTGTGGAGGCGTTTGAAAAATCGGTTTGGTTAGTGGTAAAACAGTGTAGTGTAATATCGTGCCAAAGGGTCCAGACTTCGATATACTCTACAGGGTGCTACAAATTTCATGAAAAATAAATCATGTTTCCATTTGCTAGACCCGCAGTGTGTATAAAAAAGAGGTTTTTATGCAAATACAGTATGCACACCAACAGGCTTGAGTTTTGGTGGCGTTGAATTCAGCTAGGTTGTCGTTTCCCCAGGCTGTAATTTTAACAAGATCTCCATTGATAGCGTTTTGACTTGCCTTCGTCTTGAGTTCATAGTTTCCTGGGAAGAAATGGGAATATTCCCAACAGATCATTGATATGAAGTAGTCACATTGTTGGTGCCAAAATTGATCCAAGTAGAACGCCGGAATTGATGACTAGGGTATCAGACGATACTCCGTCCACCACAAAACTCATATATACTCATAGTATCTTGTAAAATCCCATGGTATCTCATGAAAACCCTCGATTTGCACTCTTATGCCACTCTGACAAGTCAATATGCCACCGCTGAAGTCTAGTTTACGGGAAACAAATCTCGACTGTGGACTTCATCAGGATCGTTTGACCATTGTCGATCTAAATCCTCCGATAGAATCCCACCGATTGTTCTCAAGAAATGTGGTCCCGAACTAACACCTGTTCCCTGCAAGTTGTTCAACTACTCTTACAAATTGGGGATATTCCCGTCCAACCGGAAAATTACAGTTCCACCCAACCAGTTCCTAAAAAAGGCAAAAGACCCTACCTAGCAACTACAGACCGATCACACTGCTATCTATTATTTCAAAGATCATGGAGAAAGCTATCAACATCGAGCTCATGGAATACCTGGAACATTCTGGTATTATCAACCATAGGCAATATGGCTTCCGTCATCAGAGATCAACTGGTGACCTGCTCCCTTACGTCTCACATATATGTCAGCAATCTATTGAAAAATATGGCGAAACCTCAGCCGTGGCACTTGATATCTCTAAGGCGTTCGATCGAGTCTGGCACCACGGACTCCTCGCCAAGCTTCCATCTTATGGCTTGCCTCCACAGCTATGTTCTTTACTAGCTAGTTTTCTCTCAAACAGGTCTCTCCATGTATTGATTGACGGAGTTTCATCTGACTCTCATCATAAATGCTGGTGTTCCGCAAGAATGAATTCTAGCACCAACACTATTTGTACTCCATATCAACGATTTGTTGGAAGTAACTTCATGTCCAGTACACAGCTTCGCGGATGATAGTACCCTCCATACTGCCTTCTCTTCCAGGGCTCCAATATACCAGCCAGGCAAATCAGAAACGAAAGACGGAGAAATGTTGACAAAATAAATATGGACTTGGCAACAATTCTCGAATTTGGATCCAATAACTTGGCAGATTTCAATGCAAACAAAACACAAGCATGTCTTACCTCTAGAAAAGCCGATCTCACTGTGCCCAACATAAGCTTGTCAGGAGTAATCATACTTTTGAGGACATCCATTTCGATGCTTGGGATTACTTTCTTAGATAAATCACGTGAGATCAATTGCTGAAAGTGCATCCCAAAAACTTAGTTTTCTGTTTCGGGCCAGGAGCGATTACACTTCCAGTCAGCTGCTTATGATCTATAAGGCACAGATCCGACCTGTCCTGAAATACTGTTTCCATATTTGGAGTGCAGCACCCAAACATACCCTGAGACTGTTGGATTTTGTTCAAAAAAGGGCGATTCGTCTCGTGGGTGATGCCTCGCTCACAAGCTCACTCACTTCTCTGGAACACCGTCGAAAAGTTGTCAATCTGGCTCTATTTTATAGATATTTTCATGGACGATGCTCTCCTGAAATATCAACAATTGTTCCTCCCTTGGCAGTCCCCGCGAGATTGCCCCATCGAGTTGAGGCTTCGCACCCCTTCGTGGTCATTTTGGGTACCTGCAGAACATCTCTTACCAAAGACTCGTTCATCCAACGAACCTCAAGGCTCTGGGAGGTATTTCCCGAGGCATGTAAACTCCAAAAGTTTAAGAAGAACACCAATTCCTACCTTATTTCCCTTGGTTTTCACGATGTTCTCTGAACATTACAGGATATCCCTTTTCGTGGGAACCAGAACATAAAAAAAGGAAAAAAGTAGACGACCTAGTGCGAGAAGGTATAGCTCTCGCCTACTAACTATCTAAATAGGTTGTCATCTAGAACGACAATGGTTTGATATTCCCGATTCCATGATGCGATGCATCAATAATGGCGACTGACGATTATTATGGTTCATCGTCCGTTCGGCTGGATCCAAATTCCAACGACGGGCGTCAACTCCGTACTTCGACAGTCGACTGCGGATGCATTAGACGGACTTCCGGAGTTCGGGAATCGGGAGTCGGCAAAGTCGGGAGTCCGATCGAGTGTGACACGGCCCTCATGCATATACATACGCTCTCGTTTCCGCATGTGATGTCATACTGTGGGGGGAAGGAGGGCGAGCATCCGAGTGGAAGACGGAAGAGAAGCGAGGCCAGCGACAGGGAGAAGGATGATGTGACGTCGTCGGTGACTTATGTCCCCTGGCTGATGCGGATATACGGGGGGCGAACACCGACTTTAGAAAAATTTACAATAATTGTATTAGGAAAAGTCAAAACAAATCTTAACCCTAAATCATATCCTAACTTAAATCTAAGTCAACTACGGAATAGCCACAATGTCCAAAGTGGAATGAAATGTAAAGTTTGTGACACGAGCCTGAAGGGCGAGTGATGCGAACACACGAGTGAGAAAAGTACTTTTCCCCACATGTTGCATACTATATTTTTTCTACAACTGCATTGATTCAAAGAATCCAAGTAATGTAACTTATTGGTATTCATTTTATAATGTGGCACTATGCCACATTGAATATTGTGATCAATGAGTATCGCCTATCCTAGTTCCTCAAAGTATATCAAAAAAGTACACTTTCCGAAAAAGATGCATTTCTGTATTTTTTTAAGATTCCATAAACTTTTCGTATATGCCAAATCATACTTTTTTCTTGAAATTTCCGGAAACAAATCCAACTTTCGCAGCTTTTTCCATTATCTCTGTCTCTAGCGGTGTATTTATCAAAATCGTCACATCTCGGTATATACATCATATTATTTATTATGAATTGTTGGAATAATATTTGATGGAAACTGCGATTTCTATCGAAAGCACTAATGAGAACTACCCTAAAGAATTTAAAAAAACTCCTGACAGTTGTTACAACTATTCAAAGCTGCACAGCAGCCAATTAAGTAATGGTCGATTTTTGTTGATTCCCCATGGAAATGTATGTGGTGTAGGCAAAGTGCCGTGAGAAAAAATATTTTTTCTGTGACGGGAAAAAAGTTTGGTATTTCATCTCTGTTGGCAGGTTATAAAATGTCACTTTTCATAAATTACTTTTTTCCCGGATATATATCAAATATGATGTTGATGACTTCTGTTGGACTAGAGAGAGAACTGCAAGTCCTTTTATCTTCCATTCGACTTCGCGGTTACGTATTTTACTAAACAAACACTAAATTCGCTATTTTTTGAAATCAAATCACAGAATTAGACTGACAGAAGTGGCATCAGATATTTGAAAAATAATAAAAATGCCTACAACGCAGGTGTCCCTACTGTTAAAAACTTGAGATTTCAAGTCGATAATTTTCAGATTTCAAAATAATGTAATTCTTCTCATTATCGATTCGTACTTTCTTTTGTCACAGAAAAAAATAGTGTATTATACACGGGAATAATGTGACATTTTAGCTCACGGTTTTTTGTCTCAACAACAACAACAACACAAGAACACAACCGGGAGCTAAAATCTACTACTTTTTTCCCCTGTATAATAAATAACTATTCTCACAGTATGAGCAATATAATGGTTTTTAAACTAAGTAAGCTATGAGAAATGCGCTACTTTTCATAGCAGCAGTAAAAAAACATTGATTGAAAAACTAATACAAGACCATTTTGCTATGACGCAACTTGATCATTTCGTATATTTTTGTATCTAGAATGCGGAATGATACTTTCGCGTTCAAAAATGGTCATTTTGTGGAGCTTCAGCGAGACAAGATAAACATTCGATAACTCAAAAGCATTTCGCATACAAGATGCAAACAATATTTTTTCGAAATCTGCATTGAAACTAATATGAGGATGAAGGAATCAATATTGAAGTATGTGTCATCATTGAAACATATGTAAAAACTGAATAGTGAAAACTTGAAAAGGAAAATAGTGAAAACTGAAAACCAGCAACCATCTGAAAACTGTCGAGTTTGCGAATTATGTAAGTCTCCGATAATATTTTATTATAATTATGTATTCCAATTTATGTATACTAGTATGTTCAGTATTGAATTGATAAATTCGTGAATAAGATCCCAACATATAACCCACTGAACGTAAAAGCATTTCAAGTTCTAGAACATAAGAGTGTCATTTTTCTCCTTCGAAGTATTTATGAGGTATCCCTCGTACATTCAGCAGCACATGATATTTGTCTTGCTAAATATAGTAGGACAGCATATAGAAATTGGGTTTGATGCGTGATTTGAGCTCACCCCTTTGGGTGAGGATGTGGAGAATCGGGATTTGTTGTTATGTCAATTCTTCTTCCATCCCCCTTCGAATAAAATCTTTATCCAGTTATTGTATTTCCACCGAGTTTAATGGATATCATATAGTGGAAATCCATAACGATCGAATAACATTCATTTGTAAAAAAGTGACCAGGAAATGAATAAGAAGTTGAAAATTTGAATTATCTTTGTAATAAAGAGATTGATCATTCTGTTTTGGTGAACCTGTATGTTGCTCAAAAGTGACACAACTAACAAAAACGTTAACACAGACAAAAATCCGTACAAAACCTTATTCGACCCGGCAATTATTTTCGCAAATAAAGTGACACTTTTTCGGACGGCTCGTCATGAAAGGACCAAAAGTAGCAAAAGGTCACATCCTGTAGCCTTAATTAGCGATGATGGGGGAATTGGGGCACGGGTTTGTTAGGGTGGAGAGGGGTGGAGAGACGGGAAGTGATTTATGGTGAGGCCTTGTTGGAGCTTTTTACTCGGTGTAGCCGGGTCGCGATAAAACATCGGGAATTAACATCGGTCGGCAGTGCGTAGGGACGATTTCTCAATCAGTCCCTACGAGGATTTATCACTTTCGTAGGCTGCGGCAGAGAGAAAAATTGGTTTTCTTCGAGTACTTTTACCAACTTTCAATTCAGAATTATTTGGGTTTTTTAGGTGTACAGGGTCGTTGGAATTAAAGATTCATCAAGAATATTGATTTTTTGAGGTGTTTTCAATTGTTTTCTCCAAATTGCTCCTCTCCCAAGGGAATACAGCCATTTTTTTTCTATCATTCCTATTTTTCTGTGGAAAAATCAAGGTGAAGAATTGATTGATTTGAAAATTTTTGAGGTATTTTCAGTCGTTATTCCCAAATTGCTCCTCTGCCTAGTTATGTGAGTCATTGTGTATACAGCAATTTTTTTTTCTATCATCTCAACCTATTTTTCTGTGGAAAAACCAAGTTGAAGAATTGATTGATATGATAATTCAGATCATGAAAAATGCCACGAGTCGCGTGATTTTCTCATTATATGACAGCGAAAAAAGTTTGCCCTAACTTTTTCAGCATGACAACCAGCCATAAACAAAAAATGTTTCATGAATTAAATCGTCTTAATTGCCTCTCAGAGGCAGTTTTTTTCGACGAGTTGACAAAAAAAAGCTCTCGTGTAATCTCATAAGTGAAAATTTAATTTTTTGAGGTACTTTCAATTGTTTCTCCCTAATTGCTCCTCTGCCAAGATATGTAATGTATGGTATGTATTCTTTTTCTACCATTTTAAACTACGACTTTTCTGGTGAAAAGATCAAGGTGAAGAATTGATTGGTTTGAAAATAGGATTTTCTGAGGAATTTCCAATCATTTTTCTCAAAGGCAATGTGAATATAGTGATTTTTTAAAATTATTTCAACCTATTTTTCTGTGAGAGAATCATGCAAGGTGAAGAATTCATAGGTTTAGAAATTTGATTTGCTGAGGTATTTCCAATCGTTTTTTCCTGAATATGTCACAAGTTTTTGATTTCGAATATTCCTTTGGAAGAATTGACCGTTTCTGTATTTGTGAAGATTTGTGATAGCTTATATAGCTTCTGGATTATCTAATGGTATGAGAGGATGAAATGGAAATCCATGTCCCTATATCATTCATAAATATGAGTTTATGTTGATTTGTGGAAGACGAAACGTCGAATTTCAACTTTGATAACGCAAACTTGTGAGGAAAAGTGGATATGACGAAGTGTCATTCATTTCGATTAATTTCTTCAAATAACTAGGATACCTCCTGAAGTATTCAGAATTTTAAATGGCGAACTTTGGTATAATTCAACCGACCTTGTATCTCTGATACGGTTTACGAGATTCCAATGATGAGGCTCTAATTCCAACCACACTGTACTTGTAATGTGAACAAAAATATAGGTTTTTATTGAATATGAAGTTCATGCGGGCATTCGACAAGCTCGGTATAGCCGGAGGACTGAAACTATTTCCGGTAGATTTGCAATTATCGCTTACAGCCAGTTTTTGATCCAACTGATGGAGTTGGAAAACTTTTCTAATGTTCGGCTCAAATAAATCACCCTGTTTTGTTGTGATATGAACAATAATAAGTTATCTCGAATATTTCAAATTCTCTTAAAATAAATATATTAGTACTAGCTGACCCGGCAAACGTTGTTTTGCTGTACAACATAAATACTTTTTTCTTGGAAATATTTTTTTGGTTAAATTTTAATCAACACACTTTCATTATTTTTTTTTCTACTACTTGACAGTTTGGCTATCCATAAAAACGTGTTTCTTCAGTTTTTCGAACTACACCAATAATTTTCTACTTCTTTTTAGTTAGGAAATATTTCTTTTTTGTTTTTTAAACATTATTTTTTCTCTAATTCTTTTTACTTCGACTATCTACAACAGCTTGTTTCATTAGTCCTTCAAACTACTATTTATTACAAAGCTTGTTCGTCCAATTTGACCGGCCATCTTGAATTTTCAAATTTGAGTAAAAAATCATAATCTTCGACCCCGAAAACCCTCAGATACCAATTTCAAATATAGAATCGGATCATTATTAGAAAATTTGATCGCCGTATTGGATCCTTCAACTCGTATTTCAAAATTTTGACGGCAGAATCATGTAGTCTCCGGCAGTAAAAACCCCCAGATACACATTTTCAATGGAATCGGACCATCATTACAAAACTCGTTCGCCATTTTGAATTCGCCATCTTCAATTGGTACACATCAAAACGTTAATAGGACGGATTTGACATATCACCAATGTTGTTGGGGGAAATAAACAACTAGAAATTGATTCAATCAGAAATATTCTAACGAATGCTCATTTTTTCATATGTCATTTTTTCATATATAGACTTTCTCCCGCACTTCGTATGTCGTGGACGTGTTTACTGAGGATTTTTTCGTAGCCGGCAACTGTTGAAACAATCGATATAGCGTAGCCAATCGTCACTTTCGTTACGGCGGCAGATGGGGGCGAGAGGGGCGATCTACTCTACCCAGCCGATATTATTCATGCATCATAACATGCATCATAGTTGTCAGATCATGTTCATCAATTATTATACGCTGATGGCACGTCCACGAATAGAGAGGGGAGACGAGAAACTTTCACCGCGTAATTGATTAATTTCCTGATTTCCGATATTCGCGAACAGCTTTTTGGGGCAACGATTTTTCCCACAAAAAAAAATTTCAAGAAACAGCAGAAGGAAGTATTTACTATTCAAATTCTTCATAGCACGAGAATAGAAATAGAACAACTGCTATTCTAAGTAGAGCTCAAGATATTTTATGAAATGTCAGACGATTCCATATGATATTCTATGAGGATCCTATAGGATTTTACAAGATTCCATGAGAGCGCGGAAACCGTAACTATTTTCTGAGAATATATGACTTGTTGGTATTAGAGGGCTCCGCGAGACCGAGACTAAGACCAAGACTGATAAGGTGATAAGTCGAAAAATAAATGTAGTCTTGTTCTTGGCATTGGTCTCGATGTTTCAAGACCAAGACGTAAATATTCATCAAGAAGTATGTTCTTTCAGTTGGAATTAAGAAAAAAATCCAAATTCTGTAAGGCCGAGGAGATTTCATGAGATAAAGCAAGTGATTTCATGAAAACCTACCAGAGCCTATATAGGATTCTTGAAACTAGGTTATTGCGAAATAAAATATTCTCATTGGAGTCTATACTACAAAAACAGTATTGACTTTTGGATGAGAGTCAACAGTTTTGTAACTTTACGAACAATACAAAGGTATTCAAAAATAAAAAGTACAATTTCTTCAGACCAATGTTGATCTTACTAGAATTAGTTCTATTCCAAATCTTCAAATAGAGAGAACTCAACAGGTTTAAGGCAATTCAAAGAGATTTTATGGGATACTACAAGATCCTACGAGGTTTTCTGGATAGAGCAAACGCGCAAAAACTGTGAAAACTTCACGATCAAGGGTAATAGTTGGGCCGTATCTGAAAAATTAATTTACCGGATTCTTTAGAGTCGCGCGGCGAGGCACACACTCGAACGGCGTGCAATCTAAAATCCGGGAGGAGGTAGATACGAGGGGGGTGCGGTAATCCCGAAGTGTAGGAAGATGACGAGAGTGCGCTGGGGCCTGGCGAGAGAGAGTGAATTTGCGGTTCGCAATGAGTCAAACACACGTGCTGGGGCGGACACGTGCCCAAGTGGGTGGCCAATATTGAAAATTGCATAATTTGAATCATCAAGCGGCAGTGTTCACCGCCGGGCGAGGGGGGGGATTAGAGATTCATTAGGTCTCCGCCAAATTACGCTCTTCTCCACTACTTTGATTTTGTCTTCGTGGAATCTTTTAGGGATTCCTCGGCGCTGCCATTAAGCAGATTTAATGGGAGGAGGATTTTTTTTATTCTTCGGATAATTATCGCTGGAAATGAACCGCCGTTCGATATTAGGGTAGCGCCTCAGGAAAATATTGCTTGGCTTCCAAGAGGGCTGATATTTTAATGAAAATACAGATTCGTAGCTAATCAAACAGAGTTTTGAAACCTATTTATTTTATATACGGCGTGACTGTAGCAAACTTGAATCAGTATTGATGTCTAATTTTACGATTTCCTTGCCTATTCATTGTTTTCCAAGAAAAGAATTGAATGAGACGAATTGACCTTTATTTCAAGGAACATACTCAGGAATGAAGTAGATTCCAAGTAAAAATTGAAATAGAAACTTCTGACAAAAAAATGCAGGAATCTGAAAAAATTAATGTCTTTCTTATTCTCCTTCATTTGTCATGTAATGTTATTCTACGGATACTATATAAAGTATTCAATCCTTACGGCTTTGATACTCTATATATGATATTTTACAATACACTCTAATATTCTAAAGTGTTTTATAATCAAGGTAAAACCATAGTTTTTTTATTGGTACATTAGGGAATTTCAAATTTCATGAAAAAAACACTCTATAATTCGTACACCCGGTATTCATAAAAAAGAGGTTTTTATGCGAATACAGTTTGCATGCCAATATTTAGAAGTGGATAACCTGTCATTCAAAACGAAATCCTTCAAAATCGGACAAATAGTTTTGGCGAAAATGCATCTCAAACTTTAGGATACATTTTCGTGGGGCGTTAATTTTTTGGGAAGGTATACTATTTCGTTATTCCACGATATTCTTAGTCATTCAATGGCATTTTATGATACTTCATGGTATACTCTAAGATACAGATAGAACAGAAAACGAGAACTAATCTTCCGGCTTCTCGTCCTCGGCACCGAATTTCCTACGCACCGGCGCATCGCGACGCCTCCGACACGCGCCTCTCTATCGGCGTCGTCGTCGTCGTATCCAAGTAGCGAGCGCGTTGCCATGGAGACGACGGAAAACCGGTTGCCAGGCAGCCGAAAGGCAACACGCGGGCCGATAGGATGGATATAGTCCGTGGGCCTGATGACGGTACACGCGGACGAACGATCAGGTGAAAATCAGAAGTGGGATTGCGTCGCCTCATGTGGGTTGAAGCTTAGTTTATTGCTAGGCGATTTTGGCTTTGGCGATGAAACGTGATGATATTATTGGTCGATCGTAGCTAACCAATTCAAATTGACCAATAATTACATCTTCAGGTTCTTTGGAGTAGATAAACTACAACGGGAGGATTTGGTCGAATTAGAGTGGACGAACATCCTGACCTTCCTCAGAAAGACGGGAAGGTTTGAAAAGGATAACTAAAAGAGGGATGTAGATGTAGATATGTGGAGAGCAGGGTTTGGCAAAAAGAGCCCATGAGGGCCATGGGATGAAACACTAAACTCGTCAGTTCTAGAGTAGGTAGATACATATAAATAATATTTAAATCCTTTTTTTGAGGTACCTGTTATGAAAATAGTGTCTGCCACATATCCTCTGGTTTATTATGATTGATTCTGTTGCTGATCCTTTCTCTTGATGGCTGCTATCCACATTTCTCTTATTTTTCTTGATATATCCTTCACCTGTGGGTAATGCACCGAGTTTTTTACAGTATTACAGTAGGAATATGCCAAAACAGCAAATGGTCCCGATCTGCACTGCTTCCACAATCCACCACAATAAACGTTACTGGCATTTTTTCTTTGAAATCATACTGAGTTTTCATTATTCACAATAAATCTAACAAAAACTCAATAAAATAATACTTTAAAAGGCTTCCAAAACCCACAAAGTTCTCAAGTAAACAAACTTGTCTGGTTTGTTTGCCAACCAGACGCCATTTTGAAATTATTTGACAGGTCGTTGGATTGCCTAATTGATGTGGGTGAAAAATGCTTCCTAGGAAATGAAGGTTAGGTAAGCTTGAGATGGGTTTGACTATTTTTACTTAATTTCTTTGGAAATTTCACACTTTCACATTATCGACCAATTAAGAGCCTGTATATTGTATCGTTATCATAGAAACTTAACTAATTTTTTCCTCTTCCTTGGGAAAACTAGCATGAAATTACATCGGATTTTTTTATGTTTATGGGCAAAATGACATTTACATTTAACTTCAGATTACGTCAAATTCAATGATTTCTGGAATAGCTTATAGGATGGGTTTGACAATATTTCCTGCATTTTTCGAAAATTATTCAATGCTTTCTAGGATAGGTTAGGTTAGTTTAGGGTGGGATTGACAATTTTTTCTGAAATAATTTGAAAATTTTTCAAAATACTTCTTAGGATATCTGAGGTTAGCTTATAGGATGAGTTCAACAATTTTTTCTGATATAAACATCTACCTAAGTACATCTTAATGTTAGTATGATGGAACAATTATTGTTCATATAACTACCTCGGTGGAAAGTAAATTATGGTTCAAGATATCTTTTGCGTTTTCTTATTGCTTCGAATAAACCCAGCAAGTTTCAAAAAAATACACTGTTTAGCGAAAATTATGCATTTTCAAATTTTTGTTCACAATTCACATTAGTGTTTCGTGTATTTCAATGGTTATATGACCCATTGTTTTCGTTTTCAAATAGCTTGTCAGATGAAAATCTACCTCCCACATCATGCTGTTAGGATAATAACTCGTTCGGTAGAAAGTGAGATATGTATTACTGCTTCAAGCGGTCTATCTCTCGAGTCTCGATCCAAATCAATGTGTTACATGATCTAAGGTTTTACATGATCTAAGGTTACAGAACGAAAATCAATTTGACATTGACACTTCAGTCACATTGAATTAGTTTATTGTGATGTAATTATTATTGTATTTTAACATGTATATTTTTCAACTCATTCGGTCATGAATTGTATAAAATTGTTCCATTGTGAAAAACAGATTGTTTGCCAATGTATGACTTGAATGTATTTGCTATCAAGTAATTAAATTGTCTAATCCCATAATTATGGACTGTATTGACTTCATTAAAAGCTTAATTTGATATTTTCAATTTATTCCTGGCAAAATGAATAAAGCAACATATTTCAAGTTTATATAACGAAATCAGGTTCAGAAAATGCCTTGGTTTGTAAAAATTCATCGTTGGTTCTAGAAACTGTAGATGAAAAATGCACTTAATTGATTTGTTTTGTAATTTCATTAGTGGTTTCAGACGTGAAATATTTGTACTCCCCCAAATAGAAATTAAATATTGCAAATTTGAATAAATGAGGCAAAAGTAAATACATTTCAAGTATTTTATGGGAATAATATTTCGGATTTTGAATAAAATGCCTATGATCGGATTTATTTTATTTCTCAAATGGTCTATATGTTTAGTCCATAATAATTTTTCGTCGATATAGAGACCTAAAAATTTTGTCACGTCTGTATATTTGATTAATCTATTGGTTAAAGTTATAGCATTATTCGAAATATTAACTGATCTTTTGGAAATATACATATATGAAGATTTGTTATATAATTAAGAGTCAACTTATGAATTTGCATCCAAGATGATATGTTTTCCAAATCACTTGTAATATCCCGTTCGATTTCATAGTGAGTAGATAATAGTTATTTATGCAACAAGTGCAAAAAGTGAATAAAAAATTTTTGCACGAGTTGCATACAACATTTTTTCTACGTTCATGCAAAAAGCAAAAAATGATTTATTGAGGTGCGGCACTAGGTGTAGGAAAATGAAAAACGCAACTTGAATACTTTATTATTAATATCGATTTGCATTGAAACAGGAACTAATACGTTACGAACAATTTAACTCAAACTTTATTTTTACCCTCAATGTTGAAAGTGAATGAACAATTGGTGCAATTTTCAATATGAATATTTCGTAGTGAAGTACTTTTTAAATCCACTTCTTGATTTGTTACTGCTGTAAACGTACTAGTACTTGGTAACTGTACATCGTTATTTCCTTCAGGCTGAAATATTTGTTTTGCAACATTGAGTTTGTTTGCATGTGATTCCTCCGCTACTGTCGACGATTTCCATCCGCCGTGTCGTTTGAGCTCTAGTATATCTAGTAGAATGACAGATGAGTTCAATAAAAACTTTATTGCATTAAGTGCTATGAAGAACTTCTTTTCCACTAAATATAGTTCAATAAAGTTCTGCTTTTTGCATGAATGTAGAAAAAAAAAATTATCTCTTTCATTCGTAATTGTGCTCAACAAACATCGTCGACCCAAAACAAATAGAATAAAATGTAGACAAGTGGCACAGCTGGGGCGAGTAATAGAGTTAGCGAAACCAAAACAGCTTCGTATTCCTCCTCCTTCTAGTCCTTCTCCCGTCGTACACGTGGGAGCGAGCGGAGTAGAACGGCGATGGGCGTTGCGTGTAGTTTCCCCCAGAGAGGCCCTCACTAATAAATGCAAGTTTAATAGTGTAAATTGAATTGAAAATCAAGGCTGTGACTTGATGATGAGATTCGACAGTAGTGACCTCAAATCCCGGCTAAGAGCCGACGGGCCCCCCTTCGAATTCACCCTCTTCCCGTCTTTCGATAGACGGGAGGGGTGCAGGTTCGGCTCCAGGCACACAATCGACGATGAGGGTGCTTGAGTTTTCACTTACAATATACCACTAGCGATTAATACCGAAATTTTCTAAATATTCATGTTCGAGAACAAATTTTTCTGTTTTCAATCCAAGCTAGAGTGGTTTTCGGTACGGACATTTCTCACCGAAATATTATTCAGAGAATTCCACAACAGTGATATTTATACAGTTAAATTGGGTTTTTATGACAAATTACCATAGCAACGTATGTATTTTAATGGAAGTTTTTTTCTCGTGGGTACACACCAGCGTAATCGGAATTTTTTTAGGACGTTTTAACGACAGAATGATATTTTGACGTCCTAAAATAGTGATTTTGTACCACTTCAATTGGGTAGAAATCAACAATTAATAGGCTAAGAATCCATTGATGCCCTAACTGCATCCCACACTATAGTGAGGGAAAAACATTCATACAGGGTGTTCCTTAAAGACATGCTAATATTCGAGGGGGTGATCTTTGATTCATTTCAAGAAGAAAACTTTTCTCATCAACGTATGTTCTAAAAGTCTTTACTTTGATAATAACTGAGACAATATTGTGTACATCTTCATGAAATTTGGTCCACGTCTTCTATGCATCAAGGTGCATTTTCTGATATACAAAAGTTTTCATTTTCTCTACCAAGGGCACCGTTACGGAAATATGATTGTTTATATTCTACCTGAAAGTGAGCAACGACAAAACATTTTCAAATTATATACGATGCCATAAAAGGCTATTCAATTATGAACAGAAGAGATCCTCCTGTTCATACTCTATAGAACGCTTCGTTTTCGAGAAAAAACGAAAAAACGAAACCAGACTTCAAATTTTGATACTCCATTCAGGACATCCATTACTGAATAACCACAGTATGTAACATTTGGAAATTTGTTTACCGATTCAGTCACATAGCAGACTGAATTTTGCCATTACGAAAAGCTATATAGGGTGGACAAAAAATAATCTATGCATATTTTCAACATTGACACCCTGTATCTCAAAAGTTAGGACGTTTACGACATACGTTCAAATGAAGTTTTATTCTTGAAATGGGTCGAAGGATCGGCTCCTGGAATATTAGCATATCATCAAGGAACACCCTGTAAAATATTCTCGCAAAATATGAGTGGTGGGTGACACAATATGAAAATTTTAGGTTTTTATGTTGCAGTATTTAGTAAGTGTTTTTCTTCTGTTGCAGTATTTAGTAAGTTTGTACCAAAATGAATTGCACTATTTATATTATTTATTTTGAAAATGAGGAGATATTTAAAAAGTAATAATTGATTGTTAAATAAATTCGTAGAAAAGTTGGCGATCTGGCTCTTTTTTATAGATATTTCCGTGGACGATGCTCTTCTGAAATATCAACAATTGTTCCTTCCTTGGCAGTCCCCGCGAGATTAACCCGTCGAGTTGAGGCTTCGCACCCCTTCGTGGTCACTTTGGAGAGACCTGCAGAACATCTCTTTCTAAAGACTCGTTCATCCAACGAACAGCGAGGCTCTGGAACACTTTGCCTAGGGAGGTGTTACCCGATGCATATTACCTCCAGAAATTTAAGAACACCAATTCCTACCTTATTTCCCTTGGTTCTCACGATGTTCTCTGAACATTACAGGATATCCCTTTTCGTGGGAACCAGAACATAAAAAAATTGATTTGATGTGAGAAACAATTATTGTTGTCATGTCAATCAAAACACAAATTAGTTAGTGTAATTCTCAGAATGACAGACAGAGCGTTACTGTCACTTTCGATTTAGTGGGATTGCGATGAAAAACCTCTATAGCTACAGATTCAATACAGATGAATTATTGCCAACGAAGTCTTAAGAAAGGTATGAGAAGCACTAGACCAAATAAAGAAGCAGTATTTTCGGCTCATTTTCTAAAAATGTCTGAAACCTAGAGGCCAAACACCATGGGCCTGCTGGTTTCCGCACTAAGTTTACCTACATATTGCTTCAAACGGAACACACAATAGATATATCACTAATTATTAGAAGATACAGAATATATTCCTATTGTTAGTTGTTCCCATTTGCTAGAATAATTGCGGGAATAATTGCGGGAAAGTATCACTTTCCGAGCTTGTTAGTAGATGGCGAGGAAAGAAAAGTTGATAACTTGTGCTGGAAATCAAACCACGATCTATCAAAGTTTTATTTCAGCTCTGATGTTACGAAAAGCTGAAATACTTATTATGCGTGGGCTGGATTCGGCCCTTTTCAGTGTAGGGCTAGAAGTCCTGAGGGAGAATTCCGGAGACCAGCGCTTCGACGCTGTTTACAATCGAATTGAATATTTATAACTCGACAGTTGATGAGCATAGCAATATGGTTGATATTTAGGTAGAGCGACCGCTAGGGACACCCGAATTCCCCCCCCCCCCTACTGACATGTAGGGACCTCGGCGAGGAATATTGATATTGATTCGATTAAAACTAATATTTGCGGGGGTAATCTCGCGAGTGATTCGCACAGCAAATTTGATCGCAAGAAGGCCGGGCTGCCCTTCATTAATGTTGATTGTTTTTAAATAGTCGAGAGCATCGGAGCTGTTTAGAAGCGGGAGAGTTGATTGTTGACTTTGCTAATGAATTCGCATATGCTTCGCTGTGCCATATTGACTCAACGAATCGGGTTCGTCTTTGATGAAATTCTTTTTTTAATATGGTGTACGTGTTTGTTTTGAAATTATTGACTTTCATATGCGGAAACTGGTGTTTCTCATTGGTCTACATTTTTTGGAAAATTTCACTCCTCGTTTCTTGCAACCCATATATTTTTATCGATTTGATGCTGAGAGATGTCAACTGACAAGAATAACAATTTTTGAGATGTTTTCTGTTCTTTATGTTGAAAAAGGGAGTAGATTCGTAAGTGTTTTCCTGTCACAAAAAAAAGATGTATTATTCACGGAAAAAATCTACTACTTTTTCCCCTTGTATATTGAGGAACTGTATGTTGTGTGAGTCAGATATATCTATTCAATATCTAAATTTTCTGCAATAAAATGAATGAAAAAGGTACGTTATATTAATAAAAAAGTACATCAAATCAGTGAACGTCAACATTAATTTTGGGTCGATGACGGGTGTCATTAATACAATGAACGGTCGTACGTAAATTTTCTTGTTGATAAAGTTATGACAGCAATACGTTGAATCAACGAATAATGGTCATGGATCTATGTTTGCCGGTTATTGATATTACGAATGGATTTACATTGGTTCATGGTTGTTGTACATTGAATAAATAAACAGCGAGCATGGATCTATGATGATAAACATTGGTTTATGGTTGATGTACATTGTATCAATTAACAGTGAGCATGAATAATATGTAAGTGCCAGTTACGAAGGACAGACTCAGTTTATTACAGCTGAACATTGAATCAATAATCAGCTAGCATGGATCTATGATCGGCGGTTATTGATATTACGAACGATAGACATCACTTGATGATTTTCTTCATTCGGAATTCTCCCGGTAGTTCGATGTTTGCTGAGTAAATATATCCTAATCGTAATTTTGAAAATTGCAAAAATAGCAAAAATCGCAAAAAATTCTGAAAATTGAGAAAATTTCTGAAAATTGCAAAAATTTCCGCAAAACTCAAGGCTACCACTCTGTCACTCTATCTCTCTGAGTAGCTAACAACATGATTGGCGTAATCCCCACACATCGAGGTCGTCCATATTCCTTCAAGGCCAATCTGTTGAGAATTCTCCTCGCAAGACTATCCCGCCCAACTACAATACTTAGGTTACTAGATCTGGTAACATATCTTAGGTTAGGTTACTAGATCTGGTAACATATCTTAGGTTAGGTTACTAGATCTAGTAACATAACTAAGGTTAGGTTACTAGATCTGGTAACATATCTTAGGTTAGGTTACTAGATCTGGTAACATATCTTAGGTTAGGTTACTAGATCTGGTAACATATCTTAGGTTGGGTTACTAGATCTGGTAACATATCTTAGGTTGGGTTACCAGATCTGGTAACATATCTTAGGTTAGGTTACTAGATCTAGTAACATATCTTAGGTTAGGTTACTAGATCTAGTAACATAACTAAGGTTAGGTTACTAGATCTGGTAACATATCTTAGGTTAGGTTACTAGATCTGGTAACATATCTTAGGTTAGGTTACTAGATCTGGTAACATATCTTAGGTTAGGTTACTAGATCTAGTAACATAACTAAGGTTAGGTCACTAGATCTGGTAACATATCTTAGGTTAGGTTACTAGATCTGGTAACATATCTTAGGTTAGGTTACTAGATCTGGTAACATATCTTAGGTTGGGTTACTAGATCTGGTAACATATCTTAGGTTGGGTTACCAGATCTGGTAACATATCTTAGGTTAGGTTACTAGATCTAGTAACATATCTTAGGTTAGGTTACTAGATCTGGTAACATATCTTAGGTTAGGTTACTAGATCTGGTAACATATCTCAGGTTGGGTTACTAGATCTGGTAACATATCTTAGGTTGGGTTACCAGATCTGGTAACATATCTTAGGTTAGGTTACTAGATCTGGTAACATCTCAATCAATTTTTTTAATTGGAAAAATTCCTGAAAATAGCAAAAATCGCAAAAATTCCTGAGAATTGCAAAAATCGCAAAAATGCCTAAAAATTGCAAAAATTCCTGAAAATTGCAAAAATTTCTGAAAATTGTAACAATTCAAAAAATTCCTGAAATTTGCAAAAATCGCAAAAATGCCTGAAAATTGCAAGAATTGCAAAAATTCCTGAAAACTGCTAAAATCGCAAAAATGCCATAAAATTCCTAAATTCGTGAAAATTGCAAAAATCGCAATTAACAGGTCTGACCTTTCTCAAATATGTTAGGTTTTGTATCCCTTTGATCTGGCACAATTTCACAAATAGGTAGGAATTCTACGAGCCACAGAAACACAAAACACGACCCAGCCCTTTCAACTTTTCATTAACAACTAAACGAATAGAAATAAAATAAAACGGCAAATGAAAAATTCACCGCGTATTATGAAACCTTTTCATAGTAATAATGTTTGGCGTGATTGATCCATGATGTTTCATTTTATGAAATCAACGTTTAGTGTTCATTGAAACAATGAAAACCATTCATTATTTTCTTATGTTTGTTGTTGATAGATCTATGACGAAAAGTTTATTGCTCCAATGATGAAAAACATAGATCAATAAACATCAAACGTTGATTCAATGAATTTTTTCATCACATGAATAAAAAAAATGATCAACTTTTGATGTTTTTCGTTCATTGTTCAATGTTGGCTCGTTCATTGTTTCAGTGTCTTGCGGTATGAACCCATCATCAGAAATGATTGTAATAATCATCGATTCGTAATATTAATGTTCAAAAAATTGACGACCGCCGTTCATTAACTTTACGTACAAAATTATTTTTTGTGTATGACATTGAATTGACAAAAAAAATAACTAGTTCTTAATCATTTCACATAATTATGAGCTCATAATATGGATGAAATGCTCTAACTATACCGATTGGCGATTGTAAACTGACTATTCCTTTATGGCTGATCTTTGGTCATCAGTCCTTCAACATTTGTGAACATGACTGATTTGAATGATGATTTTGGTTGGAGGATTTGATGTATAGAATTAATATATACATACAAAAATAAATACGGGGTAGCATTTGTATCAGTGTGTTTCACTTTCAGCAGATGTACCAGAAATATATTATGCATGCATTATGTCGGAAGATTTGGGCTATCTGATTCCATGAACTAACTGGAGTTTTTTTCATTCTGGTACCCACGAAAAGGGATATCCTGAAATGTTCAGCGAACATCGTGAGAACCAAGGAAAATAAAGTAGAAATTGGTGTTCTTCTTGAATTTCTGGAGGTAATATGCCTCGGGGAACACCTCCCTTGGCAATGTGTTCCAGAGCCTCGCTGTTCGTTGGATAAACGAGTCTTTGAAAAGAGATGTTCTGCAGGTGTCCAAAGTGACCACGAAGGGGTGCGAAGCCTCAACTCGGCGGGTTAATCTCGCAGAGACTGCCAAGCCAATAAGGGAGGAACAATTGTTGATATTTCAGAAGAGCATCGTCCATGAAGATATTTATAAAGAGTCAGATCGCCAACTTTTCGACGGTGTTCCAGAGAAGTGAGTGAGTTTGTGAGCGAGGCATCACCCACGAGACGAATTGCCCTTTTTGGACAGAATCCAACAGTTTCAGGGTATGTTTGGGTGCTGCACTCCAAATATGGAAACAGTATTCCAGGACAGGTCGGATCTGTGCCTTATAGATCATAAGCAGCTGACTGGAAGTGAGATAGCTCCTGGCCCGAAACAGAGAAACAAGTTTTTGGGATGCACTTTTAGCAATAGATCTCACGTGATTTTCTCAAGAAAGGTTATTGCTGATAGTAATACCAAGCTTCAAAATGGATGTCTTCAAAGGTATGGTTACTCCTGACAAGCTTATGTTGGGCACAAAGAGATCGGCTTTTCTAGAGAAAATGCATGCTTGTGTTTTGTGGAAACAGACTGCTGTTATTGATAAAATGCTCTTCCTGAGTACATATAAAATCAGTTTGGTACTTTATCGTTTTTGTTCTTTTCGAGTATAGTTGTTGAATAATAATGTATGTGTAGCTTCAACATTGTGCATGTGGAACATAATATAAATGTGTTCTCTCGGTGTTGGTATTTTCGTAGCAAACAGCTAATTCATCAACGATAAAACGGTGGAGCGCTTTCCAGCACTTGTGCACGGCCGTTTTCGTATCCAGCGAGACTGAAATTTCCATTTTCTGTCACTTCCTCGCTCCGCACACTGTCTCAATGTCGGTGGAAAGTAATTGAAAATTAAGATATCGCGGGCTCGCGACTACGGTGCCATTCACAATGAAGATTAATAAAATCTCCCCGGCATTCCGTTTTCGTATATATTTCTCGTCGTTCGAAGAGAGAAGAGAGAATTTGCGATCCTATATCGATTTTTCTCCACTGAGAAATCGGGTTGTCATGTTTGGAAGCTCGTCGGGCTTGGCCAATTCGGGTGCTATACAGGGTCGAAAAAAATCAATGAATGTTTCCTTGTGATATTCTAGCAAATAAAGTTCACATAAACATGTATCTTAACTTGCTCCGTTTTTGAGATACAGTATGTTGAAGTTGAAAGTATTAATTGTTTTTATTTATTACCCCCCTGTATAAGCTTTCATGGTGCCAAAATTCAGTATGGATGGAGACTGAGAAAGCCCCAAAATTTCCAAATGATTCTTATTGGGGTTATTGAGTAATCTCAATGGAAGTTTTGAAAACACTTATACATTAAAATTTGGAGTCGATTCGAATTTGTATTGACGCTAGATACAAAAATCACACGGAGGTGAAAAAGTTGTTATTACAATAGTTCAATCTAATAAAATTATGGAACTGGAATTATGGAATATCGGTAAATTTACCCACTGTGACGCCACTGGAAATATTAGTTCAAATCTAATTGCACTAGAAGTAGCTCCAAATTACTATCAACAAAGCCACAACGCTTTATTGAAACTGATGAAGAGACAATTGCGAAATGAATAGAAAAAAGATTTTCATGGAAATATTGATACCTTGTATCTCGGAAACGAAGCAAGCTATGACACATGTTAATATGAACTTTATTTCCAAGAATATCACAAGGGATTCACCCTTTGAATTTTTTGGGTATTACTTAGATACACCCTGTATAGTGTATAGGCACTTTTTCCTTCCTTTCTCAGCGACTCATCAACTTATTTTCAGGAACTTCGCAAAAGTCGAGTGGGATATTTTGTTTTCATTTCTTATATAGAATCATGACTCGAATATCTTTCAATTTCATTTTTTTTTAGAATTATTCTGTCGACTTTGAGGTGCTAAAATCATCAATAAAGGCACGGTAATTTTCGAACGACTAGAAATTTACCGGGAATAAAAACTGACGTCACGATTTCGTAAGTAGGGGCAGACCATAGCACAGTTCCATATGTTGAAATACGATTCTGAAGTTCACAAATATCAGTTATAATAATTTGCAATTGAACATCAATTATAAAATGTTCCCTCATGTGTTGTGGCTTATATTGTTTATAATAAATCTGTGTAACTTAATATTATATTAATTTACAAGATCTTTGCGATAGAGGATATTTGAACCGGTCAAGGTGACAACACGGCGCACGAATTGTGGACGTGGTCTTGTCAGTCCTCAGCATTCAGCACAATGTTGCCAAGTCTCCAACATTTACATGACATTTCGTTGTAGAGTATAAGAAATATTTGGACATGCCGATTACTCTCGGAATAGTCAAGAATGAACTATAATATCATGGGTTCCTCCTATTATATTTTATTCAACGACAGGACCCTATAACATCTTTTTGATGATTATAATTGGTGACTTGGCAACCATGCTTCATGAGTGGAAATGGAATATTATCTGACCAATAACGAAACAGCACAAACGCACTGACAATACTGACATGACCATTTATTTGAGGTATCTCCACATGACAACCATGACGGTACGTTTGAAATGAAATTCAACAATTTCTAACATCGTTTAGAATCATTATTTACTTAAAAAAAAGAGTGAGGAGTGTTGCAAAACATAAATCAGGTCACTAACGATACAGTGGAGTAATTGAATGCCAATAATTTATTATTAGTCCTCTCTCCCATTTTCGCCAGGTTCATCGCCGACTATAGTATATGGGCCAGCGCATAGAGTATCTACCGAAATTTTTGACAGTTTGCCTCACAATGTAAAATTGCATTTCGCAATCCCGCAAACAATTCACCATATGGAATCGTGATATGTTAAATAGAAATCACATAATATATTCGGGTCAAAATATGAGTATTCATTATTCCAAATTTTTTGGGATTTTCTCTCCTCGTTTCTATAAAATAAAAATATGGATATTATTCCAATATACGTGTAGTAAGGACAAATCAGATGATTTGCCCCAAAATGTCACTGCGTTTAAAGAATTTTCGTATCAGAGAGCCTAAAAGAAAAATTCACTAGCTTGTCAGTGACAATTTATATTGAAAAAATTTTCACTTATCTTTGGACGTTTCGGGACCGATTCTGCTCCCGTTTTCAACATGAAGAGATTTTTTCAATTGCGAAGTCGTATAATATGTCTTGAAAAAATCTCTTAATGTTGAAAACGGGAGCAGAATCGGTCCCGAAACGTCCAAAGATAAGTGAAAATTTGATATTTTTTCTATATACCTTTATTTCTCTTCTCCAAAAATTTTTCAATACAAATTGTCACTGACAAGCTAGTGAATTTTTCTTTTAGGCTCTCTGATAGGAAAATTCTTTAAACGCAGTGACATTTTGGGGCGAATCATCTGATTTGTCCTTACTACACGTATATTGAAATAATATCCATATTTTTATTTTATAGAAACGAGGAGAGAAAATCCCAAAAAATTTGGAATAATGAATATACTACCTCCTCGATTAACCTACAGACAGTATTTATCAAAATATGAGTCTTTCAAGTAACACATTGTTATTTCAATAGGAAAGCAAAATATTGTGGCACAAGTTATACCCTTTTTGCATAATAGCATGATGTTCCAGTAAACAGTTCCTCAAATTTGAAACAAATTTCTTCCGGTAGAGGAAGGCATAAATCCCCATCATCGGAATATTTTTTTCTGGAAGAGCCAACAGAGAGGAAACATTTTAATGCCGGTTTGAAACCCCCTCGTCTTCCTACCAACCGAAACGCAGTAATTGATCATTTTAGCAACTCTTTCCTTTCCCCTCCCGATTCCGCCATATTTCACAAAACAAACCGTGAATAGCACGATGGCAAGCAAAGAGAAGACGGCAATAAATAATATCTTCGAGGAGAGAAATTTGTTGCCGGGAAATATATATTAAGTAGGCAACTGTTAAACCGAGACTAGAATATAAAGCAGCAAGAAAACTTTGGCGAGTAACCCAAAGTAAAGCCGAAACTTTGTGTGCCGGAGCGACGTCAAAGTTGAAGTTGCACGGAGTTTACAAATACTGGAAGTTGGTCGGCGATATAGTGCGGTCGAAAGCACAAAACTAACGTTTGTGCATTGTACAATGTAGGTACGTTTCACTTCCTTATCGATTCATCAACCCACTTTCTAAAATTATCAAACAATTTTCAATAGGTAAGGTCACCAAGATAGGGATTTCTCGCAATTACATAGGAAGATTTCAGTCAGAGATTCTAGGAACAAAAATTGAAAAAAAAGTTCATATAAATGAGCCCATAAAAAATAAATAAAAATGAGAAATATTGATTTGAAACAGTTTCAATGAGGGTAGATATGAAAACGAAATGCTTCAGACCACAACACCCTTTTGATTTGGTTGACATGTGGAATCACTAAATGATCAAGTCAGTGATATCTTCTATCATTCTCTCATCTTCCTGTCTTTGTAGATCGTCTCCATTGCCCTTTTTATTTTTTGCTGAATATGTTTGTTATAGTTTCCCGCATTATAAGTTCCACAATGAATTTGTCGAAAAATTTCGAGAATAATTCCAGTGGGCCAACAGATTTTTCATTTGTTCTTCATTTTCAATAGCATTTTATAGTGGGCAGATATGTTCCTATCCAATCTTGTATTATCCTTTTTTTTCATTTAATTTCTTGGATTTCTTCTTCTCTTCCTCTATCATTTTTTTATCTCAAATAATGCCACATCACCCTCTGAAGCTGAACTTTCAACAACACCAATGTGACCTCCATTGTGACAAAATTCCAACTCAAAAACTCAATTGGAACGCGAAGTTCTGATCCTGGCATCCTGGCATCTTTTTTATTGAAAAGTGTTCTCGCCCGAATCATCATCTGTTAACTCAATAGTTGATTGGAGGAAAAATTGTTCTATCCTGAATTACATTCATCTTTTCTTCATCAGATTCTTTCGATATTGCGATTGCTTCATAGAAGGAAAAACATCTATCAAATAAGAAAAGGTCATGTAGCTGCCTAATGTCCTATATGTAGGACGGCAACAATAAACCCGAGATATAAAAATCAAATATCATGAATGCTGAAAACAATGAAACGGCATATGAAACATATGTTATTTACCTGATCATTAAGACCACAAATTGAACTATAAAAATGAAAAAAACACTCACCAAGAAAAGCGTACATTCTTATCATCAATTTGCTGAAATAACCCTACTTCAAACTGTTGTTGAGCACAAATCAAGCCAGTCTGTGAATATTTTTGACATGTCCATAGCCATTGTATGTGATGAATGAATGCGTAGTCTTGCTATTCATAGAAATATGGCTCTAGTGTCGAAAAAAATAGAGTGTAGGTGTATTACATATAGGACATTAGGCATATCTGGGTATAATATACCTACATTTTCGAAAAATAATTTTGCCTTATATTGCCAGCAAACCTCAAAAGTAGGCCTTAAAATTATGAATATTTCTGATATGTCCACATTTTCGAATATAGCTTGAGTACTATATAAATAAAAGGATTTTTGTTTGTGACAATCGTTGAACTAAAGCATCCCGCAAATTTTCGACTTTCTACCAATTGAAAGAATGTCTTTACAAATACCTATACCCAAATACATTGGCAAAAATCGGACTGTACTATTCGTTCTCCCGAAAAAGCAGCGAATATATACCTATATACATAGGCAGCCCGACCCAGAGAGCCGTTCGGCTGAGCGTGAGCCCCAACTTAGTTAAACTTTTGGCCCCGAATGTATTCTTTTGTTCTAAACAGTGATTGGTCGACAAGTTAGTTCGCGAGGGTTGGTGACGTCGCTGCTAATGTCGGGGGGGTACGATATGCCGCCCCCGCTTGCGCTCCCCTTCTGCCTGCCTGCCTGCCTGCCGCCCTTATGGCATAGCCACCCTTCTGCCTTATTCCTCCCCCGATGTGCCGAGCGAAAATTAGAGACGAAGTTGAAGGACCTGCGAGAGATTTTGATTTATTTAAGATGATGCCGCATGATGGTGATACGTCACACCGATGCGAAAGAACAAAATTGTTTGTTGTTCGCCCAGGCAATTGTTTTCTCACTATATATATAGGCGATGTATATTATTTTCTCCACCACTATAGCTATGGAACCTATCATTATTTACTCCTTTTCGAGGCGTAAAGTAAAGTCATTTTATGAACCACTACTCAAGAGATAGCCACCTCTGTTATAATCTAGTAGGTATTTATCAATAACGACTTGCTGTTATGGTCATGGCTACTAGATTTCAATTATAATTGGAAAGAAGTGCTTTAATATAGTGACAATAGGTTCATATTTCAGTTTCACAGAACTATAAAATGATTGGAAGTAAAAACTTCACAAACGATAAGATTTCCATAAAATTCTCAAACACAAGACATGTTTCGCTAACACAGTAGCTTCGTCAGGTGATATACTGGTACAATGAACTAAACTAACCTTGGCTTGCTTAACTTTTATTTATCCTACTTTCCCAACCTGAAGGATTAGTTACCTGTGGACAGGTTCGATAAACCTTCATTTTCGGAAAATAGGCACAATATCTACGTTAAAATACGGTTTACCGGATTAACTCGAAAAGGTTGATGGCAAATACATATTATTACCTACTAAGAAAACAAATTCAACGGTGGTGAACTATTGAGGTCTAATTGATCGTTAACTAAAATGTCAGAATTTTTGAGTTTGTTGATTTCAAATGATTCAGAATGATTGAGTTCCATTCCTTTATTTTCTACTTGTAAAATTTCGAAATTATCATCAAAACTATGGTTTTCTTCTAATATATGGTTGGCGTATGTTGAATTTGTTTTATTTTTCAAATCAATTTCAATTCATGTTCATGAATACGCTGATTAAACGTATGACCTGTCTGACTGATATTCAACTTAGGACAAGATCCACAGTTGAGTTTGTATACCACTGATTTTTTTGAATTTAGAAGTTTTGTCTTTATTATTTTTGAGTCATGTTCATGTGGAAGTGGCCGAGTGAATTCAAAAAATAAAATGATTGAAATGTATTGCTAGTGGTGAAATGCACTGTACACATACATGTACCTAAATTTTTATGCCCCATTCGAAAATGTTGAGAATTTTCCAAAATTTTGATCAGGGGCGTGAGAAATAGGGGCCCTTTCCTTCCCATTTGTTTTGTTTGTACAATTTTCAGCAGCTTGGCCAGGAAATATGGAAATCTCAAAATTTTTACTTCGAGACAAATCAAATTTAAAATTCTTCTGCGTAATAAAAATAGTACTTCTTCCTTAATAAGGTAACGAATTTTCCCAAAAATTATGATTTGATGGAAAATATCCTTTCAACACCTATACTTTTGATGTTTGATTTAAAATATGAGGATGCAATAAAAAAGAATACATTGAAAAAAGATATGGCAGCACTTTTTCAAAATTGATTCATCTAAAAAATAATGAGTGCTATCGAAACTAAGTAAGAGTAAAATTTTTGAATATAAAAGATAATATTCTCATATTTACTCCTTTCAACTTACTGTTTTGTGATGTTGAAAATTCCACTGTTATTGAGCTAACGAAAGAATTTACTGAAATATTAAAAATTGACTGTTTTCATATTTGTGTCTGAAATTCTGCCGGTCACTGTGTTAATGATTTTTTTCTCATAGTAGCCAGTTGCGAATCATTGTATAGAGAGAAACATTCATGGTTCTCATCATAAGTACTTATATTATGAGTGCGAGTTACACTCAAAACTTCAAAACTCTTATGCCCTCTCATATTATAACCCCTGCATAATTTCCCATCATAAACTATATCGAAAAGCATAGTATACATTCATTATTTTCATCGACGAAAAAAAAACTCGTTCGACCCCTTCTATTAGGAATTGGTGGTGACTAGTGCACCAACCACGGTTTCTTCAACACCGAACAAAATATATGGATGCAAGATGAAAATACGTACATACATTAGTTTATTATCATCATCAGGAATGTAAGTGCTTCAATTGTATGAATAACTTGGAAATTTGAAGGATTCTATAAAGATCCTTTTCGAAAAAATTGCATAGAAAAAATCGATTCTGTGGATTTTCGAATTTTTTGATTTCGGAGATGTATTTCATGAGACAAATGAATGCTGAAAAACAAATCGTTCGCTAGATATGACAATTTTGAATTTATCGAAAAAAATACACAGAAAAGAATCGATTTTCGAATTTTTTTGATTCCGGAGCTGTATTTTATGAGAAGAATGAATGCTGACAGGTAAACCCGAGCCGATTTAAATTTTCAAAAAAATCCATAAAAAAATCAATATTCAGAATTTTATTTTCTTATATTTCGGAGCTGTATTTTATGAGAATAATGAATGCTGCATATGATAATTTCGAAATATCAAAAAGGAAATACACAGATCATACTGATTTTTTTTGATTTTCCAATTCTTCGATTTCGGAGCTGTATTTTAGAGGAGAATGAAAACTGACAGATCAATCCGAGCCGAATTGGATCATCCGTTCGCTGGATATGACAGTTTTGAAATTTTCGAAAAAATTCCATGGATTTATCATCTGATCTTTTCTATATGTATACAGGGTGTTCCTTGAAGACATGCTAATATCCAAGGAGACGATTCTTCAACTCTTTTCAAGAAAACACAAGTTTTGAAAAAAAAAACAGATTTGTAGACATCTCCATCAAATTTGGTACATATCTTCTATGCATCAAGGTGCATTTTTTGATGTATACAAATTTTTCTTTTCTCCACCAGTGGCGCCGTTAGGGGGATATGATTGATTATATTATACTTGAAAGTGAGCAACGAAGGATTATTTCCAAATTTAATGAAATGCTATCAGAAGTCATTCAATTTTTTACAAAACAGATCCTCTTGTTGATACCCGATAGGACACTCGGTTTTCAAGAAAAAACGAAAATAGGAGATCAAACTTCAAATTTTGATGTAAATGCTTATAGCTTTATTCCATTATTGAATAACTATACAGTCTGTAACATTTTGAAATTTTTGCCATCCGGAAAAGCTATACAGGGTGGACAAAAAAAATGCTATGTATATTTCAACTTTGATACCCTATGGGTATTTACAAACATTGAAGCATTTATTTGTTCGAATTTTTTCGATGACATATCATAAAACAATGTTTCATTTCTCAAATTTCTTGAATATGTAGTTGCTATCATTGTCGACATTTCCACATCAACAGTATGTGGAAATATTTGTATTACTATATGGCATCATGGTTTTCAAGAATAATAATTATAATTGTTTTTCGTATAGAAACGTTCGGTTGGTATTGTAGTCACCGAATATTATTATGGTAGGTCGCAAGTCCCTTGTATCCGAACGAAAAACCACTTGAGAAATAGTTAAATGAGTCATAGTCATTTGCGTGTAACTTTTAATAAGCGTGATCGGGGGGGATGGCCGAAGGGGTTAATTAATCCCTTCTTGCGTTCCGTGTCGTCATGGTCGCAATATCATTGTCGCCCGGAGGGTAGCCAGAACACTGACAGAACGTGGCAGTGATGATGATTCTGGTGAAGTGCTCGTTATGAGAGAATGTGTTTTTGATGCTCGGTTTAATGAGAAATAAACGCTGCAAAAATTAGTGGAGAGCGGTGTGTTGACAACCCGACAACCCCTATACATGTATTTATGTTCGTGTGTCAAATTTTCTCAACCTGTGTAACGTTTCTGAGGGAAAACTCCCAGGTTATCGGAGACACGAATATTTTTTTTTAATATATAATTCAATGTTCGTCGTGGCATATAGACAGAAAAGTAGTTGTTTTCTGTTGAATAACCGAGAAAGAATTGATATTTTCATCTCATAGAGAATGCGAATTCTCAATGTATTTCTTTACATATATCCATTTCTTTATCCATATGTTTATGTTATGTTATATCTGAGAATATTCCTTTTCAATACCTTCACCCCATCAAGGGGTTCAAACTTGAACGATGGAAACTTGTGATTTTCAAAGACCTTCAATCGCAGATTCGTGATTAGGTTTTCTCAATTCAGAATTTCTTTCCACGTCCTGTATGATGAATATCAATTTATCATGCATCCATAAACAAATGCACCCAGATGACAGGAGTATGTCAACAAATCATAATTCTCAGATGTCAGTTCCTCATAGTTTTAGTTATATTATATTATATTCATAAAGAATGGCTGGAAGAATAACTACTGGACTTCAGGTTACTGATGAAGATTTGATATCCGAAATGAGTTTATTCGAGTGAAGCCATATAATCTGTTTGTGATAGATATAATTCCCATATCACTGATACGAATGATTTTTTTTTAAAGTTCCATGCTCTTCAAGATCAGAATTTATTCAAGTATACTTCTCCTATATATACATTTCAATTTTCATTTCAATACTGAACATATTGGTAAATGATATTTTTTATATCATTATATATCATATTATTTTATCCGATTTGGGAGATAATGTCAATTCTCAATTTCAGAGGATTTTCATTTTTCATGCTCTCTTTTTGGATGTTCAACAGATATAATTCAATGTTCGACGTGGCAAATAGTCAGAAAAGTAATTGTCTTCAGTTGAATATCCAGAATGATATTATGTGCATAAGAAGAATGCAAATTCTCTACTTCAGAAGATTTTGTTTTCAAATTCTTATCGTGTGTGTTCAATAGATATAATTCAATGTTCGTCGTGGCATATAGCCAGGAAAGTGGTTGTTTTCTGTTGAATAAACCGAGAAAGAATTGATATTTTCATCACATAGAGAATGCGATGAAATTCTTCATGGTCACAATTATATCTGAGAATATTCCTTTTCAATACAATATTTTTGATCGAAAACTAATGTTATAATGTTGAATCAATGGTTCTGTATATTGGTTCATTTGATCAAATGATCATTATGATATAGGAGGGTATTTGAGACAACATTTAAGTTTCCTCATTTCAGTAAGGACATGTTGTATTTTCACTTTTTGATAGTGAAATAAAATAGACTTCATATGCACCAAAAATTTTACATAATTTCTGAATGGGTGACCTCGTTTTCCTCTAGGTACGATTTTAATAACTCTTGGAATACACAGTAGGGGATCCCTATAATATCTTTTATGATTTTTTGTCTTTATGGTTTTTGGTACAACTTCATACTCATCATTATTGATTCATAAAAATGAGCATATCCATGCAATGAATCCAATCCCACCTATCGTTTTTTCCGTCCGGAATATACGAAATTAAAATAGTTATCAATTTATTCGAGTACTCTCATCTGGCGAAAACTCCCAATAATCTAATCTCCGAACAATTTACCTCACAACCGCCAAGATAGCGCAATAATTCGCGCACCAACTTTATTTATTTCCATAATCTCGGGAAAGTTATGCAGAGCAAAACGGTTTAATAAATAACAAATAAAATTGCAGGATAACCGAAATAGCAGAGCTTTCCACTTCTTTAGGTATGTGAGCAATGCCAGGAAAGAATCCCGGTTTCATTTTTGCTCCTATAAATCACGGGGAATCGCTTTAATAAAACAGCCCGCCATAAGCGGAGTGAAACGCCTTTTTTAAAAGGGATTTCGGAATAAATATGTCTATGTCTTCTAAATTAAAATTTTCACAAAAATATCAGCTGAATATTTTTTTCATTTTATTGGGGTACTTTAACAATACAGAGAACTGTTAAAAAAGTTTGAGGATGATACAAATCGTTTTGGCAAAAATGCTCCTTTGCGGCGGTATGGCGGCCATTTGGAACTGTCAGAAAAGTATTACATGGTGATTTTCGTGAATATACTCGAGGATGATTAGCTGAGCAGAAATAATAAGAAAAATTTACCCTGGTACAATTAATGGTTGGTTAATTTTTTTTAAGAATGTATTCGCGCCGGTATGGCAGGCTGTAAATCACACCGGAAAACCGGAAAAGTATGGCATTTTCCCTCTGGAGGTGGTCAAAATCCTCCATGGGCACCAAGAAGGACCATTCCCTTTATGGTAGTGTGGGAATCCCTTTCATGTAGTTGTACCCACTGAATACTCCACCTTCTGTCAAGACTCGTCTGACCGAAGTCTCAGATTGTACCATTGTACCTCGAGTATGCCGTTATTCATTTTACCATATACGACCCATGGTTCTTATATAAGGGCCACTTCAAATGCTGCCATAGTAACTGTGAGAACTGCTGCTCACAGTACTAGAAGTTCGTTTGAAAGCCCCCTTTTCATTCGGGTTCCTGAAGACTACTCTTCCGAGCCCTGGTCTCGTCCATGAAGAAGGCCAAAAGTTTTCCTTCTTCTACGAGTAATGGAGGAAGGGGTTGGTCCAGCCCTGTGGTGCCCCCTGCACAGGGCTAAGGCTGTTTACTCTGAGATGTCATCCCTCGTCACGGTTCCCACAACTTGGATTAAGTCGCCAGAGTCTCGTTATCAATCCCAAATTGACCCATCTTTGCACTCAGATGTCCACAAAGCTGGCCCATCTGAGTGATGAGAGCAAAATGTTTCCAAAATGCGCAATCTGCCGAGCACCCACGGCTTGTCCTCCCTATACTATAATGAGGTTGGGCTTTAGGGGAGAAGGAAAAACGAAGAATTGACCGAGAGATGCCGATAAAAAAGATCGAAAACTGAAGAGTGAAGAGGATGCCATCAATTTACAAGTTGAAGATTATTTAGTATCTGGCTAGGATACATCGGGATTGCTATTCCCGTACTTACAAGTCATATGAGCCCAAGAGGGGGAAGTATGACATGACGCTATAGCCTTCTATCTTTTTTGGACTATCAGAAAATACTAGTATTTTTGTGGACAAATCATTCGACAATCGTTATTTTTCCGACCTCACCATCAAGGGAAGAGGGGAGGACAGACCGCGGCCGCTAAACAGATGAAATTTTGGGAGTTGAGACCATCTTTGCCATGTCTTACGCCAGATGGCACAATTATTTGTGGACATATGTGGTGAGGGAGGGGGGATTTGCTGATATCTGTCTAGGTGGCCAAGGACTAGTCACTGATAAGAGAAGAGAATTTTCGTCCTTCTTCGTAGACAAGAACAGGGATCGGAAGAGTAATCTCCAGGAACCTGAACGAAAAGGATATTCCATATTGAAGTGACCCTTAAGAAGCACCATGAGTCGTATATGGTAAAATTGATAACGGCATGTAGGTAAGATACAATGGGCCACTAGGCCTAAGTGTCTAAACGGGGTGGAGTGTTTAGTAGGTATACCCTGGAGTCAGGGGACTCCCACACTATCAAATGGGGGATTATACCCAAATGATGACCATAATAGATTTCAACCACCTCGACGAAAAAAACAAAAAAAAAAGGATATCGAGGAACATTAAAACAAAATGCACTATTCTCCTCGTTCATTCATATTTTTATGTTATAAAACATTTTACTTTATGCAACTGGTTACGTCAAATAAGACGTTTCAATACTTCCGACAGTTTCAAAAAGTGTCAAAATTCAAACAGGATAATTTTTTCTAGTCGAACCCTTTCAGACTATCAACCCGCCTGTGTGCAGTTCCTCTCCAACCTCGAACTTATATAGCAGAGATTTGTCGTTGAAACACCAGCCATTTTCGAGCTCAAATATTTTTATACGTGTACTTTGTCTAAAAGGGATGTGTTGTATTTTTCATTAGATATGAAGAGGGTAAAAAAATACCGGCAAGTCAGGACGCGATATGGAATTCGTGTTTTTTGCCGAGGGGTCTCCCGACTTTTATATGTTTTCGCGTGTTCTACCACTTCACCTTCATCCCTCTCTTGTACTATATCGAAGGAGATTGTGCTTCGGAAGTCGTCCCCATATTTCACTTTCCCTCCCATTATGTCAACGAGCATATATTTTCATCTGTACCAGAATGAAATTGCTAATTTCGATGGCTCGGTTATCAAATCACTAAAAAAGAACAAGTCAGGAGATGAAATATTGTCAAAATTCGAAGATTTGTCGTAATTAGCATATTTGCAAGGAACATTGTTTCAAGATTTTTAAGGTTGGCTCTGGTCTTAGCATTGACAAAATAACGAAAACGTGTGAGGAGCATATACGTATTAATAATCAATACGGATAATCTCTATTTGTTTCCATAGCGAAACATGAAGCCGATTTTTGAACACAAATGACTATTCATAAGGAAAAGTTTTGAAACGATCAGACACATACTGGTTTGATTGAAAGGCTAGTAAACGTCATTGTCCACCGAAACGCATGTCTGATGACTACTATAATAGCGCATGGCGCATGCGTATCATGCCACCAAATCCTTATGGATATTCATTTGTTTCATATTTTTGGCTTCATCCTGGCACCCGTTATGATCCGTATTGTTTATTAATAGGTATATGGTGAGGAGGCATTTTAAATGTGCTCTCTAAAAAAAAAGTTGTTGAATCAAGCAAAATTTAATTGAATGAAGCAAATTAAAGTGTCATATATGCACGAAAATATATCTTGTTTCAGAGCGAATTTGAAGTTTGAATTAAGAGGAGAGATTCAACCAAATCGACATGCAGGCCTGCACTAGTTGTTGCTATTTGGGCTTATGAATGATTCAATTGAAAAACTGATTAAATCATCGTAAAGAATAAGGTTGGGACTAGGGCCTGGTTATCATACGGAGTCGAAACTCATTTATTTATAGAAGATACAGATTTTTGAAAAACGTAAACATTGAAATTTTTTTGTCTCAAATTGAAATATTTTCGATCTCAGTACAATTGTTGGAAATTCGGCGAGGTGTCACTGAAATATCAGCTCTTGAAATGGTTCCATTCGAACAGGAAGCAACAAAAACGATTATTCTGTCAACAAAATATCCATTCATCCCAGCTGATCTCGGTAAACTCCATTTCTTGAAAGAATATAATGCAGGAAACTAGGATGTGGTAGTTCAGGCACTACCTGATAGATGGCAGTGTTCGAAATGACAGACTGCGGCAGAGAGGAATGGTGCATTGTATTGCAAGCAGATGGCGCTTAGGAGAGATGATGAATTCAAACCCGTTTACACCGTTGCCAATGTTATAAATATTACTCGGACATATTATGAAATCTAGGCGACGTGATAATACAGAGGGTATTATTCAATTATCTGGGCATATTTCAGGGGGAGGTTCTACGAGTGTTTGTAAGACGAACAAATCTAATATACATATAAAATTCTCCTGTCACGGTCACGGTCATAGTGGTCGAACTCCTCCGAAACGGCTCGACCGATTCGTATGAAATTTATTGTGCGTATTCGGTAGGCATGAGAATCGGTCGTAATCTATTTTTTAAATAGAAAATACAAAATGGAGGATCCAATATGGCGACCGAGTAAAGTTATCCGATTTCATTCAAAATTGGTACTCAGGGGTTTTCGGGGTCGGAGATTATGAATATTTAGTCAAATTTTGGAAATTCAAGATGGCGGATCCAATATGGCGGACGAGCTTTGTAATTATGGTCAGATTCCATCCAAAATTGGTATCTGGGGGTTTTCGAGGTCGGAGATTATGATTTCTTCATCGAAATAAGGAAATTCAAAATGGTGGATCCAATATGGCGGACGAGTTTTGTAATTATTTTTTTTATCGCTTGGAGCGCACGAAAGGAAATCCCTATAATGTTCAAAGAACATCGTGCGTTCCTAGGGATGAAAGGGACAGGAGGTAGGTATTGGAGTTTTTTTTCTGAACTTCTGGAGATTATTTGTTGTTGGGAATACTTCCTTGGGCACTGAATTCCAGAGCCTAGCCGTTCTATGGATGAAGAAGTTTTGATAAAGTGCTGTTCGACATCTTTCGAGGTGGACAACGAGAGGATGTGCTGACTGGGCTTGTCTACTTCGTCTGACTGGTATTGCTAGTGGAGGGATGATAGCCATTTCCCGTGGAAGTATCGATAGAAAAGTGAAAGGTCGCCGACCTTTCTACGGTGTTCCAATGATGTCAAAGAGTGAGTGAGTGTGGCGTCACCCACCAGGCGAATGGCTCTTCTCTGGATGGAATCTAAGAGCATCAGCCTATGTTTTGGTGCTGAACAGAACAGATTGGTCAGATATCATTCAAAATTGGTATCTGGGGGTTTTCGAGGTCAGGGATTATGATTTTTTATCAAAATTAGGAAATTCGAAATGGCGGATCCAATATGGCGGACGAGTTTTGTAATTATGGTCAGATTCTATTCAAAATTGGTATCTGGAGGTTTTAGAGGTCGTAGATAATTATGAATCATTTGTCAAAATGGGGAAATTCAAAATGGTGGATCCAATATGGTGGAAGAGTTTTTTAATTATTATGATCAGATTCTATGTAAAATTGGTATCGGGGGGTTTTCGGAGTCGAAAATAATGATCCTTTTATCAAAATTTGGAAATCCAAGATGGCATATTCAATATGGCTGACGAGTTTTGTAACTTAATATGATTTCATTCCAAATTTGTATATGGGGGATTTTGGGATGGGAGATTATGATTGTTCATCAAAATAAGGAAATTGAAGATGGAGGATGGCAACTGAGTTCTGTAGTTATGATCCGATTCTATTCAAAATTTGTATCTGGGTGTTTTCGGGGTCGGAGAAGAATTAGAAAACAAATGAATAAAAGTATGTTGATAAATATTTAACTAAAAAAATATTTTCTGGAAATAATTGTATATAGCAGAACAACGTTTGCCGGGTATCAGCTATTGTAATAAATATTAGTTTGAAAAACTAATGAAACACCTTTTCATAGATAGCCGTACTAAAAAGAAGTGAGTAGAAAATAAAGAGTAGTTTGAAAAAATGAAGAGGTATCGAGAACCGAACTAAAAAGAATAGAGTACTTTGAAACGGCATAGATTCTGTCACTGAATTATAATTATATAAGTAGCTAGACCTGAAAATTTAAACATACAAATTCAGCAGAATTTCTTCAATTCCATTCCATAATTATACAATACAATTCCATAATTATGTCAGCATATAGATGGAAATAATAGGAATGGCACAGTTGTGGAACAAACTTCGAAAAGCTTTGTTAATCTGTGTCAAAAGTTCAGGTTATTTCACTCTAAAACTCATGCAAAAAAATTCGTCTCAGAGTACAGTTATCAGATTTTGGATCCATTGATATGGTGATGTTCACAAAGGATAATACCGCCACGGCAACAAAACAAAACTGAGCGAGAAATCGTTATATGTCTCTCTCCCTCCCGCGGCGAACCGGGGGGATATTCATTGGTCGCGCGGTGATTCCCCGTCTTTCCGCAGTCGCCACGTGCCACTTTGAATTGCATGAACTTCAGATGAACTTCAAACTAACCGGGATATAATCAATAATTGAAAAGCCAGTGTTGCAAGCTGCTGCAAATGATATGTCGCAAAAATTCATAAGAATGGGCAGAAAGGCGAGGCAACGGGAAAGTCAGCCACATACGAAATATTTGAAAATATAGCAGCCGCTTTTTTTTCGAGACATTTGGAGACGTTATCGAACATCCAGTTCATGTTTTAGAGAATTATCGTAGGTAGATACTTCATATTCCACTTACATCTTCTTTGGGGAAGATTTTTGAAATACAATGAATTCCATGATATTAAAATTTTCTTTGAAATATATACAGGGTTATTCATTCAAAATGGTCAATGTGTGAGCTAGAAATAAGAACATAAGAATATGAAGATTCAGCCTCACATCTCACATCTCACATAGAAAATGCTGTTAGTTTTGGAGAAACAGGGTGTACAAGGAAAATATTTTATTTTGAAATTCCTCATACAATAACTTTGTAAGTTTTAAATCAGCATGAAAATGGTCAATGTGTGAGCTAGAAATAGTAAACATCAGAATATCAAGATGCAGCCTCACATCTCTCATAGAAAATGTTGTTAGTTTTGGAGAAACAGTGAAACAGAGGTTGTTCAAGAAAAATATTTCATTTTAAAATTCCTCATACAATAACTTTGTGAGTTTTATATCAGCATGAACATAATTTTCTTATATTTTTTTCATTATAATTCGATTTTCGAATGATTTAAAAAAAGTTGACCATTAAAACAAAATGGATTGTGAGATTTAGAAAGCATATGATGGCAAATCAATTTCTCACCGTTATGTTGAAGACCGAAACCAGGGAATCCTGGAAACTTTCGTACGATATAATCACACTCACACTATACACTGTTTCATCACTATCATTTTTATCAACTCGACAAACTTTATTACCTTAAAACATTCGCTGTCTAAGATAGACTAACAAAAACTTTTGAGTAAAAATTTTGAATAGAATCGGATAATGAAATTATAAAACTTGTCCGCTATATTGGATCTGCAATCCTGAATTTCCCAATTTTGACGATATAATCATAATCTCCGACCCCAAACACCCCTATCTATAAATTTTGAATAGGTTAGAATCATCATCACATAACTCGTCCGCCATATTGAATCCGTCATCTTGAATTTTTCATTTCGGGATTCATAATCTCCGACCCCAAAAAACCCCAGATACAAATTTCAAATGGCATAGAATCATAATTACGAAACTCGTGCGCCATGGTGGTGGAGCCATGATGAAAGAATCATAATCTCCGACGCCGAGAACCCCCAGACACCAATTTTGAATAGAATGGGATCATAATTATTATAAAACTCGTCAGCCATCTTCAATGTCCTAATTTTCACGAAAGAATCATAATCTCCGACCCCGAAAACTTCCATATACCAATTTAGAATAGAATCTAATCATAATTACAAAATACTACATAATATGAGATGAGATGCGATACTGCACCCTTCAAATTCATTGCTATTCATTGACCTCGCAATAACGGGACACGGGACGGGTCGTGACGATGACGTGAATCCAATGTTTTTCTCTACCCAAAAAAGTGCTCAACGCGCCTAGAAGTTCTCACTTCGAAAAAATTGTTTTTTTCATAAGTGCAATTATGATCGAAATTTGTATTTCAGCAAGCAGGTCTGAATTAGAGAACATGAAATTTGAATCAAGGATTTCTTTCATTCTACACACTGTATATATCAATATAACCCTTATATCAGTAATAGCAGTGTGAATTCGTAAGAATGAAGATATTTGAAACTAGGCAATCGTCTACGTATATACCCTATACAGAAAACACGAAATTTCTATTTATAGCCATCTGAACTTGATAAAAAATCTTGCACACATTATTTCTGAATTACACAGACTATTTTGCCCTGAACAATGATTTCGATCCCCATCCTTGGAAGTTTTTCTGGTGACGCCAATAATGATAAGTTATATTAGTAGGAAATGAAATTAAAAAGGAAAAGAAATATTCGAAAGACTACTTGTGAAGACAGTTTCAAAAATCACTCATGACATAAATTTTCATTGTAGCGAGTAGCGAGAATTTGCTTGACTTGAATCTGCTTGAATGGAGTGAAAAGTGGAATCATGTTCAGCAGGCCCGTGGAGCAGTAGCTCTGGCAACACTGCACGTACATAATACAAGTACCTACGATTGCATTCAATTGTGTGCCACCTATTGGTGACCTGCTGTAACAGACGAAATCGAAGAACTCTACAATAGCTGTGAAAGCTGTAATTTAATTATTTTATTCCGATTTCGACATCACACTGACACCTGGAAATAGTTGTTGAACTAGTATATATATATAGGCTATATTCGGTCGGAAAGCTGTCGCGAAAGGCCCGCCTTAAGTAAATATGTCTTGCATGAACTCTGGATCTTATTCAATCAAACACATCCATGAATCGTTTATGAAGAAATATTGAATTGGCTCAAACAATCATTTTGTTTGATTCAAAATAACAAGATATTGATTCAATCAAATATTTAGTTGAATCAATAAAATATTTGGTTGGTTGATTCAAAGAAATATTTGGTTGATTCAATACAGTATTTGATTAATTCAATGGAATATTTTGTTGATCCAATGGAATATTTCGTTGATTCAAGAAAAACAGTATTTCCATTCGACAAATTGTTTTGTCGAATCAAATTCTGGAAACTAGTCGACTTCTAGCATAGATCTCCAGTCTTTACTTCTCTTCAGCTGATGCAAAACTATTTCGGATTGCTAATCATCCTAAGTTCGATTCATCCAGCTGGTATTTCAAAGACGAAGAATCACGCTTCACGTATATAATGAATTCGAGGCAGGTATAGATGAGGCGAAATGATCGCCATCTAGAATTTCGTTGCTCTATTAAAGCAAATGATCCGTTCGAAACGAGTTCATTGCAACATCGGAATAAGAAAACTTGTATTTTGTAACAAAGATATATTCTCATCAAAATGATCATTATTTGATCAAATCAACAAAATGTTTATAGTTGAATCAACATCGACATCATTTTGAATCGACCTAATTGGTTTTTGAGAAAACCATATACTTTGTGAAAAGTGAGGTTGTCAAGTTAAGGATTAGTGATGGAACTCGACTCGGAATCGAGAAGTTAGGTTGGTGTTGATGTGAAAAATGTTTCTTTAAAATGCCATCATACGAATTTGGTCTGAAATTCCTCCATACAAATTAAAATTCAGTACCTATGACGATTTTGTCTGAAGTTGAGTGTTGAGTTCTATTTATCCCTGAATATGAAAATATTATGATAGGTATTTATTATATCCATGTCCATGACAGCTTGCGCATATAAGTGATTTTGTTTTATATTTTGATTGAACTACCAATGAAGAAGGGAAATACAAAATCGAAATCACAGCATTTTCTGGTGTATCTAGCAGCCAATCTACAGCCGAAACACAAAAACGAAAACATCATATTTACGATTATTATCACAGATACTTCAACCAATCCAAAACGTGTATTTCGAAATTAATTGATTATATCCACACTATCTGTGTTGATGCCAACTAATCAAATGGGATAAGTTGATTAATCATGAAAGCATATTTTTAGTGTGGCAGCTAGTATCGTAATCGTCCTCTGTGCACCCCCTTCGACATGGGGAAGGGGGTGGTTGGTGAGGAATGGGGGTGGTGGAGGCGGCCTAGCTCTGGCAGTCGGAGATAGGAGGCGAACGCTGCGGATTTTCCAGGAAAGCCGGGGGACGGTTTCAAAAGACTCAAAATTACTTTCGGGATAAGAGGGATTAGGCCGGAGCGGTCGCTTGTTTCTGCTGCTGCGCGCCCTCTATAGGCCCTTTTGCCATTACATTCGGCCACTTTCTCTCTTTCTCTTCCTCCCTGTATCTGATGCGTGTGTTTTCAGCTCTGCATGGCAGATCGGAGATTCGACCAACTTTTTTCTTTCCTTTTCGGGATTTCGAGTTCGGCCCGATTAGGTCTGAACTAGGACTTCGAAGGTCACCGAGATTTTCGATTATACCAGGTGGAAACAGAATCATGGGCATCAATTTCTGACTTATATTGGAATGCTTCATCATTCTTATGGATTACAGTATAGGCGGCTGGACTCTCTTTTTATTTCTCAAATAGAATCATCACTAAAATACCTTCCAATTTCATATTTTCTCAAAATTTCCCGTTCGATTTTTAGGTGCTAGAAACATCAATTGAGCCACGGTAATTTTCAAACGGATAGTAAACTGTCGTCATGATTTCGTGAGTAGGGGCAGATCAAAGCACAGTTGCCATGTGTTAAAATACGATTGGGAACTCCGGAAATATTAGTAATTCAAACATCATTCATAAATTCCCAATCATGTATTGGTAATATTCGTATCAAGCAATACCAAATCGATTGTCTCAAAAGGTTTCCTTATGATTCGTTGCTATTGCTTATAATACATTCGTGTGAATAATAATTATATTTATTCACACTAGAGGACATTTGGAGGCATGGTCTTGTCCCTTCTCATGCAGCATTCAGTACAATGTTTCCAAGTCTTCAACATTTACGTGCTATTTTGTTATGGAGAATAAGAAATATTAGGACATGCTAGTTGCTCGAAAAAGTCAAGAATGAACTATAATATCATATTGTCATTATTCAACGACAGAACTCTTACATGTTTTTGATAACTTGATTATAATTGATGATTTGACACCTTGCTTCCTGAGTGGGAATAGAAGATCATCTGACCAATATCGAAACAGCAAAAAAGCTGACGTCACCATTTATTCGACGTATCGCCAAATGGTGGCCATGACAGTACGATTAAAATAAGCTCCGTAATTCAACAATTTCGAACAACGCACACACTCATTATTTATATAAAAAAGTGCAAGAAGTGGAGTAATTGAATGCCAATAATTCAATATCAGTATATCACTGAAACACCAATATATACTATTGTACAGGGTCCGGCAACAGGATTGAATGGTTTTGAAATAAAGGTTGCTGTGTAAATACTATTTATTTGACAAACGTCAAATAGTGATAAAAATGTAGTTTATTATGGTTTTGTGTTACAATGGCAAATTGGCCAGTTAATCAACGGATCTTTCCTGTAAAATCGTTTATCCTGACCCAGTTCATCGTGGATATACCCAGAGGCGTTTTCGCCATGAATTTAATTTGGCAGTGCGCCCTATCAAGAAATGCAATTTTGAGATGGGTAAGAGATATAGACGAAAAAGGCAGTGTGAACTCAGAATTGCATTTGATAGTAAATGCTCAAAATTATTTCCGTTTACGTTCAAGCATATTATATAAGACTCTTCTCATAGACCTATATATGAACAGATCGCCTTCGTTTTGGAACACCATCATATCAAAGAGATCGAAAACTATCGAAAAATGAAATGAAATATCCTGGTCCTTATTAAAAAAAATGAAGTTTATGATGGCCGCTCCAATTTGACAATTCCATTTTGTAGGTATACAGGGTGTTTCATAATTGAATGTCAATATTTGGGGACGCAATTCTTGGGCCCATTCTAAGAAGAAAGTTTCATATGAACGTATGACCTAAACATCCTAACTTTTGAGATACAGGGTGGTGAAGTTCTCAAAAATTAATAGTTTTTTATTAATATCTGTAATACCACTTCAGATATTCTGATGAAATTTGGCATACATGTACTATGTATCAAGAGGCATCAGTTAGCGTACCACATTTTTTGTTGTTGCCACCAGTGGCGTTCGTATGGAATTTCACATACCTATTTTGGCAGACATTGATGGTACGCCACTGATTAATCTCCAAATTGAAATCATTCCTGAAATTCCCGATCATTTCTAAGCAAATTTGATCACTACAATTTTTTCAATCTGATGCACGGTTTTCGCTTAAAAATAAAAAGCTTTTCACTACATGATTATAGTAATATTGTTAATATGATAATATCACAATGCAGAGAAATAGTTTTTATTTTTAAGATCAAATTTCAGAAATACAATTCATAGTTCATGAACTTTGTATTCGTATTTGGTATTTTCGAATTATAACTTCTCATTGTAGTAGGCTATATTAATTTTCGAGAATTTTACCACCCTGTATCTCCAAAGTTGGGACGTTTAGGTCATACGTTCATATGAAACTTTCTTCTTAGAATGAGCCCAAGAATCGCCTCCTCGAATATTGACATTCAATTATGAAACACCCTGTATATATAGAGGAGGAAATTTGGCAATGATGGAATGACATTCAATTTGACATATCTTTCCAAATACACTGAGAAATAAATAAAAACGAATTTGCGAATTTTCCTCTTCTTCCCGATATCTCCGGAAATAATTGAATTTTTTGCAATTTCAAAGCAGCATTATGTTGATCATGAAATGGTGCAACTTTGCACTAATTTGTATATACCTCATACGGAGACCTATTTAATTATGTCAACTTATTGAGACACTGAAATGTAATTTCAAGGTGTCATGTTCCATTTCAACTCAACAAGAACTATAAAAACGATCATCATATAAGTACAATATACAGCGTGTCTCACTTTAAACGGCCCCCCTCTATATCTCAGTTATTAGTCATGCGATTCCAACCAAATTTGGTGTGGTATGAAAAACCATCAATATGATCAGTTTTTCAAAGATGCACATTATTTTGGACAGTGCCGTGCGTTTTTATTGAACTAAAAAAGGGTCAATTTTCCATATAAGACATTTTTTTACAGGAAATCTAACCTCATATAATTGTTCCTCATGCTTTGGAACCTCCATATGCAAAAAATCACCTGATTCCGAATTAACAGGATTGGCTTCATTTTTTTCATTTTCAGTCTCGAATTAATAGTGACTTCAAATCAACTACGAATTTTGGAACTTTCAATGGCTCCGATAGGTGGAAAATCATGATTTGGAAGGAAAAACGAGTTATACTATGTTGAACTCACCGTTTCCTAGTAAATGATTATTACTTTCGCAAAAATGCTGTTTAGATGTGCCTGTTTCTCTGAAACCCTTCATAGGCATCTTATGAAAATCCACATATTATTATGTGGGTTTGGAACCATGAAGAACAATATTATGAGGTCAGTTTTCCTGTGAAAAAATGCCTAATATGATTTAATAAAAAACTGATCCCTATTCATTTCAATAAACACGCACGGCACTGTCTAAAATAATGTTTGTCTTTGGATAACAGGTCATATTGATGATTATTCATACCGATACAAATTTGGTAAAGATCGCACGACTGATAGCTGAGATATAGAGGGGGGGGGGCGTTTGAAATGAGACACGCTGTATATAGTTATATAGTTTGTTGATCAACTTAAATCGATGTCAAAAATGAAATAAATAATTGGATTCCATTGAATAATTCGAATAAATGAATCTCTGTCTCAAGTACCACCGGCTTTTTCCCATCACTGAACTCGTCTTTTGTCAAAAACCACCAGAATTAATAAAAATTAAGCTCAACAGTTATTTCCTGCTTAGCAACGATTACGGATCTGATTGTCTGATTCAATAACAAACCATTATATATCCGACGATCTAACCACGGATCTTTGTGTTTTTATTCGGAGGGCAATATTTTTTTGATGGTCGATGCCGAATTGTCACCGTGTATCACCGTCTGTCACCCCCTATCGAATTACGCCACTATTTTGTTCGCTTATTGTGTTTATTTTAGTGGTCGAAATATCAGGGTATCCGCACAAGGGTCAATTAAGAAAATTTCATTAGGTACCCACAATACGGTGACATTAACTGAACTGGTCAACATTGATATCGTCGTCCAAAATATAGCCTGAATTCAAAATAGAATAACTCACGAATTTCTCTACCAATTTCAAATCGGTTTTCACCAATGATTAGCCTAATCTCTTGACAGTTTGTTGTGGCAATATGAATCTTCTGTAATCTCAGATAACATTGCTACAGGGTGATAATTGAAAGGGTGTAAAATTGCATTGTGGCCGCCACCTTACCGTTTGAACAGATAATTTTTTTAATTTTTGCTTTTGGGTGTATGATAAATTGACATTCATCATACAGGGCGTGGAAATGAATTCTGAATTGAGACTCTATCACGAATCTGCGATTAGAGGTCTATAAAAATCACAAGTTTCCATCGTTCAAGTTTGAACCCCCTGATTGGGTATGAAAGTGTTGAAAAGGAATATTCTCAGATGAATTATGAACATACAAAAATGGATATATATATATTCATCATATTATTCATCCGATTTGAAGAAGAATGTCAATTCTCAATTTCGGAGGATTTTATTCTTTATTTTTCATGTTTCCTTTTGAATGTTCATCAGATATAATTCAATGTTCGACGTGGCAAATAGCCAGAAAAGTAGTTGTTTTCTGTTGAATATTCAGAATGATGTGTGTATATACATATTTTTGTCTGAAGGAGAATGCAAATTCTCAATTTCAGAAATTTTTATATTTTATTTTCAAACTCTTATCGTGTGTGTTCAATAGATATAATTCAATGTTCGTCGTGGCATATAGCCAGGAAAGTAGTTGTTTTCTATTGAATTAACTGAAAAAGAGTAAATATTCTCATCACATAGAGAATGCGAATTCTCAATGTATTGTTTTATATAAATATATATCCATTTTTGTATGTTCATAATTCATCTGAGAATATTCCTTTTCAATTTTTTTCATCTTTTTTCTCACCTGTATCCTCTTGATTGATGCTTTTTCTCGAAACATTTTCGGAATTTTCAAATTCAGAGCTCTGATAATCGTGTTATGAATATTCATTCAAAATGGTGCATTTTTTCGACGATTAATTGAATGAAATTGGAAGTTGGAATTTTTCTTCGAATAATCAACGTTGTATGTATAGGTAGTCGTCGGATATGTGATTGTGTTCGAACACAGAAAATTCTGAAGAAGTCTATACAAAGTGATACAAGAAATACTGAATGATGGAATGGAGGATAACGAAGTCTTCAGTAGATGAAACATAATTTTCTCTGTGTTACTAGTGAAATAATGGAGTGTTACTTCGTCATGAGGATGTCTGGTGTCTGACCTCGAAATGGTTTTGTAATTTTTCGGATCGAAGGTCATATAATGAAGGTACGCATTTTCAATCAAAATGATGCATTTTCTTTAAGATAAATCATAAAACTGAAAAAATTACGATTGCAGTTCCAGAGGTATGAAATTTATATTTATTCTTGACGATGGATATCGTGGTGCGATGAAGAATATGTCCAGATTGTCCCGGGATGGAGAAGAATATGTTTAAACGTGATGAAAATCGCTATGTTCCGAAAAAAATAAATAAAAAAGCAGTAATTGTCGAAAATTGTGAAATGTATAAATACAGACACTGCAGAATTGCCATAGATTCGATTAAATGTTTTAAGCTACACAATTATTTCGAATATTCAGACCATCTTGAAATTACTGTTCAAAAATGAATTGTTTTTTTTGTAGGAATCTTCATCGATTCGTGACATCCTCTTGTGCTATACGAGCGATATTCAAATTTCTGTGAATGATATCGCGGATCTTTATGCAAAGCAGTTTCCGATAATGATTCGGGAGTGCCGAGACACGTTTTTATTATTTACGGTATCGAAACGCGATCATTTTACGACTCATTACTTTCGCCGGAATTGATCAGCGTTTGATTTTTTCCTTATCGCCTGCATTTTCCTGGAAAAATAACGATAAATTGGTTGTCGCGCCAAGAGAAATAGCGGGATTAAGTGAGACGATTAGAGGGCGCATTGGAAATATGCTAATGCAGTTGACTGATCGAATGAATTTCTTTTTTTTTTCTCGGCTGAATATTATACTTTCTCTATGTCCACGGAAAAAAAGGAATTGTTGAATGAAGCAAAATTTATTTGAATGATACAAATAAAAGTGTCATATATACACGACAAAATATATTCTTGAAATGAGTAAATCTATATCTTGTTTCAGAGCAAATTTGAGGTTTGAATTAAGTAAATATGTCTTGCATGAACTCCGGATCTTATTCAATCAAGCACATTCATGAATTGTTTATGAAGAGATATTGAATTGGCTCAAACAATCATTTTGTTTAATTCAAAATAAAACAAGATATTGATTCAATCAGATATTTAGCTGATTCAATGAAATATTTGGTTGATTCGAAGAAATATTTGCTTGATTTAATGAATTATTTGGTTGATTCAATGAAATATTTGCTAATTCAATGAAATGTTTGGTTAATTCAATGAAATATTTTGTTGATTCAATGAAATATTTAGTTGATTCGAGAAAAACTGTATTTCCATTCGACAAATTTTTTTGTTGAACCAAATTCAATAATAATTCGGGAGTTTTCTGAAATTTCACATCAAATAGAGTAAACTAAACTACACAGTAAAAAACCGCTTCGAGTGAAATCCGTAGAGTATGTTTTTAGAATTAAAATACTCTGACAAACTCACTCTAATACTGCAATCAACTCTATTACTACACTTCTCGCAGATTATCTCCTTTGAAACTAATTCTAGGTTGAGTTTTCACTATTCTCGTATTGAATTCACTCTATATTCCTGAAATTTCAATAAAATATCAATTCAGATAACTCAATTCACAAACAATTGAAATTGAATTCATACTAGTGTTCACTGACACTAGTGAACTTGAATATTCCTCTCTTGTCGATTAAATTGACACTCTATCATTGTTCAATTCAATCTATATACGATGAAATATCAATCGATACAGTTTCAGATCGTTCAGTCAACTAGATAGTGAAATAAGTAATACAGATTATAGTGTCGATGATATAATGATCATATTAGCTTCAAGTAGCTTTCTTACTATACCCGCGTAGTGAGAAATTTTTTTCAACATTGAGTTATGAACGTATTTCCGTATACCTATCTCAGTTATTTTCCGTTTTCTCCGTTTCGAATTATTATTTCGAAAGATTTATGAAACAGATATAGGTTAACTAATTAGTCTAGTGGGACTCGAGTCATTTTTCAAATATCAAACGATCAAAATATTATAAAGTCACACTACTTCTCATCCGTCAATTCTCGCCACTGCATAAAGGTGGCGCTGAGGAAACTTCGCCGCTGAACGTCTGTCGGGGGCCTATAAATACTGTGACATGTGAAAGAATGGTTAATTTAACTTGGATGAAATATCAACAGGAAGTAGTGACTAGTTTACTCAACTAGTGTTCTATATCAAATCTAAAATGATGAATGAATGATAACTCCTTATTAGCACCTGAACAAATAGTAGTGTCAATTTCAACAATGCAGGAGCAATTTGACATCCACGTAGAGTAAAAAATTCAATCAATTCCCGGTGGATCCGACACTGTTTATAGTGTGGATTCTACTCTCTACTATTATATTACAACTCTGAACTTTCGTGCCTATGTAATATTCGGTTATTGAATTTCACTCTAAAGTGATGATATTGACACTAGCTTGGGTCTTGAGTGGAATATTCACTCTTGAAATTGTTTCTTTCAACTCTATTTTCGTGTTTATTCAATATATTTAGAGAAATAAATAGAGTAAGTCTCAATGTGCTTGCATTGAAAATTTACACTAATTGAATTGAAAAAATCACACTATAATATACTAAACTATAGAGTTAAATCATTCACTCTAAAGCTTAGTGGTCCTTCTGGGAACAGGTATAGTGTTAAATTTCACTCTATTTTTTTTACTGTGTAGGAACCTAGTTGACTTCTAGCAAAGATCTCCAATCTTCACTTCTCTTCAGCTGATGCAAAACTCTTTCGGATTGCTAATCATCCTGAGTTTGATTTATATAGAGCTGATATTTCAATCACGAAGAATCAGGCTTCACGTATATATGGGCATAAGAATCGCCTCCCCAAATATTGACATTCAATTGATTTATTTTCATAACTTGTAACTGTTCGATTTTGGGATTATACAAGTAGCTTTTAATGAAGAATTTTGGTTAATTATTTTGCCCAAAAGAATATGTATGGTCAAATCCTTCTCATCGCCAAAAATCTAGGCTTATCTCTCTTTCTTTCTCTCTCTGATCCTCTAAATCGCAGAAAAAATCTGCTCTGTCGGCTCCGAACTCAATTATTAGAATCGGATGGAAAAATAATACGTATAGTCGTTCGTTTGACGTTTGATGTGCGGACCGACCAGCAGAGAGTAGAGAGTGTTTGATATTGGAATTCCGGGAGCGACTTCAGTAATTAAACGTCACCCTCCATGGCCTACTACTGTGCGACAGCGGCACCCCTCTGAGCCTTCCGCAGGACCGCAGGATTCGCAGGATCGCAGGACCCACCATACGTATGTATGTATATGTCCCTTTCTCTGCTGTGTATGTGTGTGTGTGTTTGTGATATATTGTGATGATGCACATATAGCTCGTTCAGTTGCAGACATCGATATCATTCGAGACTCATTAATATATTGGAATCGAATGCGACAGCCAGATTCGCCATTAGGGAGAGTGGGTACCTACCTCGGGGGTTTCGTCCCTGATGCATGAGGGACATGCCACCATCATCGAATTGCTGTTTGATTCTAATTTGGACTGGTGGAACAAACAAGTCTTCAATACGTCCCTAAATGGTCCTTACAAAAACCTACCACATAGTAAATACTGTTTGTAGGTGGCACATTCATTATTCCAGTTTTTTTTTGGGATTTTTTCTCCTCGTTTCTATGAAATAAAAATAGGAATATTATTTCAATAGGTGTAGTAAAGACAAATCGGATGATTTGCCCCGAAAGTCACTGCGTTTAAAGCATTTTCCTATCAGAGAGCCTAAAAGAAAAATTCATTAGCTTGTCAGTGACAATTTGTATTGAAAAAGGTTTGGAGAAGAGAAATAAAGGAATATAGAAAAAATATCAAATTTTTACTCATCTTATTGAGACGTTTCGGAAACGAATCTGCTCCCGTTCTCAACATAAAAAATGGATTTTTTGTATGTCAAATTCGTATTTGTCCTGACACTTTTCAGTTCTCAGTGAGAATTGGTGACGTTGGCAATCAAATGAGTTACAGGATGTTTTCTCCGTTCAGAAGAAGGCAAGCAGATTCCTTGATTTGTCTCTTCTGGTTGTTATCTTCTCTTCCGATGATTTTAATATATATTCATTCACATAAATGATGAAAAGGAATGGCCCAAGTAATGATCCCTGCGGTACACCTTCGATCATCCTGATTTCACTTTTGATACTGCACAAAAAGCATCAACCAGTTCTATGACCCGATATTTGGAGATTTGGTGGATAGCGAGTAAGTATATACCGTATTGTCCATCTATTGTCAAGAAAAATTCTCTTCTATCCATTCCGATATGCCGGAAAAATCCCCAAATTTTCGAGTTTTCCATAAGGCATACTCGATATTTTAATTCAGCAGATAGTTCCTCAAATACTATACTTATACTAGAAGCTTTTCCTGATCACAATGTATTAATGGGATAAACAATATTCTTCCACTACACTATGTAATCGATTGCATAGTTTGTCACCTTATAGTTAAACCATGTTAAACTGAGACTATTATGTCCGGTATGTTTAACTACCAAACTACCTTATAAAAGGTACTTCTTGCTGGAAAAGAATTGTAAAATTGTTTAGCTCAGTGGGTATAATAAATATGCAGAAAGGAACCTTCACGACGGGATGAGATATTCTGTTCTGCAAATTCTTTGAAGTGCAATGCAATAATCGATTTTGCTTTCACGCACAGTAAACCTATACCTACACCTGCACCTGAAATATATTTGCTGGTGTATAAGGCAAAAGATATGAAATAGTTTTAGCCTTTCAGTTTGGAATTTTTCTACCAAATAGTATGATTGGTTCATCTTTTACACATTCCGTGCGTACATAATAATATGTACTTAGGAATATATCGAATTCATGGAATTTTTTCCTGATTCAGATAACAAATTCGAAAACAGGTAAATAATCTGATAAGGAAAAAATTACTGAGGATACCAAACAAATAAAATATGTGTGATCTTAAGTTCTATATTTTTTTACCAAATATAGTATGATTGGTTCATCTTTTTACACATTCTTCATTGTGTACATAAAAATAAGTGCCCATAGGAATATCGAATTCATGGAAATGATTCCAAATTCAAATAACAAATTCGAAAACAGGACGAAAACCTGATTAAGAAAAAAGAACTGCAGATACCTATAACAAAAAAATATGTGTGATGCCAGAAACACTGAGATAAAAATGATTCAACTGTGCTAATTAATATATACGATATTATGTCGTATTGATTACATAATCGACTTGTAAAATTAGATAAAACTTTGGAATTAATATAAGAACTAGGTACTTTTGAAACTTCAAATGGTTCAAGAATTATCTTTTTTCATAATTGGTTCTCCCAACAATTTCGGAATTTATTGAACAAATTAATATAGGTGGTAATTGTAATGTTTCAACTTTTTCAATCGAATATATCGACGTTTATTATTTTCATATCGAAATCATAATAACTGAATAGTATGGTGAATTTCTCGTTCAACTACTCATTTACATTCTGATATTCATAAATCATAGACAATATAGACTGTGCTGAAGTTACAAAAATCCTTCATGTCGACATATAACGGTGGATCTGACGAACGGACTTAACGAATGTCATTAGAAAGTAGGTACCCACTGATTATTTCATATCAGCGCTATATATATAGCACAGTAATGGTCCTTCTAGTTAAATGAACAAAAACATACTGCAACGCTGAACACACTCGAAGAATATGAATAAAAAAAGCGCATGTAAAGTTGAAGAAGTCACCTAATAGGATAGAAACTCCCGCTTAATCACATGCTAAAATAAACTGTTAATCAGTTGAAACGTTCGTCTCCTAAGAAAAATACATCATCACATCAATCTATATAACTTGTCGAGAAATATGTAACTATGTTATCGAGTCAGAAAATATTCTTCCTTTAACTATAGAATAGTTGTTTTTGTACAAATCTCAAAAATAATTGAAATTTCTCTGCATCACGATTGATGCGTAAATGTTTAGACATGGACATAGACATACTTTATTTAACCACGTTGATGTATACACATTTAGCAGCAAGTCAAATGAAAAAAGTCGCTAACTGAGTTACTCATGAAGTATGAGATATCAAGTAAAATAACAGGAAACACACAACAGAAATAAATAAAAATACAGACGAAAAGACAACACTATACAAATAATACACAGAACAATTTCAGAACAAATATATTTTCAGGAATGTTTTGTGATCAGTGACGATGATCATACGACAGAGGGGTGTCTATATACTCTGATACAGAATAAAAACATGATTCTGTCAGAAATTGTGTGTTCTGAAGTTATTAGCCGCGATGTTTGTAACATGAGTAGGTAGATGATTGTATAGATTTACGTTGAACTTAAAGATTTTCCCAACCTGCATGGGGGGGGGAGTCTAACTTGGCCTAAACCTCGAGTATTATAGTAATGAAAATGGAAATTTAGTTGTAGTTTATTCTTATTGTTATGAATTTCCAGTACTTGATGATATATGTGAAGGGATGGTCGAGGGGATGGTAATGCCATATAGTTGCTGAATTTATTTTTATCAGGGTCAATTATTAATTGATTATCGAAAACACACTCATTTTACGCGCTTATAATACAAAAACGTAATTTTTATGCAACCAGCTATGAAAGCAGTATATATAGCTCACTGTGTTGTTGCTCAGAAAGTATTTCAAATCACCATATTGCAATGCGAAAGTGAAAACGAACAGTGTGGCAATATTCAATACTTACTATATTATTTTTCATCCTTATTACATTTATTTTATGTAGAATTTTCACTCTAGAATATATTATTTTGTGAGTCACATTTTCTCAAGACAATTCGTTTTTTTCTGCTAGGTACATTAAAAAATAACTTTCCTTGTTACTTTTTTCACTGAGTCAGATCAGGTATATCAGTACTAAATCTATATATATATATATATATAGTATATTGTACGAGAAAAATAAAAATTTCTATATAAGCCTGCTAGGTCTTCAGAATTTGATGATAGCAAAGAAGCCTTGTTTGAAAAATGTTCAATTTTCACTTAGCTTTGCACGTTTTGGGAAAGAATTTCCTATGGTTTTCAACATAAAAATGGAAAATATTTGGTTGAAGTCCATGGTGGAGTGAGTATAGTAACTACTAAATAATAATCGGAATCATCTCCACGACATGTCGTGAATGATTTCGAGTATTATTTAGTAGATAAAAATGGAAAATAAACTTTCAGAAATTGTCACTTTGTTTTCGTCAATTGACATTTCTCAGTGACAGATAATAATGTGGTCTACAGGGTGGTTATGTTGTCCATTTTCAGCAAGCACATGTTCAGAGGGTAGATTGTCAGGTTCCACTTGATGAGCAGTTTATACCTGTCTTTAAATTGTTCAAGTATAGTGGATCCCATGCATCCCATCACCTAAACGAGGAGATACAAGAGTGCATCCGCGTATATACACGCGATTTAATAACGTCGTTACGCGACCCTTTAAAAAGGCCGTACGTTTAATAAGGTTTGCGTAAAAATGATATTCGCAGATGTCATTAGAGGCCGCATCATTAGAATGTATTCTGCCACTCACAATGGCGAGCAATGAGCGAGGAATTCAATTATCTTAGGATGGTATGATGCAGGAGCGGAGACATACGACTCACGAGGACACAAAATACGAGGTGGTAACGCTCATCACCGTTTTCCTGTTTTTTTCTGATATTACACAGCCGGTTCTATTTTGTTATACAAGGAAGAACGTTAAAGATTTCAGCTCCAGGTTGTGTTGTAAGAGGAAGACAAAACACCGTGAGCTAAAATCTAATATTTTTATTTATGAAAAGTGACATTTTATAACCTGTCAACAGAAAAGAAATTTCAAATTGTTTTCCGTCACAAAAAAAATCATTTTACTTTCTGTCTTATGGACTTTCCAGTTCCAAAAACTATCAATTTTGAATTTATCTGCATATTCTCCAACTACCTGTTCGTAATTGAGAATAAGGTCGGATTTTTCAAAATCAACTATCTTTTTTATTCTGAACAGCTGAACATTTTTGACGTCTTCCATCAGGATTAGTTCTCAATGATGTATTAGGCTTAAAAAGATAACTTGGTAAATTTGGAAAAATAGAGGGAACTGCTGTTTTAAGTAACTGTTGGTTTCTTAGTAATTTTTTCCCAATTGATCCATCTGGAAGAGGAAATGTATCATGACATTTGAAAATCGAAACATATTTCTTCTCCGAAGCGCAATTTAACTTACATCCTGTCATACAGCAGTTATTTGGCATATTCTTATGAAAAAGGTTGAAATAACTTATACTTTGCTTTCAGAAATAAGACAACATAAAACATAACCTCAATACAAAAACCATTTTGATGAGATTTTCACACCCTTTCACTTATAACTCGATCACTAGAATATTCCTTGCATTTTTCACTGGCTTTCAACAATATTTACATCGATAACTAATCAATCTACTCTTGAAAACTAAAAAACAATCACTTTGCTTCATCCAGATACCATATAATCGTATTTGTACGAAGCTGAAGGTAGACCTTCCGAACAGTGTTGCCAGACTGTGCTCACTGCGGCTTTCCTCTTTAAAGATGGCAATGGATATTACGATCGGTCGTTGAAGTCGGTCACTGATCGAATATAGTATAGGGAACTTAATACGTTGGAAGTAAGGATATTAAACTTCAAAATTTTGTTTTCATTTTATGCAACGTTCAAACGTTCTACAAACTGAAATGTTATCAGTACGCTGGATTCCTCTCTTCAAGTTTCAACCAGCTTTCCAATGAGAGGTCACAAGCCATATATATGGTTGCATTAATTTGAGAAAAACATGTTGGGGCTGATTTTAGCTACTCCTGATGGGCTATATTCTTCATATTGCTGCATAATATAGGTGAATTCATCCAAACGTTGATGAGTCTCAAGAATTTTTATAAAAGTCATTTACCTTTCCGCTAGCTTATTTACTCCACTAGATTCACTATGAAAGTACATTGTTTTGAAATGGTTCATTTGATTGTGTGTATTATTTCGATATTTTTATAGTGATTTGAGCAAAGAAAACTGTTTATTTGTATACTTTTGTGATTCGAGGGAGCTTTTCAGCAGATATTCGTTCAATAAAGTATGTTTCACTACTTAAAATACATGAGATTAACAATAAAATAAAAATGCCCCAATTCGAGGTAACATTAGTTTGCTTTTCATTCCCATTCATCAGTAGTAAAATAAATATTGCAAATTAAATCGAGTGAATATGTGCACAAAGTAGGTATTTAAGATGTCGATTTATCTACTTATACATGTGTTTACGAAAGATAACAAGTCCTTAAAGCTGAATGTATCTGCGAATAATAAATTGATTTACTTAGTAGGAAAAATTGAACATATGAGCTTTGTTCTTGAATGAGCAATTCATTTCCCTACTGTAACTTTACACTTCTGGGAATAAAATGCAACTGAATTCAATCTCGAAGTTACTAGAAAATCTTCCAATCATACACTGATTGAAATCATCATTATCTGTAAAATACAGTGAGAAATCCGATGAGATGATCCACAGAAGTTTGGCAGATGAAAAAAAAAATCAAAGTACCTGTATTCAAATCGATATTTTTCTTCAAAAGCAAATGACAGACTTGATAGTCATCTCGTGGACCGAAAAACTGTCAATTTTGTTCCTAATATATTTATTATTCTGTGTCTTCCGACGCCGTCCAAAATCAGCGTCACCGGCTACACGTCTGTCATCAGTCTTCGCAGATAGCGTCATTGTCTCACCCTTGCATCATTTACCACATCAAACTATCGTTTATTACCACCCCCACGCGGGGGTGACACTATACATAATATGGATGCCTACACAAGTCGTTACAGAGGCGGTGTCGCTGTCTATCGCGTTGAATTATTCAACATCTAGTTCTTTATTTGAAGATAAAAATAGTTATTCTTCTATTCACATAACTAAAATGGCATTTATCGTACGGATTTGTACCAAGCTTAATGATCGATTAATCACGGATTGAATGAAGGTAAGGCTAACTCCACTTTTAATTTCAACTTGATAATGTAACTGTTACACTCCACAGGTTATTACAAATTTCATGAAAAAAACACGTTTCAATTGCCACACCTGGTATTTATAAGAGGTTCTTATACGAATACAGTTTGCACACCAATGTTCAGAAGAAGATAACCTGTCATTAAAAAAAAAACGTCCAAATCGGACGAGTAGTTTTGACGAAACTGTTTCCTAAACTTTTTGGTGTTGCGTTAATTTCTTGGGGAAATGTATTTTGGAATTTATTTCATAGCCCAGCTCAATAAAATGTCATTTATCTAGACAATACGTATTATTTGAAAACGCACCTACATAATTTCCTTACCAACGAATTATATTGACGATATTACAATTTCCCCCCGAATTAATCAAAATTTCTATTATGAAATTGTGTCAGTTTGTTGGAAACGTTGAATAGACTTACGAATTGTACGGTGCTGTAAATGAACTTGTATTGACTGAGCGAACCTGAAATTGTCACTCCGCCATAAACATTTCAAAGAGAATTAGAAAATTTATTGGTATTTTACGAGGCCCTAGCCTCCAAGCAGTAAATTACCTCGATTGGTGCGTTTGACAGTCGCATTTTTCGTTTCAGAATGAGGGCTGACTGAATATTAAACACTCAATCCACACTAATCCACGCTCCAAGCAGAGATTTTATGAGCACCGAAATATTCAGTTCATATAAAAGTGAAATACATATTGTATGATTCACAATCTACAATCTATAGTATATTGTTTAACGAGCACGGAATGATAGTGATTTCCTACGAGAATGAAGTTTGCAGCATGAGCCATAGGCGAATGCTGCAATCATTCGAGTAGGAAATTAGCATTCCCTGCAAGTTATACACTATAATTTTTCTACGGCTATAATAGATAACAGCGGCATTTTCGATTTCTTCGTCTTGTAGCCATCTGATTTCCTGTCAAGTAATGCTCATCTATCAGGCAGAGCTGTCATTGCTTGAAATTTGACATTCCATGGGCGATGAGTTTTTTTTAAATAATAACACAATGGAGTCATTGTGATATCAAATATATACGGAAATAAAATTGATGACATACAAAGTATCTTAGTCATGTTTCGAACACAGTAAAACAAGAGCAATCTTGTGTTATAGCCGTAGAAAAAAATATTTCACTCAAGTTAGTTTTTTGTAGCAAGATTTCAACAGCTTGAAGAACACATATTTTCAAGATAAATTCTTCATGTGGTCATATTATGCATGGGAGCTTCGTTTCTGATATACAGGGAGTCTCTCTGACAATTTTCAAAATAATGAATTGAAATCTGGTATACCTATCAAACTTGAAAAACTGAATATTCAGGGCTATTACATGTCTTCTATTACCGACAGAATGATACACTTTTGGGGGTATATAGTACTCAATTTAACCCTCTAGAACTTATTTGCTTGCTGCTTCTGCTTTCAATGAGAAATCAATTCAGATTGTCACTTTTATTTGGGTACTTTTTGTTCTCTTATATGTTTTTCGCACACTGTATGGGTTTCGACAGGTCCAGTCAGCACATCCTTTCAATGTTAACATTGAAATATGTCGAACACTCTACCAAAACTCGCTCGTCTATAGAACGGTGAAGCTTTGGAATTCATTGCCAATGGAAGTATTCCCAAAAAGTTATAACCTCTCCAAAAGTTTAAAATAAATTCAACACCTGCCTTCTTTTCCTATTCTCCCTAGGTTCGCATTCATAGGAATTCCCTTTCGTGCCAAAAATAATCAACTTTTAAGAAAACTGCAATATTCGAACACTCTCTATCTCTTGATAATTGACTAGATGACATTAAATGGTCGGAAGCTTTCATGAGATATTTGAGTCAATGAATTTCAGTGGTACAGTCAACAGCCAGCTTGAACTTGAAAAAACATTGTATTGACAATATCATGATTAGTAGTAGTAGTAATTAAAAGCAACTAGTATCCCAACATAAGCCAGGTGGATACAATCAAAGCCTGATGCATTGACTTTTCAAATACTCCCAAGACTTGAGAAATTTTCGATCCCCTAGTGCTTTTGTTCACTGTTGCTATCTGTGCCGTTACACAAATTTAATTATTCAATTTTTAGGAGCTGGTGGAAAATACCAATATGAAAACCTGGCACCTAAGAGCCAGAGTCAGGCTAGAGAGGTCTCAAACCGAAACAGGATTTACAGATTTTGGTCCGAATAGTCTATTGATTGTCGATGTTCAGCTACTATAAAGTGGATAGTCTAGATTCATTTATAAATATTGGCACAACGCAAACTTCTTCAAGAACTTCTCTGCAACCAGATTATGCATGCTTTTTTGGAATAACTCGATTGTCACTCAGTGGATATCCTTTGGATTTCAAGAAACTTCAGGAACAAAATTGAAAATTCTCAAAAATACATGTTTTGCTGATACTGTAGCTCGTGAAGTTACTTCAACTAAACGAGCTTGTCCCGGACCTTGAACCTTCAAGCAAAACTAGATGGATAGCAAGCACGTAGCAAACATATACAAATTCTCCCTTTTCCTTCCTGGCAATGTGTCAGCTTTTCAAGGAAAACTCCTCGCCGTAGGCTATTAATCCCGACTTCTCTCTCCCAACTAAATATTTAAAGTGCAATCCGTTGGGCAGCTACACAGCACAGTGTGTACAGCCGGCGAATTGAATATATACAACGAAACTTCAGAGGAGGCCATGGGAGGAAGGCCATACATCACGGGATCTTTTAATCAATCACGGGAAAGTAGGCAGCCCGCAGCACAGGCTCCATTGAAAAGTGGCCGAGCGAGTGGCATTTATGGATGACGGACCTATATCCCGAGAAAAAATGTCCGGCCACAAGATGGTGATTAAAAAGCGATTATCTACGAGGGGAGAGAGAGAGAGGGATTAACGGAATGTGACGGGCGAATATCAAATTGATCATCATTATAGTGTATACATACATGTTTCGTATACTCTATACTGAAGTTGTAAAGCAAGGATGAAATATGAGAAGACAGTGCAACGCAAATGAGTCAACTGATCTGCTAGGTGGTCAAGCCCCCATACATAAGCATTATACACGGTAGAAACTACGGCAAGTTATTATAGGTATGTACACATGAAAATTTGGAAAGCGACCCCATCATGGTTTGGCGTATCAGTTGTTGGAAGAACTGTACGCCTTTTTGAATATATTCATGAGTTGCATGTTTCCAAAATATAGCTTTGATAAATCTTTTCAAAAGAGTATAACGGACAGAGTGGCATGGAAGGAAGGACCTCATATCCATGCAGGCATCACTGTCTACACGCCGAAATTCCAATATTAAAGAAGGGTCAGGTTAGGAGCTGGCATTTATGGGGCTACGCCAAAGACAAAAATCTCACTGAGTTTAGGTGAATATGCGACAGTGTTCCAGACAGAAATACATCAATTGGTAAGGCAAGTTGATCCGAATCTAGCCTGAGCTTGCTTAGAAACCCTAAATTAACTGGGCAGTCAAAACGGACTCTACCATGGGTACCAGCACATACAGGTGATGAGGGAAACGAAAAGGCAGATTCAGTGGAGCAAGTAAGGCTATGAATGGTACAGAAACCATTGTAGTTTTGCGAAAGCTATTCAAAAGACATGGATGCAAACCAAATCTCATCAATGATAAAACGATTCGCCAGGAATGAGACAGCAAAAGAGTTCGATAGAAAAACAAACGCCTATATTTACAGAATATCAGCCTAGAATATTAGTGGGAAGAATTGTTGTGCCAGTTTTGCCATGAAGAGGAGGAAACAGTAGTACATCTAATTTCCCACTGGATTGTCAAGATTCCTTATGCTGGGAGAGGAATAAAACCAAGAGCGCAAAGATACATAGGATCTGAATTAATCACGAATATCTTCTACGCACCAAGAACTAGCTCACTCCTCAGAAACTCAGGTTTCTCTGAAATACCGTTCCACAGGAGAACCATTAACCGCTTCTGAACTATCAACCGCTTCTGAACTATCAACCGCTGCCTCGTCTGTGTGCTTCAGAAACAATTCCTCTTGGTGATCATCAAACAAATTTTGGCAGGGAGTCATTTGAAAAATCTCAATAAGGTTGACAACGGAGAGATGTACTGTAAGTATGATATCACCAACTAGATGAATAGTTCATTTCTTGATAGAATCAAAGAGCATCACAGTATGCCTATCGCAGCAATATAAGATACATGAATTTATTCTCTCGAACCGAGAAACATATTTTGTTGTTAGAGGATTGAACCAAAAGGAGAATTCACATTAGTAATCAGTAACTATTACACTAACTTATAGGTACTACCAGTATTATCTTTTCTGTGCAACCACTGCAGAGTGCAACTCAGCAGTGGTTTTCCTAACAGTCATTCGGTCAGTATCAATTTGTAGGATTTTCAGCATCAGAGGTAAACAAGTGGGACACTGTGGCATAACAATATATCATTTATGAAACCCGATCTGGTCCAGAACAAACACTCGCCAAGTGACATGCTGTTGGCAAGTTGGCTACTTTTTGGGTCATTTCTCTCTCCTCCTCTCTAGGGCTCTAATGACACGGCACGCGTTTACGGTTTTCGGTTACTTCGTCAATATATGAGGCATTTGTCTTTCTGGCTATTAGGCGTTGACAGGTTTTCGTGTTTGTTTTCGTCGTGATGGCAAGTCGCACGGGTCAAGTGTCTAGGAGCGCACCCTATACGCCCTACAGAAGGAACATGTGTTCGGATTTGTCTTGAGAAGATTTATTGGGTGTTTGAAAGACTTCCGTTGATGATGCAACACGTTATTCGAGTGATTCAGACATAAAATTCGCGAATTCCTGTATAATTCCTAATTCAAATCAATAACAATCCTTCTGACAATGTTCTAGTTGATACGTATGTACATTGATGATTTTTGTTTTCTCTCAATACCTCTCTGTATGCACCTTTAATGTATCGTTTTGTTATGTTAGTTTGCTCAAAGGCTAGGTAGAAAAGCAGAGAACTGAATCCCTACGTTCTAGCGATTCTGTTCACCTGACACCTCGCCTATTTCCACATTATCATATTTTTTGGCTGAAATAATGGTGCCGAAGAGCAATGATTATTAACTCGATATTCTGTATAAGTTTGGATTTCGTCATCGAATGTTCTGCTCAATGTGCCAAGATCTAAAATTATCTCCGCTATCTGTAGATATATCGACTCCATTTTGATTCTGCCACCTAATTAGGCAGTTTTTCGACCCAGAAAAGTCATTCGTGCAGTCAGAAATGAGCTATCTCTGCTCTGAAAAAAGTTTGGATTTCGTCATCGATCCTACTGCTCAATGTGCCAAGATCAAAAATTATCTCCGCTATCTGTAGAGATATCGACTCCATTTTGATTCTGCCACCTAATTAGACAGTTTTCGACCCAGAAAAGTCATTTGTGCAGTCAGAAATGAGCTATCTCTGCTCTGAAAAAAGTTTGGATTTCGTCATCGATCCTACTATACTCAATGTGCCAAGATCAAAAATTATCTCCGCTATCTGTAGAGATATCGACTCCATTTTGATTCTGCCACCTAATTAGGCAGTTTTTCGACCCAGAAAAGTCATTTGTGCAGTCAGAAATGAGCTATCTCTGCTTTGAAAAAAGTTTGCATTTTGTCATCGATCCTACTGCTCAATGTGCCAAGATAAAAAATTATCTCCGCTATCTGTAGAGATATCGACTCCATTTTGATTCTGCCACCTAAATAGGCAGTTTTTCGACCCAAAAAAGTCATTTGTGCAGTCAGAAATGAGCTATCTCTGCTTTGAAAAAAGTTTGCATTTTGTCATCGATCCTACTGCTCAATGTGCCAAGATAAAAAATTATCTCCACTATCTGTAGAGATATCGACTCCATTTTGATTCTGCCACCTAAATAGGCAGTTTTTCGACCCAAAAAAGTCATTTGTGCAGTCAGAAATGAGCTATCTCTGCTTTGAAAAAAGTTTGCATTTTGTCATCGATCCTACTGCTCAATGTGCCAAGATAAAAAATTATCTCCGCTATCTGTAGAGATATCGACTCCATTTTGATTCTGCCACCTAAATAGGCAGTTTTTCGACCCAAAAAAGTCATTTGTGCAGTCAGAAATGAGCTATCTCTGCTTTGAAAAAAGTTTGCATTTTGTCATCGATCCTACTGCTCAATGTGCCAAGATAAAAAATTATCTCCACTATCTGTAGAGATATCGACTCCATTTTGATTCTGCCACCTAAATAGGCAGTTTTTCGACCCAAAAAAGTCATTTGTGCAGTCAGAAATGAGCTATCTCTGCTTTGAAAAAAGTTTGCATTTTGTCATCGATCCTACTGCTCAATGTGCCAAGATAAAAAATTATCTCCACTATCTGTAGAGATATCGACTCCATTTTGATTCTGCCACCTAAATAGGCAGTTTTTCGACCCAAAAAAGTCATTTGTGCAGTCAGAAATGAGCTATCTCTGCTCTGAAAAAAGTTTGGATTTCGTCATCGATCCTACTATACTCAATGTGCCAAGATCAAAAATTATCTCCGCTATCTGTAGAGATATCGACTCCATTTTGATTCTCCCACCTAATTAGGCAGTTTTTCGACCCAAAAAAGTCACTTGTGCAGTCAGAAATGAGCTATCTCTGCTCTGAAAAAAGTTTGGATTTCGTCATCGATCCTACTATACTCAATGTGCCAAGATCAAAAATTATCTCCGCTAGCTGTAGAGATATCGACTCCATTTTGATTCTGCCACCTTATTAGGAAGTTTTTCGACACAAAAAAGTCATTCGTGCAGTCAGAAATGAGCTATCTCTGCTCTGAAAAAAGTTTGGATTTCGTCATCGTTCCTACTGCTCAATGTGCCAAGATCAAAAATTATCTCCGCTATCTGTAGAGATATCGACTCCATTTTGATTCTGCCACCTAATTAGACAGTTTTTCGACCCAGAAAAGTCATTTGTGCAGTCAGAAATGAGCTATCTCTGCTCTGAAAAAAGTTTGGATTTCGTCATCGATCCTACTATACTCAATGTGCCAAGATCAAAAATTATCTCCGCTATCTGTAGAGATATCGACTCCATTTTGATTCTGCCACCTAATTAGGCAGTTTTTCGACCCAAAAAAGTCATTTGTGCAGTCAGAAATAATGAGCTATCTCTGCTCTGAAAAAAGTTTGGATTTCGTCATCGATCCTACTGCTCAATGTGCCAAGATCAGAAATTATCTCCGCTATCTGTAGAGATATCGACTCAATTTTGATTCTGCCACCTAATTAGGCAGTTTTTCGACCCAAAAAAGTCATTTGTGCAGTCAGAAATGAGCTATCTCTGCTCTGAAAAAAGTTTGGATTTCGTCATCGATCCTACTGCTCAATGTGCCAAGATAAAAAATTATCTCCGCTATCTGTAGAGATATCGACTCCATTTTGATTCTGCCACCTAATTAGGCAGTTTTTCGACCCAAAAAAGTCATTTGTGCAGTCAGAAATGAGCTATCTCTGCTCTGAAAAAAGTTTGGATTTCGTCATCGATCCTACTATACTCAATGTGCCAAGATCAAAAATTATCTCCGCTATCTGTAGAGATATCGACTCCATTTTGATTCTGCCACCTAATTAGGCAGTTTTTCGACCCAAAAAAGTCATTTGTGCAGTCAGAAATGAGCTATCTCTGCTCTGAAAAAAGTTTGGATTTCGTCATCGATCCTACTGCTCAATGTGCCAAGATCAAAAATTATCTCCGCTATCTGTAGAGATATCGACTCCATTTTGATTCTGCCACCTAATTAGGCAGTTTTTCGACCCAAAAAAGTCATTTGTGCAGTCAGAAATGAGCTATCTCTGCTTTGAAAAAAGTTTGCATTTTGTCATCGATCCTACTGCTCAATGTGCCAAGATAAAAAATTATCTCCGCTATCTGTAGAGATATCGACTCCATTTTGATTCTGCCACCTAATAAGGCAGTTTTTCGACCCAAAAAAGTCATTCGTGCAGTCAGAAATGAGCTATCTCTGCTCTGAAAAAAGTTTGGATTTCGTCATCGATCCTACTGCTCAATGTGCCAAGATCAAAAATCATTCCGCTATCTGTAGAGATATCGACTCCATTTTGATTCTGCCACCTAATTAGGCAGTTTTTCTACCAAAAAAAGTCATTCGTGCAGTCAGAAATGAGCTATCTCTGCTCTGAAAAAAGTTTGGATTTCGTCATCGATCCTACTGCTCAATGTGCCAAGATCAGAAATTATCTCCGCTATCTGTAGAGATATCGACTCCATTTTGATTCTGCCACCTAATTAGGCAGTTTTTCGACCCAAAAAAGTCATTTGTGCAGTCAGAAATGAGCTATCTCTGCTTTGAAAAAAGTTTGGATTTCGTCATCGATCCTACTGCTCAATGTGCCAAGATCAAAAATCATTCCCGCTATCTGTAGAGATATCGACTCCATTTTGATTCTGCCACCTATTTAGGCAGTTTTTCGACCCAAAAAAGTCATTTTTGCAGTCAGAAATAAGCTATCTCTGCTCTGTCTATATTCTGAAATATCTATACACACGGACCACATGGTACAAATGTTTGAGTTGATTTCAACACCGAGTACACAAAATTGTATCAATTTAGGTGCACCCTGGAATATTCAACATTTTTATAGCTATACCAATAGACTTATACTGATTCAAAATATCTCAGAAGTTTGAAAAATTTTCGCGATATCATGTGCGCAGTCATGAGTAAATTTTAATAAAATTTGAGTAGGTACTTCATCATCATTTATTCATTTCCATTAGACAATTTACATTGTATTTTGTATTGGTACAGTCATTTTGAAATATTTATATAACAGATTGAGGAGAAAAGAAAAAGAAGAGACTATTTACAGTTGATAGGTTTTCCACACTTACTAAGTAAAACTAAAACAAAAATATTAAAAAAATCTCAAACAGTGTTTGAAAAAAATTCATCAATATTGTAAAAACAGTTGTCAATTGAAAATTTTTCAATTTGATTTTAAAGTCCCTCAAGGAATTGCTGATTTTCACGTAGTCTGGCAACTTATTGAACACTTTCAAACCCATATGATCAGATGACCTGTATGATATTCCAATTTTGGAAAATGATACACGAAAATGTTCTCTATGTCGAGTGCTATAATTAAGAAAATGTTCAATTAGTGAAAATATTCGCTTGTTTAAACACATTTATTCATAATTCATATACAAATAGGCATATCAATGGCAAA